>CM021109.1:484514078-485153937 GCA_007115665.2 Sequoiadendron giganteum | reverse complement strand
AAACTCTGCCCATAACTTTCTCAAAAAGTATAGGGCACCTCAAAATTGCCATGTGGTGGAGTATCAAACACCATCCACCATCTATCCCAAAAATGTGCAGCTATCAAGGGGTGCCTACACCATAAAATTGAAATTCGTTTTTTGGTGGGTGGAATTGGTTGGCTAGTTTGAGGGTTAAAAAAATATTGGCACATGGCTTCTTTAGTAATTTTAAGGTCATTAATTTCTTTATAAGATAATCCATCTGCATAGAATTGTCTCCTCTCGTCTCTCCATTGATGGAACCTATCTAGGTCCGCATCAATAGATCGAACAGAATCAACAACAATTTGCATCGTAGATGCAAACCGTGAGAGATGGGGGGGAATTCTAGGCTCATTTTTTATCAAATCTATATTTTCTTGAATGACCGTAAGATTTTCCCTAATGCTCTCTCTCAACTGATCCTGGTCTACTATAGGGGGTGGGGGGTTAGGAGGTGGAGGGTTTGGAGGAATGGGGTTTTCTGGTGGTGGTGGGTTAGGAGGAATGGGGGTTTCTGGTGGTGGTGGGTTAGGATCTATGGGATCTATAGGAATATGTGGTTCAGGCATAAAATCCTCAATGCTAAATAGTGGATCCATGTGAATGTACAACCAAATGGCAACTGCACATGTTAAAAAATTAAAAAATATATATCAACAAACTAATTAAATAATGCAGACAATCTGAAAGAACTATTTAAAAATCACATTGAATGTGCACAAATCCAAAATGCAATTCATTTGAAGACCATTCGATTTATCATTAAAAAATCAATAATGTTCATTAAAAATCCATAGCATGTACACATTAAAGTTTATAATTTAAGTTTGTACAAGTTTTGAAAATTTCAAATTTGTGGTTTACAATTTGAGTTTTGGGTAAAGGTTTGTGTTCATATTTTAGAATGTAGGGTTTAGTGTCTATGTATATTAGAATAATGTAATAAGGTCCATTAAGATAGATAGAAATTAAAAAAATTGGTTATAAGGATACATTTAAACATATTGAGGATACATTTAAACATATAATAATAGAAACATAGGAATCATGGTACATTTGAAAAGGGAAAATGATAATAGGAGTTACCATAGAACACAAAATATTGTTCATATGAGAGACATAAAAGGTATGAGAATTGAATATTATTTTAATAATAAATTATTAAACAATAGTATACTACATGAAACTTAAAGGATGCAAATAAATTAAAATTATAGTGATTAAAAGTAATAATTATGCAAAAAAAATAAGGAATCCAAACTACCAATTCAGTAGGGTCAAATCCAAGAAAGTTTGAAAACCAATCCTTCATTGATCAATTATAAAATCCATAGCATGTACACATTAAAGTTTATAATTTAAGTTTGTACAAGTTTTGAAATTTTCAAATTTGTGGTTTACAATTTGAGTTTTGGGTAAGGGTTTGTGTTCATATTTTAGAATGTAGGGTTTAGTGTCTATGTATATTAGAATAATGTAATAAGGTTCATTAAGATAGATAGAAATTTAAAAAATTGGTTATAAGGATACATTTAAACATATTGAGGATACATTTAAACATATAATAATAGAAACATAGGAATCATGGTACATTTGAAAAGGGGAAATGATAATAGGAGTTACCATAGAACACAAAATATTGTTCATATGAGAGACATAAAAGGTATGAGAATTGAATATTATTTTAATAATAAATTATTAAACAATAGTATACTACATGAAACTTAAAGGATGCAAATAAATTAAAATTATAGTGATTAAAAGTAATAATTATGCAAAAAAATAAGGAATCCAAACTACCAATTCAGTAGGGTCAAATCCAAGAAAGTTTGCAAACCAATCCTTCATCAATTATAGAATTTAGAGTTATACATTTTAATTTCTTGATTTTTTTAAATTTTGAGTAATAATAATGAAGGAAAATCTATAAGTTGATGTTCTAGGATGGTCCCCTTTGACAAAATGGTAACAATCGACCTAGATTATGTTGAATCAAGAGTGAAGGAAATGAAAATTCAATATGTTATGACTA
The DNA here is from genome assembly GCA_007115665.2 of Sequoiadendron giganteum. Lineage (NCBI taxonomy): Eukaryota > Viridiplantae > Streptophyta > Pinopsida > Cupressales > Cupressaceae > Sequoiadendron > Sequoiadendron giganteum. The sequence goes on along the minus strand of CM021109.1, from coordinate 485,151,881 downwards.
AAAGTCTATGGTTGTTATAACAAATTGAGGGAAATGCATTGTCTTGTGATACCTCACAATTATCTCTACTAAAAATAAACTTTGTTGATCACACCTAAAGACCCCATTACATTATATAAGTTTGTAAATAAACTCTTTCAAAACTAAGATTGTGAGAAACAAAAATTGAAGAAATAAGACTAAAACCCTATGTGTTTTAAAAAGTTCCACTAGTATTCATGATTTTTAAATCCTTATGAAACCATCAAAAACCTTAGGTACCTAAGTACGGGGATTCAGTTCAAAAAAGACATTGCTAATAGATTTATTTTTCAAGTTTAAGATAAAAAATTTAATCGATATAGATGAAGAATTTTTTAAAATATGATTTCATCTAGGGATATGTTGCCTTATATTAGAATTTTTATCACACTAATTCTAACTTGAACCATAGACAGGCTAATTATAACTTGAACCCTAATGTATTCTAACTTGAACTCTAACCCTAATTGTAATTAAATTGGGTATCATAACCTTAGTTGAACACTAACCCTAAATGCATATAAACTTTTTAATCATAAACCTAATTAAATATTGATTGAATGTTTAACTCTCACCAAAATTACAACCATTTAACCCTAGACTCTTAATTTAATTTTTACCCCAACCCTAGAACCCTACACCAATTGACGGGGCTAATTCTAACTCCAACCCTAACCTTCATCTTAAATTTTAATTCATAATTTCATAATCCTAAACCTAACCCTAATAAAAATATAACCCTAACTCTAAACCTAGTTGAATACAAACCCTAACCTCAACCCTTACCCGAATATTTATCTTAGAACCCTAACCCTAGAATGAATTTTAACCCTAGAAGCAGGTAATTGAATTCTTTAATATTAAACAAGTAAACCTAATCATAACCCTAATTGTAATTTTGAAATCTAACTATACAATATATATTAAAGTTTAAGCCAAACCCTAATTGTACCCTAGATTTAACCTAATTTTAACCTACAAATAGGGTTTTAGTTTATGTTACGTTTTCTAGGGTTTTAGTTTACGTAAATTCTAGGGTTTTAGTTTACGTTACGTTTTCTAGGGTTTTAGTTTACGTTTTCTAAAGTTTTAGTTTATGTTTTCTAGGGTTTTAGTTTACGTTTTCTAGGGTTTTAGTTTACGTTTTCTAAGGTTTTAGTTTATGTTTTCTAGGGTTTTAGTTTACGTTTTCTAAAGTTCTAAGGAATTAGTTTATGTTTTCTAGGGTTTTAATTTATGTTACGTTTTCTAGGGTTTTAGTTTACGTTTTCTAGGGTTTAGGTTCAAAGATTAACGGTCTGAGTAAATTAGTTTTTTAGAACCTACAGTTTAGGGTTTTAAATTTCAAAACTAAATGTGTCAAATTTAGGTTTTCGATTTAAAATTTTATGTTGTTTGTTTCGTTGATGTTTTCGGTTAATTAAATGCAGTTTAAAAACTATTAAATATTAAATTAAAACAAACTAAACAAAAATAACTAAATAGCAATTATAAAACAAAAATAACTAAATAGCAATTATAATGCAAAAATATTGTAAAATTCAACCAACCTGGAGGTCGCTAAGGTCAGGTGTGTCGACTGGAGGAGGTGAGAGTGAAAATTTTGCAAATTCTAGCCGTCCAAAACGCGTACGCGATTTGCTATCTCTTGTCTAGCGCTCCTAATTCGGCTGTGAAAATGACTTTCATAGTCGCTTATTTAAAAAAATAAAGTCTTTATAAACGCGTACGCGTTTCAAAACGCGTACGCGTTTTGGAATGCGTACGCGTTTCATAATGCGTACGCGTTTTGGAATGCGTACGCGTTTCATAATGTGTACGCGTTTTGGAATGCGTATGCGTTTCATAATGCGTACGCGTTTTGGAACGCGTACGCGTTTCATAATGCGTACGCGTTTTGGAACGCGTACGCGTTTTAGGTTCGTAACCCAAACCGTAACGCGTACGCGTTATTGATCTAGGATCGCGTATGCGTTTTTTAAAAAGCGTACGCGTTTTGTGCAAGAATTTTTTTTCGTCTGAAACTTCCCCTCTTCGTGGACCCAACTTCTTGCACTTACCCCAAATCAAATATGTCTTTGGAAGTTTTAAGTGTAGCCCTATTTGACTTAGAAGGGTTTGAGGTTTTATTATTGATTTGGTGATTATGTTTGAGTAGAATCCAATTGTAGGACATGTGATGTGAGTTTGGTTGGGGTTGGAACCCTTGGTTAGGATCAAAATTCGAATGGATTCTTGTGTGGGTTTTAAAAAGGGATTATTGTGTCAATTTCCTTGGTTTTTGAAAAAGAATAGACCCCTAGGACCTATACCTATGGGTTTGAAACCTTTTTGACATGTGAACTTTTCCTTGGAGTGTGAAAAGATCCCTCAAAAGTTCACATTCATGAATGTGAAGAGTGACTTGTCACTCTCAACCTCCTACTCCCCAAAAGTTCTTGGAATTGGAACAAGACTCACACATGTGTGAGCACTTGTGGGAAAGAGTGTAGGTTTGGAGGATTCCTATATACCTCAAGAAGATGGAAGATTTGGGCATTGCCCACTTCTCCTCTTGGAGAACTTGAGTGAAGATGGTAGAAAGAATGAGAAAAGGAGAGGAGTCCATCTCTTTGGAAGAGAGGGAGGGAGATGGCTTGGTTGGAGAGGCAAGATGGATGCAAGATTTCAGCCCCTTCATCTAAAAGAAAAGATAAGTTCTTCCCTTTCCATTTGCCTTGTTTCTTGGTTGTAAGGAGGTGACCTATTGTATGGATTATGTTGAAAACATAAAGTAGAGAACCTAGATGCATGTAAATTGTGCTATGATAGTTTTTGTCCCTCTGTAAAAAATGAGAAAAGACTCCATTGATCATTGTGGGGCTAAAATAATTCCTTGCTCGGGGGTATGGCCAAAGCCCACGTGGCTTCATGACGCCATTATGGTAGGGTGGAGAGCAAGCCTAAATCAGATGTGTGTGCTTCACTATATTCCCTTGAATTTGTTTTAACTATGAAAATCTAGTATTTTGTTGTAACATGAAGAGAATGGAAAAGAATAAGCCTCGTTAGATGTGTGTCACCCATTGTGTGAAAGTAGTATTACCTTGTAGAATGAAAAGATGAACAAAGAAGCCTAAATTCATGGGCATGCATATTGTTGTTTTTTTTGTTTTTTTATTTTATTTTCCTCACTGTTATGTAAATATGAAATGTTAGGAGTTATTCAATTAGATGATGGTTTTCATGTATTTCATGAAAGGTGGAAATCTGAAATTGTATTTCGGTGGAAGTTCTTTTGTTATATGAGGAGCCAATTGTGAAAATAATATTAAGCTCTATATATTATTTTGTGTCCTTAAAACTATATTTTACATCTTCTGTATTTTTTTTCTTGTTCAAGGAAATGCAGAAAAAGGGAATTGTAGTCTACCAGTCAGCGAAAATAAATCATTAAATGAAAGAAGAAAAGAAACACATATAAGTAAGTATCAACTAGTGGTTTACATCAAGGATACCATTAAACCAATGAGCCTTTATAATCATACCCTATCAATACCCCTACTACTGTCTTGATAAGGGAGTGAGAATCTTCGCTGAACTAAGCTTAACAAATTTCATGAGACCTTTCTCATCCTCAATGAATCCCTTGTACTTATAACTTAAACAATTTTTTTTTGAGGGAATGATTATTCGTCCTAAACTATCTAGAACAACACAGATCGAGCGATTTAAGAATTTGATAGAGGAAGACAAGCTCATACTAGCATCTTTTTGTAGAAGATGCACAATTTTTATAAAACCAACTATATTAACATGCCCTATCGCGTAAGAAATGGAGATTAAAGAGCACATTGTTTCTCAAAACTTAAATCATCATACGACTCTAGGGAGGTGCAATAAATTATTCAGTTTATCACAAAGAACATCCCTCCTGTCTTCAACACTCCAACTAGAGTTGTTTGGTCCTATGTGATCAAGAGGTTATGACTTTCAGTTATAACGCATTGTATTGGTCTCTCGGGCATAGAGTTCCTGTGTCAAGGCAAATGTAAGCACCGAACTAACGCAAAGAAGCAACGGTAAAGGAGCATACGTAGTAATGGCTTGATCAATCACCACTACGAAGACATCATCCGCCAGGAAGAAAGTGATCAATGCAGAAGAATTAGATCAACGTGATTTTGAGTTCTTCAGGCGCTAATCTTGTGGGCTTGACTCCCAACCCTCCTATTATTGGTTGTAGATGAAAATACATGCCTCCAAACTCCTAAGTTTTGGGTGCGAGTGTCAAGAGGACTATTGCTTCAACAACAAGAATGACTTGTCATGCTGGGCTAGATATAGACAATTTCGGGCTGGATGGCCATGGTCGTATGACCTTATTTTGGGACATTATTTACTATCAGAGATTGACTGACACTGGCTTCAAGAAAGATCAATAGATGTAATTTTTTTGTTGTGTAATGATTTGATGAGTCCTGTACGAACGAGTCCTTCGCCTTACGGCAAAGGCTATCCAGCCCCCAAAACGCCATGGCATGGGGGCTCTTGCATCCATGACCATAAACGTCCGTGCAACTCAGACCTGACGGTAAATTGATTAATACTGTCAGCCGATCAAGTTGTTCATTTAATGTGAATTCTTCTTACTCCGCCAGGGAAAGCAATATTAATGCGAGGTGGAAAATTTAATCGTCAAATAAAATATTAAGTTTGTGCCTTGGGAGAAAAATTCCAATGCTCCATATTTACTATGCCGATGTTTTTAAATGAGTAATGAGTAAATGAAGTATTTTTTTAAAATAACTATGAAAGTATAAAAGATACAATGATATGTTTTACGTCTATTTTAAATATTTTTTTTTTATTAATAATTTACAATATAAATATTTGAGAAAGTTAGTAAATATTTTTTGATGAGTATAAAATGATTAAATAATTTTTTTTATAAGATAAGTCATATAATTTGTAAAATGATGTCAAAATTTCAATTTTTAAATATATAAAATGATTAGAAATTATTATGTTCATATTTCAATGAGTATGTTTATTAAAAATTATATATAAAAATTAAATTAAATAAATGATAATTGGTGAATAAAGTTGAAAACCTAATATTTTGTAAAACTAGATGATAATTTTGATAAATCAATGATACTAATTTAAACTAATTTAAATTTATCAATAAACATAAATAAAATAGAATTTAAATATTTGATTAATTTTACTAATTATCATTGATATTTTTATACACTTATCAATCATAACTAATTGAATTAATATTTGTCTAATTCGTTATAGATTTATAAAAAGTATAGCTAATTGAATTATTATTTGTCTAATTAGTTAAATAATCAAATATTTCACCTAGTAAAATCAATCGAATAAATATAAAATTAGTTATCTTAATTAAATATCATTGATATTTTTATTCAATTAGCTATCTTGAAAATATTTGATTATTTAATAATAATTAATTAATTGAATTTTAAAATAAGTTAAATAATTTAATATTTATTCACCCAACTTAGTTAAATAGTCAATTGATTTTATTAGGTGTTTAATTAGATAATATAAATAATTTATGTTCATTAGAAAACAATTAATAATTATGCATTAATTATGTTTAAAAAAAATTATTGATTTTACTAATAGTAGATATGATTGAATTAGTGAATATGGAACTAGTTTAAATTGAATTAAACTATTTTATAGGTGGATAATTACTTAAACTAATTATTTATAATAAAATATACATAAATTAACTAATTATGATAAATATGAACAACTTAATAGTTTAATTGCATAATGATATTTTATTTTCTATCTATTAATTATTTAACATATACAAATCAACTATTAAACTATTTTAATTCACTAATTTAAATCATCCCCTTAGTTTTATAAATTATTTAGGTAAATCAATGAGTAAATAGGCAAATTATTTCACCATTTTACCTATTTACCTATCTTAAAGATAATTATTAATAAATCTTTAATTTATCTATTTACCTATTTTAAAATAGGTAACTTATAAAATAATTCTAAAATAGGTAAATATTGCATGGAAAAACAGGTCAATTTCCAAATTTCGCATGCACAATTCGATTAAAGATTTCAATTTTATTTAATAAAATAAATTTAAAATTATTTAGAAATTCAAAAACATAAAGAACACCATCATTAAAATTCTAGTTTTACTTATTGATTTTTCGATTATCATATATTGTTTAAGTAATTATCATTGATATTTTCTTTTCTTTCTACTTTTTAATTTTTTGACAATTTCAAAATCATAAAAAACAACTCTTTATTAATTACTTTTAAATATAATCTTATTTATTATTTAATAATTAAAAATTAATTTTGACCAATAAAACAATAAATCTTACTTTTTAATAAATGTAACTTCATAAGTTAATATTCACAACTTTTTTTATATAACACAATGCTAAAATTAATTATATTCTGGTAGATATGTTTCTTAATTAAAATTGAATGAAAAAAAGACTTGTAGAGATATACAATCAATATATTTTTAGGTTTCCAACTATTTTCACCAATTATCTATTATTTAGTGTAATTTTGAAAATTGACCTATTTTTTAAAAATTATCTCACTACTTGGGGATTCCTTTTGGGCTTGGTGTTACGCTTTTTGATATGTGGAATTGGTTTCTTAACAAGTTGAAAAATAAGTTGTCCTCTTGGGGGAATAAATTTGTGTCCTTAGCTGGAAAGATCCAAGTGGTGAATCGTATTTTTCTGGCCTCTCATGTTTATTATTCCTCTTGTTGGATGCCATCTAAAAAGGGTTATGAGGATTTAATAAAAATCATTAAGCAGTTTCTTTGGCCTAACTAGAATGGTGAGGCTGGTTTTAAATCAGCCTCTTGGCTGCATTGCATTCAACCTAAATCAAGAGGTGGGTTGGGTTTGTTGGACCCCAAAACCCAAGGAATTTGTTTAGCTGCTAAATGGATAGTTAGAGTTGTGGTTGGAAATGAACCTTGGAAGATCTTGGTTCGTTTTTGAATCATGCAGGCTGCTGTTAAAAAAAAAGGCAATCAGTTAGATGGATTGATAAATTTTTGTTGGCTCCTTTTTTTTAGCTCAAAGCCTCCTTTCCCTTGCGGTCTATATGGAAGGCTTAGCAATTAGTTTGCAATTGTTTAAGCTAGAAAAGTGAATCCTTACAACATGGGTTCAGTTTTGGTGTTTCATCCATTTGGTGGAATAAAATGGTTCAATATCAGGGACAACCTCTTGCTATTGCTTTTCCGTGACATGCTCTTCATTTATTTAATAAAGGGATTCAACAATTTGGTGATTTATGGGACTTTAATACCTTGGATTGGGTTGCATGGCATACCATTAAAAAAAAAAATTGGTGTTAATGATAGGCTTCAAGGTTTTGTCATTTTCGTGAGAGCATTGGTTCCCATGGATTTGATTATGAAACTTTGTACGCCCTTACATTGTAATGCCTTTAAGGATTGGTGGTGGCTGAAAAAAGCTCAATTTCTTTTTTTCCTCTAAAAAAGATATATCCTAGCTTGCTTCTTTAGTGTCTTTAAATCCCAGGCTAAATTAGAAATGGAATTGTACTTTCAAAGAAAAGACTTGGAGAGGATTGAGTGCTCAAATCTTGGCCTAGAAAGTTTTACACTTAAAGTTACCTATTGGTGATAGGTTAAGATGTATGATGGTACAACAGATTAAATACCCCTTTTACCATTATAATGAAAGTCTGAAACATATTTTTTGGGACTGTGCTTGGGCAAAAAAGAAATGGAATGTTATTTTCAAATCTCTTCCTGCTATCTTCAGGCATAAGTTAAGATGGAAAGAAGCCTTATTGGGTTTTGGGTTGCATAGGAATGTTGTTGTGGATTCTATGAGACATGCTATTTTACTTAATATTTGGAAAACTTGATGTTTAGCTATTTTTGCTAAGCATAACGTGCACCAAGAAGCAGAAATGCTAAAATTTTACTCAGATGTTATATTCCAAATTGTTGTGTTCGTAGCAACTTCAATGTTTGCTTAAATTCAGAACAGAATGTTGTTCTTGAGTCATTTTATGTCTGTCTTGTAATTTTGTTTTTTACCATGTCTTGAGCTTATGGTTGCCAGGCTGTTGGCTATGTAATTTTTCTTTTGACAACCTTTGTGTTGCCTTATTCTTATTGTACTCATTTTGCATTATTTGAATACAAAAAAAATAAAAATTACCTACTTTAGAATTACTTCATAAGGGACATATTTTAGAATTATTTCATAAGTTACCTATTCTAAAATAGGTAAATTAAATATTTATTAATAATTATCTTTAAGATAGGTAAATAGGTAAAATGATAAAATAATTTATCTATTTACTCATTGATTTACCTAAATTATCACCTATTTACCTAAATAATTTCTCTATTTACTCATTGATTTACCTAAATTATCACCTATTTGCCTAAATAATTTATAAACTAAGTGGGTGATTTAAATTAGTGAATTAAAATAGTTTAATAATTGATTTGTATATGTTAAATAATTAATAGATAGAAAAGAAAATATCATTATGGAATTAAACTATTAAGTCTGTTCATATTTACCATAATTAGTTAATTTATGTATATTTCATTATAAGTAATTAATTCAAGTAATTATCCACCTATAAAATAGTTTAATTCAATTTAAACTAGTTCCATATTCACTAATTCAATCATATCTACTATTAGTAAAATCAATTAAAAAAATTTAAACATAATTAAAGCATAATTATTAATTGTTTTAAAATGAACATAAATTACTTATATTATCTAATTAAACATCTAGTAAAATCAATTGATTATTTAACTAAGTTGGGTGAATAAAGATTAAATTATTTAACTTATTTTAATTTATTTTAAAATTTAATTAATTAATTATTATTAAATAATCAAATATTTTCAAGATAACCAATTGAATAAAAATATCAATGATATTTAATTAAGATAACTAATTTTATATTTATTCAATTGATTTTACTAGGTGGAATATTAGATCTAACTAATTAGATAAATAATAATTCAATTAATTATGATTAATAAGTAAATAAAAATATCAATGACAATTAGTAAAATTAATCAAATATTTAAATTATTTTTTATTTATGTTTATTAATAAATTTAAATTAGCTTAAATTAATATCATTGATTTACCAAAATTGTCACCTAGTTTTACAAAATATTAGATTTCCAACTTTATTCACAAATTATCATTTATTTAATGTATTTTTTATATATTAATGTTTAATAAACATACACATTGAAATATAAACATAATAACTTCTAATCATTTTATATATTTTAAAATTGAAATTTTGACATCATTTTACAATCAATGCTATTAGATTTCCACAATCCATAAGAATATCAATAGTTATTTCTGGATTCGATTGTGTGCAAGCTTTTTGAATCAACGTCGTGATCGAGCTCTCTATCGTGATGATGGATCACAGAGTGTGATCCGAAACGTTGATTCAAAAAGCTTGCACACAATCGAATCCAGAAATAACTATTGATATCATTTTACAAATTATATAACTTATCTTATAAAGAAAAATATTTAATCATTTTATACTCATCAAAAAATATTAACTTTCTCAAATATTTATATTGTAAAATTAATAATAATTTATTAATAAATAAGAATATTTAAAATAAACATGAAACACACCATTGTACACTTTATATTTTCATTAGATATTATTTTAAAAAAATACTTCATTTACTCATTATTCATTAAAAAAATCGAATACTAAGTATGCAACATTGGAATTTTCCTCCCACTGCACACAAACTATTTTCTTTTGACAATTAAATTTTCCACCTCCCATTAATATTGCTTTCCCTGGCTGCAGTAAGAAGAATTTGCATTAAATGAACAACTTGGTGGACTAACAGTATTAATCAATTTACCGTCAGATCTGAGTTGCACGGACCTTTATGGTCATGGATGTAGGAGTCCCCACCCATGCCGTTTTGGGGGCTGGATAGCCTCCTCTTTTTAAAATAGGTAAATAGATAAATTAAAGATTTATTAATAATTATCTTTAAGATAGGTAAATAGGTAAAATGGTGAAATAATTTGCCTATTTACTCATTGATTTACCTAAATAATTTATAAAACTAAAGGGATGATTTAAATTAGTGAATTAAAATAGTTTAATAGTTGATTTGTATATGTTAAATAATTAATAGATAGAAAAGAAAATATCATTATGCAATTAAACTATTAAGTTGTTCATATTTATCATAATTAGTTAATTTATGTATATTTTATTATAAATAATTAGTTTAAGTAATTATCCACCTATAAAATAGTTTAATTCAATTTAAACTAGTTCCATATTCACTAATTCAATCATATCTACTGATATAATTCAATGATATATGTTTTGATATTAAAGAATGCAATTTATAATACTGATAGCTGAATTCTTGCTAGTAAACATATAATTAATATTATATTCTTCAATATTAATGGCATTGTGAATAAAAAAATTTCTTTAACCACCTATATTATAAATAAAATAAAATAATCCTTAAATAGTAAAAATTTAAAATAACTCTTAAGTAAATAAGATAACTTAAGAGTGATAAAACAACCTAATTATAATATTAATTGACTTTCATTTACAACTATTTTCATTTTTCTAATTTTACTTACATTTTTACAAGAGAATACTTGTTAACCCACCAAAAATATATGTAATCACCATGTTTTCAAATGGAAAAAAATAACATTAATTATTTTTGAACAATAAGTTGGTAACTATCTTGACCTAATTATATATTTTGTGTTTAAATGGATCATTAAATATACTAAAACATATGTATTCAAAAATATGTTGAATAAATATATAAAGTTTATTTAATTGATGTAATTAATCAAAGTGTTAAATGTTAATAATATTTTTTTTTTAACATTGAACTCAAGTGTAAAAGTGGTTTCCATTTAACTATTTTTGTTTTTACATCAATCTTTAATCACATTAATATAATGTATTAGTATATCATGTTATAAATGAAAACATATTAGTTTAATTAAAATATATCATTAAATTATAAAGGGTATTGTACATTTTTTTTCAACTAAGTTTAAACCTACACTTTATTTTTTCATTCTCTCTATATATTATTAGTCTTATTTTTCCATCTAATTTCTTTTGTGATTTAATCCTATTTACTGTTCATTTTAACTCCTTGCTTCCCTACCCTTGCTTTTTTATTCTCTTTTAACCTCCCTTCCTTTCAAGAGGGTCAATGTGCAATCTATATCCTTCCAATCCTCTTCTAATGCACCCATAATTGTAACGATTAATCTATATTTTGGGGCAGCCCATAATTTATTAAAATTGAATGCAACCCTAATTAGATTAAAAATTTATTCTAACCTTAATCCTACCCTAATCATAATTCTAACCATGGTCCACTCCCTATAAATTATTATATTTAAAATATTATAATAATATATTTAATCTATCACTAATTGAACCATAACCCTAACAAAAATATAAGCATAATTCAAGGCTAACCCCATCCCTAACCCCAAATGAATCATAATGTCAAATCTAACCCTAATCCTTATTGAATTTTAATAGTAATTGTAACACTATACAAACCCTAACCTTCATTCATCCTCAAACCCTCATAAGTCTAACCCTAGCCTTGCAAATTGTAATTTTAATCGTAATTAAACATAACAATAATTATAAACCTATAAGAACCCTAACCTTAATTAATCATAGAAATCTAACCCTAATTGAACCATAACCTTGCAAATTGTAATTCTAATCCAAATTAAACATATAAATAATTATAAAACTATAAGAACTCTGACCTTAACTAATCTAAACCTAACCTTAACCATAATTGAACCATCAACGTAATTGAACTTTAACCCTAATTGAAACTTAACCTTGACAAAATTATAATCTTAACCCTAATTAAACTGTAATCTAACCCTAACCATACTAATAATATTATATCAAATATTTTAAGAACTTTTTTTTATTTGTTATCATAAATTTATTATATTTTCTTCCTATTTAATTTTTCAAATTTTTAACATGATTTTAAATGTGAACTTATTATGAAAAGTCTTTCTATTAGGATGCATATTTAAGTTGCTATTATTTTGTACAATAAAATATTTAGTGAAACCTCAAATTTATAATATTTCTTTATAAATATATATTGATTTTGAATAAAAATAGAATATGAATTTTTGTTCTTTTTGAAATATTTTTCAATTTAAAAAAAAAAGAAATTGAATATTTTTTATGATTTAAATATAATAATTTAGAAACATATTTTTATGTAATTGTAAATTTAAGATTTTTTTAATTTAATTTTCTAATTTCTAATTTTAAATAGTTAATTTAGATTTATTTTTTTTAAATAATTATTGTTCATTCTTTTATAATTTAATTATTATTCTAGTGTGAAAAAATATTGTATAATGATATCAAAGAATATTTTTGCTTTTAATTTTAGTATATTAATGTATAAAATTATATGTAATAGTACATTTAACAAAGTTTATTCATACTTAATTATCTAAATTTTACAAACCTCACATATTTTTCAATATTGTATCATGATAAATATTATTATAAACTTACCCCGGTGCATTCAAAATAAAATAATCCAATACATGAAACTAAATAGAAGACGAAACATATTTTATATTAACCTATAAGCACCAATGCAAGATCATGGCAGCTGATTAGACATATAACCAAATTCTATGTGTTTATCTTTTATAGAGTTGGATCTTCTAAATTCACAAAAGAAAAAATATTTTTCAACCTTTACATTTTTCAAAAACTATAGTAATGTCCCCAAACAAAAGTAAAATAATCCACGCCTTTATTATAGCTACCCAATTCCAAAAATGTTGGATGTCTATCTAGTTATAGAATTAAATTTGTGGAGTTTTTATTGAAACAGACTCACATACTCATTGCTTGCTTTCGTGGTTTCAACATAATAACAAAAAAAATTATAAATAATATAAAACTCTTTCATAATAAAATTTTACACAATGAAAAAACAACATAATTCACACCAGCCAAATTCCTAAAAGATAGAAATATAATCTTAACAGTTCAACAATAAATTAGGGGATGCCATTGAAAACCTTCCAAACAGCTTTACACGTGCTAATTATTTAAACAATTTAAAAAGTACAGTCTATTCCGCATAAATTAGTTGTAATTTAATCTACGGCATATCTCTCCCTGATTTTCAAGCCCATTTTTAGAATTTGGTTAAAGGAGGGAGTAATTTTCTTGAAACTCTCCCTCTCCATACATCTCTTAAAATTCCCAATAGTTTCGTAAGTATGGAACCAAGATATTAGGGAAACAAAGGCAATGCCAAGGAACCTTAAGTCCTTTCCAGTGAAGAAAGGCAGGGAACCTCCTCCCAAAATTTCTTTCAATGCACCTTCTAAAAGTGTAAGGTTCCCCAATAAGTCACGCTTGGCCTACTCCTGAGCCTCATCTTTCGATTTCACTAATATGAAACATTGATTCAAAAAACTGCAAAAATAGAGAATTTTTAATATTCATTCTATTATAACCAAATTTCTATGTTTTTCATAGTTAATCATCATCGACGGCTATGCACGGTTCAATTGTATTCCCTCCCCTCTCGAATAGTGCACATCGTTGATTGACAAACTTAGCCCCCTATTCTCAAATAGGACACGCCTTCAACGTAATTAACTTTGTATGAATTAATATGTATTTAATTATATATGTTAATTATCTACATATATATGCTATTGTTAAATCTTGTATTTCTTTTAGGGGTTTAGAGTAATTACAAATATATATATACATATAGATATGTTATTTATAAATTTATTTAAGGTGGATAAGTAATTAAATTTATTAATGGTTAAAATATAAATAAATATAAATAATAATTTAATTACCAATGTAAATTATAAGCATTCTTCTTATTTTAGTATTTGATTTTCAAAATAAAATGCTAGAGGGGTGTTTCTTGGTAAATCGTCATGGTGTCATAAGAAGGGTAGGGATAGCAAGTAAAATAATGTTCTGTCAACTAAACCTTAAGATTAATAGTAAATTAAGTTGATGATATTTATATGTTTTCCCCATAGAACCCTTACCATGGAGTTCTAGCAAGGACATTAACTTTCATGCAAAAGTGAGCATCAACTTTTGACGAGAAGTTAGGATTTTAGTAAACTCTATATTCGTAGTCAACCCAAATTTGTTTTCATTTCCTTACCTCACTCTCAGGCTACATGTCGGTGATTGTGTTCCACAAGCTACATCACCCAATGCACATTGTATGTATCATGTACATGTATGATTATTAAATGATAGTATTTTGTGATATTGTTTTTTTTTTTTTTTAAATTGGTTGGATTTTTCTAGTGAATTTTTTTTAGGCATGACAAGACCAGTGCAAAAAGAGAAAAAGTTGATGTGATAGACATTGGAAGTGAAGAGGAAGTGGAAAAAGAATAGAAATCTTTTACAATTTAGAGAAGAGAAAAGAGTGTTGGAAAAGAAGAAAAATCACCTAAAGATAAGGGAAAGAATAAAGAGAAGATTCCTCCAATTAGGGAGCACAGTCCCATGAAGTTGGATGCTTTGTTCAACAGCATTATAGAGTTTGGTTTGTTGAAGGAAACTGTTGAAATGTTTTCGGATGCAAATGATGAAGTTAAGGCAATAATAGAAGAGGCTATTGTTAAGTATATGGTAACATTCGATACTAGCCTAGATAAGATAGTAGATCAATTGCCTGATGATTTGAAAAATGTTCTAATTACAAGAAGATAAGAAGCTCTTGAAGAGGATGCAAAGATAAAAGCATTTTCCTTTGAAAATATTGGTTCCCTACTATCTCAAGAAGATAGACGCAAGTTGTCTAAGTTGTAGAACAATAAATTCAAAACAAAACAAAGAGCTAACACTCTTATGAGCAAAGACAAGGAAGATATTGAGAAGTTGAGGAAAGAGACACTGCAAAAGGTTGAAGAGCTTGCTAAAGGGTTAGGAGCTCCTCCAAGTAATGAAGATCAAATGCAAAAAAATACACCCCTCTCGAAAGACAATGTGCCTACTGCAGAACAACATGAGCATGAGTTTGTGCCTGTAGATGAGAATTTACAGGAAGACATGCTGACAGATAATACCCTTCTAATTGTGGAGAATGTTGTTGATAAAGAGAAAGAAGATGATAAGTAAGGTGTCTCGGAGAAGGATGAAGCTCAAGTTGAATAGAATTTTCCCCCTCTGGATATGGAGAAAGATATTGAGCAAAGAGAAGTTAAATAAGATTTCATGAAGAAGACTGAGGCACAAGAACAGAACATGCCTCCTTTGAATGGTGAGAAGCCTGTAGAAGAAGAGAAGAATGTTGAAGAATGTTTTGGAAGTGAAGAGAAGGAAAAGAGTGAGAAGAAGGAAGAAGGTGCTAAAACTAGTGGTGAATCCTTTGGAGCTTCTTGAGATTCATTGAAAGATTTGTTGGATATGCAGCTACAGTTTCAACTAGTGGTTTATGCACAATTGCTGCAAATTCCCATGCAACAAGGTTAGATAGACATGGATAAAATTTCCCCTTTACATAAGTTACAACTTGGTGATGCTTTCCATGCCTCCGCAAGGAAGGAAATACTTCAGACTCACCAAAAAAGTGTTGAATTGGTAGATGAAGCAGTAAAAGTGTTGCAAGACAGTATTCCTGAAGCAATTGTTTATAATTCTTTGTCTAGTGTGCAACAATTGAGGTTATTACTTGATTGCTTTAAGGAATATTCTATCGGTTTAGAAGGAAAGATTGAAAAGGAAATGGAAAAGAAGGTCAAGGATAAGAGATTGGCTGAGGTTTCTGATAAATGTGGTACAACACATGGCAAGTTGCAATGCAACTTAAAAGAAGTTTAGAAATGTTTAGAAGAACCAAAAGTTTTATTTTAGTTTTGTTTGAAATGGTTTAATTCTACAAGGAGCATCAAAGATCAAATGGACTCTATTGAGTCACAAATTGCTCAGGCCTCTGGTGCTTATGATCTAGTAAGTGATGCAGATGGTGCAACAAGAGCAACAATTGAGAATCTGCGTGGACAATTATTTCTACTATAGGAACAAAAAGAGAAAATCATAATGCAATACAGTAGACTCCGAGATTCGGTGAGTGCAAGGCTTACATCTTTAACTAGATTTTTAGAAAATGCAGAGAATGTGATGCAAAGGAATCCAGTATCTAGTTCTTTAGATGAAGGAGAAGACTTCCATGTTCAATTTGAGAGTCAGTGTTGCATGCCTGCCTTCGCCAAGGAGTGGGAGGTTGCAAAGAAAGATTGGGAGGCACACCTTGCAAAATTGAAGGTGTCTTATCAGGGTATTTTACCCTCATCAAGTTAAGTTGTGCATTTTTTCTTTATATATGCAATTTTTTTATTTCAATATACATATGCGGAAGTCATTGATGGTGTTGCGATAAATTTTTTATCTTTTTTGTAATGGATAATATTGAAAGGGGGGAGAAGAAGAAAGGGGAGATACTCATGTAAATATATCAGTTAGGGGGAGTGATATAATGAGCCCTTTGCCCTTGATGTCAAAGGGGGAGTAGTTTTGGAGTGTGTTGCCATCAATGACTAAGGGGGAGATTTTTGAAAACATGAGCATGATGATGTATGAATTGTGTATGGTGTTGTCATTAATGGCAACCCATTGTAGAAATGCAAAAGTGTGGTTTGAAGAAGACTAAGTGTATTGGAGATTTGACTAAGTCCCAGTTTGCATGTTCAGTGATCAGAGGAACAATTTTGTGGTTCGCACTACTCTACTATGGAGAATCTTGTCATGTGATTTCGAGGTGTTGATGGCATGTGTTGAATGTGTTTATATCCAAGATTTCAAGGTTGTATGTCTTTCGTAATTGAAGATATTTGTGACATAGTATCGAGCTTAGTAATGGCAGAGTGACTGGTACAAAGTGCATGATTGGAATTGAATGCTCTGCATTCCACCACGAATGAATATTATGTTGTGTCATTTGAAGGAAGTGTTGGAAGGTGTCAATGTGTGTGTACTCCAAGTGGCAAGTGATTTGGTGGTATGCATGTTGAGTTGTGAATGAATAGTTGGTTCATTCAATTGTTTCTTCACCAGTTTTGTTATGTGGTTCCACCTAAGGGTTTTGGGGTCGTGTGGAGTTATGTATGGAGCAGATTTATGGGAGTGATTATAGGTCATGTCGACCTATTTTGGTGTTGTGCACATTTTGGTTTATTCTACAAAGCATGTGTGTTGGATTTTTGTGTCGATGGGTTATGTGGTTGCACGTTTCATCTAATTACGTCGACCTAATTGATGATTTGGGTGTTTGTGGTAGATGTGTGTATATATACAAGGTTAATTCATTGTGCGAAGGAGGAATTGAAGTAGTTAAAAAAGTGTGTGTGCAAGACCTGATGTAGAGTGAAGTGTGAAGTGTGATAGTGGTGAAGTATGAAGTGTGAGGTGTGATAGTGGTGAAGTATGAAGTGTGTTAAGTCATTTTTTGCACTTATTTGGAATTGTACTTTCGGCATGTTTTAGATGCATTGTTAACAATTCATCTTTGGCAATGAGCCACCCTTTCTTCTATCTTTTTCTATTATGGGCAGTGAGCCACCAGTAATGAACCATTCTTTCTTTCTGGACAGTGAGATCACCATTATGTAATGTCCATTTTAATTGATTATAATATATTATGAGCTAATCCTAATCGTGGTTTTTCCCTTTCAAGGGTTTTCCATGTAAATCTAGTGTTCTTGTGTTCATTGATGTGATGCATGCTTTAATTGTTGCTTTCCATTACTACAAATATGCTTCGAATGGATGTTTAGGTCAATGAAGTTAATGAGTTTCAAGGAATATTGATTCACCCCCCCCTCTCAATATTCCAAGTGTTCAGCACTTTATAGTAGCTTTAATAATAAAAAAATACCCAATTCAATCCTTGAGGACAAGGATTTTTGAAGGGTGGGACATGTTAGGACCCAAGCATCACATCCTAACTATTAAAGTAGTTTACAATTCATAGTATAGTTATTTAGTTAATATTACACTATGCAAATTTATCCCACATTGGGTCTACCTCGTAAGTCACTCTTTGTGAGAACTTTGCATTGATGTTTTTAATTAAATTAAGTAGGAAACAATGGTTCTAACCCTTTAAAAATGTTGTCATAAGGCAAGGAAAAATAGGCCCAAGATGGGAAAAAATAATAGAGAAATAACACAACCAAAAGAGAGGTACAGATATAGCCAGGTTGCTTAAAACCACTACAAACAAATGAAAGAGTTGGGACCCGTAGGGTCCCACTTAGACAATACCAAGCCTAAAACGAATTGGCCTCTCGCCTAACACGTGAATACGAGTTTGGGAAAGTGATTTAAGGAGACATTTCTTCCTCTTTACAACAATCCAAGAGACATTATCTTCCAAATTCTCAAAATAAGGGGAAGTAAGGGGGATTCCCCCACAGAGAGCCTATCAACGTTCAAAGAGAGAGCACTAGAACAATGAGGCAAAATGTGACCTTCCACCACATGTGTAATTTGGAACTTATCCAAAGCCTAGGGAAAATCAAGCTATGAGATTGAGGCAAGAGGCTCCCCAATGGGTCAAAGGACACGTCAGAGTTGCACTAGAAGCTAAGGACTCGTCATTATCTTGAGAGGATTAATCCGATGAAGAATTATGAGCATGAATAGTCAAGTGATCTTCATTAGCATTCTTTAACCAAGTTGTAGTGCCCTTATGATGAGAGAGAGAACAATCCGTAACCAGGTGATCGATGGAGAATCACTTTGACAACATCTAAAGGGGAGACCCTCATAATCAAGAGATTATGTCCAAAGTTTCTCCCCATCCATCGAAAGCACATCCATGTGAAGAGGCTTGGAGATGTCAATGGCCAACAAAATGCGAGCAAAGGTAGAGTGTCTCATGTAGGAACTGGAATTTTTAACCTTCAAGGAGTGACCAATAGAATTACTTATGGCCTCATAACATGAAACCTCCCAAAACTAGAGGGGGAGGTTCAGAAGTCTAACCCATACCAGACACACATTTAGTGGCTCAATAAGAGGGTTAAAGGAAGTTGACCAAGTCTTAATGGAGAGATAGTACTATCCCCAAACCCACAACTTACCAAACACCAAATTTTCATCCTCAAAAGAGGCAAAAGGAAATGAAAAGAACGTTACAAGGGAAGAGCTCAATCTTACCTTCCACAAGAGGCCTCCAAGAATCCAATGCCCATTTGTGAAGGTTAGGAAAAGAAGACCAAAGGTCATAGAATTCCTACAATCGACCCCTACATTGGTAGATGTCATCATTTTCCACCACATCCTAGCCACAACCACCATTGAGGATGATTTGGGAAAATGAATATGATGAGTTTTGTCCCTCAATGGACAAACAACACCAACACTAGCCACTTGAGCAAAGCTCCAACCACCAACAACAATAGCAAGCATCAAAGGGGTGGCACAACCAACACCCATGACGCTAGTAGTAGAAGGCAAGCTAACCCTAGGTGAAAATGCAGGCACAATGACACCACAGACACTAGAACCAGAGTGGACAAAACTAGCCAAAGGAGCATGCATTAGAGGGGGAGAAACATCACAACCACGACCAGCCAATAGAATGCCATGATCTACCCTTGTAGCGAGTGAGCGCTAGCATTTTGAATCATTGGTGATAGAGGATGTGAGTACCATCAAGAATTACAAATGATTTACTATACATTGATGTTGTAATCAAACAAATATTAGATCATCAAATCATGTTTTATAATATCAATTTGTTCTCAAGGAAATTGCCCCATAAAAATGGCCTAAGATTCTTGTTATCAATATAAGTATATTTGCAACTATTTTTTAGCATAATATTATTTTTTCATGTTATTGTTTGGAAAGTGAGATCCTAGCATTCAATGGCAATTGTCATGATTTGGTAGTAGAACTTTACATCCTTATGTTTTCCTAAGGATTCGATCACCATAAGGAAGCGAGCTCCATTCGTGCATGAGACTATAATACTAATTAATGAATGGTTTGTAATACCTATCCACCCATCAATAATGACACTACAACCATGGTTAGAACCATGTGACCTTCATCTCCTACATCACCACATTCACCTTGGAACGATGCTTGTACAAGAGGAGGTGCAAAATTTGTCTCCCAAAGGGGCTCATATAACATTCCCCCTTAATTTTTTTTATTTTTGGTCAACACAATCACCATTGTTAGTGTTAGCTTCAATAATTAAACCAGCTGAAATGGAAAACTCCACTTTCTGATCACCAAGATCCCGATGTGGGTGAGGTGAGAGCATATGGTGCAAGGGGATCATTAGCAATAAATTGAAATTAAAATTGCAATGCTATAGGCGGCTAGCCGATCATTCTGAAAGTAAAATGTTGGAAATGTAAATGTAGGTGGATAATCGACCATGAAGCTCTACCACTTATTCAACAGAATTGAAATTTCTACAATTTATAAGGCGGCAAGCCAGCCATGAATCCACACTACCACTTATTCAGCTGGGGATATTTAAACAATGTGTTGAAAGTAAAATAATACTCAACCACTTCTTCAGGTAGAGTAGTACATACAATGTAATATGTTGAAAGTATAAGGCTGGTCCAGTACTACTGAAACCAGCAATTACAATATGCTTTTGATACAATGATATTATGATGAAATAAGCTTCTAACCCAACCAAACATTTTACAATGTTCCTTGTTACAATTATCAATGTAGATGCAAAGGAAATATGGAAAACAAATGAAATAACCAGGTCTAATCTACAACTATAATAAATGTGATTACTCAAACTAGCAAGCCAAGGAAACACTAAAATACATAAAACTTTGTCAAAACAACTCCAATCTTCCTCAAACTGAAAGCACATGGACTAGAAGAGCAAGGTGCCCAATGTACATGAGATAAACACCATAAACCAGCACACTAATGAGTAGCACAGAATTCAAAACAAGGAAGCAAGCTAGGGGTGGCCCAAGGAGAAGGGCGACCTCTCTAGAAATTCATTACCTTTGAAATAAAATCTGAAAACTTGCACAATGCATCGCCTCTAGCATAGGAACATAGAGGGTTAATACCCAAAATGTAATAAAAATCACACAAAGAGCTGTGAATGAAACTGAGTTATAGCCACACAAAAACCAGCAACCCCAAAATCATATTATACATCAGTAATTTGAATTCAGAAATCAAAAATAATCTCAATCTGCACTCCTAGATGAAGCACATTCTTCAGAATCCAACTAGGTACTGTCTTGCAAGTACGAAACTGAATGGATGGAGCTAGGAGGTATGCATTCCTTGAAGCGAAAGCTTTGAATTCATTTCAGCAGCATTTAGATATAGTCAACAATAATGAATACCAAAAAGTTGGAGCAAAGCCTCACTTAAATAGAACTTTGAGGTGACCTTTCAAATTCTTCTTTTCCCTCCAAAAGGGAATGCCCATCTCAAGTTTGCATTTTTATATTTTAAAAACAACTTTTATCTCCTCCTCCTAGGCATCCAAGGAACAAGGCACATAATATAACATTTAAATATTTAATTCTTCCTTCCATGAGGCGTCCACTCCAAAATTCCACCTTTTAAAACAACATCAAGTCATTAGATAGGCCAAGGGGCCCAAAGAGATATTAAAATAATAAAATGACTTAATGAATCCTCAAATGCCAAAATGAGCCAAAAAGTGTCAAGGACCAAAAATACTCATTCTGCCCTACCCAAAATATAAAATACTCTGAACTGTTGAACTGTTGCCAACCAAAGCACTGCCAGAAATAGAACTTACTAAAAATAGTAAGATGTTTCAAACTCATTTTGAGCACAAAATGGGCAGTCGTTGTGACTTACTAAAAATAGTAAGTGTCGGGAAAGATTGTCAGATGGAAATGCATGTTATACCATTCTGAAGCTCTCTAAAAACCCGGAAACCTTTTCTGCATGCAATGTATCCGCCAAAAATGCATGTCATTTTCATAGCATGCATGTTACCTTACCCTAAAGCTCACTTCTAAACTCTTCATCGAAATGCCAATCAATTCTCTAATGACAATCAAGAACAACAACCTCATTCCTCCTCATTTCTTGATTTGCCATTTCCTGATGAATGGATGAATCATTATCAGCAGTAGTTTCATCATTGCACAAATCATGCATCATTATTCCACTGTTGGATAAGTGTTGGAATTCCTCCCTTCAACATTAGTGTCTAAAGAGATTTCCTCATTAATCTCAAAAAAAGGATTTTCATGAGACTCATTAGCACCAACCTCAAATAAAGGATTACCATAAGCCTAAAAGACATGTTGATGCGAATTTGAATTATCCGTTCTTACAGGACAACAATTCAAGTCAAAAGTCTCTTGTATGTGATCAAGCTCTCCAAGGACTTCTTGAATTTCTTCAGCTCTCTTCTTGTCTTCTTGTTCCTCAAAATAATGAGCAACAATGAGTTGATCTTCGGCTTCTCTTAAGGCCTCTTCAACTTCAAGCAATTTAGCTTTTATTTGCTTGCTCCCTTCCAAAGCCTCATCAACAACTTTAGCAACCATGTCCTTATCACCAATGATGTGCAAAAGACTTGTTTTGATTTCTTCCATAACATTCCTAATAGACTTCAAATCAGCAAGAGGAATGTGGCACACATCTTGACTCCTTAGCACGTAATAAATCAGATTTTCCACATCCTGATGAATGTCATCTAGTCTAGACAAAACTTGAATCTCCTTATCAGCAGTTAACGAACTTTGATTGCTTCTTCCATGATCTGATTGAACTGATCAAATGCTGCTATGGAATATAAAGATATCAAAAATCTTTTCAGTTGTGCTTCTCAGGTTGTCTCGCATCTATTACACACCTCTCATCATCTCTTCAACAGTGCTCTCTAGGTTGCTAGCTCTTTGCTTCAATTTGGCTTCAAGCAAAGAGAATTCAGTCTTATGCTCACTAGAATCAGCTTTGTTGGTGTCTTCCTCAATACATGATTTAGCATTAGTGTTGGAAGAATTTTCTACTTCTACCTTTTCAGTTTTTTCTTGTTGTTCTAACCAAAATCCTCTTGAATTGCGGAGATGTAGAAGTAATTCATTAGTTGATAGAATATCATCAATTGTAGACATAATAACTGTTCCAACTCTTGAAACTTCATCATGTGTCTCCTTAGCTAGTGTTGGCGCAATGCACTCCTCTGTAGGAAAAATAGACACCTCACAAGACTCCAAAACTGAAGTTGCCTCATTGCACTCTTCTATGGAGTACATGGACAATCACATGTCTGAAGTTGTAATCTCTTATTCTAATATAGAATCTTTGGAATTCAACATTCTATTTGTTTCTTCTTCATAAGTTTCCTTTACCCGCGGTATCCTCTTCAAAAGTGGCTTCAATTTCTCCTCACATTGAGTAAACAATTCATTGATCAACATATCAGCAATAGGAGAAATCTTTTTTTCACGTTCGTATGCATCCAAAAAGAGAGATTGGACATTTGGTGGAATTTCATCATTCTCTTTAATAGTGAGAACAAGAATATTCTTTACAACTGCAATAACATTATCTTCTTGTTCACTCCAAGTGGATATGAAGAGGTAGTAGAACAAGTGATAAATTTGTTTTTGCATTTCCAAGTCTATTAGCAAAATACATGTCCTGAGATCTGAAAATGTTTTTAAGATAGCAACTCTTCTGGGAAATTGATTGCTACCGGTTTCATCAAGATCTTGAAAACTTTCTACAATCATATGAAGAATATTCTTCATAGTTTCATCATCATAAGACATCAAAGGTGTTAGAATTCTCATAACTTCATTAAAGCATGAAGTAACCAACAAACTTATATCTTCATCTAGAAGCATGAAGTAACCAACAAACTTATATCTTCATCTAGATACCTTATCCAGCAGGGATGAATCAAAGAGGTCTTTGTAGGAGATAATGCCTTCATTATTTCAGTAGGTGACTATTGGACTTGGCTCAGACAATGTTCCAACTCAGACAATATACTCACTTTTTCACCTCTTGTCTGACATTCTTCATTGAGCCTTGTACCTACAAGAAAGAGTGATCTAGCCAAACTTTTATCTTCTTTTGAAGCCATATTCAATATGATAGCTCTCGATTTCTACAAACCTTATGAAAAAAAATACTCAACTTCAAGAATTAACTGGAAGCTGAAACTGAACTCTGCTTTGTCTCCTAGTGTAGTACCGAAGATCTTTGTCTCTCATCTGTTAACTGAAACTCTATTTTCACAGGATGGCAGGAAATCAAGCTCTGATACCACTGTAATATTCCCCCTTAATTTTTTCAATTTTTTATCAACACAATCACCACTGTTAGCGTTAGCTCCAATAATCAAACCAGTTGAAATGGAAACCTCCACTTTCTGATCACCAAGACCCCATGTGGGCAAGGTGAGATCATATGGTGCAAGGGGATCATTAGCAATAAACTGAAATCGAAATTGCAATGCTATAGGCGGCTAGCCGACCATTCTAAAAGCAAAATGTTGGAAATGTAAATGTAGGCAGATAACCGACCATGAAGCTCTACCACTTATTCAGCGGGAGAAAAATTACTACAATTTATAAGGCGGCAAGCCAACCATAAATCCACACTAACACTTATTCAATGGGGGTATATTTAAACAATATGTGTTGAAAGTAAAATAATACTCAACCACTTCTTCAACAAGAGTAGTAAATACAATGTAATATGCTGAAAGTATAAGGCTGATCCAGTACTGCTGAAACCAACAATTAAAATATGCTTTTGATACAATGATATTATGATGAAATAAACTTCTAACCCAACCAAACGTTTTACAATGTTCCTTGTTACAATTATCAATGTAGATGCGCAGGAAATATGGCAAACAAATGCAATAACCAGGTCTGATCTGCAACTATAATAAATCTGATTACTCAAACCAGCAAGCCAAAGAAACATTAAAATGCATAAAACTTTGTCAAAACAACTCCAATCTTCCTCAAACTGAAAGCACATGGACTAGAAGAGCAAGGCGCCCAATGTACATGAGATAAACACCATAAACCAGCACACTGATGAGCAGCACAGAATCCAAAACAAGGCAGCAAGCTAGGGGCGGCCCAAGGAGAAGGGTGACCTCTCTAGAAATTCATTGCCTTTGAAGTAAAATCTGAAAACTTGCACAATGCATCACCTCTAGCATAGGAACATAAAGGGTTAATACCTAGAATGTAATAAAAATCACACAAAGAGTTGTGAATGAAAATGTGTTACAGCCATACAAAAATGAGCAACCCCAAAATCAAATTATACATCAACAATTTGAATTCAGAAATCAAAAATAATCTCAATCTGCACTCCTGGATGAAGCATAGTCTTCAGAATCTAGCTAGGTACTATCTTGCAAGTACGAAACTGAATGGATGGAGCTAGGAGGTATGCGTTCCCCGAAGCAAGAGCTATGAATTCATTTCAACAACATTTAGATATAGTCAACAATAATGAATACCAAAAAGTTGGAGCAAAGCCTCACTTAAATAGAACTTTGAGGTGACCTTTCAAATTCTTCTTTCCCCTCCAAAAAGGGATGCCCATCTCAAGTTTGCATTTTTATATTTTAAAAACAACTTTTATCTCCTCCTCCTAGGTGTCCAAGGAACAAGGCACATAATATAAAATTTAAATATGTAATTCTTCTTCCCATGAGGCATCCACTCCAAAAGCCCACCTTTTAAAGCAACATCAAGTCATTAGATAGGCCAAGGGGGCCAAAGAGATATTAAAATATTAAAATGACTTAATGAATCCTCAAATGCCAAAATGAGCCAAAAAGTGTTAAAGGACCAAAAATACTCATTCTACCTTGCTCAAAATAGAAAACACTTTGAACTGTTGAACTACTACCAACCGAAGCACTACCAGAAATAGAACTTACTAAAAATAGCATACTACTAAAAATAGTAAGTTGTTCCAAACTCATTTTGAGCATAAATCAGGCAGTCGTCGTAACTTACTAAAAATAGTAAGTGTTGGGAAAGGTCAGATGGAGATGCATGTTATACCATTTTGAAGCTCTCTGAAAACCCAGAAAAACCCAGAAACCTTTCCTACATGCAATGTATCTGCCAGAAATGCATATCATTTTCATAACATGCATCTTACCTTACCTTGAAGCTCTCCAAAAACCCAAAAAGCTCCCTAAAGCTCGCTTCCAAACTCTTGCATGCAAGCCTTCTAAAGCTCAACTAAAACCTCCTATAAAATAGAAAACCCTAATATTCATTTTTGCTTAGCCTACGAGTTTCCAGAAATAGGCTAAATCCAACTGAAAAACATAGGGCTAAATTGGGGACATTACAGCTCATAAGAAGTGCCTACTTTGACTATCTTAGACATAACCTCCTTGAAATAAGGAGTGCCAAATATGCAATAAAATACCATTGCCAAAGAAAAGTTTGAGAAAGGAATCCTTTGTCTCATCTCAAGCTTGTGAAGTAAACATGTCCATAACTAGATTACCCTAAGGCTTCACTCCACTTGTTTTAAAAGACGGGGTTATAGGAAGTGTGAAATTAGAAATCTGCCTAAAAGTCCTAAAAGATGGATTTGGTGCAATTGCAAATGGAGTGTGAGAAATGTCCGTGAAATAATATTGCAAACTCAAGTTAGTGCACAAATCTTGTTTCATTTTTATTAGTCATGGTGATTGCAAGAAAAGTCACAAACATCCTCTTTTCCTCTTTGGTGATTATAAAAGTGTAGTAGGCTAGGGATTTAAGTGTTCTCATAAGTTTAAGATCTTCGTAACTTATAATGTTTTGTTCTTATTTTACATTTTTTTTTCGAATTGTATGACATGGGGAATGCCCTATTAGACTGGGATTGTTGTCAAGGGAAGCCATGACATCCTTTGGCCATCCCACGAATTGATGCAAATAAGGACTGAGAACCCCAAAAGAGCAGTCAGTCCTTGCAGCCTGTCAAAATCAAACACAACATTCTACCCAATGGATGCAAATCAATGGCAAATACAACATCTGCTATCTTTTTATTTGACTCAAAATTGATACAATTTGATTTACAATCAAAATCAACAACAGCAAATACAAAATGACATTTCATGGCCCTCACTATCCATCTCTCCATTTTCTTCCCAACTCTATGTGGACCTCTCTGTCCTCAACACAGCATTGCTGCAGGTCTCTGTTGCTATTCAAAATTGTATTTTATTGCTGTTTTAAACAAACCCAAGAATGGGCTGCCTTCTCTTCTTTTCCTCACGCCTTTTCCCACTTCTTTCCCCTCTTCTTTTCAACGCTGCCCTTAATAAGGTTTCATTTGCTGTTTTTAACCATCCCAAATATGAGACGCAACCATTATAAAGTTTTGTTGGCTATTTTTAAACTTAAATAATGGCAGATTTCTAACGCCACTTCTCCTTTCTTTTCCCATGCCCACACATTTTACCCCACTCCCTCTCACTTTTCTTTTAATTTGCAGAATTTAAAATACATGGAATCCCTCATAAGGAAGGCGCCAACAAGTTTTCAACACCTCCTTGCAGGAGTAAATCAAATAATTACAAATTAGATTCTTCTTCCCTCTAAAAATAGGCTATTTGAATGCCAAAGGGACTTTGAAAATAATGCACCGCCTTAATCGTTTTTCCTTAATTGTGAAAGAGAATTTATTACCTCTAATCAGCTACTCCATGTTTTTCATTTCATGATTTTCTCTTTGTGAAAAGAAAATTACATTTTTGAGAGCCTTAAGTTATGTCGGATGCCTGTTACCTGAAAATTAATCAAGATGTGTGAAATGACCTCCCGAAGACTCCTACAAAACTATTTCATTCCAGCTTTTGTAAATCTTGGGAAATAATATTTTTTGTAAACTGTTGGCAAAAACACTAAGTTACCGGTTCGGTTTTGGGTTCGGGTTCGGGTTCGAGAACCCGGTTCGCCGGTTCGGGATTTTTTTTTTTTTTATTTGGGTTCGATTTGGGTTCGTTTTGGGTTCGGTAATACAAAAACATATAAAAATCAGAAATATAGACAGATTTGCAGCAGTAATTAAGTTCAGAATACACCACCATATTAATAGTTAAATAACATAGCAAAAATGAAAAATACACCGCCATTTTATACTCGAATCATCGAAGTTCAAACATAAAAGATCTTCAAGTCTATTCAAGCTTGTGCAAGCAAAAGAGAAAGTTCAGCAATGGAGGCAAAAGATCTTTTTTTTTCATTCACAAATTGGTAAATGACTATCACTTTACCTATTTCATGTTTTAGAGGCACATATTAGGGTTAGAAAGAATAAAAAAAATACTAAAAAGTCAACAAAGACTCGAAATATTATTAAAAAAATTCAAATTTCTGCTTTTCCGTCCGCCTGGGCGCTCAATTCTACCCGGGTTCGAACCGGGTTCGAATTTTTCGAACCCTGGTCGAACCCACAGTCCGGGTTCCGAACCCGGTTCGAACCCACAGGTAGATTTTCGAACCCTGGGCGAATTAGGGCGAACCGGACCCGAATTTCGAACCCGGATCGAACCCGAATCGAACCCGGGCCTCCCAGGGCCGAACCCGGTAACTTAGCAAAAACAGAGAATTTTAAATTCTCTTAACTAGTGAAGAATCCAAACACGAAAATTTGTCACATTTGTCGAAATACCATCACAAACATCCCTGTAAAAGAATTTGATTCCAGTCCTCATGGATTTTCAAAATTAGTTGTTTCTGTAAAACTGTCTGCAGAGTTTTAAACTACATTTAGACGAAATTTTCAATTTTTCAATTTTGATCAAATCAAAAATTCCCTACTACAAAGAGATGCTAAGAACAGCCAAAATAAACCAAAATAAATAAAACTAAAAATATTTTTGGATGATATAAAATTGCTTGTGGATCCGGATGATGCTCCGGTATCAAGAATCCAAGGCATCCACCTTGCTATAGAGAAATTAAGGGGCATCCTTTGTAAGGTTCCCTTTTTAAGGGTGTCTTGGAGACACCCCAACTATTTGAGATTAGAAGAGAGATGGGAAAAATGGATGAGCAAGGAGAGAGGGGGGTGCATGCATGTCCTCACATTCGCAGACCATCTCGGAGAAGTTCTTGTGCCTTGGAAAACCTTGTTCTCACAAGGATTGTAGAAATTATGACGACAACGAGACAAGGGAGAGGAAATACACTAAGAACAGAAAGCATCAAGGAATGGTCGCTAAAACAGAATGCTCTACACTCTCCACTGGTATGGTTTAAATAGATGTGAAGGACGAAGGTGTGTACTGACTGAATATGCTAAAAGAAAACTGCGAACTACAAAGGTAGAAATGTTCTAATTACAAATACTGAAATATCCATAAAGAATGATTTTCAAGATTGAATCTTGACAGAAACATATCAAGGCAAGATTAGATCCCAAAGTAATAGGAAAGAGGTATTTAAAAGCAGAATAAATAATATGTAAAATAGCAGCCGTATATGTGATGGCAGGATCTAATACTATGAACAAAATGCACAAAAAGGACTAACTCTGCGAAATTAGAGAGCTGTAAAATGAGAAATTTGGGTCCATATCAATTTATTAATCATCCACAAGGTAGATAGAGATACAAATGAAGCTATAACTAGGGTAATTCCGGAATGGATGTGCAAAATTATTAAGAAGATTGCATAAACAAATTTATACTAGCATTAGCTGCAGGGAAAAGAAAGCATGTGCAAAAAGACAAGCAACAACCTAGGTAGTAAATCTCAGTTACTGTGACAGCACCAATCCAAAGAAGTATAAAATTGGCGATACAATTGATGCACATGAACCTATAATAAGCATTATATGGACCCGCTTTGAGAGATGCCTTTGTCCTCAGAAAATAAGCTAAATAGGCTATTGCCAATATCACACTTAAACTTAGAGCTCAAGCTTTTCAAAAGAAAGCGTCAATCTACACTACCATAACTTAAATGCACATTCAACTGGGAAAACGGTGAGTGGAGCAATACAACTTCCATGACATTCCATTTAGACTTAAAGCAGAGCAAAATATGAAAAAAATCGAACCAATTTAAATCTCTGAGTAAAACTATATGACTAGCCACTCAATCATTCATATTAAACCCATTGCTTATATGAAATGGACATGGCATCTCTGGAAGCTGAAAGCCCTCGATGGATATATTTGCATTATCTCATCGGATGAATCAATCACAAACATCCTTTTAAAAATCACATACAAGATAATTGCTTCTGATCCAGGATATTTTAAATTAGTTTTAATAATGTTTAAATATGCAAGTTATCCATCAAATGTAAAGAACTATTCATAATCATATTGAACACCTGCATCAGATGCATCATACATGATATTACTTTGACAGGTTGCACACTAAAACTTGTGGCATCAACGTTGTAAATATATTGAGAGGAGTCTTCAAATAGAATTGAATTGTGTAGGCTGTAGCAACTGGTGTCTCATGTTTAGTTTACATCATAGAAGCCAAATTTAGATGTAAAAAAACAGGACAGTAGACTGACAATTCAGCTAAAATTTGATTATAAAAGACAACGAATAAGCTGCACTAATGAAACTGACTTCCTATTTCTTGTAACATGTATCATTATCGAAGTTTCTGATGCATAAAGGAAATAGGAACCAGTTCCAAAACTATAAAATATTTAACAAAATCGTTCTCTGGGCTAGTGGAGCTTAGAAAAACCCTGTATATACCTACTTGAGTTCATTCTTCCATTTTGTTAACTAGGACGCAAATCCAATGAATTGACAACATTTCTATCTTCACAAACATAACACAATTGCAGAAGTACTTAGGTATAACAAAATTAAAAGGCAAAGACAGTTGTAAAATGTAATGTTACCGATAAAGATAGCTTTTTCCACAGCAAGTATGATTGGTGTTCAAGCAACACTGCTAACATTGAAAACATTAACCAAACTCTAGAACACTTGCTGACATTGGAAATCGTCACGACCTTGGCCAAAACAGATTCAAAATGAGTTAAAAACCAATCCAACCCTGTCGAAAAAGTAGAATGTAGAAAATTTGTGTCAAACTCTCGTGAGTACTGTAAAATGCTCCAGGTAATTGTATGAACAGTGTAATTTCCCTGCACATTATATTGGATAAGTTTCCAAAGGAATATTTGCTCGTTAAATCTAAGCATGCTAACCAGAAAGAAGATGCTCGGAGTGTAGCTTTACAGTCGGCGATTACAGACTGTCACTGGATCTCAGCCTCTTCTCTTTACTTAAATTCAAAAAATAAAGCATTCAACAAAAGAGCCCTGAGCATGAAACCTGATGTGTGTATCAACAAATTCATTTTTCCTGAAGCTTACCGGTGCAAAAATGAAGTATATTAGAGGATTTCTTAAGAATTTAGGAGATCTCCTCATCCATTAAACCTAAACAAAACTTATGATGTGCTTCATTTGTTTCTCTAGGTTTTCAAACCCTACATATGCAATATGGTTGATGTGTTGGAGAATGCCAAGATTAGAGAGTTTGAATTGATAACCTTCCACAGTTGAAACAATGAACACAATAGTATGTCTATCAATATAATATGAAGAGTGAAAATATACAATGATCAATATTGCATATATTGGCAAGGATGAGGTGAGAAGGTAGGAGTAAAACTCTGACTACCCCTCCAAAGGTGCAACACTTGTGAGCTCACTTGACAAGTGTGTGAGCAAGTGGCAAGTATGCATGCAATAGGTGTCTCAAGTGATGAGGACACATGTCTCAATGCTATGAAGTGAGACAAAAGGCTAAAAGTCCCTAAGTGGAGACATAAGCAATGTGAATAGGACTCTCCTAGGTAGGCTAACAACTAACTAGTTTGATAGAGTCACTATTTACACCAACACCCCCGCTTAAGTGCAACTTAGGGAGTAATGTATGCACTAATTATGAGTCCGGGCTACTAGGCCATGTTAGGTACTCATGTACAAATTTCTCATAAAGTGGAGAAAAAGGAGAAAACCTAGTGGGAAATAAAACTCCTCTCCAAAAGAGAAATGGTGCAAATGCAACGAAATGTACAAATGAAGAAGATAAGTGATAGGACTCATGATGACCCCCCAAGGACTACTTCTAGCACAAAGTACAATGGATGTTCCCTCCATAGGAGATAAAAGAGAGGTCTATGTGACCCTGCCCTCCCCCCAAAAAAAATGTGAAGTAATGAACTCCATGTGAGGAAATGCTTCCTCCCAAAACTGATAGGAGAAGAGAAACCATGCAGCCCCCCTTCAAAATGATGCTTGTAGTGCTGGTAGATGCTTGACACTGGATGTTGAAGATGATCCATGATCACTAAACAACATTTCTCCCTTTGGGAAGAAACAATGCCACAAATGTGTGCAAGATGATTTCCCATTCTGGATAGGAATATGCAAGAAGTAAGATGAATGTCTCTAAATTTTGCACTTGATCCAAAGACTGAAATGATGCTTGTAAGATTCGAAAATGCAAAATAGCTAAGACCAAGTAGTAACCACTCTACCTAAGATCTAAGCCAAAATCCCAAATCTAAACAAGAGAGTACAAATGATCAAAAGAGAGCAAACAAGAATGAAAACATAAGACAAACTCCCCTATCAAAGTTGCTTCATCTCCCTTGCTTCTCCTCCATTCTTTCTCGAGTTGCAAAGCTTTGCCCTCAAATTTTGAAGTGCTTGAATACCTGCAAATGACAATGACAAGATAGCAAGAACTTTGGAGAAATGTGGTTGTAGGGACAAAATGGAAGAGAAGACCTTTTATAGAAAAGATTTTGAACAGACGGACAAGATCGATCTTCTAGAAAGATGTCAAGATTGACGATGGAGGATTCATGCACCACAAAGTAGTGGGCTAGGGACGGCTAAGGATAGACGGTCAAGATTGAAAGAAGACCAGAGAGAATCAATGGTCAAGATTTGAAATGAGAAAGTGGAGGGAAAATAGGGGAATTTAATTTATGAGAAGAGCATCTTTGACCACATTTTCAATTTGGTAAAAGATAATAAATAATCATTTTAGATTATTTGTTTATGGAGGAAGGGAAAATGAATATTTAATTTAAATGATTATGCAATCGTTTAAATTAAATATAGAAGCAAATGGCAAATGGGAATTAAATAATTTAGATCAATTATTTAATAGAGGGAAAGTGGAGAGAGTTAAATAATTTAAATAATTATTTAACTATAAACGAATAATGACAAGCGAATAATTAAATAAATGATCATTTATTTAATTATAGAGGGAAAGGGTGTTAGCGACGCAATTAAATATTTAATTTATTTAATTGATCAAAGGAGAGCAAAGACCAAGAAAATGAATTAATTAAATCATAGTTGGAAGACTCGCCCCAAAGAAAAACTCGCCAAGCCAAAAATTGGAGAGTTTTTTAAAACTCGGAAAAACTCAGAAACTTAAAAAATTAATTAAATTTCATTAGAAACATTTTTTTTGCAAAGCCGAGTTTTTCGAAAAACTCGGCAAAAACTCGCAAGTTTTTCGAAAAAACTTGGAAAAACTCGTCCTCACGAGTTAAACTCAAAAAATGCGAGTCTGCCAACTATGAATTAAATAATTAACATTAACTAATTAATAGAGGAATGTGATCAAAGAAAAAAAGAAAATAATTAAATAATTAAAATTATTTAATTATGCAGGGGAGAAGACCAAGACAATGGAACAATGACGCTTGTAGAAAAAGACATTTTTCAGTGTCTACAATGCCAATGATGCCTTCGAATGATGCTTAAAAATCTGCAAGCCAATGTTGATGTATGACGGATGCTAATAAAATGGATCAAGTACCATATAAGATTCAAGAACAAGGACCATGGATGTATGGTGATAATTGGACCAATGTGAATCTAGTACTACTGCAAGCGATGTCAACATAGATGATGTTTGAGTTGGATAGGTCAACTCTACAATATCTGCACAATTTGTCACGATAGAAGTTGATGTAGGCAAGGAAAAAGCAAGATCCAAAGATGGCAATGGTGATGCAACTTCATCGAAGCTAACATCATAGAGGAGATGAATGTCCTCAATAGTGTCATCCAAATCTGCAAAGTGGGATCTACAAACAAAGATGTGATGTCTGGCAGATATGCATCCCAATGTGGCGGATCTGGAATGACAATAGTAATGTCCTGATGCAAAGAATCACTAGAACTCATGAATGAGTCAACATCAGATTTAGATGTAGCAATAGGTGATATGGGAGATAAGTCCTCAATGCAAGCCATGTGACTACAATGTTCATCCCCAAATGATGGTGTCTCACAAGATGGCTTAGTGAGACTGGATGGTGTTTTTGCATGTGCTAGAATTAGATGATCAAGGCAATACCATGATCGAGAAGAAGTTGCTTCATTTTTGCACTTTGACGTTGAAGATAATCTTCCGTTGTATGCCTTTTCATCCCACAATATCCACATTTGATTTTCCATTTATTAGGAGGATTACGAAGAGTACTCAAATGGAAGGGATTTAGTGTGAGAGATGTGATCACATGAACCAACAAACTCAAAAAACAGAAACACCTAGATTACCCCCCAAGTCGGATGCCAAATCGACTGTTTATAATGCACAATGATTTTTACAAAATGTTCTATCCAAATCTAAAAATTACAAGCAAAAATGAGTTCCTTGCAAAATTTTGATATGCGTCAAAAAAGAGTTTACAAATTTTGATAATAGGAGTGAAAGTTATGCCTCGTTGAAATTCACTTACATTTATGACTTTAGAGGCTTAAAAATGATATTAATAGCACAATATCCAAAATGTCTCGACGTCAAAATGTTGGTGACAAAACCAACTTCCTATCGACTATTCACACTTGAAAAATAAGCCCCCCCCCCCCGCATTTGCAAATTAGGCAAAAAAGAAAAAATCCCCCCTTTTACAGACTTTGATGAAGCTTCACGATCAAATAATGGTTAAAAAATTGTTATAGTTATCATTTAATGTTTTTGATAAAGGAAAAAACAAGTTTTGAAGGGACTCGAAACCCTTTACAAACAGATTTTGAATGGATCTGGAACCCTCAACCAAAAGGTTGTCTAAACATAAAGACATGAAAGCACAGACAACCAAGGATACAAAGGCAACCAAGGCCAAAGACCCACAACCGACTACAAAGCCGCAAGAAAAACAGCCAGCAGCCAGCCAAAAAACAGCTAGCAGCCAGCCAAAAACCAGCCCCCAAACAAGAACCATCAAGATTTACATTTAAAATTACTCTTGTGGGAGCGGAGAGTCATGTCAAAAGGAGGCTTAGAGGACTTTACTTTCTTGCCCTTTACAATAATCCAACCCTCTTCCACTTGTGCTGCCTTATCAAGCCAAGCCAG
Organism: Sequoiadendron giganteum; assembly: GCA_007115665.2. Taxonomy (NCBI): domain Eukaryota; kingdom Viridiplantae; phylum Streptophyta; class Pinopsida; order Cupressales; family Cupressaceae; genus Sequoiadendron; species Sequoiadendron giganteum. The sequence goes on along the minus strand of CM021109.1, from coordinate 485,116,360 downwards.
TGCACCATTATCCTGAAGAAGAATGCCTGCAGCCGCTGTCTTAGAGATTTGATCCGTGTTCCTCCCTGCAGGAGTGGCCATATCAAGAGAGCCACCTGAAATGATAGTCGGAGCGCTACCAAAAGTGGCAGCCTTAGGCCCAATCTCTTTCTCTTTAGGGGTTTCAACATTGTAGTCTTGCATAGCATCAACAACCCCACCATTTGAGACATCCGAAGGGGATGCCCCTAGGCCCTGTGATTCCAAAGCAACCACCTCAGAAAAACTCCTAGGTTGCTCAAATTTATTCTCAACCGTATAATGTTGTTGAGAAGCACATTTCCACCATGTAGCCTTCATGGCTTTTTTCTCAAAACCACATTGTGCAGCAACATGACCTGTTTTAAAACATCTTCTACATCATAAGGGAATCCCTTCATAGTCCAAAGCTTGGACCCAAGAACTCTTAGAAGTTTTAAGCAAAATCTCAGTAGGCAACCCTTTTGAAACATCCATTTCAACCAATATGTGGGCAAAGGTGAAGTGAAAAATATCAGAGGATTCATCATCCACCGACAAAAAAACTCCAAGAGCCTCACCCTCTTCCTCCAAAAGAGGATCAATCCACAAATGGAGAGGAAGATTAGGAAGCCGAACCCAAATCGGGATCTTATTGAAAGTTTCAGAAGAAGGGTTGAAATCAGCATGCCAAGGCTTAATCATCAACAGAAATTTATCCTCCCAGCTAAAAAAGTGATCACATAAAATTTTGTTTCTATCCTGAGCATTGTCAAATTTAGCAACCAAAAACCCCTTGGCCATGGGGAAAATATGAATTTTTCCAGTAATTAAAGGCTCCCATTCTTTTGAGATCCAGGAGTGCAATCGAGGGAGGGAAGGCCAAAAACCCTTAAACCAGCAAATCACCCCATGTGAGGAGAAAGCAGAAGCATTATGATCAATTTCCTCTACCATCTCAGCTTTTAGATCAACGGAGATAGCATTAGCAACAGGAATAAACCCACCATTCGGCAGTCTCCCAAGCCGTGAACTCTGTGTCGTAGTTTTTTGTGTTTGGTACTCCCTGTCCTTGCCACCAGCTCTGCAAAACCCTCGATCCCCTTGCCGTTGGCCGTTTTGGCCCTTCGGCCCAGCATTTTCTCTTTGACCGTCTCTAGCCTTCGCACCACATGCGACCTATGTCGCCACGTTCCCCTTCGAGCCTTCACTCTACATCGCGTCGTACTATTAGGGTTACGTTATAATTAGGGTATAGTTATCATTTAATGTTGCAATTATAAAAGATGTTGCAATTTACATAAACATAAAATATTAACCAAAAGGTTAAAGCAAATGCTATGTGGTTAATAAATGATAACTATAAAAAATCAATGCAAACTATCTTGTTGCTCAGGTTGTTGGGGAATGACAACTCTGGAGACCACACATAGCCCAAGCAGAGGGAGAAAGAAGTCTTTGGTGTGCTGGTGTCTATCGCCCAAATGGAGATTTAGACTAAGGCGTGGAGATGTGAAGACCCAACAAATGTGGAGGTAGTCGCTTATGGAGCCACCTATTGGGAATGAGGTGGCGTGATGGATATGTGCTCCCAAAATTCTACGTTACTTGCAAAAATGTGCAAAGGAAGTCGTTTGGAGAGGGGCGAACAAATAATAACTATAATAATATGCAAAGTCGACTACAATGTAGTGAAAATCTATTGTGATCTGCCGCCTATTTGATCTTCAATAGGTCGAAGACCCAACTCCAAATTGTGTACAATTCACTTGCATATAATCAAGCTTTTGTACTTTAGATCCCGTGCTATATTCAGCTCCCAAGTTTCAAACTCCTAACGTGATGGAGTTTCTTGTAAGGATTTGAAAGTAAGGAAGAAAGAAACAAGATAACAATAGTAAACTTTGCTTGATTTGCAAATGTGCGAGTGTAGTGTTTAGCTCAATGTGGCAACAATGCTGCTGGGACTCAAACTGCGGACTAGCAACAATAGAAAAATGGACAAACCAGCAAGCAAGTTGACGTTCTGCACGATTTTTCGTTTCATATTTATGATGGTGTTCGTGTTATGGTGCTTGTTATATCTTGTTCAGTATTCCATGCTCATTCGCAACAAATCTAAGCTAACTGCACCTCAAATGAGGTTGTGCCAGGAAGTGTGGACGCCGCCAATGTTGGAGGCGCTTGTAGAAACCTCAAGACAAAACAAATTTGATCGAAACCCTGCTGAACACACCTGCAAATAATAATCTAGGCACTACAATGTTGCACTTGAAACCATAAATAGGGCCCAATGGTGCCTGTGAAACTTGCAATAAACAAATTTCCACCCCACAAGCCAATAGGCCAAAAAGCTTGCAAAAAGCAAATGTTGAACCAAAAGGGTAAACAAAAGGGTAAATGGGCAGAGGGCAGATTGGTCCTTTGCTAAAAAAAAAAATCAATCTTTTACAACTTTTCGTACGATGGTCAAAAAATTGCAAAAAATCAAAATTACCAAATTTAATGAAACGAACAGTATTTCTCCGTTTCTTGAGTCTTCCAGACACAATGGCGGTGTCCGTTTGGCTCCACAATGCTCCGTTAATAGGGCTATGTGCAAGAATCACTTTGATGTAGGAAGGAACGTGCTCTCATGGATCTAATACCATGTTGGAGAATGCCAAGATCAGAGAGCTCAAATTGATAAGCTTCCAGAAGTGAAAAGATGAACACAATAGTATGTCTATCAATATAATATGAAGAGTGAAAATATGCAATGATCAACCTTGCATATATAGGCAAGGATGAGGAGGTGAGAAGGTAGGAGTGAAACTCTGACTACCCCTCCAAAGGTGTAACACTTGTGAGCTCACTTGACAAGTGTGTGAGCAAGTGGTAAGTACGCATGCAATAGGTGTCTCAAGTGATGAGGACACATGTCTCAATGCTATGAAGTGTGACAAAAGCTGAAAGTCCCTAAGTGGAGATTTGAGCAATGTGAATAGGACTCTTCTAGGTAGGCTAACAGCTAACTAGTTTGACAAAGTCACTATTTACACCAACAGATGGCAAATGCAAATGTTTTTGAAAATGCTCATATTATTTTCAATATGCTTTGCTTTAGGTTTGAGCTGCTAGTAACTAGCTCCAACCAAAGTACAGGTGCCACTTGGAGAACCTTGCAAAGGTTGATCTTTAAACCGACCAGGTTTCTAGGTTTTTTAGTTAGAGCATTCAGGACTTAGAGTGCTTACTAAACTGAAAGCAAACAATCTGGATATCTTAAAAGTTAAGTATGATATTTGCCAGGTCTTGATTGGTGAGACCTGATGTGTTCATGAATTTTATCTCGAGCTTAAATACCCAGTCACTTTGAGTTAAGAGTAGAAGGGTTTCTAAAAATGGTCTTCCTCCAGCTAGTTTTTGGTGAATACTGAATCTCAAAAAAAAAAAATGGCCCGTCTAGTAGTGTAGTTGTACCTGGTCCTCAGCAGGGGTGGATGTCTTTTAAAATAAATTATTAGTTGAAAAGAACAAATCCCACTTTTGTAGTGCAAGACTTCTGAAATGACTGTGTAGGGGTATGGAATGAGATGATGATGATAGTGTTGGAGCCCAGATGAAAAAGAAAAAGAAAACCGTTAAGCCAAACCTTTGTTCCCAGGGATAAATCATAATGCTAATAAATTCCTTTGCCAGTATGCAACTTTATATAAGGCAAAATCCTTTTCAAGAAAAATTCGTCTTCAGAATAAAATTTTAAGAAATATACAGGCTGCTTTTTTGCCTTTTCCCCGTATAAAAGCTATGCTGGAAGCATAACTTACATATACTGATCTGGAATGTGAACAACAATGCCAGTTCTTCCCAAGTAAAGGATACAGTGGACATGTGCCTTGCAATGCCCAATTTGTATAGTAACTAACTATTTTCATAAAGAAGATTTACTATTGAAAATGGGCCCTGGACCGCTCAATTTGAAGACGAACAATGATATATTCCTCTGAATCAAAAGCCTGCATTGGAAGTGTTACATAACAAGGCCTCCTCTGAATGCAATCACAACTTGTTCATAAATAAAAAATGTTACAAGAAACATCTGTACATAAGAACATAAAGCATCGCTGCCATATGGAATTCATTACTTCATACTTGTGGCTATGGGTCCTTTAAACTAAGGACCAACTGGGTCTTCAGTAAGATGTCTACTTTATTCTTTATTTTTTCACAGCACCCAGCCTTGAGATCCTACATAGAAAGACACCCAGTAAAGGCAAGAAAAATGTATCATATGGCATAGAATTTCCATTTGAACGCAACTTGGTTTTTTCCTCAATGAAAGGACTAAATTGGACATGTATCATTCAAAGCCCAATTTGTACAGAAACTGACTACTTTAACCTAAGAAAATCATAAAACACAATCTTTTCCTCCCAACTGAAAGTCTAACGTGGAAATCTACATTAGATAGCCTGCCATGAATACAACACAATCTGTGTCCATATCGAAAGAATTGAACTACACATCCATCTAACAACTAAAGCTTTTATTAGTACATGGAACACGAGTTTTGTCCTTATGGATATGGGTCCCTACTCAAAATAACCAAACCGAAGGCCTTCAGCAAGGCACACTCAACATTCCTTTATACCTATCAAACTTATCCTAGAAGCGCCTATTATTTGTAACAAAAACTGACCTTTCACTGAGAAACAGCAGGCACTGCCTCCAACAGCTTCGAAAAGTAGAACTTTGTTGCAGTCATTTCTCTCCTTCTAACCGCCCATCCAGCTGCCCTGAGGGCTGCCTCCACATCCTCTTCGGAGTGCAAATAAGCCCTAGTAGCCTTGGAAGGACCAGGAAAAAGCTCCCCGATCCTCTTCAACACACTATAATACAAAGTCTTCGGGGCGAAGCTTAAAATTAGCCTTTTCTCAGCGAGAGAGGCAAGATGAGCAATCATTCCTCCTGCTTTATCTTGTGGGTAATGTATCAAAACATCCAAACATGCCACAGTATGATACTTCCCATCCAAGGACTCCAAGTCCTTGGTCTCAAATATTGGTTTCACCAATGTGGATCCCAAAGAAGAGGACTTCAGTGCTTCATTGGCCTTCCTTTCTGCCTCTGCTACCATGGAAGATGAAATGTCACTTGCATAGACAACGGCCCCCTCCATTGCCAAAGGAATAGACAGGCTACCAGTCCCACAGCCTGCATCACAAACACTGATACCATTTAATGATCCATCTTTTTTAACCATCTGTAAAACTTTTTCTACAGTTTGTGCGTGCCCCTCACGAATGTCCAGTTGAACAGAATTCACATCAGCTGTTTCTCCATAGATTCTTTTCCACCTATCAAAACCGGCGGTATTGAAATAGTTTCTTACCACTTCTTTTTCATCTCCACCCGTTTCGGCTGCCTGCTTCTTCCTTCTCTTCTCTGGGTCTGCAAAAGAGAGCGCGGCTGCAAGAGCAGCTATGGCTCCTCCTCCCAGTAATGCAAACGCTGTTTCGTCGAAACCGCTGGACAGGGCCTGGGCAGTTTCTGTTAAGACTTCTGAAGATGATGCTGACGTTATGGTATTCCATTTTTTAGGGAAGAATAATTTGGGATGTTCAAATTTTGAAATGCCCGTGAATTCATTGCGGTTCTGAGGCCACATAGAGTGGTTTTGAGGCCGAAGATTGGCGGATTGTGCAATGGAATGAATGGTGATATTGTGGCACATTCGACCAGTCGCAGCGTTCGCCATTGCGGCCATCGTGATCCGCTAAGCCAAACTGGCGCTATTTTGAGCCACAGAGTCTGCTTTAATCTTCTTGTTGATTTTATCTATCTAACGGTACAGTTGCTCCCAGAGAATTTCAAGAGAGCATCTCCACCGTCCGATGATGATAAGGTTCAAAAATGTTATCTGATGTTTTATCCGTCTGTTAGAGGGCAACCAGCGCCGTGTAATTTATAATAAGCAGCAATTATACATTCTAAATTTTGATTTATTTGGTTATTTTCTTTTAAATAGTTGTAACCTGAAATTTACATCTCTATTTCATTTTTTATTTAGATTTGTATTGTTTGAAGGAATATCTTCATATATGTATATATTGATAAATGATACAATTTTGTATAAAGTTGGATTCATTCTTTTCTTTTTTTATCTTTCTTTACACACACAATTTTACATATTTACCTTTCAACATACTCCTATCTTATTCATATATGCACATATTTTGGTACATACCTAAATTATCTATGGTAAATCCATTTATGCACCTATCTCAATATATACACTATTCACTCGGTGCGTCTAACCACTTCTATATCCCAAGTCAATTTTGCAAACATGGGGTTGGCCCCATACCTACAAATTCAACCCCCACAAATTTCCAAAATTCATATTTAAATTGAGTCAACTCTTATCTATTCCACTAGCCATTGTGAATCAACTAAACACACAATCTACATGATTTGATGTTATGTGCTTGCATTCAAATGCATTAATTTACATCATCAATCATATTCCAAGCAACAAATGACTTATTCCTTGGAAGTTTCATACCTAGCTATGGAGGAACTATGGAAGGAGGGACTTGTCTAGTACTTCTTTATGGGGAGTTGGTTGGGGACAAGATTGTTTGACACGTGCTTGTGATCTTCTTTAGATTATTATCATAAAATAGGTGTGATCTACAATTTAACCAAAGGTATTGGTGTTGCCACATGATAAGATTTCTTCAAAAAAATAAACTTCTTTTGGTTTCACTAGAACTAAGACAAGTAGTCGTTCATGATTCAAACACATAGAAGCAAAAAATAGGCAAATAAAAACATTAGTGGGAAGACTAAGTCAAGTCCCACCAAGCATGCCAAATAATTGTTGTTTCTTTGAATTAGCACAACCCTTCCAAGGGTGTGCATGTGTTAGAAATAAGTGGATGTTGTGGAAACTATCACGAAAAGGAAAGGTTAAGGGCCCACGATCATAGACAAGTGTTGGCAAACAACTTCTAGGACATACAAATAACATATGTAATACCACTCACCAAACCCAATGGAAGATTTATGCATGTGGATTTGTTGGCTTTAAGAAACTCCGATAATATGGAAACCCATGTGCTCATAGTTTTCACAAATCACATGGGAATCTTCTAAGAAGGTTGGCTTCTTCTTTCAATCTATTGCTAAGTTACTTGTAGAAAAGAAGCTAGTCTATGGCTAACCTATTTTTATCTAAATTTGGAGAGGAAAAAAATTATAAAGATAATTGTTAACAAAGGGGATAGAGAAATAGTTTTGCATTAAAATGAAAGAGAGCAAGGTTATAGATAAAACAAAAGGGGGTGTTATACCAAAAACTAATGACCAATTGACTTTCCTTGTAGTGTTCAACCAGCTTATCAATTATGAAAACACTATGATTATGGTCATGGTTGGTTCATCTTACTTCCACAAAATTACTTGATGCATAGTACTCCAAACTAACATTGTTATAATATATGATTTTCATATACACATAAATAATTCACTTCCCTCCAAGAACCATAAACAAGCAATCAAAGAATAGATAAATCTACGATATATGACATTCTACATGTTTATTTTGAATAACAAAACATAACATAACACTTCCATTCATTCAAAATTCAAAATATATTTCCTGAAGGTGAAGCCCATATTTACGTAAAAGGTGAAATGACATCTTGCAATGGTAACAATTAGAACTCAAGAAAAATTAAAAGAGAACAGAAAAGAGAGGGAATAAATGTTGGAAGCACCATGACATTTGGCTAATGATCTACTAAAGATGTGAATCCATGTGGTCAGGACAATGCACAAGTAAGTAGTTGGTAGTTTGGTAACTTTGTTTTGGTTCACAATGGTCTTTTGTGGTTTAGGGTCAGGCTTAAACAACACACTCTAATCTTTGATTTGTTTAGGTGGCTCATTTGAAATCACATTAATATATGGGCTAATTGGGAAAGTGAATGTGATTTCAAATGAGCCACCTAAACAAGTCAAAGCTTAGAGTATGTTTATTAAACCAAAATGTGGTTTAATTGTGCCTGTTGATGAGGATAATGTAGGAGTCCATGAGATTGCTACAAAGAAGATTTGAGACATCCATGAAGGCTAAATAGATATCATTGCATTACTAGGTCATTGAGTTGTGTGATAGACACAATTTGGGGATCATTTAGATTTGAATATGTTAATTGGATCTAAGTGGAGAAGTGGGTAAAAGCATGAAAGGTGTTGACATCAAAAGAGGAACGAAGAGCTCTATGAACAAAGAAATTTCCACATATGGATAGCAAAGGTGAGCCCAACTTGATGTGACAGAGACATTTCAAAGACTCTAGGTTATAAAATCATTGAAGATCAATCGAAAAAAATATTCAAAAACTTATGTTAAAGGGCTTGAATAAAATGAAAGAATATGGCGAGGCCCACAATGAACTATACTATCTTGAAATTGTTTGTGCCTTTTGATCTGAAAGATTTAAATTTAAAAAATTAAATATTCAAATTGAAAATTTAAATTCAAAGTCTTGAGGTTGTTGTTGTCACATGAAATTGCACCCTGTTGAACAAAGGCTTGGCATTCCAACGACACAATGGAACTAACCTCAAGTTGTGGGACATTGCAGTTGAGGTTAGATCTCCATATAAGGATAGCTTCCTTTTTTGAACTAGGTACAGATATGTTGGTTCAACCTAGCACATGAAATCCTATCACTAGTCCTATTCTACCAACTCTCAAAGGGAAAAGGAGAAAGAATTGCATAAAAAAGGGAAGGGGAGGTGATACACCTAAATTAGAGTTGTTTCTTCCTGCTTAGATCAGCACAATGCATCAATGAAAATAGTCAGAAGGACTTACACATTTCTCTATTCTACCAATCTCCAAGAGTACATATGGAGGTTAGTGTTTAACAAGATACTAGAAGGAAAGGAAAGATTCACAATCATTTGCAAACATAGTTAACACAACATATAGACATAGAAAATGACAAAAATACATTTAGACATGAAGGCAAGAGAGATCTACATGACATCCAAAGCAGGGAAGAGGTAAAATATTGACTTTCATTAATACAAAGGCATAAGCCTATTTACAATTGCAAAAGACTAGAACTACAGTGTCTACTAGAGAAACTAAGAAGAACCTTTTTACCAAAGAGCCCAAAGTGGGCTTTTATTTTGAAGATAAATTCCATAAAAAATGTTCCAAAGAAGTGTTTCCAACATTCTCTAAGCATGACCATGCCACCACATAGATGATTTTTGAGCATGGGTATAAAGGATGGAGATCGCCCATAAAAAATTGTGATCTAGGGATGGGACTTGGTAGAAGGGACACCTACAAACAATAAATGATGCATGACCACCACAATCTTCCTTGGATTTGTGCTCAGAAACATTAAATTCCACCTTCGTATCCTTAGAAGTTGAGATTGGACATCTGAGGAGAGTCATTGAGCATTAATGGCGCTTATGACTAAAAACATGCTCTCGAGAGTATCAAATTGCCCAAGCCAACCACTGAACCAATGAGAAAAACATTAAATATTTACAACCATAAAAGGTCATTTATGTCGAGCATTAGGAGTACCAGTAAATGCTTGTTGAAGGGGTGGAAGGAGGACACAAAAATCCCAAAGGTTGGTGAAATATTTGGAAGAATGTGGGAAAAGGGAGATGTTGAGCATTGGACTTCGAGAATGACTCTTTAACACATCAAAAATGGAAAAGAGCTTAGGGAGAAAACCTGAAGGCCAAAAACTGATAGAAGGTACTTGGAAGAAACTATGACAAGAAGACCTTAGGTGTTGGGAGTCACGAGGAATGCTTAAGCTTTATTGAAAAAAAAAAGACAAAAGCTAGGAGGGAGACTCGATTTTTGAAGGCCAAAGACTATGACATCGAGGGTCAGGGGTCAGAAAGAAGACTTATCACATGAGGAAAATGATGATAAGGGTTAAGGAGGATGGCCAATGACTGACTGAAACCCAAAGCATTTATACTTATGCTTTTTTTAGATTTGGTGGGGGTTTAGGGATCGGGAAGATGGAAGGATGCATGATGAAAGGGGGATGGGAACAAGAAGAAGACCAAAAGCCCAAAGTCTGAAAAAGGGAAAATGCCTTAGCCAACTCTTCAGAAGTAATGAGGAAGGCCTCAGGGTTGATAGCAATAGCAAGAAAATAAGTAAGTAATCAAAAGTTTGAAAGCCTGAAAGACTACACATAAGCGCTCAAAAGCTCCTTTGTCGAGTGTGAGGCATGTTCTTAATACATACCTTTTCAAATATTAGAGAGGTTTTATAAACCTCTTTCAGAGCTGACGATGGTTCTGAAAACCACCAAAATTGTGGACGCTAAACACTTAGCTTACTTTCTTTGATTTTTTTTTGCCTACCAACCTTTGTCTTCAAACTTACCACCCCCTTTGTTAGCGATTGGACCTCCACATGGAACTTAAAAACTTAATTAGAGGTCAAAGAGGTTCTGGAAATCTCTATTGAAGCTAACATCAATTCAAAAAAACTCTATTAGAGCCAACGATAGTTCAACAAACCACAAGAAACTCTGATTATTCATAACTTGGACAATTTTGATCCAAATCTTGCCAAACTTGTAATCTTGGACACCTATTTGGACATACCAGGAGATGGAAAGCTCAAAACACATATACTTAACCAAATTTATGGAAATTTTGCAACTTGGACTTTGGCTAAGGCATAGCAAGGGAAAACAACATGGCACATTTCATATTTTTCAGGTCAATTATCACTAATGGGCCATGAAGGTGGGCATGAAATGTAAATAATTACCTTCATGATTTGTGTAGCTCTTTGTGCAAAAACATTGTCAAAGACTATGCTTGCAACCCTCTCTCCTTCAAGCTTCTTTGAAAATGATGAGTCTAGCCATGCTTGACTCACAAACATTTGCTTCAAAGAAGTCAACAAACCAATAATGCTTCGCAACATTAGGAAAATTGTTGCAAACCTTGTGGCACTCGATCACACCAACTCTTTCCCTTAGGTGTGATCTCTCATCAAATTGAGAACCCAAGGGTGATTGTATAGAAATTGTTATATGCTCCTTGCATCATCTGCAACTGATGTCACCAAATAAAGTTTTCCTATGTTCTCCAAAAGAAGTTCAAGGCAATGTGTTGCACAAGGTGTCCAAAAATGTGTGTTATGTTTGTCTTGGAGTAATCTCACAACTACCACATATGCTACTTCATTATCAATTATGATTCATACTACATTCTCTATGCCCACCTGCATGATAACTTCCTCCAACTTTGACACAATGTTTCTACATTTTTCATTTTGTTAGAGGCATCAACCAATTTCAAAAAAATCACCTCACCATTTGAAGCTACCAAAAAAATGATAATGATATAGTTTTCCCCAATCTATCCACCCATCTAAAAGAATAGTGTAGCCATATTTTTTCCATTGCTTGTTATGTTCTTCACTATTAGCTCTGCCTTTTTGGTTTCATTCATGAGCAACCTATAAATACAAAGTGAAAGTACAAAATTTTAATTTTTAAACACAAAAAATAACCTAAATTCAGCATAAATTACTATAAATTGATTAACATAAATTTAGCTTAAAATTCGACATAAGTCACTATAAGTATAAATTAACATAAATCAACCAACCTCCCAGTTAAGTCTTTATGAGAAGGCATCTTGTAGATTTTTCCCGCAACTGTCAATGTTGTTGAAGTACCAAAAATCAACACGCCATATCTACTTGTTCATGCACCTCCTCATTCCACCCTATAGCTTCCAATGGTGGTTGTGCTCCAAGTGTGTCTTTGGGCACAAAAACCTATGTTACATGTGTGTAGGTGTAGGTGTAGGTGTTGGCACTCTACTCGAAATAGATGAAATGGAGGTCGATGTACTTCAAATGCATGAGCCACAAAGAGAGCCCACTATACCTTAACATGTATCTTCATGATCATTTGATTTTAGTTGCACTTGAGGACCATGACCACTAGCTATGGATGTTGCTAAGGCTACCCTTGTCTTCTCCCTTTGTAATATTTTCTCTTTTGTCAATACAAGGTGGGCATTCATCTCTCGTATCTCTTTAGTGGTGTTGACACAGAGCTTGGCATCATGATGAGTAATGCCTACAAGATGGTATTTGAAGTAATTTATGTGTCCATGATATAATTTTGTGCATCTCATACAAACAATTGTCCTAAGTATTGGTCCTTATACGACATATTTCCAAACAAGGTTTCTAGCTCTAGCAGGACAAGTGTCTATAACTAGCGGTCGCACCAATGGGAGCCTAAGCCTGAACCTAATCCAAAATTTTCTGCATTTTCCATTATATGATGCATTTTAATTTTCAAATACAAAAAAAAAAAACCTAAATTCAAAATAAATCGCTAAAAATCAACATAAAATTAGTTTAAATCAATAAAAAAATAATATATCTAAAGATTCTAAATGTTCTACTCCAAAAAATAGATTAAAAAAAGAAAAATGGGTTATTTATGCAAAAAACAATGAATTCATTAAAAAAAACAAAAAATGATTGATGAATCCATTTTTTTGGAATTTAAATGCAAAAATACTACTTAGTTTTAGCAAATGATGAATTTTTTAAACCTAGATGCTAGTTTTTTAGCCAAAATGAATTAAAATGTTTAAGAAAAAAAAATAATAATAATTAATTGACATGTGCTTCAAATTTGCCTTCCAAATTCACCTAAAAACCCTTTTAGATCTTCTCTCCAAGATGCAAAAGCTTATGATAGTTGTGTTCAAAGTGGGGGGGGCGTTGGGGGTTTCACAAAGCCTTTTTTAAGTGATTATTGTGTTTTATGAACTGATTTTAAAGCCACGGGATTTTATCTTTGTGCTGATGAGTTTTTGGCTCAAACTCGTCAAGTTTCTGATGAGTACTTGCCAATAAATCGATGAGTACCTGTTAGAAACTCTATGAGTTTCTGTGGCAAGTTTTTTGGGTGATTACTCGCCATGCCTTTAACTTGGTGAGTACTCATAGACTCAACAAGTACTTGTCGAGTTTGACATTTATGATTGTAAGATCTTTAAAGTTTTATTGATCTTCACTTATATTCTTCTATTTTGCTTGAAGGCAATCTATTTTAATGAGATTTTATTTATTTTTGTAAATGAGATGATGTTATCCTAGTTTCCAATCTAAGTTTTCCATTTACCTTGTTTAAGAGTCTCAATCTTCATTCGGTAGTTCTTAATTCTCTTTTTTGACATTAAGGGGATTTTGTTGAACCAAATGCTCTTTCTCTCATATTTTCAAATTATTCTTGATCTTAAAAATAGTTTAAATTAAGAATATTTCTACATATATCAATTTATATCATTTAGACCCAACACCACTAATGATGGTTTGATATTCCTCATCCTCTTGTCACTTAAATCATTTAATATTAATTTTGCATCTATTAGATGATTCCATAGCTATTCTATTAACACCATTGTATTGATAACCTTGTATTTGGATCCTTTTGACCCTATGCAAGTTCTGACAAGAATTTTTATTTCTATCACCATTGGATGCTAGCGCAATTAGTAGACAACAATGAAATAATACTTATGTTGGTATTTGCAATTTCATCCAAACTCACAGTTAGCATTAACAACAATTTATTGTCCTTTTGAACAATGTCTTATTCTATAATAGTATCCTTGTATTTTTGTATTCATTGATTCATTCATTGTAACACATTTTTCACTGTACTAAACATCAATAATACAAAAGCAAAAATAATTGTTTAGCTCTAAGTTAGTTAAGTTAATTCTTTAAAAGTGTGTTATTTTAGTAATTTAATATTAACTTAATTAATACAAATCAATGGATAAAAATAATCTCTTTAAACTAGGGGTAAATTAAAAAAGAATATTCATTTAGAGAAAACACAAGGGAGTGCAATGAAAACATTATATGTTGCTACCAAGGGGACCCACTTACTCCCTTCCTCTACATTATATTGGCTAAAGATCTAGGTCAATTGTTGGAAGAGAAGAAGAAGAGAAGAAAGTTTATGTGAACCAAGCCCTTTAAGGCCTAATCTCTAGGTAACTCGATGTGTCATGCACGATTTTTCTATGATACAATGTCAACAATGGATCCCTCCAAAAGATAATAAAATAATATTAAAAGTTTTCAAAGAGACTATGAGATGGATTAGGAATAGTAATTAAACAAATAAAAATCAATTTTTTTTATTGACATAATAGAATAGTAACAATCCTACCTTACTTGACTTCTCAATTTTGAAAAGATCTCTATATATATACTAAGTATCTTGGCATCCCCTATTTTTTTATAAGAAGATAAATAATCTTTGAAACATTTTTGCATCCCATTGGTATTGGGAGCACAAATCAAAGTTACATTAATGATCAACCTCTTTCAACTATGAGTCAAAGACTAATGGGTATCTATTTTACCAAATTTGCTTAGGGCACAATCTTAGCCTCAACAATTTTAAGGGTCGTGAGCCTTGCACTTAACAAGAGTTGATGCCTAATGGACCCTTTGAGACTCATTCAACTTCAACAATAAACCAAGGGTCACCTGATGACCTCCCCCCTTTTCATGAAAGGATAAAGTAAATTGAGGGAAAGAATTTTTTAGTAATATTTAAAAATAATATATATATCATTCTTTATTATTATGTTTACTAAATATATTTTAAAAAAGGTATTAGGCTGCAAAATCAATATATTTCCAATTCTCTTATGGACTATTATGAAATAATGTTTTATAAACTAAGAAAAATATAGGTTATAATATAATTAGTATTAATTCTTACACAAATATAATTGAAGTATTTGCAAGGACATGAAAGAAAAGAATGAGGAACTATCTTCTTCTTTGCAATGATGGTAGATAGAATGAGACAATGATTTTTAACTTTTAATCATAGTACTTTTTGTTTTAAAATTTAACAAAAGGTATTTTTTTTGTTGGAGATGCATGGACATCCCTGGGACAATTGAGGGATGTCTCAAATGTCCTCAACTATTCCTAGAGCATCCAATCATCCCCTGTCATAGCAAGGTTGTTTCATCACATTTCAAGGATGTTTCCCCATTTCAAGAATACTTGGGGATAACTAAGGAATGTCACCTACCATCCCACTATCCCAAAAATGTGGAGTGGGATGAGAACGATGATTTTAGGGCAAAGGATGTGCCCCCATGAAACATTGCATCTATTAGTTATTTATTGTTGAAACTCAAAAAGATCTATAAGGAGATAAATGGCATTTTAGTAACTTTATCTTGGAAAAATACAAGGGAGAAGAAATTTCATTTCATTGTTTGGCATAATGTTTGCACACCTAAAGATATAAGATTGATGAGAATTCATAATAGTGAATGGGCTAACACCACTCTATGTGGAAACATTGGCATATACTCAAATCCACCAACACTATGGTATACTATTGTGCAAAAAATCCTTAAACAATAATGCTCATGAGAAACATTTTACTACTCCCAATCCATCCCCAAAGGTTTAAGCATGTAGGATAGTGTGCTTTGTGATTAATCTTTCCTTTCACAATCTATTTTTGCAAATTAGAAATTGGATTAAATTCATTGTTGGATGTTAGTTGAGGGGTTGTACATTGATCTAACAATTTAACTCAATCAAACTCAAACATAATTCCTATCTCCAATGGAGATACACTATTTGTAATTAATGGGAAGAAGCTAAAGAGGGGAACATTAAATCAAGAAAGTCAAAAGATTTTGCTCACTTGGCATAGCTACATAGAGGTAAGGAAAGAAGGATTTTAGAGGAAAACAACATTTTTGTATTAAACTATTCCACTTAAAGGGACAAACTACTTTGGAACTTCTATAATTTGGGTCAAAACATATTCAAAGAGAATTTGGATGCTAGTCAATAAAACACCTTAGGTCCATTCTTAAAAGTTATGTAAGAATATTTTAGGATCAAATGCCTTGCCAAAGACTCAAATATTTTTCTCTATATTTCAACACAATGCAAAATTTTAATTGGAGACTATTTAGAAAAGAGGTTTTGTAGGCCCTTAGATGCAAGCTATATAGTTTGCATGATTAACACTACCCTTGTGCAAACACAAAGTTGTCAAACTGTCAATTCCCTTTGACACCATGGTGTCTACCATACAAGGCAAATAGTTGGATAATCATCCTCACGAGTCATTTTACTACTAATTGCCCTACCCCACCTCTTGCATAGTGTGCAATGACCATCCTTTCCTTTTATGTAATATTTTTTGGCATATTAGAAATTTGATTAAATTCATCTCTAAGAGAATGTTTGATTTAGGGGTTGTCCACATAATTGTCAAACTCATATATGATTCCTATCTCCAATGGAGAGACACTATTAATAACTTATATTTGTAGTGGCATTCTATCAAATTGTCAAAAAGTTAATACTAAAGATGGATAATATGAATAAAGAGATATTTCATTATGTGGTTAAAATTCTCTTGATAGTCCCTTAAAACTAAGTTGGCCCTCACTCTATTGTCTAGTTGGTGTTTTGCTCTTTTACAAATATTAAATAAAATTTCACTTTATCTAAAATTGGAGTTTTGATTCTTATGCTTTAGAGTATCCTCTTAGCCTATTTTTCTAATAGCAAATATACTTTAGTTTTTTAAGTTCTATTTATATACAATCAAAAAGAGTAGTTATGGGCTCCTTCAACATATCACCAATTAAAAAGATAGTCCATTGGCATGAAACCTTTCATGATGTTATTGTCATGTGTCTATAATAGAAACACTCTAAGTTATTCCTTGCTCGTCTTTATGCACAATCAAAATACACACATTAGAGCCAATTTACACCACCAAACTTGTCTTATAAAAATAGAGTATTTAAGTACCTTAATGACAAAACCTTTAGGAGATTTGATCAAGAACACCTTAAGATTGAAGAGCGTCTCCATAAAGCAATTGAAACTAGTGATTATTGAGATTGGTAAATTGAAAATGCTTCACATAGTAATAAAAAGTACACTATAGTCAAATAGTAATCTTAGTTAACAAGAAATCCATCCTTATGTAAAAGGAATCCCTAGGAAATTTGCAAAAAAAAATCTAAAGAAATTATATTAAAAAAACTTACTTCAAATTTAACAGTTAAAAATAGCCTAAGAAATGGTAAGGATCATCACAAAGAAAGAAAAGTGTTTGTGAGATTTCATGTCGTTGTGGTGTTTATATGTTGGTAAATTAGGAAGATCTTTTAAACTAGAATCATGTTGTGATCATGTACACAAAAACTTTAAACAAAGTTAAACATTTTTATTTTTTTTTAACTATAAAATTAAAAATATAGCCAACATAATTAAATAGAGAAATAAAACATATTAATATAAAATAAATATGAAACTAAACAAATAGATTTTTTTATTTTACTTTGTCAACAACAAAAATAAATATATGTTACACCTAATTAATTTTTTTGAGTAGAGAAGTCTTTTTTAATATAAAGACATCCAGATTTTACAATATATATTGATGCCTATAAATAAAACTATTAAAATAATAACATACAAGTACATAATATTTATCAGGCTTTTAAAATGAAAAACAAAGCAAAACAATCAAAACAGTAATAAATGGTGGCTTTTCCAAAAGTAAAATTAAAACTTACAGAAAAGAATAAAATAACTCTTCAATAAAATTAAAACTTACAGAAAAAAATAAAATAACTCTTCAGTAAAAATAAAGTAAATTATATAGATAAAATAAAATAGTTTATATGTCCACACCATGTATATATGTAGGTATTAAATAAAATAATTCTAGTGTAAAACAAAATAACTTTTAATGAAATAAAACAAAATAGTTCCAAACTGAACTTTAGGAATAATTTTTAGATGAATATATTTAAAATATATATATTAATTATTATTATGAAAATATGTTCATTAGAAATTATATTTTTGAAAAAATATGTAATTGGTGGAAAAAAAAACCAAAAATACTCTGATAACTTTGAAACTGAACCAAGTATAGATGAAATCAACACTCTGCGAACTGAACCAAGTATAGATGAAATCAACACTCTGCAATCCACATGCTGTATTCTTCCTGGATCTCCTTGCCTGGAGATTATCGCCAAAGTGAAGTTTGTTCTGAAAATCACAAGATTCAATGGAATTGAATGCCATGCAGCTGGTTGGGTATTCTGTTTCACATTGAAATTTACCTTGGACAAAAACCAAGCAGACAAGACTAGTTGCACCAAATTTCATAAAAGATTATATAAAATGAAATTTTCCTTTGATATCCCATATTTGCCAGAAGTTTCCATTAGCTCAGTTCTTCTGGATTTACCAGAGGGTCCCATTCTACTAGGAGGATGAGATCCTTGTTAATAAAACACAGGTCAGCCCTTGCCATATCACATATCCACTGCGGCCTGCCTTACAGTAACCTTTTTTATATCTCCAGCTAATATAACTGGCTAAAAAATTATACTAAACTGCACAGCTTACCTTAAGCTTTTACTTGAAAGGGAAAGTTGTTATGCCAACCTCCCGTGTAATGGGGACCATGCAAATCTCAATTATAAAATAGCTACCTTCATAATTCATCTTTATTGTAAGCATCCACTTTTTCCTTCACAGTCTCTTTGCCTTCCTCAAGCTTTTTTGCTCCTGTAAGTGGCAATCCAGCATTTTCTTTGATAAACTGTATCAAATCTTTCAAGCTTGACTTTGTTGAAACATTGATCTGAAAAGATTCCGAGTGTCAGGTAAAAAACCAAGAAGCTAGTCCAAAAGATTAATAATTTAAAGTGTTAAGCAAGAATACTTACAGGTGCTTCTTTCTTTCCAGCACGATAAAATAGGAGACTAGGATAGTTAGCGACCTGCAGGGAAAGGTCTGAATGAATAAAACTTAACAAGAATGCTATAGTCCTTAATCATACCTGAGAAGATATATACAGACCTGGAAGTTTGGATGCTCATTTGAAGAGGCATCAATTCTGGCAATAACAAGTGATGTTTCTCCTTTGAAGTGCTTTGCTACTTTTTCCAATAGCTTGGTCACACCTTTACAGTTTATGCACCATGGAGCATGAACCTTTTCATAGCGTAATTGATCAGGGAAAGAGAAAAATACACAAATCAGAATAACAAAATGAGATTGTGAACTGTAAAAGCTTTGACTCAAACGTTCATTAAGTTGAATCAATTGTCAATAATAGTGCTTGGAAATTAATCATAATGTCCACTGTAATGTAATGGAAACTAGGCAGTGTTCCACAAGAAGGCATCCCTACTCCCAAGTTGTCCAGGTGAAGTCATGGGGACTTAGAGGAGAAATCCCCCTTTTTCAGGCCTGGAGACTGGAGCCTGCTCTATTTGGTGCACTAAAAAACAGCAACTTTGGAAGAAAAATAATCAAAAAGCCCTAAATTGCTAAAAGGGCTATGATTGTCATTGTAAATTAAGCACATTGTATTTACTTTTTTTAAATTTCAGCAGCTTTAAGTTTGTTTTAATTTTTTTTAATAGCTGTCCCCCCACTGTCTCCAAAATTGAAGAAAATTTGTGCCATCCCTGAAACCACCTCCTGTCCCAGAAACTCAGGGAAACACTAAAACTAGATTTTATCAAAGATCAATTAGCCACTCAAGATAGGTAGTATTCTTATCTTCTTTGTAACCTCAACTAGGAATCTGTGATTGCTTTATTTTCTTCTCCATTGCAGATATGAGTTTCAACTATTTGTTTCTGTTCCATTTGTTTTATTTAAACTATTATTTGTTTCTGTTTCTTTTTCAGGATAAAAGAAAACAAAATGTAGACTTCATTGATTCGATGTCCTTATGAACTAATCTTTAGCTTTTACCTTTCACTCACTATATAGAGAAACTTCTGTATGGGTTTGTCCGCAAGAAACTAAACAGTTCCAAAGAAAGAAAAGGTGCATCATGTGAAGCAGGTAAGAGAGAGTGTAAGGAAGTAAAAACAATACAAGATAGCTAGAAAGTAGAGAAAGACCTCTAAGAGAACGTCTTCAGAACTTTTTAAAACAATTTCATCGAATGTTTTTCCAACCACATCTCGAACATCTCCCTTGTTCTGTGGAATTGCATGAACAACCAATTCATTATATGGGCATTATAGATTTGTAATTAGGGACTTGAAAGAAACTTACAAACTTTCCATAAACTTTTATGGTGTGCACTCACTTCAGTTGGTATGGGCTCAGATTTGTAATATGGCAACAAATTTCCAGCATATAACTTTGAGCAAAAATCCTGCATATTACTGGGAAAATTAGCTTAGGGCTTGCAAACTTAGAAAATAAGATTTTCTAAAATTTAAAAGTCTAATTAGTGCAATGATATTATGCAAATTCACATAGATTTTGCAAGGGAATCATGTGTTATGACAAAAAATGGTACCTCCAATGTCTGTGGAGTTGTGTTTGAATCTAAGAGGTATTTTGAACCAATGCTGTTGTCAAATGCTGTAACCTGCCATAAAAGTGTAAATCTTCAAACAATGATGCAATGGACAAGCAAACTAATTGTTCTTGAAATACTTTTCCTGAAGATATGTTTTAGTTTCACAAAAATGCCTTAAAACATTTGTGCCGGTTAAAAACATTTGGAGAAAATGGAATTCTGTGAATAAAAAGAAGAATTACAATAGCCACATGAACATCCATTGAACACAACAGAAACCTTCGAGTATTGGACATACTGGACTACACCTTGAGAATTCCATGCAATTAAACAAAATTAGGAACATAAAAAATGGAGCAATAATTGTGTCAGTATGCATAAATAACTAAGAGAAGAGACCATAAAATCTCCCACCCCTATATGTCTCACAATATGTTACAATAACATTAGAACAAAATAATGATTAAAACTAAATCTTTTGTAGTCACAACTTCCACTGTCTCATGACCAAAGCAAAATTTTGGCAAATCGATATTCACATGACACTGATTGTTCTCACATATACCACTTGGGAGCAAAAGAGATGCTCAGCATTTCAATGCATACAATAACTTTTTGTTGGTGTGAATATATGTCTTGTACCTAGTATTTTATCTTACTAGGGTCTTAGAGGACTTATTCACATGTTATGTTTACTTAAGATATAAGATTCTTTCTAGAAGTCTTAGTTGGCTTTTCTAGAACTTATCTTATCTAGCTTTTATGCATGATTCCTAGGTTGTTAGGTTGTTAGTTGTCACATCTCATAGGATTAAGACACATGTCACAATCATGTTCAATCCTATTCCTCACCTTGCCAATATAAAGAAGGTCATTGTACACATATGTAACATACTTCATACCTCATCATCATTTTGATAGGTCTTAATATCAAGCAAGCTCATATTTTTGCATACTCTCTTGTAGAAGGTTTTCATTGTTTTTGTAGGTTGTCTTGGGTATTGAGCTTATCTTCAGCTCTTACATGGTATCAAAGTCAAGCCTTGCAAAACCCTTCGCAGATCTGAGGATTGAGCTATTGCTAGTGAGAGATCTAGGCTATTTTTAATAAGGTTGAGTGCTCTTCCCTTGCACCATATGGTGAACTTGGGAATCAAAAAAAATTGAAAAAAAAATACCAGATTTGAAGGTTTCTCTATATGTGGGTTTTCATGGCAAGTCACTTTTGGCTCATGTTGGAGAAAATCTGAGCTCAAATTTGAGTTCAAGGCAGCTGAGAAAGTCGAGATCGACTTTTGTTTTGCCTAAATCTAATATTTTTTGCCAAAGTTATGAGGGTTTGAAGATTTTCAAGATCTGGAGGTAGCAAAGCTTCTAGTGCATTTTCAGCCCAAATCAACCTCGCCATCGTCTTCAGAAGGCCCGAGAGACAAAGTTTGATATACAATACGCCTATATCCAGCGTCAATTGTTTGTGAGGCAAAAAAATTTAACCGAGCAGGACTTTTATCTGGAGGAAATTGAACAAACTAATGGAAAAATATACTAGAGGAAGTTTTGTATGAAAGAAAAAGAAGTGAACAAACCAGGTTTGGCAAACTGATCTATCATACAAATAGTTGATGCAGCACACAGCATATGTAAGGATTCTCCACACCTTTCTTGTTCAATTGATTAATTCCTTGCAAATAGCTGACTCTTCCCTACTTCCTCACGTTATCAAACTTTTATGGCATTGAAGAACCAATACTTATGTTGAGTTTTTAGCTTGGATAGGAACTTCTACATAGGTTCAGCGTGAGCATATAGGGAAAAGTTCAAGTGGTTCAAGTTAGTCTATCTTGTATTTCATTTTAGTGATCTCAAAGTGAAGTTCTTTTATTTAGTTAATTAAGTCTAATAAAGTGTGGATAAGCACTAATGATTTAGACTTATCTTCCAAGTCATCTCTTGCATGAGATAAGATTGCTCTTTTGGAAGATTAGAATTTTAGCTGAATTAGCATAAAGATAGGAGCAAGACAAAAGATTGTAAACATTTCATTTGGATTGTCTTTCGAAGGACTTGAAAGACTAAGTTTTCCAAAGAGCTAGAGAACTAAATTAAAGATACAAGTTGATTTCTGTGCAACTGTGAGTTATATTAGTTGTGGAGGTTTCCTTATACATTTTTTGAAGGAATGAAAAACAGGCTATGAAAAGTAATTATCTATGTATGCTTCCATATTCATTTCCGCAGTTTTGAATTTCAATGATTTGTATGATTAATTCAAGGTTTTCAAAACATTAGGTAATTAGTCGTTGTGATTGGAATTTTAACAACTCAATCAGTCTTCTTATGATAAGGTTGATGTATTCTATTATAAAACATGTGTGGGGACAACATTCAACCAATTAAGGCTTACTTATATTGTAACTTTGCATGGTATGTTTACTTGGCATTTATAAATTATTTCCTCTTGTAGCTGAATGCATGCACAAGAGTAGCCTTGTTATAAATTTACAATAAAGTACCCTCAGAATAGTAGGAATATGCAATATTTAAGTTCATATAGTGCATTTGTTTCCTCGCACTTAGAAAATGTGTATGAAGTATAAGCCATAGCAGCAAAAATCATTTGGGAAAAAAACAGGCAAACCAAAAATATAACATATTTTGAAAAAATGGGGAAAAAATCGGATTTAAAAAATGTAAAAACTTGTAGGAAAAGAAAAAAAAACTTTGTTTTTAAAAAAAAAAATTAAGGGCATTTTCATAGCATAGAGATATAGAGAGCAAATAAAATAGAGAGTTTAACCCATGAATTGTAGAAAATTGGATTTTGTTGTTTATATTCATATTGTTGATTACATTGCATTGCACAAAGCATACTTCATAGTGCATAAATAATAACTAGATAGTTACAGTTGATAAAATTTCAATTACAACATAGTTTGTACAAAGTCGACCTATAAACTAAGTACAAAGTTCAAAAAAATCAAACGTAGACAATGACTCTTGCTACTACAAATAGAGCTATGCTAGAGGGCTGCAAGTCTTGATGATGAAGCTCTTGGTTCAGAGCCTCTCTAAGTCGTTCAACCTCATGACTATCCAAGTTGACCTCTAGGATCTCAAAATCCGTAGGCTCAAGAAAGTCATTAAAAAGACAATTTTCCTTTACTAAGCAGACATAAATTACAAAACGGGAATCAACTGGTTCATATTTGTGATTTAACAGTACTTGCAATTTCTAAAACAATGTCAAAGAGAACTATACGAAGAGTGAAAGGAAAATTATATGACAAAGGAAGCGATTGAAAAGTTCAACTTAATAGGTTTTGAATCAAATAGCTCAAGATAGAGTAATAAAAAATGCTTTTGAAACAAAATCTTAAATCTCAAAAGACCATAAGTGATATTGAAATGTTCTCAGTGATAACTACTTTAGCAAATTTGCAAAAGAGTAAAGGGAGTGTTAAATATTTTTCCATTAGATAATAAACACCTGCTAGTACAAAAAAAGAGACCAACTATTTGAACAACAATTTTAGCTATTATTCAAGTAAATTTTCCTTGATTTTGTGTATAAGTGGATGATGGAGTTAAAAACATTGATTGACTTTGAGTTGAGAATTTGAGAGATTATAGGTACAAGTTTCAATGGAAAGTCAAAAGCACAAGGAACATTCCCTTTCAATGGGACAGTTGTTGCTGAAATCTATCTAGATCATTTAAGAAAAAATATATGAGGCCTGCTTTGGGAGGGATCGAGATAAGCCCACAAGACTAGGGCATGACTTCTCTCAAGGCATGTATTAGTTTGCCTAATACCTATTTAACAAGCATGGAATGCTACACTATATATGTCTAAAGCATCCATGTGCTGCTATTGTACTCCTTGCAGGCCTTCTGAACCTCCATGTATATGGCGATCCTAAATGGAATATAGTTCCCGAACAAGTGCAGAGCATGCATTTAAGCAATGAGTTTCACCAATTAACAAAGTATTAAATTTCCATAATATATAGGAAATTTAAATGTAACCAAAACAATCCTTCATTTTGATATAAAATACTGCTACAGTTGATTTTTTTAGCACTACAAGCTGATTTTTATCTTTCTAATAGGAACCATTCTGCTTTTGGTTTCACAATCTCTATGTACTATTATGTATATACTTATGCTTCCCACTTGGTTATACAATTGTCACTACCCCACCCGCTTGTCATTAAAACTTGATAACCAGTGTCAAATTGAAACACCAAATTATCACTTTGTTAGCATTTGAAAAGGAAATTTGTCCCAACCTAACCTTGATAATCTAAACATCCACCTTCGTATTATTGTTGACAATTGAAATGTTAAATTCTTTTGAATAGTTAGGATCACAAGAATTCAAAGAACACAAACCTCTTTAGGTTGATATCAAGCCAATAGAGTTTCAAATAAGATAGAAGCCTTAGTATTTATGATATTGTCTACTATTTCCCACTATACATGGAAAGCATCCTTCTGAGCCTAAGGCAAATGACAATAGTGTGGAATATAGAGAAAAAATAGCACATCTCTTAACCATTCCATGTTAATGTCCTTAACATCAAACGTAGAAGCATACCAAAAAATGTGTCTTTGCTTTTATGTCCTTAACATCTATTAGAAATATACGTCCATTCAAGGTTGCCCATCTGTGATTAGTCTCAACAACCTGATGAAATCTAGAGAATCTTTGATGGTGAACCATGTCCCATCGGCCAACACTCAATTTTGTGCTAAAAATCAACGAAAAAACCCAATTAAATAGCAATTTTACATAGTTAAGGTTTCGCAACAAGTTGGTTGGGCAATTTTTTCACAATTTAAACCCCTAAAATCATTGATTATTGAAAATCACAGCTGATTAAATCATGATTTTTTGGGGAAAAAATCGTTTCGGTCAAAGTTTTTGAAAATAGAGATATTTGTGATTTTTTGAGGATTTATTTTTTATTTCTTTGCTATATCTGCTTCATTTTTTATTTCACTCTAAAGAAGTATTTGGAACAGCCCACAAAATTCTTCCCTATGCCACTTCAATTCTTGGCATCACATATTGGTGCCCACCTCTATTTTTCCATTATGACTCTTTTGATTCGCTCTCATCTACTGTTATTGAATGAATCTAAATGGATTTTTGACATTGGCACCAACTTTGAGCAACTTTTTCATGGTCACTCCAAGGCAAAAACCCATTTCCCTCTATGTTGGACCCCAACTCGATTTTTTATTCCCTTTGGTAGGGATTTGATGACAACATGCCAAGGGAAAATCTCCGCTTTTGTGAATATGGAGTTTTGGGTGTTCAACCATGTTTGGCAAAAAAATTGACATGGCAAACCAAAATAAATCCTCCATCACTTAGCCAATTCACCATAGTTTATGTCTATCAAGTTTTTTTCATTGGAGTGTCATCCTAAAATCTCCTCTTGCAGTGAAAATGGTGTGGCAAACCCCATATGAAAAGCCCCCTAATTAGTAACTTAAACAATTTTTTATGCTTGGTGGGATTTTCCATGTTGGGCATCCACCTAGAGAAATTTTCGAATAGTTTTGTCACAACAAAAGTCCACCTCACATAAACTTGGCAATTTCCTTCAATTTCTTTCACTTTGTGGATTTGATCTTAGGAAGTATTTTCAAATACTCTATCACAAAATCCTCTGTCGTTGATGAATTTTATCTCTTGTTATTGCCACTTTTCTTTTTGGATTTCGTTTTCTTGTGAAAGAGCATAAACTTGCTTTTGACCAACTTCTAACCTTGTCATCCACTACCATTCCTTGAAAAAGCAAATTCCTCAAAAAAGTGAACTTTCTAAAAATAAAAAGTTGGATTTTTGAACTCTCCCCATTCCACAAAAAAATTGCTAAAAATAGCAGTTTCTAAAAATAAACTTTCAAGACCAAATGGCGAAGGTGGTGAAGAAGATTGGCTCGTGGGTGGATGATGCAGAGAGAAACTTGCCCCTCAAGGCAACTTGGCCTCCTATGTAGGATCAACGGAAGGGCAGATCAAAGTTGCCAGTGGTGGAGAAGTGGGACCAGAATCGAAGCTCATGGGAAAACCCGCGAGATCGTGTGGAACTAAAAGGCCTTTGGAGTTGGGGGAAGAGTTTCGGATCGTCAAGGCCAGATTGGCCGAAGCGCGAAGCTCAGTGGAGATTCAACAAGCAACCAGAGGCTCATGGGCAACGGTGGTTCAGATCCAAATCGAATGTGAAGCATCAATAGCAACCTCCGCAGAAGGTCTTCTCCTCTAGACGGTATGGATGGTTGGGGCAAAAAGAGGATTTTTCATCCAGCAATCCTTCCAATTGATGGCATGATGTAAGAGGAAATGGATTGAAGTATGAAGATCCGGGGGAGGCAATGCCTCCCTTTGCTATTGGCTCGAACACCATCTGAATAGACCAGCAATTAGGGACTGTAGAACTTCTACTGGATTGCTTGCTAGCACAATGGAAGAGCAGCAAGGGGTGAATAATGGCAAGAATGAGTTAAGGAATAGTGGGATGCCAGCATCTACGGGTTCTCTTTCTCAAGATCAAGAGGCATGGCAAGGCTTGGAGCCTTAGAGGAGGTAACCTTGGAAGCAACTCAAGGGGTCCCGGATCAAGATCAAGAAATGGAGGAGCTGGACTCTATCCTGGAGGTGGGTAATGAACTGCTAAGCCTCATCAAATTAAAAGATGGGCTGGAGCAATCTATTGCTTGGGTGGAAGATGCATCTAAGGAGTTAGTTGCGGGCAACCCTCCATCAGGGGAGAGGGAAGGCATGGAAAGTGATTGGGAAGAGGATCATAATGCAAATATTTCCACTCCAACTGCTCCAAGGGAGGTGGAAGAAGGTGAAATTGGGCTTGATCAGCCAAACCAAACCAGCAGAGATGGCTTATGAGGGGACAAAGCTAGCAAGCCCTAAGAAACTGGGAATTAAGCAAAAAGAAGAAGGTGGGAAATCTCCAAACTATGGCAAGGGTAAGAGTAAAGGTAGGCAGACAAATCAAGAAAAGAGACTATTGGATGGTGAGGCAAAAGGTCAAGTCAAAATCACCATGTTGTCGAGATCAGGGAAGGGTGATACCCTTCTTGAGGAGCAATGAGGGTCACATCGTGGAATGTTAGGGGCTTAAACACCCCTAACAAGAGACGCCTAGTCAGGCATTTCATGGAACTATCACAAGCCGATATCTTCATCATCCAAGAATCAAAGTTAATGAAAGAAGAAGTGGATCTGTTCAAAAGAAAGTTAAAGTTTTGGCAAGCAAAAATAATAAATGTGGATGGCACTTTGGTGGTTTAGTCACATTTTAGAAATCTCAAAGTATCTACGTGGAAAAAGTGGTAGGCAACAAGCACTAGTTGTCGAGCAAGGTAAGAAGTCTCAATGCCAATCTGCAATTTACATTGGTTAATGTTTATGGCCCTTCATCATGCATTAGAAAGAGGGAAGTATGGGCTGAGATTGGGAATCTTTTGAATGCTGGGCCAAATGAGAGTTTCATAATAGGGGGGATTTTAATGCAATTCTGCATTCCCATGAGAAAAGGGGGGGCAATCATACTAGATTTCAATCTCAAATAGACTTTGAAGAATTTGTAGTAGACATTGCTTTGGTTGACATTCAATTGTCCAATGGCTGCTGCACATGGACTAATAGGCGGCTAGGCTTCAACAATCTTGCTAAGAAGCTGGACAAGTTTCTTTTCAAAGGAGACATGAGAAACTTTCCTTTCACATTGGAATGGAGCATTGCGCCCCAATTAAGATCTGATCATTATCCCATTCACTTGAACATCCTAAGTGACAAAAGGCCCTATCGATGCCCATTCAAGTTTGAAAAAATGTGGCTCAAAGATCCAAATTTCTTTAACCTAATTGAGCAATGGTGGAAGGAAGCAAAGCCAACTGGATCCATGATGTTTTGTGTAATGGCAAAACTAAAACTGATCAAACAACAATTAAGATCATGGAACAAGCCACATTCTAGAAACATATTCAAGGTTAAAGGTGAAATAGAGGAGCAAATCGCTGGTTTGAACGAAGAGGTATTTCAGCATGAAATGGATGGTGAGAAATTTTTAAAGGAAAAGGAATTGATGAGGAGATATGAAGAGGTTCTTTCCAAAGAGGAGATCTTTTGGAGGCAAAAGTCCAAGGAAGTTTGGTTAAAGGAGACAAAAACACCAAATTCTTCCACAATTCCTCAAGGATTCGAAATGACATTAATAGGATCACTAGAGTAAAGAGAAGGGATGGTTCCATAACAGAAAAGATGGAGGAGGTTGTGCCAGAAACAGTGGATTTTTTCAAAAATTTGCTCAACGATTCGGAAGGTCCTGTGAGAATTCCACATCAGTAGCTTCTTCAAGGGATTCCTAAATTGGTGTCGAGAGAGCATAATCAAATGTTAATGGCCAGTTTCTCAAAAGAGGAAATCAAAGAGGAATTGGATCAGTTACATCCGGATAAGGCTCCTGGGTCAGATGGCTTCTCAGCCTACTTCTTCCAGCAGTGTTGGGGGATTGTGGGGGATGAGGTTGCAAATGCAATTGAAGATTCAAGGAGTTCAAGGAATGTGTTCAGGGAGTGGAACAATACCTTCATTGCACTGATTCCCAAAACAAAAAAACTAACCTCATTAGATGAATTCAGACCAATCTCATTATGTAATACAATTTACAAAATCATGACAAAGGCAATGGCAAACAGACTGAAGAGAATCCTTCCCAATTTAATCTCGGAAGAGTAGACGGGTTTTGTGCCTAGGAGATCAATTTTGGAAGGTTTGATTATTGCTCAAGAAGCAATTCACTCAATAGAAAAGACAAAGAAGGAGAGCATGCTGATTAAATTAGACATCAGAAAGGCCTGTGACAAGGTGGATTGGCGCATTTTGTGTAAATTTCTAGAATCTTTTGGATTTGATAGACCCTGGATAGATTGAGTTTCCAATTGTATTGCTTGTCTGAGGTTCTCAATTCTAATCAATGGTACCCTTGAAGGCTTCTTTGAATCTTCAAGAGGGATTAGACAAGGGGACCCTCTATCCCATTTCCTCTTCATATTAATGGCAGAAGCGCTAGGCAAGATGATCAAAAGAGAAGTGGATATTGGAAACTTGGAAGACATCTAGGTAACCAATAACCTTCCTGTTGTTTCTCATCAGCAATTTGTTGATGACACCATGTTGTTTGGTGTGACCAATAGAAGGGAGGCAAAGCTTTTCAAGGAAATTTTGGAGAGGTACTCGGAATCTTCTAGTCAGGAAGTCAACACAACTAAATCAGAGGTCTTTTCTTCAACACCGGGCCAAGGTTAGAACAAGAAATACTCAAGATTTTCAGGTTCAAAAAGGGGCAGCTCCCATGCAAATATCTAGGGCTTCCTTTGGCCAAAGGTTAAAGGAACAGTAAACTCTGGGATCCTTTGGGTGAGAAGATGAGAAGCAAATTATCCTCTTGGAAGGGTAGGTGGTTGTCTTGGGTTGGGCGAATAACCATGTTGAAAGCAATAATCTCAACAATACCCATATACCTTCTATCTTGCCTTTCAATGCCTAGTAGGGTAAACCAAGATTTGATCCAGAAGATGAGAATGTTCATTTGGCAAGGATCCTCTGATCAGAAGAAGATTCCCCTTATTGCTTGGGATAAGATTAGTAAGCCAAGAGAAGCTGATGGTGTCGAGGTGAAAGATATGCTCAAGCAGAATTTGGCCTTAGGGGCCAAGCTGGTGTGGAACATATATATGACTCCCCATCAAAAATGGGTTAGAATTCTTTAGCATAAGTATTTGGGCAACATCGAGCAAAAGACAATATTGTCATCTAGCACTCTGCCTAAAGGATCTAGAATCTAGAATTTCATAAGGAGTTGTAGACCTCTTATTACTGACTTTCAAAGAGTATTGCGTTTGTATGTGAGTGATTATCTACAAGAAGGTGGTAACAATGGCTGGCAATCATGGAGCTGGAAAAAAATTCGCAATTTGGGGTTGCCCGAGGCGGAAGTGAGCCAATTAGATCTTCTAAATAAGAGGAAAAATTTTGTTTGTCCTAGGGAGGATAAGTTGCTTTGGTGTGGCTCTCGGTCAGGTATTCACATTGTGAAGGATGGCTACAGCATGCTGCAAAAGGGTGCTCACTTGACCAATCTCCCTATTCATTTGTATAGGCACAGATTGTGTCTTCCAAAGGTTGGTACTTTTGTGTGGACTGCTTTGCAAAATAAAGTATTAATAGGTGACAAATTTGTTAAATTAGCTTTCCATGGTCCCTCTAGATGTGAGTTATGTCGGGGCAACAAGGAGAATTTGAATCATCTATTGTTGGGATGTCCCTTTGCCCAGGGGTGCTGGCAATGGCTCTGTGCCAAATTGGGGTGGTATGGGGCTCTCCCAAACGATATTCTCAACCTTTTCAAAGCCTGGCCAGTTTTAAAAAATTTGCATTGTTTTCATGCATGTGGATAATCAGCCCTTCTATACTAGCATGGGAAATCTGGAAAGAAAGAAACAAACGTATTTTCCAAGGCACCGAGATGAGTCTACCTTCTTTTTTGAACAAAGTGGAGAAGCAATAGTGGAAGTTGCAAATGCCAAAGTGGTGGAGTATACAACATCAAAGGCGGACTTTACTGAATGGGACAACGAAGCAAGGAAATCATGGTTT
Source organism: Sequoiadendron giganteum (assembly GCA_007115665.2). NCBI lineage: Eukaryota > Viridiplantae > Streptophyta > Pinopsida > Cupressales > Cupressaceae > Sequoiadendron > Sequoiadendron giganteum. Next base: position 485,085,220 of record CM021109.1, on the reverse strand, counting down.
GGCCTCAAAATCCCCCCCCCCCCCATCCAAGCCAGGTGGTATCAATTCTCATTCAAGGAGGTGTGAGGTTGTCTGGTGTCCACCTCCCAACGGTTGGTTCAAGTTGAACTTCGACGGAGCCTCTAGAGGGTAACCCTGGCCCATCTGGTGTTGGTTGCATTGTTAGAAATTGGGATGGAAAAATGGTTGGTTGCCTCTCTGCGGTTCTCCTAGAAGGAACAAACAATGAAGTTGAGTTCAGGGCATTGTTTTTGGGCTTATGCTTGTGCAAGGAGCTGGAAGTGAAAAAGGTGGTTCTAGAGGGCGACTCTATGTTGGTGGTCAATGCGATGCGGGTTGGTAGGGCTTTGAATTGGAAACTCCAAGCATTGTTGGAGGCCATCCTGGAAGCTATGAGAGGCCTATCGAGCTTTTCAATTAATCATACTTACAAGGAGGCAAACAGAGAAGCAAACGAGCTTGCCAATTTGGGGGTGGATGAGGTGAACAGGAAGCAGTTATCGCTCTAACATTGTTTTATTGTTTTTGGGTGTTCGGAGCAGTAATATCTCGGTTACCTATTAGGTGTCGGGCGGTTTGGGGCGGCTCTTGGTGGCTAAGGAACTATTTGATGTTAGTAAAGCTTTCTAAATTTAGTGAACTTTTGTTTTGGTGGACATATGCCCTCTTGGACTAGTGGTCGAGGTCATCATACCTTGTATGGATCGGAAGCCATCACATTAGCTCACATCTTCCAGATTTGACGCATGGCAATGATTATTTAAACTAGCTCGAAAATTGTATTGTTGAAGCGAACTACATCAGCCACATCCGCTATTGCTTTGAGTGTTACTTAACACTTGTTAGTGGTTTAATTAATTAGATTGACATTTCACATGTGAGAGGGCCAAAGGCCACTCTCAAAAATCAAAAGGTTGCACGGAAAATTGATTGCCAAGAGATTATTAGTATTCTCGAAGGGGCCATTTAGCTTCATTTCTCAAGTTGGTTATGCCTGGCTTAGCCTATTAATATAGCGTAGCGATACAAATTTATTGTGAGAATGTCAACTGATAGTGTTGTATGTGGAGGCATGGATACACCGATCCCTTTGGTGAGTGCTCGTAGGCAAATGGCCTTCCTTAGCGAGGTCTCTGAGCTAAGGTTAAAGAGCATTCTGTTGGAGACTGACTTCTTATCGATTGGAGCAATCAAGTTGATTTTGGGTCAAGAGTTTCTCACGGAGGGGGAACGTTACAGAGTTGATACAAACATTGAGCCGAGGTTTGTGGCCACTCTCTTGGACCTGCAATTTTCGAAGGCGGATGTGGAGGCAATAGCTAGAAGGATGCTCAAATCAAAGCTTTTGGGCGAGTTGGAGGAAGTGTTGGACTCTATCGTGCTAGGCATTGGTATTCCCAAACCTCAAGACTTGGAATTGCTCTTTGTACCGGGCGAGATAGTCAAGTTTTATCCCTTTCTTTTGGATGTTAATGGTGTGGCTTTGATAAGGAAACGGGAATGAGCCGTCAAGGGTGCTAACTTCCTGAAGAAAATGCTCCATCTTGAGCTTGTTCAGGACTTCGAGTGGGTTAGTACCTTCATTAATTACGTTCAAGAGGATGGCGAAGAATAGTATGTAATGGTTTGTTTGCTTGTTGTTATCTCTGTTTAGTCTGCGATGTGTAGTAAGGGATGCCCTAGTTGGCAATTTTGCTTTGTGTCGGGTTATCAGCTTTGTTACTGGGATGTAGATAGTTTTGTTGTTGTAATGAAGTTGCAAGCTAGCAAGCCTATGTATTAGGGTTTAGTGTTCGATCTTGGCTGGGCCCTACGTGGCTTGTGGCAAATCTTTTGGCTGGGGGGGTTAAATGTGATGATCATATGCTGACTATAAGAGGACTCGTGTCCATTTTGTTTAATAAAAACCTATATTTACGAAGCAAAAAAAAAAGCATTCTAAAAATTGAATTATTTCAAAAATTGAATACGCTTTTTGAGCTCTTCTCATCACTACACAAAAAAGAAAACTTGCTAGAAATAGCAATTTCTAAAAATAAAAAGCTTTCTAAAAAAGAAGTATTTTGAAAATTGAATATATTTTCTATGATGCTGAATATTTGACTTGAAATTGGATTGACTATATTTGGTTAAAAAAAGGACTAAAATAGAACAACCTAAAGACCTAGATAAGAAAGATAATCATGATTAATGGCTAAAACCGTGATTTGCCAACTCAACGAGTTGTCAAGCACTCACAAAAAATTTCTACCCACAAGTTTTGGCCACATTTACTTGTTGAGTTTCTATCCTAAGCTTTTCACAGAATTTGTGTTTTTTGGCCAGTGCTCAACAACTTTGACAACTTGACTCGCTAAGCCACCAATGCGTCAAAACACAAAAAAAAAAAACAGAAAAAATGTTGTAAAGAGCAGTTTTTTGCCTTTAGAGCCCTTTTCAGCCATGTTGAACACACACAACAACATTAGAGCATTCTAGAGCAAAATGGATGAATATTTTAGGGCATTTGAAGAACATTTTTTTAGAATTTCCAATTTGCATCAAGTTAGTTCATTTTTTTCTTTTTATTTCGCATATAAATTTATAAATTATTTCTAATTTTTTAAGCATGTAAAATATACATATTTTATTGCATTGAATTATTCAATTTATGTAAATTTGTTTGCTGATTTAAATTTAAATGATTTTCAGTTACACAAATTATTTGAATCATTTTTTTTCCTCTGAATATAGGGTTTATTTTAAGTTAAAAGATGTTATTTTTGTCAAATGCATTAATTCAATTATTGTTCACTTACCATATTACTGTATTATGTTTCAATTTTTCAAATGCACTTAAATTTTACATAAGTTTTTAAAAAAAATTGTGTTTGAATTGCTATATATTTTTTAATTTTTTGTTTTTATCAATGTTGCAGGTTAATATACAGTGGCATCCGGCTCTACATCAAATTTGAACTCAGAAATTGGAAGTAATACCTTTAGAACTAAACCCCTTGAAAGTCGTGACCTTGCTTGGAAATATGTCGTAATGAGACTGATAGTGAGGATTGTGATTTGTAAATTGTTCCTAGTGCTCAAAGAGGCTTAGCAGAGACATCGATCACCTCAAATTCCATCTTGCATGCATTCATATCATAATTGCAATTCCAAGTCATGGGTAGTGGCCCCAAAAGAGGTAAAGGAGAGATTATGGCACTTCTTACATTATTGGATGAAAAGAAAGTGGAGAGGGCCAAGGCACAAGTACCCATAGAAGCAACCATTGCTCCTAATTTGCCAACAAAATCCAATGCAGATATGACAAACATTGTGGGCTCTAGTTGCAGTGCATGCATACATGGCACATCCACCTCATCTAGCTTGAATAGAGCTCTGCCATAGGGGATTTTTGTGCCTAAAAAATGTACATGGAGTACAACCATTATTGGAAGCTACAAGTTGGAACAAGGAGGTAAACAAAGAAGCAGATAAGGCATGCATAAATTTTTGGTATTACAAAAATCTCCCCTTCAACATGGCAAGGAGTCCATATTGGGAGTATTTGGTGATAGCATTAGCAGTTGTTGAGAAAAGGTACAAGGCACCCTCTTGAAGAGAGTTGAGTGTGAGGTTACTCCAAGATGCTATTGTAGATGCAAAAATAATTCTGGAACATCCAAAGAAGAAGTGACAAAAGTTTGGATAGACAATTCATTCAGATGGGTGAACAGATGGAAGGAACTACACTCGTCAATTTTTTAGTGGCTTTAATTGATGAGTTGATATATTAAAATCAATTGATGGCTCCAATAAAACAAAGAACACAAAAAACTTTTAGCTTGATGTTGGAGGAGATTGTTTTAGAGGTGGGCATACAAAATTTAGTGCAAGTTGTTTCTTACAATGCAGTGGCAAATGTAGCAGCTGGAAGATTGCTTCAAGAGAGGCATTTGACACTCTTTTGAATCCCTTGTACAACCCATTCTGGAGGAAATAGGCAATATTGATTGGGTGAGACCAATTCTAGAAGATACAAGGAATAAATATATTTATAATTATCCATGGGTTGTTATCTTGATAAGAGATCACACCAAGAGGAAAGAGCCTATACAATTAGATGTCACAAGTTTGCAACTAATTCTAACATTGAAAAGTACTTATAGTTTATTGACATTCTTGAAGCAAATGTTTGTGAGTCAAGCATGGTTGGACTCAACATATCCAAAGAAGGCTGATGGAGAGAGGACCACAAAGAAAATTTTTGAGGATGTCTTTGCCAAGAGAGCTATAGATGTTGTCAAAATAACTTCAAACTTCAATTTACACTTCATATTGAATCCTTTATTTTTAAACTTTAAAAGTATTTAGTTTCATTGTAACTTTAGTTTGTTTGTACTTTGTAGGTATCGGTGTTGCTATTGAGAGCTTTGCACTTGGTGGATGGCAAGAAAAACCCAATGGGATACATTTATGAGGCCATGGATAGGACCAAAAGGCCATCCAAAACTATTACAAGGGGGGTGCAAGTAGATTTGCCCCTATTTGGGAGACTATTGATCGGAGGTGGAAAAATGAACTCCACCAACCCATTTATGCACTAAGGTACTACCTCAACCCCAAGTTTTCTTCTCTTATAGCTTCACAGATACTAATGGGGAGGTTATGAAGCGTATCTCAACATGCACTGCGAGGATGACACCTGAGGTTGAGGTGAGAGACCTCATTGTTTTAGAGTTGCAAAATTATAAACAAGCTAGGGGGAGACTCTTTTCTTTGCTGCTAGCTATCCGACGAAGATCCACCCAGACAACAAGTAAGAAAAAGTGAAGTCTTATGTCTTGCAAGTTACAAATTATAATTATTAATAAAATATTGTTTATTTAGAAACTCTTGAATATCTTATTTGCAAGTTGTTGGTGAGAAGATTGAGGTGAAAATACCCCAAATCTCCAAAATCCAACCCTCTGAATTTTGTCTCAACCTTGTAGTGCTTCTAACTATGAGTGCAACAATTGTTTCTTTGACACCATTCATACAAAGAAGTGTAATAAGTTGACTTGAGAATGCCTCAATGACCTAGTTTTTGTGCAATACAATCTTTGGCTTCACACAAAAAAGGTGTTGGACAAATCAGACCAGCTTATTGATTTGGATGAGATTGATCCCTATAATAACTAAACTATGTAGGATGATGAGCCCTCTTGTTTATTTCGAGAGGCGAGCTATGGAGGATGTGGTTGCAACAAAAACATGGGAGATTGGATTGTCATTTCAAGAGGCGAGCTATGGAAGATGTGGTTGCAACAAAAACATGGGGGATTGGATTGTCATTGAATGACACCGACGTGACAAAGGAGTCATTGCCATCTAGTAGCAGGGTGGAGCCATAGGCACAATCTTCTAGGCCAAGCAAGGAACCACAATTGAGTACAAGGACTAGACCCTCTACCGCCCAACTTTTCACGAGAATGGAGAAGAGGAAGTTGTACAAATTTGTTAAAAACAATTCCTAGATATACAATTCATGATGATGATTCTCAAAGACAATTATCATAAATTCATAATAGTTATTTGTTAAATATTGTATCCAGCTCTGCATGATGATGTGATCTTGTACTCCATTTGTATAAAAGAATCAACTCTAAAAAAAAACACTCGCCCATGGTTTTTTAGACTCATTTGATACATTTTGTAACTCAAGTTTGCAAAACAAAATGTGATTTTAAAGAAATTTAAGTACTTTTTTAAGTTGTCAAGTTTTTGCCAAGTCAGCAATTTTGGCTTGCCAAGTAGTCTCTGAATCCTAGTTTGTGAACTATGGCTAAAACATTGACTTCTAACAAAAAAATTGTATGGGTACCAACACATATCCTTCTCTTTTCATAACAAGACTAAACTTAATCCCAAGTGCTTTTGATGTGAATAGTAGATTCCATAGAAGAAATGTACAGTTACATAGAAATTACTAGACATAAATGTAGCAAACAAGTTGTAAGCATATCATTAAATGGAATTTGACTAAGGAGAAAAAAGTTAAAGCATATCTAGGTACCCGGGATAGATTGGGACCAAAAGAACATCAAGTTTTTCCCTTGATCAGTAAGGCAGATTAAGCCAACTTGGTACAGCTTATATTGAAGATAACCAGTTAGGGGCCAGACTGAGGATAGGAGAGGGATTAATGGTTTCAAATTCACAGGTCATGGAGTTTATGAAGAATTCTGGAGGCAGAAGGAGTTGATCAATGCAAAGTATTGTAAGTAATCAAACATTTTCAGTGACAAACATTTCATATGAGATGTGGTGGTGTAAACAGGTTTGAACCATGTAGAGAAAACATCTGTAACATTTCCTGGAAGAAGGAATCTTATCAAGAGAAAGAGAGCACAACTTAAAGAAAATTCCTTCTACAGAGAAGCATTTCACACCTTGGTTCCAGATAAAATAGCCATATAATCTAGTAAATATGAAACGAACCTGGTTCCATACGTAATACATCTGTATGGAAGAGGACGAATTATAGATTCAAAACAGTAGAGTTCAGTAACTGAATGACCAATTCAAGTTTAGTGAATTGTAGTTGGATACTTTGATAGTAATTATTATTTGCCAGAATATTTTTATATTATCATATAAGTTTGTTTTATTAATATCTCTTGGCAGTTTAATAGCTGTAAAGATATATGCCATTAGACTATTTTTTTGTTAAAAAGACACTGAAGGACAACTTTCAAAGTGATAATATTTCAGCAAGAATGAAAATCAATAAAAAAATCTTTCTTTGTATGACAAAAGAACTCACTGTAGGCTTTGTTGGTTCAAGCCCAAATAAAGTAAGCAGGGGTTTTGCAAGGTTCTCATCTGTGGAGTCAACGAGCAGGAAAATTATCTACAGCCAATAAAAAAAATATCAGTATGGTTTATTGTACATCTAAGTTAAAAACAACAAAGTATTTGCTAACATTTTCAAATGAAAAAACCAAATAAGAAAAGAAAGAACATAAAGACTGGATATGGGATCATAATGATCAAAAATCTCGAGTTAGCAATGAGCTTCATTGTGACTGCTCCAGAGCAACACACTTACTAAATATGTTTTGAATTGAAATACATACCTTAGACTTGTAACTTTTTGCTGCAGCTTGGGAGAGTGAAATAATGCTCTCATGGTCGTGAGGCTCTGCAAAGATAAGAACCTGGCAAAAGGCATAACTTGAATATTATATTCACTAGAAAGAAAGAAAATATTTGAATGTAGTTGAACCACCAAAGTAGATTAATGGGACTTGAAAGTACAGTATATGAACTAGAACAAAATGGATGATGCAATGCCTGAACCAATGAATATCTTTTAAAATTTATATTTTTCATAGTCTGATCATGACAAAGTACATTGGGGTGCCATAGAAATGTGAGCACTATAATAGATTTCACACCTAAGAAGTCAAGCATGAGATAATTGCAAAATTTTATTATGGCCACAACCATAGAGTCACCGAATGCTAACACAATGGGGAAAACAATTATTATGAAGAGCTATACTCTTTCTTCTGCTTAGCATTGTTGTAACCTCACCTTCTTAAATGGAAATCAAATTTCTGGGTTTTATAGTATTCAAAAAAAGAATATAAAGGAAAACAAAAAACAAAGTTCGGCATGGCGTATAAATATTTGAAAGGTTGGATTAACCAAAGAAACTATTCTCACAGGTTCAGTTAATTGCAACCTCCCTCTGCAGCTACTCTGCAATGTAATGACAGAAACTCACTTCTGAAAACTTGAATTACTCATAGAAGCTTCATCATGAAACAATTCCCTTAACAATAAAGATGCCAAAACTAAACTTACAACACCATTATGGATGGAGAACAGCTATATGATCTCCGTTAATAAAATCTCATTTATACCCATCATGACCACTATAACAATCCTTGTTCTTATTAAAATTACATAAAAGGTAAATATTAAGTTAATGATATTAACTCAATATCAATATCAAGCTTGTTGATTCACCCACAGTAAATCAACATGCCCTTGCTATGGAGGCAAACAATAGATTTCTTTGACACAAAAGGTACGGACATTTGAATTTTAAGTATCTTTTTGTACTTTGACAAACTGATATGATTCACAAGCTTCTGCCTGTTCAAAAAAAGCAAGACATGTGCAATGTGCTTGGCTGGTAAATAGAAAAGGCAGCCATTTCAAACTGAAAGTACATGGTGATCCAAAGGGTTACTCGACCTCTTTTGTACCGAGTTGTGTAAAGTTATACCATTGTGGAAATCAACAACACCGTCAATGACTACGTATTTTCTTCTACCTTACCATTGTAAGTTTTTTTTTTAAAACTAAATGCTTTGGTCAATTTGTTAAATTCAAAGCATTGGCAGGGAATTAAACTGGTAGACATGTTATAACTCTTATGGTTAGACAACAAAACATAGTCTACTTCCAAACAGTTTGAAGAATCTTATATGAAGGAATGCATACAGAGACAGATTTGAGCTTCTTACACCCCACCACATAATGAGGATGTTGAAAGGAGGAACTAGACATCATGAAGATGGCCTACTATACAATCTACATTGCAGAGGCATTTCATACAGATATTGGGGTTGGGGTGAAACAGTTCATACAGCAGATATTTCCTGAGCAAAAGTTTGAGCAAAGCCTTGGAACACATTACACCTGAAAAAGCATGGTTCGAACTGAAATCATAGGCAAAACCATAGTTCACAAACTCAGACTCAATTCAGTTGACCAAAACTAGTGACATATGGGGAAGCAATGGGAAAAACTGACTGGGAAGCAGCGATGAAAATTGGATTTGACACCCTAATGAAAAATCATAGCTAGGTTTTGGCACAATATCCTCTAGGTAAGTAGCCCATTGGATGCAAATAGGTGAAGGTAAAATGTAAAGCAGGTTGTACTTTGGATCAGTATAAGACCCACCTTGTTGCCAAGAGCTATTCACAACAAGCAGTAATTGACTATGAGAAGACCTTTGCTCCTCCTACTAAGATTGTCATCTTTCTTATTGGTACTCTCAACAACAACCAATTTTGGTTGGAAGGTGTATCAAATGGATGTCGGAAGCACCTTTTTGAATAAAGATCTAGAAGAAGAGGTTTGTATGATGTAGCTAGAAGGTTTTCAATTGACATGCAAGAAACACCTAGCATGCAAATTAATTAAATCATTGTATGGGATTAAGCAAGCTCCAAAAACCTAGTATGTCAAAAGATTGACCAACATCTCTAAAAATTTGTGTTTAAAAGAAGTATCTATGGTTAGTTTGAACTTCTAATTTAAAAGTGATGGTGATTATAAATGATTATCATTGTGTATTTTGATTATCTTACCATCATTACTAGTGGGGGCAATGCAATTCACCAAGTGAACCCACTTTATGATCTACTTGTGACATTACAAACTTAAGCCTCCTACACTATTGCCTAGATGTAGAGTTTTGGCAACATAACCATGCAATATTTGTATACTAGATAAAATATGGAAAAAATCTCTTAAAGAATTTCTAGATGATTGAGTGTGATCCATCATATACATTTGCGAAAGTTATGTTGGTAACAGTTTTGTGTCGTTTTGTGATTTGCACCATCATGCACTAAGAATAGATGAAAGTGTAGATTAGGATAGAATTTCTAGAAGACCTATATTTTGAGTAACATGTAAATATGGATGGCATGGGATAGGAATTGTATCTAGATTTTTTTGGAAAGGTAATTATAAGTTTTATTGCATGGCCTTATCTTTTCATTACAAACCTTGTATATATAACCAAGGAATAGACTAATCACAAAGAAGCCAAAACTCCTAAAATGACTAAATCCTAACAACTAACTATTACTAACATTATGCTAACAAAATTGAATAAATACTAATATCTCTAATATATACCATTGAGTAAACTAGAAATTGGTGTTGAATATTAGGTTCACTGGCTTCATATTATTGCTCATTTGTATTATCTAGTCTTGAATGCGGCACACTTCACATGTTAGTTGTTTGAGTGATCAATTCCAACACCAATTATGTTATGAGATCCAAGACTAAACAACATTATACTATCATATACCCTATAAGAGTAGGCTTGCATCAACATCTTGAACAATGCCTAACCCCCTCCAACCTTAAAGTAACTCAAAGCTTCTACTGCACACCATAAATATGGCAGCCTATACCCCTAACACCAACTTCAACCTTGAATGTTTTGAGATACGCTTTTTATGACCACTATGACCTAGATGGGACAATTTGCACCTAATGGTTCTAGCATTTTCCCTTTTGCAACATGATTAGCCTCTAAGAAATTCCAACAATGGAAGTCTCGTCACTAATGACTTGAGGTTTGCATTCCTTACCAAACACCATTAACCAGCACTATTCCTCACATGTGACTAATTTGTGCCTCCCATTGGGCACACTAAACATCTTCCACTAAATGTTCCTTGACATTGACCTCATTCTAGTATTACCAAAGATGAAGTACCATCCTCTTTTTGCTATACGATTGCAATATTTTCTATCCTTGTGAATGAGTCAATTCTAGCCTCACAAAAGATGTTTCCTTTTTCTGCTACTCAAGGTCAATTCAATATTTTCCAAGCAATTTTTTAAATGCTTGCAAGGACAAGACATTATTTGTCAAGAAAATATGTCCAATCTGACCTATGCATAGAGCTTGATATCGATAAAATATGATCCTCAATAAGATGAAATAAAAAATTTCACAAAAATTGTGATACATTTCTAGCATCATCCATAATCCATGCTCACATTTGCCATCTTAAGCATACCATAGCATCTATTAGAGTAGAAGAAAGGGCATAATTTTACCTACTCTCACCACCTTGCACCATTTTCCTGATCCCTAATTTTGTAGATTAATCTTCCATTGCCTTGTTGTACCCATTCAAAATTTTCATATTGTGTCAAGTTTAAAGCTAACATCTATTGTTTTCCCAAGTGTAAGTCGTGATCGAGTCTTGTCAAGTTTGTTTTGTATTAAATGTTCACAAGATCATGAAACAATGCAGTTGGTGTTATCCATCATGGCAAAGGAAAAGAGGCCCCAAGATCAAATGCACTTGATAGAATCAAGTTCAAGGTCAAGATTTCTTCAAGGGAACATGATTGGGAAGGAATCATCCAAGTCAAAAAAATTGCCTAGAGTAGATAAGTGCACCAAAAAAGGGTAAAGCCTAAAGTTTAAATATCCATTGTTAGTTGTGCATCTAGAGTTGCAACGAGCACCTACCAAAGGACTAAAAACCTTTCAAGGTATGGAAGAGGAGACTTAAGTGATGCCATTCAAAGATGCACATCTATACAACGGGGGGCACTTCATCAAAGACAACTTACTTTCAAAAATCAAAAGTTCACAGGCTGCATACAGGTGTGTCCCTAGTGGTTTGGGGCACACATGTAAAAGAGACATTGAATTTCAAACAAAATAAGCTACTGTATTAAGTCACACATCCAATGTTGTGAGACACACTTGAGTACAAAGGAGTATCACTCACAAGTGTGCATGAGAGGTCTAGGTGCATGTCTAACAAGAGGATGAATCTACATGAAAATGTTAAAAAATTAAAAGCTTATACACAGGTGCATGCTTGAGAGACTAAGATGCAACTATACAAGGAAAAGTCAATATCCATTCAAAGGTGTATGAGACAGGAACATGTACACATGTAACAAAGGTAGATGTGTGTTTTTCAAAAAATAAAAAAATTAGACACCTATATATAGGCATGCACCTAGAGTTAAAGATGTGCCCATCCAAGCGGGAAAATTCAATACCAAAACGAAGTTTGAAGCTGCATATAAAGGTGCACACCTGATCTATAAGGGTACTCTTGGATAAAGACATTTATTTTCAAAAAATCACAAGATAATTGATAAGTTCATGTTTGAGGAGAAGACATGCACTCAAAAAGTGAAATGTGAAATCACTTGTGTCGTTTGTGCACTCTTGGATCATGGTCCACAGCTCATCAAAGAGGTGAAATCACTTCAGAAAGACTTGTAAAACCTTAATTTAGGTGCATGTAAGGAAGCAAAGTGCGCACCTAATATGGAAATTTTGTTTACAAAATTCAAAACTCACCTTGCTTGAAAATGGGCACACCTATCAAAGTCAAAAGAATAGCAATTTCACAAGCTGGAATTCAATACAAAGGTGCACACTTGGGGAGTAGCAGCACACTTTTTCAAAAACGGATTTCATGCAAAATTTGAATTCAATACATAGGTGTGCACCTAGGGCGCAAGGGTGCACCTTAGTAAAGAAAAAATCACAATGTACAAGTGTGCAAGAGAATTTTAGGTGAACACCTAATAGTTTTGTATTGACAAGGGCACACCTCAACAAAGGAGTGAATTCAAAATGCAAACATCATAAAAAACCAATGTTCCACGGGGTTTCGGGGACGGGGACGGGGGGATGGCAGGGGACGCGTTTCGAGGACGTGGGGACAGGGGGTCTAAGTTTGGGGGCGGCAAGGGGACGGCGGGGGGACGGTGGCGAGGGGGCGATAGGGTGCTGAAATACATATAGTACTTGAAAAAATAGTTATGAAAAGATGTACAAGTATAAGAATTATATGTCTTGGAGACAACTAGGAGTCCCTAGACGTCTTGAGGACACCCTAGCGTCCTCAAAGTCCTAGCGGCGTCTTGGAGACAGCGAGACTAGTGGTGGGATGGTGGCACTGGTGGTGGGCTAGTGGGGGGACGTCCCCCCCAAGTCCCCAAGTCTTCGAGACGTCCCCATCTAGAAAATGCGGGGTTTTTTTTGGGGGGGATGCGTCCCCGTGGAACACTGTAAAAAACCTATTGTGTCTAGCGTGCAACTGTGCACATAACCAAAGGGTATTTCAAATTTCAAATATTATGGTATAAAGTATGCACCTAGTCATGAAGTGCAAATGTATACAAAGAAAACCAAAAGTTCAAGTTCAAAGTCTAGTGTATAGTTGTGCATGTAAAGCAAAAGTGCACACCTATTAAAGGGATTCAAAATGCCAAAGTGGATTTTCAAGTTTTTTTGGATGTCTTCGAAGGATTAGCCATAATTAGAAGAAAAGTTGTAGAATCATCAAAGTCATCTAGATCAACCTATCCAAATGTCTATTTTTAGCGTGCACTACTTTTACAAAAAAATAGCATATTCTAGGAATTGCTATTTATAGCTTGTGCTAATTTTAGCATTCACTATTTACAGCTTGGACCCAACAATTTTTAGATCGTCTATCTTTAAATCTCTTGCCATTTAAGAGATGTGAGCATTAATTCATAGTATGTAATAAATTCAATCTACAACTTAACAAGAGGTTGCATGGCTTTAATTTTATTGTTAGAGGATAAAATTTTGTAATAAAAAATTGCATTTCATGCAATTAGTAATTCATAGAGTAGAAGAAGCATAGCTTTTTATTTATTTTCATGCAATAGCTTTGTAGACATTATAAATAAGTGTTATTTTACACACAGAAAAAATTGTAATTTTCATGCTACATATTGTTGAAATTGCATTAGAGTGAATGAAAGAGAATTATTTTACTTGCTCTCACCACCTTGCACCATTTACCTGATCCCTGATTGTGTAGATCAATCTTCCATTGCCTATAGCAATTTATTCTCCAACATCTTTCACTGTGGCATAATATCACTTGAGTCTCTTTGTTAGTTTCAATCTCCATTGTAAGTTCCCTTGGTTGGACTTGAAGGACTTGACAGAATCTTGTTCTTCATCAAATCCCCCTAGAACCGAACTCTTTTGATGTTCCTAGCTCAAAGCCTTGCTTGATTTCAATACTAAAACTCATTCCAAACTTATCAACTATACTTACCCACACAATACTATCTATAGACTTACCAAAGAAGCATATCCTCTCATCTACAAGGACATCTCTACTACCCACAAATTTGACAATCACAAATTTGCTTGTAGAGACATCTAGTACCCTATATGCTTTTGACAACTCACTACCAACAGCCAAATACATTTTTGTTCTTGTCCTACAATATACTTCACTTTTTAGAAATTAACGCAAAAGCAAAACAATCAAAACAATCAAAAGTATGAAAGATACATTAGTTAGTTACATGCTTGCCCATACTTTCTCAAGAGTGACAACTTGTAATGCCTTACAAGCACACTGGTTAAGAATGTAAACCATTGCGATATGGCACATTCCCAACTGGTGCATAATGCATCTTGTCATTTTCATAACTTTCTTATTTCTCCATTCTATGACGCTCACTAAATCTTGTGAGTTTCCTCAATACACACCTCAAAACCAAGTCTAAAAATACTCTTTGATAACCAAGGGTCCCATGTTCATAAAATCATCACATAAAGTTTGGGAAAAAATCATCTATACATCCACCATACAAATAAAACCTCATTATGCCTTTGTTACCCATATATGCACATAAAAATAATGAATTGCACAATAATGATACATATCATTTTACGGTTCTCTTTATACTTCTTACCCACCAATATATTTTTTATGCACATCACCATCACTACCTTAAGCAAACATAAAATTTGTATAATTGGATCTAGTCTATGACCATGTTTAGGTTGCGAAAACTACTAGCATAGAACTTTGTTTTACCTAGCAACCACCTGAATATACCATCTTCTACTCCAAACACACCTGCAGCCCCACATTGAATGCTAATAACTTGTACATGTACATGGAATCAATTTTTTCAGCCCCACTTGCTAGCCTCCCACCATGTTGCCATGCATATTCATCTTTAACTTAAATTCTAAGTAGTCTTATCCCCATATGCCCACCATGCAAATGAGAAAGTATATATTTTACATAAGCCTCATCCCTAGTCAAATGCAAGTGCCATCAAGAACATCCTTCACCAACAATCCCTTGCAATGAAAGGATGTGAAGAGGTAGTGCCTAAGCATCTCCATCAATGCATGCATGCAAATAAATGCACTTTTGTAGCTGCTTTATTGTCAACAATACCTTTCCATCACCAAAACATTCCTTCACCTCTAGATACTACCAAGATCGTTGAGGATACTCTCTTCCACGTATGGATGTCATGAGAAGAACAAAAAAGAACTTTAATGCCACATCGGAAGTATCACACCCCACAATCACAAAATTCATGACCATGCCATGCAAAAACTTGTCCATGTAAATAACCATTGTTATCATTGTGTGACTGTGGACAAATTATGAAAGATGAGAGGAGGCCTTGCATTTTGCCAATAGATCCATCATCGGTGGCAATGGATTTCTTCTTGTAGGCAACTAGATCTCCAAAAACTCTCTATGAGGTTTTAGAGCTCAAAAAAATTGTCTTTCCTTGCCAATTTTCAGCACCTATTAAATTTTCAAGAAAGCCCTCATGAATCAATAGCATAACATCTCCTTCATTGTCCACAACCAAATCTAGACCACCATATGGGCCTAAATAGTCATTCATGTGCACCATCGATACTCCTAAAGAATCTCCCTTTTCCATGCAAAATGCAACCATAATGTTGTTGTCAATGGCTATGGCCACATGACTTGAAAAAATGTTGTAAGGCTAAGAAAAGAACACCAACTACCAGTAACTCTAAGGGTGGTGTGGGTCTAGATATGCACAATGGTATGGAGGTAGTCGGCAATGCAAGCGTACTCGAAAGGGCATTGAGAGGGCTCATATTTGACCATGCATGCCATAAGCCCCTCTTATTCTAGTGCATGCTATCACTGACTAGAAAAAAGGAACCACTTGATTAGAAAACCTGGCATTGCATATGAGCATAATTCTATCAATGATGAACATGGCAAGATCTTGAGCTGCTATGTTCAACATGACTCAACCAAAACTCATGTCTATAATAAGCATGGTTCATTTCTCGCCAAGATTTTTGGTTGTATAAGAAGTAAAAATGTCAGTATCGATCCAGCCAAATATAGAAACAAAGTAAATTGCAACCTTCATTGTCGTATTTTTGGTATGCATTTTCATGGATTTCTTTCTTGTGGTACATAATGGGGAAAGTTTTCTCTAAGGAATTGTCCACAGACATCACTCTAACAAAAATTCCAAGGTCACAGCCAAACATCAAGCCTCCACTTGCCACCATGATGTATGTTATGGACATATAGGCACTATTTGAGCCTTGAAATCTACTCCACCTGGTGTGACTAGAGTTGCGATTTAGTAATCTATATTGAAGTCAAAGTGCCCCAAAAGAGTTGTGCAAATCTTGTTTGTTGTTTGAAGATTTTTCCTATTATGATCATATAGGCACTATTTCAGATTCATCCTCGAAATCTACTCCACGAAGTGCGACTAGAGTTGAGATCTAGTGTCGAGGTTGAGGTCAAAGTGCCCTAGAGGAGTTGCACAAATATTATTAGTTGTTTAAAGATTTTGTAAAACTGCCTCCGACATGTCCATACATTGTTGCCACTTGTGAACTACAAACATCAAGTGCAGTTGCATTATCATTGTAGCTCCTCCATGTTGAGTCATAACCCTCTCATCTCCATTTGTTGTTTTCTTTCCCTTTCACCTATCTTTATTTCCTTCGCAAATCATCCATTGCAATTGTGGCAAAGCATCTCCTTTCCAACTCCTAGACAAACCATGCCATGACAATGGACACTTGTGGCACCATTACACAAATGACATCTATGATCAAACAAGTCTCTCCAAGGTTTAAGGATGAGTGGAGAGAGAAAGATGCAAAATGCATCCAAGGATCCAACTCACAGAGCTCTAACAACCTACATCCTCAAGGAGGCTTCAATACCATATAAGCTTTATTGTATGGGCTTATCTTTACATGACAAAGTAGACTTAATATATAACCAAGGAGTAGAATAAAACTCCTATAATAACTTAATCCTAACAACATACTAACTATTCCTACAATATGTAACAATATTGAATAAATACTAATATCTCTAATGTCTAACAATATTGTGATTTTGAGCCTGAGAACTTTATGCATGAAATCCAAGTATAGAAGAAACATAAAATTAATTCAAATCAATTCTATTATAGTTGAGGCGGGGCTAGGGAGGAATTCTATATAAACCCCTTTGTAAATAATTTGTAATAAGCTTTTATAAACAAAATTAATCTTTCGAAGCTTTACTAGTTTTGGCATGTGAATGTCTTACTATCTTTAGCATATGTGTTTATGAATGCTTTCTAGGGTTTTTTTTTCAATGTGAGCTTTTGTTTGAGGGTATTGAGAATCGCATGCCTCAACTAAGTGGTTATCTGGACTCATATGCTAATGCACAAGAGTAATAAGTGCTAGGCATTAAGTCAATAGCACCCATGAGGATTTTAGTTAGCATTTTGATAAAGATAACAACCAAATCCAGTGCACTATAGCTATGACATTATTTGCACACCAAGGACTTTCACAAGCCTACAAATGGCATGATGTGTCTTCATCAATTGTGTAAGTTTTGATTGAGAACTATATGGACTCATAGATAATCACTAGATTGTTTAGAGCCATGTCTTCCTCCTAATTGTCTATCTAACTCAAAAATAAAATTAGCCCACAACACACTTGTACTAGTTTCAAAACCCTAAAGTTCCTACACTAGCCTATCAAAAATAACCAATACCTCCCTATCAAAGCTTTCTTCCCTAGTTTGTTGTCCTAACAATAGTGCTGCAAATTGTATTGCTTCCTCATTGTCACTTAAAGAGGTCTTCTTCTTCTAAAATAAAAACACAAGGTGGTAACGTAAGGGCATAGGTAGATTCATCACCATCCAAGTGCACATACTCTATATCAACAAATTCCAAGCACAAGGAAATTTGCGACTCCCCTCCATGTGTCTAACTAATCTTCTCACTCCCTCATCCTACCACACACAATCCATCTTCCATCGACTTCCACAACCACATGATGTCTTCTATCAATGCTTCCCCCACTACATTGCTTCCTCGCCGTTCAATATGCTTGTCAAGATTGTTCCACTTCTCTTGATGTGAATGCAACTTCATGCATCTCCATCTCTTGCATCGCTCAACTCTAGAACTATTGGCTTACATAGTTTTGCACCATCAAAAATCTATGAACTTGCTAGTCCATCCACCACAAATAGTTATGAACAATAAAAGTCTACTCCATGCTAGTGATCTCAATGAGCTTTTCAATTAGTAGCATTTTGACTTAAACTAAAAGTTGTTTAATGAATTTGCATCAATATGGAGTGAGAAACTTGTGCAATGCTTCTTTAATATACGTAGATATAATGGACTCCAAGATGTAGTTGGAAATTGTGCCTTGAACAAAGGTATCAACTACATACATCCACATGATATCTAATTGTTCTAGATGTGTAAGATTTTTTGGCATCCACTCTACTACACCCTAATACTCAGTCTTGTGTGGCTCGAGCCACATTGAAAGCTAATCAAATAGGTGCTCCAACAACTCTGCAAAGAACACATTGTACAATGGATCAAACAACATTATATTACACAAACATTGGTACAATGTTCCAATAGAGGCCTCTTTGCACTCAAACTCCTCAACCTTTCTATTGAATCACAAAGTGGTTTCTACACGTGTGACCTGTTAAGGCATACCAAATAGTAGACAAACTCATGAGAGGACCCTAGAAACAGAACCACACTGTTGACCAAAAACCCCATGTGTGATCAACCTAATGGCTAGCATGTATACTCCTATATACTAGCATATCAATCCATAGGACTACATACCTTAGGTACCCAAGAGTCCCATTACCCTCAAACAAACCTACACATTGTCAATCCCTAGAAAGCATTCATAAACTCATGAATGCAAAAGACAATAAAGCATTCATAGACCAAAACAAGTAGAGATTCACTATATTAATTTTGTTCATAATATATATATATAATAACTCCCCAATGCCAGCTCAACTATAATTGGACTGCTTTAAATCTATTTTAGCCTCCTTCTATACTTGAAATTCATGCATAACGCTCTCAAGCCTCAAATTCCATTACTTTTCCTAAAAGCTAGCTATAATTATTTTCCTATGCAATTCATATTTACATGTTACTCAAAATATTGACCTTCTAGAAATTCTATCCTAATATGCACTTTCATTTATTCTTAGACCATCTAATTACAAAACAATTAAATTCGCACCAACTGCAAAATGATACAAAATGGTACTAACAAAATTGGGTTGAAATAATCAGCTCATGCCAATTCACTAACATTCAACAAATCAATATACAAACAGTTGGTGGGAGGTATGATCATCTAACAGCCACACAACTATATTTACATTTTGCTGTCAACTATCTCTCTAAGTTCTTGTCGCAACCAAAATTAGTCCATTAGAAGGAAACAAAATTATTAAAGTAATACTGTTATATTTAGCTTGTAATGGTCATGTTAATCATTTAGATAGTTTTAGTAACTTTCTTTTATTGTTTTCGTTCTCGATCGTTTTTGTTTTAGAAACATCGTTTGTAATTGCTTATTTAAGGAGTTTTCCTCTCCTTTGTAAAGCAATCGATTACCATTTCATGGTATCAGAGCAAAGGTAGTTTTTTGGCGAATTTTTGTAATAAAATTTGTGGATTCATTACTTGAAAATTTTGTAAAACATTTTCAAAAGTTTTTTGATTGATTTTTTAAATAAAATCGTGGGATTTTGTTTCTGTTTGAAATCACAAGTTTGTTTCTCCTAAAAATCATGTTTTTACAGAGAAAAATTAAGGGTTTCTTTTGTTGAAAATCACGAGAGTTTTATCATTAGAAATCGAGGCAGATTATTTTCTCTGCTAATTGCACCCTCTGTCTCTGCAAATCGCGTGCTTATTTTTTGCAGGTCTTCTGAACAATTATTTTGAAAAATCATGGCTTTTTCCCGCAGCGTTTGGGCATTTTGTTTTCCCACGCGACTGGTGTTTTCTTCCCCGATTGTGTACAACCTAGGATTTGACCAATTTTTGACAGAAAAATCAGAATTTTTTTGCCGATTTTTTCAATAAAAAATTGAAGTTCATTGTTGGAGTTGACTTTGACCTCATTTTTCGTGCCTTTGGGAAAATGGGAGAGATGGCGTCTTTGACCAGCATCAAGTTGGAAAGCATCCAGAAATTCAACGGTAAAAATTACAAAACCTGGAAACAGAGGATGCTCCCATTTTCGAGTACCGATGTCTAGATCGGATTGTTCTGGGTACATCTGCTCGTCCTACAATTGCAAGCAAAGACCAGGACAAGTTTGATGATTGTAATCGTGAAGCGGTTATGTTGCTCAAGTTATCTATCACCAATGAGATGCTTCAAGCAGTACCATCTGGCAAGACTGTTGCAGAAATCTGGACACACTTGAAGGATCTGCATGAGACGTCAAACAAGGGAAAAGCATTCTTCCTTAAGAATATGTTGTTCTCAATTATGATGGATGACAAGATGTCTTTGCAAGATCAAAGACATTCGCAATCAACTAGAGGCCATTGGTCGCAAGATGGAAGAAGAGGATATGGTGGTTATCACGCTGAAAAGCTTACCACGATCCTATGAGCACTTCATCAAAACTCTCAACATTACCTCCACCAATGTTGACCTAAAGTTTGATGATCTGTGCAACAACCGCTTGCAGCAGGACAGGTGGAAGAAGCAGTTTGGAGCATCAACGAGCCAGCCAGTGTGGAACAATCTTTTACTACCAAAGACAAAGGCAAAGGCAAGTCCTCTCAACAGAAAAGACAAGGCAAATCTAAGGATAGCTCCAAGAAGAATATCACATGTCATTATTGTGGTAAGCTTGGTCACATGAAGAAACACTGCAAGAAGCGGTTGGATTTTAATATCACATGTCATTATTGTGGTAAGCTTGGTCACATGAAGAAACACTGCAAGAAGCGGTTGGCTGATCAAAAATCCAACCAAGGAGGGTCTCAGCAGAAGGCCCATGTTGAAGTGCATTATAAGCAGGAGTCTGCATGGCCAAAAGACTAGTAGATCATGTCAAATCTTTTGTGTGGTATATTGATTATGGAGCATCTCGGCATTTTACACATAGGAGAGATTGGTTCACAGAGTATAAGGCTTGCTCTGATTCAGTAATCTTTGGTGGTGGTGAAGAGTATACAGTTGTCGGCAAAAGCAACGTTCAAATTACATTTGGTGGGAGAAATCTCATATTTCTCAATGTGTACTATGTTTCGGACATGGAGCTCAATTTTCTCTCTATGAGTTAGATTATGCAACACTATCTGAAGTTGGATATCATCTTCAATGCACATAAGTGCCACATTGCTGACAAGGAGTCCAAGAAAACGATTGTAGTTGGGCTCGAAGATCATGGCTTGTATAGGCTGGTTGATACTAGAGAGTCTCAGGAGCATGCAATGGCTGCGAAGAGTTTATCCATCAATACTCTTTGGCATCAACGGTATGGGCATCTCAACCTATCATACCTCTCTTAGCTGGCTCGAGAGAATTTGGTAGAAGGCTTACCTAAGATTCAACAGCAAACAAATGGCGTATGCGGAGCTTGCTAGGTAGGGAAGTAGCATCGAAATCCACTTTCAGACGGATGGGCTTGGAGAGCATCCAAGGTCCTTCAGCTGATTCATGCAGATGTTTGTAGACCAATGAATACTACATCGGTCATTGGTGCCAGGTATTTTCTCTTGTTTTTTTATGATATCAGTAGGAAAATGTGGGTGTTTTTCCTCAAAGCAAAATCAGATGTGTTTAATGAATTCCAAAAGTTTAAAGCATTAGTTGAAAAAGAGTCAGGATGTCCAATCATTACTCTTCCTTCAGATAATGGGGGTGAGTTTTGCTCCAACGAATTCACCAACTTCTGTGCTAAACACGGTATCAAGCATCAACTTACCACACCCTATAATCCTCAGCAAAATGGTGTTGTTGAGCGGAGGAACCGTACTATTACAGAAATGGCCTGTTGTATGCTAGAGAACAAAAATGTTCCAAAGAAATTTTGGGCTGAAGCAGTGTATACTACAATATACCTTCTTAACAAGTCTCCCCCACAAACCGTCAAGAGGATGACCCCAAAAGAAGCATGGTCTGGAAGGAAACCAAAATTCAGCCATCTCAAGGTTTTTGGTTCTACTGCATATCTTTGGATTCCAGATGCAAAGAGGACCAAACTAGATTCCAAAAGCCAGAAGTTGATGACAGGATACAATGACAATCATAAGGCCTATTGGCTGATTGATGTAGACACTGGTCGTCTAACATTCAGCAAGGATGTTGTTTTTGATGACGAAGGTGGGCCCTTTCAGCTCTCTTCTTCCATCAAGAGTCTTGAGGATCAGCCTCTACGGACTAAAGATTTGGGTGTTAGGCTTCCATTAGCTCCACCTGAAGGAAGGGATTATGCCGATTCTGAACTTGTGGAATCTCCAAGGCATGACCCTATACCAGCAGATTTCCCTCAAGACAACCTGGACCAGCATCCAAATGATTTCATTCTAGGCAGCCCAAGTCACGATGATCATCCTGATTTGGAAGAAGATGTATCTACTCTCGAGCCTAAGTGGTGGGAGAAGCTCATTGGTGATGTTCGAGATAATGAACTTCTTGAGGGTAGATCATCTAGAGGCAAGAGCAAGCAGAGTACTACAATTTGATAAACAGGCAACTGATTTTGGCATATTGCTATACAGGTTTGTAGAGATCAGGGTATTACAGGATCTTATTGGGTTTGCTCTATTGACACAAGAAGATTCATTACTGGTTATGTGAAAGCCATGAATTTGGGACTTGTTTTGTAGCAAATCAAACCCCAACATATAGTTGCTTTGACTTTTACTAAAGAAAAGAACCAGGCAGTAGTTAGTGAAGGTTGTGTGGCAGCATACTTGCAGAGGATACTATTTGATTTGCAGTTGGACCCAGCTACAACTATTGTGCTATATTATGATAATTATTGAAATTTGAAATATTGCAAGGAAATGCACAGTAACAAGATTTTAATATTGAAAACGTTCTGAGGTATATATAAATTTCTTGGATCCTATTTTCTAGGATTCAAAGCTAACTATCTACCCACTCATATCACTATCATTTCTTTATTTAGTTGCATGTTACAACCACACAACATACACACTAAAATAGGCGAAGAACCCAACAAGCTAATCGTATATGTTTAAATAATAAATATTTAAACCTATCCCTTTAATAACCCCTAACCAAACTATATTATATAACCAAAACCATCTATGTGAGATAATTCCTAACAATAATCACAGTGTTTTAAAGTTAGTGCAGAACCCATTGTATCGTGCATGTACCAAAAAACATTGAGTTTCATTGTTGCTACAGTTGGCTGCCACTTCATAATGATGAGTTGATGACAGTGGTCACCATTAAGCACATACCACTGATATAATGACTAAACCACCTGCACCTAATAAATTTATAAAATTTTGAAATGTACATGGACTTGTATTTGGCAGTCATTAAGGGGGGGTGTTCAAGTTATAAAGTTATATTATGAGGTAAATATTATGTTAATGATATTAACTTAATATATATATTACCAACCACTAGCCATGCATAACTTCTTCCTCTTCCTTTTAATAAATGAAGATCCATATGCACAATGTCTGCCTCTATTTTTACTTCATTACATCTTCATTGTTTATAGTCTGATTCATAGAAGCAGAAATCTGCAAAAAATCCTGATTAATCGTGATTTTTAAAAAATCTCCAGGGTGGATGATTTTTTCCCCGATTTTTTCAAAAAATCTTTGACTTTTTGGTCAACAATTTTTTCCCATTTAAAACTGCAAAATCGCAAAAAAATGCGTTTAAAACCTACAAAAAAATGCGAATAAAATCATGTTAATTTTCACGCAAAAGAAAAAAATGATGAGACCATAGCTTGTTGCTTAATATTATGCTTTGATAGATTTTTTCCAAGCATCCATAGCTTGTTCGAAAGGGCCTGTTTTAGGCTTTTAGCTATAGCAGCAAGGCAGTGAACTGTTTGATAAAATGCTTTGGTAGACATGTATGAAAAATGTGGTAGCATAGACAAGGCAGTGAACTGTTTGAAAAAATGCCTCAAAGAAATGCAGTCTCATGGTGATGGAATGCCATGACAACCATCACAATGAGACCGCATTTCTTTGAGGCATTTTTTCGAACAGTTCAATGCCTGGTCTATGCTATTGCTTACTATTATGCTTTGATAGATTTTTTCCAAGCATCCATAGCTTGTTCAAAAGCATTTGTTTTAGGCTTTTAGCCATAGCAGCAAGGCAGTGAGCTATTTGATAAAATGCTTTGGTAGATATGTATGAAAAATGTCGTACCATAGACAAGGCAGTGAATTGTTGGAAAAGATGCCTCAAAGAAATGTGTTCTCATGGTGATGGAATGCCATGACAATCCATCGCCATAGGCATTCGTCATGGCATTCCATCACCATGAGACCACATTTCTTTGAGGCATTTTTTCTAACAGTACACTACCTTGTCTATGCTATTGCTTACTATTATGCTTTGATAGGTTTACCGTTTTTTCCAAGCATCCATAGCTTGTTCAAAAGCACCTGTTTTAGGCTTTTAGCCATAGCAGCAATGCAGTGAACTGTTTGATAAAATGCTTTAGTAGACATGTATGAAAAATTTCGTAGCATAAACAAGGCAGTGAACTATTTGAAAAAATGCCTCAAAGAAATGCGGTCTCATGGAATGCCATGACAAGCTAATGCAATTGGCAGCTGCTCCTAGTTATTAGTTATGCAATGTGAAGTAATTGCATAATTGCTTAGGTTGACTTTGTAAAAAACTATATTGTAATTGAAATTTTGCCATCTATCAGCATCTAGTTATTAGTTACGCAATGTGAAGTAATGCTTTGAGTTTGAAAGATGTGCAATGCAATGAATGTAATCAGCGATATGTATATAAATTACAAAAATCTATTTTCTAAAATTCATTAGTTAAACTCATCATTTTATTTGCTCTCTACATCTATGCTATGGAAATGCCTTTCAATTTTTAAAAAAAAAATAGTTTTTATCTCTTGTTCTACATTTTTTTACGTTTTTATTTAAATCCGATTTTTTCCCGATTTTTTCAAAAAATCTTATACTTACGTTTTTATTTAAATCCGATTTTTTCAAAAAATCTTGTACTTTTGGTTTGCCGATTTTTCCCCAAAAGATTTTTGCTGCTATGGTCTGATTTCTGCTAACAGTGATATGGGACCATGTTCACCTAATAAGAGCAATGCTGGAAAGCATACCACATGAAAAGAAGTTTGAACCCCAAAGACCAATAGCATTACCAAAGTTCTCTGCTTAAATGTAGTGGCATAATCTTAAATCCTATCACCATAGCTCTCACCTCTCCTGATTATACAGTCTGTTTAAACTTTAAAGAATTGAAGTCTTAGCCACGTAGGACATAGATCCATCAGCTCATTGTCTTCTATTGATTACAACAAATTTTTAACACTCAAAATATATTTTCCATGGACTTATCCATTTCTTGACAAATATTACTCAAACGTCAAATCTGTTCTCTAATCATGATAAACCATGTCCAAGATCTGTGTACTCATCTCTGCCATCTCCCGCATACCAATGTAACTATTTGTAAATTTTTTGCTTAACCTTCTTATTTTTTATCAGTGTTAAGAGAAAATTTGTCTCGCCATCCCTAGTGTGCATCTCCAAGATATGGACACATCTCCAGCACAGGTGATTCTGGGAAATCTCCTAATGTCTCAGAAATGTCTTCAACTACTGCTTTTGCCCCCAAAGAATAGAGTAAAACTAAATAGGGATTAGAAACCCTAAAAGTGAAATGAAGGCACAGCCTCCCAACCTAAGCATGCATGGAGATTTAAAAAATAAATTTTAAATGGACTTAAAATGTCATTTGAGGTTTCTAAGAAACAGGATGCAATACAGGGAAAAAATGCAGGAATCTGGAAAAGGCCTGAAAAGGGACAAGAAAGCATCAATGACCGAGGACTGTAATTTTTGTAAGGATGAATTGATTCCGAAAAGCTTTATTGTTTTAATTTTCATGTTTATTTTAATTTCAAATTTGAAAGTTTAATCTTCATGTATGTATTTGCATGTATCACCATCAATGTGCCCAGTAGCTCTACACCCAAACTTTGATGAATGTATCTCTGTACCCAAGTCTCCTGGTAACAAAGCTCTTGTCTATTGGCTTTGAAATTCATACTTTTTCAATCACTTATACCAATTACAGCTCCTGTCTGACCCTACCTAGCTGTATACTTTATCCTCAGTCATTTCATTAAACCCAAGTCTGCCCATTCTTTTAAATGGCACCTTGTTGAAAGTATTGCACTTGTGAAATTGAGTTTACATGGAGAAACTGCAAAAATTATCTTTTGGTTTGCCAATTTCTTCCCAAGGAGTAGTTTAACTTTTTGCTACTATTCTATGTCAAGTTGAAATCCATTGCATTAGGTTACTATTAATATCTATCCTTAACCAGTCTTTCCTTGGTTTTATTGCAGTTAAATCAAATCTATCTTACCTGTCTTCATGTGCAGCTTAACTGCCCCATGACTTATTTGTTCTTATGATAATCTTGTCTTATTTACAAGATAAAATGCAATCTGTCAATATGGTTAATTTTATCTTCCCCAGCTGATGATATGTTTCCACTTGTAGCACAAATTTCCACACTCATTATCCTTGTGCATTGAGCAGATTCTGCTCCGATTTCCTCTCAGTAAACTTGGCATTTTTATGCCTGAACATTCATTGGCTCCTTGCATTTTACTACCCTTTACAATTCTCAAGATATTAGATCATAACTGAAAAACAAAAAATACATATCTATTCAATTCACATGCAAAGGTACTCAATCCATAGCATTGAATTGCTAAGAGAATTGTACAGGACCTGGGGTCTTCTAAAAACCCAAAAACCTTCCACAAGAGAGTATTTCAACAGAAATTATGTATTCCCAAACACTTAATACAAATGTTCATAGAGACTCTTGATTAGTTAGGTAAGGGTAGGAAAAGTGATAGGTGAATATATCATGTGCACATATCTTAGGACAAAATTGTCAGATGCCTTAATAAAACTTAACATGCTAGTTGTAAACAAGATAGACAAATAAACTAGACCAAGGAAAAGACATCTCTAGACTAGTGTAAACACACTCGCACCATATGCCCTTAAGTGCAACTTAGGGAAAGAAAAAAAATGAAGCAAATCCTTTGATATGGGTCCCAATAACTAGGCATGATCAAGTACCCATATAAAATGTAAGCAATGAAGAAAGGAGGACTCGAGATGGCCCCCCAAGGATAACTTCCTTCTCCCCAGGCATTGATCATAACAAAAGATAAGGAGGCAATGTTAAAGGCTTAGTGAAGATGCCAACAACTTACTCCCCTATAAGCCAGTATGCTCCAAGCTGAGAAAACCATCCTGGATGAGTTGTCAAATGAAGCAGATGTGGATCTCATTGTGTTTGGTACAAGAATGCTCCATTGGGTTGCAAAAAATGTGAATAGCACCCTAGTTATCACACGAAAGAGTAGTGGAATGATCCTAAAGAAACCCAACCTTTATCATCAATTGATGAAGCCACAAACCCTCTTGGCTAGCTAGAACTGCACAACAATACTCAAACTTTGTAGATGAGGATGCAAGAGCAAATTGATTTTTGCAAGACTGTCTAATAGGACTAGACCCAAGGCAAGAGACATATGTCACAAACCCAATCTAAGTCGATGAATCCCACAATCTAAGAAGCTCTTGATGTGTAATAAATGCCTAAGCGTGAAGTGCCCCAAATATATCTCAAAATATGCTTGACTACCCTCCAGTGACTTTCATAAGGATCCTATGAGAACTAAGCCAAGACCAACTTAAAAGAAATATTAAGACAACTATGTGTCAAATACAAAAGACTACTGACCAATTGCTGATACAATGTACAGCCAACTCTAGGTGTAGTGCAACTAGCAGACAATGTGACACCTAATTGAAAAGGTGTGCAAGCAGGTTTACAATCAGCTCTACTGATAAATGGGGATCACTAAATGGGGATCACATTAAACTAAGTTACCGGGTTCTTCATTTTAGCCCCTCGTAGCGGCCAAAATGCGTGTGGGTTCAGGTTTGGGTTCACTTTGGGTTCAGCGTTTACTACCCGAGTTCTTTGTGAAGGACCCACAGGGAACTCGGGTAGTAAACGCCAAACCCTAGTCGAACCCGTGAAGAACCCAGGAGGACCCGGGCGAACCCACGTCATCCAGCCCAGAAAAAGGCAAAAACTCAACTTAAAAACATAGAATAAAACCCTAAAAAGTGCCCAAATTGCCTTATATTAACTTGGCCGACCAAATTAGGCTCATTTTGCAAACTCAAAAGAGCAAAAAACACCATTTTTTTGCCTCCGAGCTGAAATAGTTGATTTTTGCAAGTTTTCTCTTTTTTTTCGAAGGTGAGATCGTGAGAGCTACAAAGGAGTTCAACTGATAGGTGCACTAAGAAGATCAAGCAATCAAAGGTGAGTGAATCTATCCTCTCTTTTTCTAGTTTTCAATAATTTTTTTGAAGATTTTTCAATTTTTATTTTTGTTTTTCTAGTAAGGTTTGAATTTTTTTAAGAACATTTTATGCAAAATAAGGGGTTATAATGCCCATTTTTTCTAAAAAATATTACTTGTTTTTATTTATTTTAGGTTCATAACTTCATACAGAATGGCCAATAGTTCTACTTCAGTTGGCATAGGTGCAGAGAGTCAATTTAAATATGATCCAGGCTTACCTCTTGGCGACATACAACAATGATTCAACAACTTCCCGGTGGTGAGGGTTATGTTTGGCGTTGCAAACAATGTGGAACTACATATAGGAGCTCATACTTTCGAGTGAAAGCCCATTTATGTGCTACTGGTAATCAAGGAATAAAAGTTTTCCTTGGGCCAAATAAAAAAGGGTTGTCAAAGGATCAAATAATGGGTTATATTAAAGAACAAGGGAACACTGACAAGGCATTCAAAACACCAAAGGCTATGGACCATCCTCTTATGAAGAAAGATAAAAATAAAAGTAAAAGCTCACAAAGACTTAGTGGCTTATCAGAACCGGCTGACCCACATCCTTTCATGGAAATGGCACAATCTTCTAAAGGAGAAAATGTTTCGATGACACGAAAAAAAGGCCCATTGGATAGAGCCTTCAAAAATGAAGCAAGGGAGTTGGCAGATTAGAGCATTGCACATTGCATTTATGGCAATGGGCTTCCTTTCAACATTGTTAGATCACCTTATCGGCGGGAAATGGTGAAAGCCATTTCTAGGACAACTCTTGATTATGTTAGTCCTGGGTATGAAAAGGTGCGAACCACCTTATTGGCAAAGGAGAAAGCTTCAGTAGAGGTAGCATTGAGAGTAATCAAGGATACATGGGTCGAAATAGGTGTGTCCATCATTTCTAATGGATGGAAGGATTGCAAAAATAGACCATTGATCGATGTTAGAGCAATGTCCCCTAAAAGGGCGATGTTTTTGAAGGCAATTGATTGTGAAGGGCAAATAAAAGATGCAAGTTTTATTGCCAATATCCTCATAGAATCCATTGAAATGGTGGGGCCTGACAATGTTGTCCAAGCCATAACGGATCATGCTAAAAATTGTAGGGTAGCTGGGGCTATAGTGGATGCTAGATATGGTCACATTTTTTGGACACCATGTGCAGTCCACTCACTCAATTTGATAATGCAAAAGATTGGTACACAAATTGAGTGGATCAAGCAAATCTATGTGGAGGGCGAGGAGATCCAAATGTTTGTGACTAATCATCATATGTCACAAGCCATCTTCAGGACCTTCTCCAAGTTGGAGTTGTTGAAGCTAATTTAAATTTGATTTTTTAATATAATTTTTTATTTTTTTATTTTCATTTTTCATTGCTGATTTGTGACATACATTTTCTTACCATGTTAGGTTGCCGAAACTCGATTTGCATCTCACACAATTGTCTTAAGACGACTTGTGAAGGTGCGAGAGGCCTTGAGTTCTATGGTCATCAACAGCTTGTGGAGTGTATGGAAGCAATCAAGCACAAAAAGAGCCCAAAAAGTGAAAGCAATGATCTTAGATGATGAGTGGTGGGCTCATGTGGAATATGTTATAAATTTCACCGAGCCTATTATAAGCATGATTAGGTATGTTGATACTGATCGCCCATGTTTGGGTGAAATTTATGATGGCATGGATTCAATCGTGGAGAAAATTAGAGCAATAATAGATGCCAAGGAACATGACCTAACGGAAACATTTTTCAAAACTGTGCAAACTATTATTGTTGACCGTTGGAACAAGATGACCACCCCTTTACATCTCTTAGCATTTGCTTTGTCACCAAAGTATTATAGCAAAGAGATACTTTCATTGCTGAGGAGGGTGGCACCATATAGGGATGCAGAGGGATGCAGAGGTTGTTGCTGGCTATAAGACTACATTTAGAAAGATATTTGCAGATGAAGAAATCCAAAGCATTGTCATGAGCGAGTTTAGCCAATTCATATCTGCAAAAAATAATGATGTTTCCGCTCATCTAGACAAATATAGGAAAAATGTTGATGATTGGTGGTATCTACATGGTCAAGGCTCAATTTACTTGCAGCCTCTTGCAATTAAAATACTCTCCCAAGTATGTATCTTTTTATTTTTATTTTTTTTCATTTTTCATTCGATACTATTATGCTATATATTATGATTATTATCGGCAAGTAAAATTAAATACTAAGTACTAAATGTTGTATGCATACTCAACAGGTTGCAAGTTCCTCTTCAGCTGAGCAAAATTGGAGTACATACTCCTTCATCCACTCGGTCAAGCGCAATCATTTGGGTGCAAAAAAAGCAAAGGATTTGATCTATGTACACTCCAACCTTCGTCTCTTATCACACAAGAAACCTGAATACAATGAGGGTGTGACAAAGAATTGGGATCTCGCCCCTGAGTGTGCTGATTTAGATGCTACAGTTGCACAACTTGCCTTGGCTTCTATAGATGACAATGAGGCAACAGATGCACCTAGTGGGAGTGGCAATCCAATTGATAGTGGTTCAAATGAAATTGAACCAATTGAGGACCACGACCTTGATGCTTTTGATGAAGACGAATTTGAAGAATACTGAATTAAATATTGTCTTGATTGTAATTTGAATTTTCAATGTCTAATGACATTTTAAGACTTGAGTATTTACTATTTACTATTTAGTAATTTACAGTTTACATTTTTGCAAACTATGAATATGATTATATGAGGTATTATCGTATGGCGTATTTCATTGTTTCAATATTCTATGGCATTATGGCATTATGATTATATGATTATAATTTTCAGCATGCTTATGAGTTATGAGTCTATGGCATTATGTTTATAATTTAATTATTTATATATATATATATATATATACTCCCGTACCCGTACCCTAGGAAAAAAAAATCGCAGAACCAGCGTACCTGAACCCGAACCCGAACCCGCATCTGAATCCGTACCTGAACCGGCAACTTAGCATTTAAAGACTAAGTGATTTGGATCCCAAGGAACTAGTGTAGAAGTCCTAAATTTATGATGACAAACTGCTCACTCAATGTAAGTTGGAACACTCTAAATCATGTAAGCGGAACAACTTGTGAGAATCAACTCATCAACATGTATCAAATGACCATTCCCATGTTGTTGAGTGTAAGCAATAGAGTCAGAATGGCAAGGAGCAAAACCAAAAGCATGCACAAAATTGTTCATCTTCTCATACCAAGCTCTTGGAGCTTGTTTGAGACCATATGTGGAATGACAATGCTTGCATGCAAGTGAAGAATCTCGTACAAAACCCAATGGTTGCTCCATATAGATCTCTTCATGAAGATCATTGTGCAAGAAAGCACTCTTCAATTCCATCTAGAGTATCCTGGGGCAAATTACCATACAAAATGTTTTCAATTTAACCAATTTGTGTGCACTGACATTTCGTCAAACAGTTGGTGTTCTGCTGTTCTGACTTAATTTCAGAGTGTTGACACCAATTTTGAAGATTGTATTTATGCAATATAGTCATAACATATATTCCTCACAAATTTAAAATATATAACACAATTATGCCATAGATTCAACCAATGCATGTATCTTTATTCAGCTTAAATGCTTTCATAAAAAAATTATCAACATATGCGAATTGGTCTTTGCTGGAAATGATTGCACAGAAAATAAAAATAAAATATTGCCCCTGACATTGTTAAGAAAGACACAGCCTTATCTATGAAAATTGACTCTTATTTGAGTCCCATAGTGCTTGGCAATGCAAGGGAGAATAACCACGATTCCAATAAATACTACAGACTTTTAAATGAGACTATTCAATGCAGCGTTGGCATGTGAAATGCTTATCTGAAGTATTCATCCTCTCCTTCTAATGTGTTGGGTTCCACGTCGACTTCTAAACAAAATCTGAATTCCCTTAAAGTTGTGACGGCTTGAAGGAACTGACACTAGCTTCCTATGTAAACCTGCACTGCCTTCTAAAGGAATTGACTATTAATATTTGGGCAGCTTACTAAACTTGACGGTTGCTGAAGAACTCATGGTAGCTGTTCAAGGAACATGGCAGCTATTTTCAAATCTTTCAATTTATTTCTTTAAAAAAAACTACGATCTCTTCGACTTTCCACGCCACCTGCATACTTGACTCCCATTGAACCTTGCCTCCAAACATCATTTACTTGAGATATCCCTAGCACTTTAAATAATCAAGAATTCTCTTTAAAATATTTGGCAGCTCCTCCTTAGTTCCACGCCACCCTCTTCCTTATCGCGACTCCCCAAGGCACTAAACTCACCAGCTTTGAATATTCAAAGACTGGCGTGGAAATCAATCAGATATGAATTAAGCCTCATGATTATTTTAACCATATTGGGTCCAAGGAAGAAGTCCGCTTCAATAACTAGGCAGTGGCTTATAGAAATGTGTGCCTTATTCACTTGGCAGCGATAAACTATGGGAAGCAAAAATTCTTTTAAATAGTCTCACGACTCCTTTATTTGACATTCGATGCCGGAATATGTGAAAGCGGCTCTAATTAAATACTTGGTGTGGCTCAAAGGAGACTCCCTTAACTGCTACGCTAGCCTATATTAAATTCCCATTTTGTCTAATTTCCTGCCCACATTCTCCTTAGAAGAAGACATACATCGCTAATAGGGTATGTGACAACAGTAAGAAGTTTACACCAAATAAAAATAATTCTCTATCTAACAGATATCACCAAAATAACTCTCCATTAATATGGCTAACCTATTGAGTCTGTATTAAGCTGAAAGATTAGCAATAGTACGGCTGGTTCTATCCAGTTTGAGCAATAACATTGAGGCTTCACTAAAATATTTTTAAAATCAACCAATTTCCAAAACACCCAAAAATGGATAACAAAACCCTGAAATTTGTCTCTGAAAGAGACCACACAAATTTCGAAATTGGCAAACAACATGCACAGCTGCGAAACCTGGATGGTTCCACCTGAAAAGATTTAGGTTTTTGTCCAATCCTTCGAATTCGAGAGTTTTCGTCCTCAAGCTCCTAAAAGCCAAGCTTTCCAAAAAATCTCCAAATTAAAAACCAAGCCCTCCCCTGAAAAATGAGCTTCCCAAAACCTTTATCAACCCTTTTTGAAACGGCTCCCTCTTTTCTTGAAACAACATATTTACTTTTTTTAATTTTCTCCTTATTTCCCCATAAAGTGACTTATTTAAAATATTTAATTTTCCCAATTGTTAGTCACTTTTTAATAATAAAAAAATTAAAATAATTAATTTAAGTAGCCATTAACTTTATACTTTTTTGACAACTTAATTAATTATTTAGTTATTAAATATTTCCGCACCAATACAAAAACTGTGGAAAATACAAAACTCCGACAAGAAACGCAACTGAAGGTGCCAAAAATACTCCAAATCACCTCGAACAACTGATAACCCCTCTAACAACACTGACTATCATTGAGAAAACCAATAGCTACAATCAATGTTAACCTGATCGAAAATGGGGATATTACAATTCGCCCTCCCCAAAGATTGCTTGTCCTCAAGCAATGCCAAGGCACACTTAATAACATCCAGCTGAACCCAATTGAACCCAAGTGTAATTCCAAGGTCCCTAGTCAATATCTAGAAATGTCCACCATGCTGATGCTACACTACTCTAAATAAAACTGTTAGCTCATCATGCCCCAATTGCGATTTCATCTCCAGTGACCCCAAAAAGTAAACATCACCAATACGCAAACTGAAATACCTATGTGGGCTGAAATTTGTATCATAAAAAAACTCCTACCAAGGCGCCTCAGTGATGTCCATATCTAAAATCCCACTGCCTAACTCAATCCTAGGCAACATGAAATATAATCTAAACCCAAAGAATAACCCTAAACATATCTACTCAAAGTGTCCCAAAAGTGATGATAATCAGTCCCTAACCAAAAGCCGATAACAACAGTGTCGTGCCTGGAATCATACATCCTAACAATGCCCTCCCAATCATAGAATGATAACTCCTCATCGACACCTAATCTCCAAGTGTCAATAGGCCCATATTGAGCATAACAACTCATCCAATCAACTGCAATCATCATAGTAACATTAGTTGATGTATACATCAACAACTCGAACTGATTGCAGTAACTATCACTCACACTGGTGGGAGCTAAAAAATAACTGCTCTAACTCTATAAATCCTCACATGACCTACTGCCACAAAGCATGTAAGTACTCGAAATCTATCTACCCATAAACTGATGTTGCTATCCTCAATGTGGAAATGCTAGGGCAGCAGCTATCATAAGTTATTACCCCCAAAAACCTAGGGGATGTGAGTGTGGTAATGACCCTAGGGATTCCTCCAACACCCAAATTACCTACTCCAATCAACAACAATCAAGATTTACTCCAGTGTTGAGCTAGTGGTAGTGGCCATTCCATTTGTATGCTATCATGCAAGGTCCTGTATAGGCTGATTGGAAAGTGGACAATGATACCAACTCCGAAATTTTGTCCACCACTCCAATGTCGAATCAACATCTCACCCCTAAAAACTACACCTAGATCCCAAATCCTATGATTATCGCCAATCATACTCACACACACATCCTCATGGCTATTGCAACAAATGATGACAGTCCTATTAAGTTTGAGAATCAAATCTATAACCACTGCAGAATTGCCTCTACCATAGTTGGAAAACTCAAACTCGCCAAAAACTCGGCAGACCCAAAATTTGCAACTCAGCAAAAACTCGGCAACTTAAAAAATTGCTTAAATTTTCTTTAAAAACACTTCATTTTTGCAAAATTCAAAGACAATATATCCAATGAGTCCATAAATTAATACAAAAGTTTTTCTATTAAATTTGCTTCATTTGAATACAAATTGAGTATAAAATTGCATCATCATGCGAAACCCTGATACAATAGTTACCTGGCAACTATTATGAATTTAAGATGATTGTCTTTGAAAATCATCATCATAATTCATAAATTGCATATTACAACATTTGACATCTTCCTCTATCCTAGTCTAGTGAAAACTTGGGGAGAGGTTCTAATCTTTGCACACCATTGTAGTCTAGTGAAAACTTGAGGAGAAGTTCTAATCAAATGATATTATGATAGTGACAAAGATAATTGTCTAAGTTGTCGATTCTAGTCTCCACTCCCAAATCCCCTCATTGTAATCAAATTTCTTATATGAGAAGAGATCCCAATAACTAGTGGGGATCTAGGAGTGGAGATTTCAATGGGGTCGAGGGGCAATGCCCCTCGTGGGGATCTGAAAGCGATGCCCCCAACAGGACCGAGGGGCAACGCCCCTTGTAGGGGTTTGGGGGTAGCACCCCCAATGGGGTCAAGGGGCAACGCCCCTCGTGGGGATCTGGGGGCAATGCCCTCAACAAGGTCAAGGGGCAATGCCCCTCGTGGGGATCTGAAAGCGATGCCCCCAACAAGACCAAGGGGCAACGCCCCTTGTAGGGGTTTGGGGGTAGCACCCCCAATGGGGTCAAGGGGCAACGCCCCTCGTGGGGATCTGGGGGCAATGCCCTCAACAAGGTCAAGGGGTAGTGCCCCTCATGGGGGTCTGGGGGCAATGCCCCCGACAAGGTCGAGGGGCAATGTCCCTAGCAGGGTCCAAAGGCAGCGTCCCCAAGAACAAATTAAGGCCTTCGAAACCACATAAAACTTCTTGTTGCACACCATTTCACAATTTTATCAATTTTATGAAAAATATTTGCTCTCCAAGTGCTATGTGAGGAAGTGTGAGGTGCATTCATGCATTTATAGTGCAAAATCATGAGGTTTTTTACTATTTTTCTTTTGCATTTTTTTTGTGTTCACATTTTTTATGTATCTGGCAAGTTTTTTTGTCAAGTTTAGAGTGTTTTTTTTGTTATGATGCCTTTTTTTGCCGTGGCAGCCTGATGTATGCATTCACAGCGATTTTTTTCCACGAACTTGCCGAGTTTCTTGGTGAGTTTACCTGGGGAGTACTCGCAAGCTAGAAAACTTGGCGAGTTTTTCAAGACTCGCCGAGTTTTCGACGAGTCTGCCAACTATGGCCTCTAATATCATAAATTGGTAAGGTCTCGTCAACATTCAAAT
The DNA here is from genome assembly GCA_007115665.2 of Sequoiadendron giganteum. Classification (NCBI taxonomy): domain Eukaryota; kingdom Viridiplantae; phylum Streptophyta; class Pinopsida; order Cupressales; family Cupressaceae; genus Sequoiadendron; species Sequoiadendron giganteum. Next base: position 485,048,544 of record CM021109.1, on the reverse strand, counting down.
TCCAAGTGCTACAATGACAAACACGTGCACACCAATCCATGCAATCAGCTACTATTATCAATGCAAAGTTTGAGAATTTCATGATCAACACCATAGAACAGCCCTTAAACATTAATGTGTAAGTAGGAAAAAAGAACCAAGTTTGAACACTTCCACAATTTGATGCACATTGCTGATATGAGTTTTCATGAAGTGAAGAATAGTAAGCACATTATGAAGTATCATGTCTCGTGAGTAACTTGGGCCCAAAAACACCATCTCATTCCTAGCCATAAAATCTCGAATATTAACATGAGGTCCTTTACCAATGTCATCCATAAATTTTTTATCTACCATCTTACGTTCATACCTTTCATCAGTGTCTTCGTGGATCTCATGCATATCATCTTCCATTTCTAAATGTTCCTCGTTATGTACAGATCCGAAAAGTATATCACACTCATACAAAGACAATAGAGTGCTGTTAACATTCATAGAATCCACATTTTCTTCATTCCTTTCAATGGTGTCTTTATAGGTTTCATGCACACCTTCATCCAACATTGAATGCTCATCAGTATCTGCTGATTCATGAAGTGTATCACACTGAAATCTACCTTCATTACCTGTTATATCAGCTATCTTATGGCTGCAAGCTGCACCTTCATGTGAAAATTGATCCTCAAAATTCAAGAATTCATATTCTTGATGTGGTTTCCAATCTTTATCAGCATACTGAACCTCTCTAATATAGGAAGTGTTGGAATCATTATGCAACCTTTCATCCCTAGGAGTTCATCAATCCTTCCAACAATTTGTTTGATCTTCATAGTCCGTGTTTCACTTCCTTGATCCTTGGGTGTGGCTGCACTAGAAATAAAAATTTTGCTTTGTATAATGAAAAGTGAGCCATACTTACTACAAACAAAGATATTCAGCCTCTTTTTCCTTGTCTTCAGCATACCTGAAAGCAAGGTTCTTATCCATGAGCAATTGTAAATAATCTGATTTCATCATTTCTAATGCTTCTTTGATAGAGTACTGTATAGGAGCGAATTTGCACCCCTCACACAAATTCCCCTTTTACACATCCTCATCTTAGAAAACCAAATCCGAAGGTGAAATTCCACATCAACTGGCTCCCTTCCATCCACTTGGCATCTGTCTTTTGTGTCGGTGAGAGAATATTTGTCAGGGACGAATGCGCGGCACACGAACGTCTGTGCGGCGTGCTATCATCCCTGACAGTTTCCTGCATCTGAAGTTGGCAAAGGCATTACACACCCGATTGGGGTTGAATTGTAACATCCCTCTTCGACCAACCGACCCCAAAAAATGGCAGATTCTTCCCATCCCACCTTCAAAATCATTCTTCCTTCATTCATTTCATCTCTTCACGATCTCTTTACACATCCTCTTAGCAATTTCAATCTCTTCACAAGCTACAGCACTTTCTTCACTCTCAAGCAACATTCAACACTCCATTGCAGAAACAACACTCCATCAACTCCGCAAAGCAAGTGTGAAGCAAGCCATTGCAGCGTGGGCTTGACGTCTTGCGAGACCTCCCTTCACGAGGCTGTGGTGACTGTTTCAAGCTTTCTTTCTCCTCCATTGGCTAGTGAGCTCTTGGTGGAGGTGGTAACGTTTTGCTCCTCTCCTTTGTGATTTGGTTGAGCAGCTCTTTACTGTTTTGTAGTGTTATTTGCATTCCTTCTTTCTTTACTTCTTTATTGCATATTTCTCTCTTGTTGCTATTTGGCTGTCTGTGGAGGTGGAAACACCAAAGCGGGGGTCTGACTGAGGCAGACCCCTATACATCCCCAAGATAAAAATTTCCCCTCTTTCTTGTGTGCAGGTGGACGTGCTTTCAGAGCTAGCTGGCGAACTGGCGCCTTGGTGAGATTATCTTCGTTATTTTAGCTCTCATATATCTACTTTATCATCTCCGCTTATACTTGTCATATTTCATAGTTCTGTTTTGTTCATTTAGGAGTAATTAACTAGGTCGTCAGCTTGTTTTTTGGCGGTTCATATTGCCTTTTCTATTCTTTGGTCGTACGAAAGCTAGCGCGCCGCGCTATCGTCCCAAAACCACGCTTTCGTCCTCAGGCAGAGAGCTATCTGAGGTGCAATATTGAATCCAAGAACCAGCTCGCCTAGCCCAAACTGAGATCTTGGATCCGAAGAGTGGTAGAAGGACCTTATAGTCCTCATCATTCTCGTCCCTTGTTTAGTAGCATCCCTTTAGAGTGAGGTAAGTTAGGGCAGCCTTCCGCTCTCGACTCTCCATGACTTGGGCCTTGACGTGGTTGGTCCCCCTCTCTTACAAGTACAATTGGGTAAGAGTGACTCCACTTGCAACCCCCTTTTGCCTCTCCTCAATTTGAGCTTTCCAAATGAGATCTTCAACATATTTGTGAGTATTATATGCCGTTGTTAACACTTGCACAACTTTCTCATTTGTAACCACAAGTTGGTCCTTCAAATCTTGCAACACTAAAGGTCTTTGATCAAGACCATCAATGTGACCTGGGCTGCCTCATAATAAATTTTCTGATTTGCTTACATTTGTGGGAACCATATCATCATCAAAAAATCAGTTGTTTCACTAGTTGATGCCTTGCAATCCTCAAATAAGATTGATGGGAGTCAAGACAACATTATGAACAAACACACTATCCTCAAAGGAATTTCTCTCCTCACAAGGCTTTTCAATAACAATCTCTAAATCACCAATGTAGAGAAGTGCACATTGCATTGGTAGATGCAATAAATGGTTCTTTTTCCTTAAAACCCATTGCATCATTCTGTTGGAAACAAACCGTGTGGGACTCATCATTTTTATTGTTTGTCCATACCTCCTTAGTAGCTAATTTAGTGAACTCCAAAACAGTAGATTGTTCGTTCTTAGCATTTTCATGAAGAGCAATGTACTCTACTTCATTAATAGAGGCACTTGAAGAACTAGCTTCATCCTTGTTGTACCCAAACCAAATTTTTTGCTTCATTAAGGCATTTTGCTTATAATGGTCTAAACCTTGTAAAAGTGGGGTCAAAACTTAGTTTTTGGGCAAAAAAAGTATGGGCTTTTAGTCAGTGTGATGCCAGAAAGATACTAGCAAAATTTGAAAATTAGGGTTTCTTAACTCTTTTTAGCTCAAAACCCTAAAAAATAGGAACTTGTCAGAATTGGCTGAAATTAATTTTGATTGGCTTATTTCACATCACGATCACAATGGTGAAGTCATTTTCAGTTAAAAGTCAGTTTAAGACGGGTGGGTAGTTTTTACTTTTTTAGGAGAAAAGTTAGGACCTCTGAGGTCGTCAATGGCAGTTGGCCAGTACCAGGTATCAAAATTTAAGCCTGAAACTCAAAGCAGAACGTTCTACGGTGAAAGATGCTGAAAAAGTTGCTTCTTGACGGAGGGGATTTTTAGATTGGCAAAAAGTGCTAAAATATTCTAAGTCTGGAAACTTTTTCACTATGTAACGTAGTAGACACTTGCGCAATCAACATGCAAATCAACTTTATAGTGTCCGTACATGTGAAAATGATGAAGTATAGTCATATACACACCTCGACAGTCACAACACTTCAACATGGTCAATCGCAGTGGCAGTTACAGCATTTTGCAAAGCACAAAATGGTGGAAAACATGGAATTTAGAGCAAATCTACGCCCCTGTAGCCCAGGGGCGCCCTTCCATTTGAAGGTCAAGATTTGATGGCATTAGATGGAGAATACATTCATTGTGTTCAGTTTTCAGTCAGTTTTCCGACTAACTATGGAGCAAGATCATTTGAGTTGCAGAACTCCAGCAAACGAAGGCGGAAGCAGAGGTTACGAAGGATGTATTCCACATGGAGACAGTCCAAAAATACAGATCTGCGCCCCTGTAGCCCAGGGGCGCCCTTCTTTTTGAAGGCCCGGATCTGGATGCATGTGTGTGCTGGTGGATTCAGTCTTTGCACAATCAGTCTAGCTTTTCAACGAGCTATCAAGCGGAAGCGTACCTGGTGCAAAACTCCGGTTATCAGCGTCAAAAGTAGCAACTGCAGGCAGGATACATGTGAACAAAGATTGCCAATTCATGGTTTGAGCGCCCCTGTAGCTCAAGGGCGCCCTTCAATATGACTTATCAGATGGATGAGTTTGCAAATACAGTCTTCCTGAGATCTTTTCCAGCTCCGCAGTGCACCCGTTCACAAGATGATCCGGCATTCTGAGTGACCGCGACAGAAGTTCTACCGAGCAAGTAAAACAGAGGATGGTGAAGCATAGCTACACAAAGCTGCACATCTGTAGGCTAGGGGCGCCCAGCCTTTAGGCTTGCCAGATGGGGTTATTTGCAATTGCAGTCTTCACAAGACTTGTGTGCAATTACTCCAGCTATCCAACGAGTCCAGCCGTCAGCCTCCGGGATTTGGCGAACGCTCGTATGTGCGAGGTCAAGGTGACAATGCTGTAAAGTGATTGAAGGCAGTTCAGAAAATGGCTAAGTACAAACTAGGATTTTCCTTGAAAAAGGCGATTTTCTTTTAGAGGCCTTAGAAGCAGTTTTCTGACTCCGTCGTCTCCAAGAACATCTCTTGCTAGATGACCCAACTGTACAGAGAGACAAACAACACGTGCATCGGAGCACTCCAGCTCCCGCTATCAACAGTCAAAGTATCGTGTTCGAATGAAAATGACACTTTTGTCAAAATGGTGTTTGCATCTTCATTGGCTAGGGGCGCCCATCTTTTTGGGGTTCCTAATGTAGTTTGCGGATACCTTACATACAGTCATTGGATGCAAAGTACTTCCAGTCACGCAATGAATCTACTATACAGTCAACAAGGCTCATCATTCACCGTCAACGGCAGTTTGAAGCATCAGAAGGTAATAGAGAAATGGCTAAGTCTGGAATTAGTGCATCAATTTAATCAGAGGCGCCTAATTTTCTAAGGTGTCAGATGTTGATTTTAGCAGTTGCAGCTCCCAGCAGACATTTCATCCTTGTCATGCAGGCTTTGCAACGGATATCCCAGCACGGTGGCAAGCCCATTCAATCATCCAGAAATCAAAACTGAACATGGTTAATTGTAACTTTGCAGTCAGCTAAAAGATGAGGGAGATACTCAAAAATCTCATAACTCTTGCAGATGGACGCCTAGAAGGTCAAATTTAGACTTTCTAAAATCAATAAAGTCTGTTGGGCACATCCAGATGCTATTTTTGGCAAAATGATTAAAATAATATTTTTGCATGCAGAGCATTAAAAAGTGACGAATTTCTTCAAGAGATAAATATTGGCGCCACTTTTAGCAGTTTGCATGTCTTAAATTAAAAGTTATTTTTAGTCTGAGACTCAGAGTCAGTGACAGTTCAACGGGTGAGAGGCCAATCGAATTCCTTCTTCTCAATTAGGGTTTTCAGTATGCATGCATGATGGTATGAATTTTTCTATTTAACCAAGCATGGTGCCTTTTCTCATTCACACAGCTTTGAAAGTTCAAATTTCTTCAAAGAGATTGGCGAATTTTCATCAAATAATCAAGTTCGAAGGCGATAGACAATATTCTTTTGTAGGTACAAGTCCAAATTCAACATCAGATTCAAGAAAGAGTGGCGATTTTGAAAGAAGAAGGCATAAAAACAATTAAAATAATAAAAAAACGTCTTTTTCTCTTCTATATTTCTTCCATTTTCTCGTCTTAAATTCTCTCGCATGTTCGAAGTGTTGGCAAATTTTGGTGAAACAAAGTGTCTGGATTGATTTAGAAGAGCTTTCTCAGCAAAACCCATGTGCCAGAATTTTTCAAGAAAATTTGTTCCAAAACATCTGTTCTTGAAGCTTTAATTTTCTCAACCGAAATTCCTTTGCATGGCTGAGTAAAGATCAAATTTTTACATTTTTGACGTTTTGGGTTGTCTTAGAATCACTTTCTGGACAAAACCCATATCTCAAATTTTTCCGTAAAAATTCTCATCCAACAAGCTATTTTTAGCCTCAGCAGGCTATTTTTAGCTTTCCAAAAAAATTGTCAGAATATAGTCGTGTTCACAGTCAACAGGCGATTTTTTCAAAATGCAGTTCACTCAGCTCGAATTCAAGACCAAGTCAGTCTTAGCTCATAACTTCATTGGAACAGTTGATACAGATCTACACAAGGTGTTGCCAGAAGTAGTTTTGGATCCACTCAAGATTAGAGATTCGGTTATCAAGAACATTCAGCAATCCGGGTTACTTGAGGCCGCTTCCATACCTATCTCAGTACATTGCGTGGAGTTTGTAATATCTTGCATCAAGCATTACAATTCCACTACACGAGAAATACAATCAATAGATAGGCGTGTCATATGCAGTCTCAAACCTCTTGATATCGAACGAAGTTTGGGTATTCCTCAACATCCAGATGGGATGGTCATTTCCATGAGTCGGAGCGAGCAAGCATTCAATGCTGAACTGGATAAGTGTCAGAATAAGATGATGGAGAGGTGGCTAAAACAGAAGAAGAACAACTTGCCAAACAACTTGGGTCGTGGCGAGTGCAAAGATGAATACAATATTCTGATTACACTGCTTAATCGTGTCTCAGGTCATGCAGATGCAAACAAATTCACCCGTGGATGTATTATATCATTGGTAGAATCATCTCTGGGCAAGAGCATTATGACTGGGCAGCATTCATCAGCGATGCTATTCACGAGCAGATCACCGGTTTCCTAGTTGCGCATCAATTTCATGTGTTCCTACCTTGTGTACTTGATCGCTTATCAGGGTCAATTTAACGGGTTGAACACAGTGGGCATACTCAGTGTACAAAAATTTAATCATTACTATGACCAACTCGAGTTCACGAAAGCTGAAAGTCATTTTAAACGTGTACAGGGAGCTTTCTTAACATACACAGTGAGAAACTTGGACCGGGAGTTGCACATTCGCATCTCGACAGTTGCTAGAGCAGCGATGGAGAATTGGGCAGACTGGTACATTCAGTTCCCTACATACACTTATATCCATGTCTATGGATATACAAGAAAACCAGCCATGCTACCACGTTATCCTTCGGATAAGATAATATTCATGGAGTTCTAGAGGCAGCTGTATGAAGTTCACAAACGTTTGCCCCTCAAGCGTAAACTAGCTACCGAGTTTCCTTTGCAGTTCGGGATGTATTGGTGTAAAACAGCAGTTGATGCTAAGGTCGCAGGTCAAGAGTTAGAAAATTGCAAACTCAAGTACCTAGCTGATACACACACATATGATCCTTGGGGTCATTACGCAACCCGTCTTGGTAATCTCTCTTATCACAAACCTACATTAGAGGATTACTGGGTGAATTGCGAGGATGACTTCGAGGTTCGCAAACGTAACTATAGCAAGTTCTCTCTTCCGCAGATTTATGTCTTCTTGGCAGAAGGAGTGGAAGGTTTGTCAGAAGATGAGGGAGATGCACTTCCTCAGTTTTACAGAGAACAGATTAATGGACAACCGCTGCCGTTAGTGAACTGGTACGCCAAGGAGTTCTCATCAATGAAGGAGAGATCGAGCAGGGTCATCCAGAATAGTATGCTTTATCTAGAAAGCAGAAGGATCAGGAAAGCATCCATGCCTAGAGCAGAGCCGCCACCAGCAAGACTTGTATTGCCTTCTTCGTCAAAACCTAAGCAAAAGAAGAGGAGTAACCCTCCTAGAAAGAACCCAGCGCTTAGTAACTCAAAGGGAAATGCATTTGTTGCTATTCCACATGTAGAGCCAATCAGAGAAGTTATTCAAACTTCTCCACAGCTTGAGGTTCAGCCCCGTATGCCGTCACCGACACCAGAGCAACCTTCAGTTCCAATTCACATTGACTTGGACACAGATTCGCCACCTCACAGTAACCCCTCTACATATTCACTTGCGTCGGATCCTCTTATAGCTAGTACAGATCATTCCAATGGGATTAGTCGAGATTCATCTTGGCTTGAGAGTCAACTGGGAAGAAAAAGGAGGCAGCCATCTTATGTACTTGATCATTCAGATTTCGATCATGACCATCAAGATGTGCCTGACAAGAGGATCAAGAAGCAGGTCCACATTGAGAGGAATGCAGGGAAAGAGATTATTGTTGAGACTGCTGCACCTCCTGAAGATAAGAGTCTAGACGAGATGGAAGCACAAGACTTCGAAGTGATCACAATCAACTTCGGTAGGAGTACTCATCAGACAGATATTGATCTCTTACAGGTTGCTATTGATAGCGCAAGAGATAGGATGGTGAAAGATAGAGAAGATAAATCAGCCCTCAAGGCTGAAATACAGCAGCTTTGCTTGTACATTTCTAGCCTCGTACACAGGACAGGGGATGTTGTCACCACGCTTCCACATATGTCAGAACCACCAGCAAAGCAGGGTCAGATTGATCACTTGGTTGCATATGGTAAGCGATTGGAGGATTGGGAGGAGGAGTTTGTTGCTAGAGGCCGCCTTGTACTTGCAGAGTTGTATCAATTGCGGTATAATGCACGCGAGCTTCGTCTACGACTTCAGGATGAGGAACGTGAGTTGGCTATTAGTAGACCCAGGGATGAGATTTTGATTGCTAACCTAGGGATGTCATTTGACTCAGTCACAGATGTAGAAGATAAAGAAGTTGTCTACGTTTGGAGAACACAGTTGATCTTCAAGGCGGAGATAGAAGGAAAGATAGCTTCAAGGCGGAGATAGAAGGAAAGATAGCATCTGAGGTGGCTAAGAGCAGAGAGCATGTTACCAGTGCACTCCGCTATGTTAGAAACTTTGTGTCTCAAATACCATGCATATATCAACGTGTGGCTGGTGACTATGTTGAGCTTGCTGACATGCAATCAGAGCTCCAAGTAATTATTCACAGTATTTTTAATGGTGAGACCGTTGGCTGTAAGATGAATCAACTTACAGCCATGTCAATATTGTTTGATGAGGCGATCAGGAGTAAGGGAGAGTTCCAGTGTCAGATAACTAATGGAGAAGACATACTGCATAGACATGGGATTCTTCACCAGAGCTTCAGTTCCTCAGAAGGTGATGCAATCAATAACCTCGTAGATGGGTTAATTGCTCGAGATCAGGACCAATAGACTTTAGTTCAAGGCGTCCCACCTTTTCCGGGATAGACTTCATGCAGGGCAGTTAACTTGATGCTTCTTTCCAAGTTAACTCGCTGTTTCATATCTCACGCAGGTCTATCTTGGAAACATCTACATACACTTGGAGTTCCGTTTTTAGATTTTTACGTTAACTGATGATAGTATTCCAATTAACTTGCTTTCAATAAGGACGTGCATCCTTGCACATGGTCCATTTAGATTAGATGTTTCAGTTAACTGATGGTAGTTTGCCAATTAACTGTATGGTTACCTTTTTTTAGGGTTTAGAAATAAGATCTTGCATGTTCTGCAGGACTGTAGTTGACTCAAGGTGATTTTAAGGTTTCCTACACCTTTGATGTCTATAAATAAGAGCTTTCAGCTCATTTGTAAATAACTTTTGCACGAGAGATAAATATATGTTGTGCCTACCTTGCCTGTAATATTGTCTTTTTGTATATGTTCATGAGCATTTATCTTGATAATGAATTGTTATGCCACTCGGGTTCCATGCAATTATTATGGTGAATGCTTGCCTTAGTTAAATATAGTGGCTAGTTTGATCGTAGATTGTACGCATGTATCGCCTATACAATTTACTGTCCTAGTTGGCTATCTTTTTTTGTTTTGTGATCAATAAGCCTATTCGAACTGAGCAAATAGTTGTGCCCACCTTGCCTTCATGTTGTGAATCTGTATCCGGCTTATCGTATAAAAACCATTCCCGCTCCTTTTCCTCATGCTCTATTTTCTTGAGGAAATTGGATAGATTAAAGTATTTAGTTTTAGTTGTAGTTAAGATTTGCAAATCCAGAGAAAATCCTTAGCTGCAGCGTCCTTGGTTTCCTTAACCTTGTGCCTCTCACAGCTAAGACGAAAAAGATAGGTTTAGATTACTTTACTTTTCAGAACGTATACCAGCAAAAGAGGGAGCTTCCCCTCCTAATTTGAAGAGCACTCATCACGTAGTGTGCATAGCTGTCCATACAGACTTACACTCCAGAGGTGTTAGTTCTTACGCCAACAATCCTCAATCTTAGAAGCATCATAACCATCATGAACAATTTCCACCTCCTATATCTCTTTTCTAGCCACTTCTTCTATGACTATTTGCTCTTCCTCTAGCCTCTTCACCATTTTACCTGTGCATTGGTGATTAGGCTCCCAGGTTCCCTTGCATGAAAAACTACCTTCTAAGCTCATTCCTACTGATTTATTTATTTTCCTGTATTGGTATAATTCTTTTTCTTAGTATCTGCTTTCTTTTCTTTTGCAAAAAGAGGTTCTAACACTTCAGGATGTTCTAGAATATTCGTTAAATTCCTATCATAGTTTTGGAAATTTTGCATTAATTATGTCAAAAACTCCTGCATAGACTTCATCTTTCCCAATGAAATAACCAACACCCTGCAGCAACTAAAAAGACAAAGTGTTGATCACTCACTAGAAGCAAACCGAGGGTGAACTTACCCAACTTCCGGATACAAAAGAAATGTAAGCAAATAGTTGGAAACCACTATTCTGATCAGAATTTTCTGCTATTAAGATTGGTGTAAAACCCATCGATTGGCAGAATCTCTTGCTCTGATACCACTGTAGTATCCCGAGGTAAATTACCATACAAACTGTTTTCAATTTAACCAATTTGTATGCACGGACATTTCGTCAAACAATTGGCGTTCTGCTGTTCTAGACTTGATTTCAGAGTGTTGACACCATTTTTGAAGATTGTATTTATGCAATATAGTCATAACATATATTCCTCACAAATTTAAAATATATAACATAATTATGTCATGCATTCCAACCAATGCATGTATCTTTATTCAGCTTAAATGCTTTCATACAAAATTATCAACATATGCGAATTGGTTTTTGCTGGAAATGATTGCACAGAAAACAAACATAAAATATTGCCCTTGACCTTGTTAAGAAAGACGCAGCCTTCTCTATGAAAATCGGCTCTCATTTGAGTCCCATAGTGTTTGACGATGCAAGGGAGAATAACCACAATTCCAATAAATACTAGACTTTTAAATGAGAGTATTCAAGGCGGCGTTGGCATGTGAAATGCTTATCTGAAGTATTTGTCCTCTCCTAATGTGTTGGGTCCCACGTCGGCTTCTAAACAAAATCTGAATTCCATTAAAGTTGCGACGGCTTGAAGGAACTGACACTAGCTTCCTATGTAAACCTGCACTACCTTCTAAAGGAATCGACTACTAATATTTGGGCGGCTTACTCAACTTAGCGACTGCTGAAGAACTCATGATAGTTGTTCAAGGAATATGGCAACTATTTTCAAAACTTTCAATTTCTTTCTTTAAAAAAACTACGATCTCTTTAACTTTCCACGCCACCTACATACTTGACCCCCATTGAACCTTGCCTCCAAACATCATTTAATTGAGATATGCAGCTACTAAAGAACTCACGGTAGTTATTCAAGGAATATGGCAGCTATTTTCAAATCTTTCGATTTATTTCTTTAGAAAAAACTACGATCTCTTTGACTTTCCATGTCACCTGCATACTTGACTCCCATTGAACCTTGCCACCAAACATCATTTAATTGAGATATCCCCAGCAGTTTAAATAATCACGACTTCTCTTTAAAATATTTAGCAGCTCCTCCTTAGTTCCATGCCACCTTCTTCCTTATCGCGACTACCCAAGGCACTAAAATCACCAGCTTTTAATATTTAAAGACTTGCCTGGAAACCAATCAGATATGAATTAAGCCTCACGATTATTTTAACCATATTGGGTCCAAGGAAGAAGTCGGCTTCAATAACTAGGTGGCGGCTTATAGAAATATGCGCCTTATTCATTTGGCAGTGATTAACTATGGGCAGCAACAGTTCTTTTAAATAGTCTAATGACACCTTTATTTGACATTCGATGTCGGGATATGTGAAAGCAGCTCTAATTAAATACTTGGCGTGGCTCAAAGGAGACTCCCTTAACTATTATGCTGGCCTATATTAAATTCCAATTCCGTCTAATTTACTGCCCACATTCTCCTTAGAAGAAGACATCCATTGCTAATAGGGTATGTGACAGCAGTAAGAAGTTTACACCAAATAAAAATAATTCTCTATCTAACAGATATCACCAGAATAACTCTCCATTAATATGGCAAACTTGTTGAGTCAGTATTCAACTGAAAGATTAGAAATAGTACGGCTGGTTCTATCCAGTTTGAGCAATAACATTGAGGTTTCACTAAAATATTTCTGATATCAACCAATTTCCCAAACCACCCAAAAAAGGATAACAAAACCTTGAAATTTGTCTCTAATCTGAGGCCACACAAATTTCAAAATTGGCAAACGGTATGCACAATTGCGAAACCTGGATGATTCTGCCTAAAAAGATTTGGGTTTTCGTCCAAACCTTCAAACTCGAGGGTTTCCGTCCTCAAGCTCTTGAAAGACAAGCTCTCCAAAAAAAACCAAATTAAAAACCAAGCCCTCCCCTAAAAATGAGCTTCCCAAAACCTTTATCCCCCCTTTCTGTAACTGCTCCCTCTTTTATTGAAATAACATATTTACTTTTTTTAATTTTCTCCTTATTTCCCCACAAAGTGACTTAAAATATTTAACTTTCTCGGTTGTTAGTCACTTTTAATAAAAATATAAAATAATTAAGTTAAGTTGCCATTAACTTTATACTTTTTTGACAACTTAATTAATTATTTAATTATTAAATATTTTCGCACCAATACAGAAATTGCGAAAAATACGAAACTCCAACTGGAAACGCAACTAAAGGTGCCAAAAATACTCCAAATCACCTCAGACAACTAATAACCCCTCTAACAACACTAACTGTCGCTGAGAAAACCAATAGCTGCAATCAATGCTAACCTGATCAAAATGGTGATATTACATGTATAGACCATCCTTGTGAGGCAACTAGAGAAAGCACAAAGAAAATAGAGTCCATATTGGCAACACAAGCAAAAACTTGTCAATAGACCTCCACAACTAATGTGGCTTTCCCCTAGATTAGATCACTGTGATATAGGTTGGCGGACAAGGGTTGGATGCTCCAAGATGTGGCAATCAGCAATTAAGATGCTCAAGAATAGGCAATCAGCATCAACTTGATGCTAGCTGTTGGTGCCTCTGTTATCGGCAGATACAGCCCTCATCTGCAACAAGGTGGCAGATAGTTCCCTAAGAGCAATGCCCTTATAGGGTAAAAAACTAGTGCATAATTGCAGCCAAAATAATGTGAATCCCCACCTGGAAAGTAACAGTGATCAGCTTCAAATGTCCACAATCCGCCAAAAAAATTGAACTCAATTTATAAACCCTCAAATATGTGTTGGTGATGAAATGGTGATTTTTTCTTCCTAAAAAACTATAGCGACACTGTTGCAAAATAAAAATCCACCTCAAATCATCCTTGATCCCAAATGTGGAATTCAAGAGACTTTTCGTCCTCCCAAACCCCAAACAAACCCAAGGGTTTTCATCGTTAGATGCCCTAGATTGAACAAACTGCCCAAATCTAAACATTGGATGCAAAGAGGATAACTTATTAGGACCATGAATGAGGAAAAGTTTTCATTTTATAGTTGCCTTTTTCGGAATTATTTTTTAATTTTCCCTCCAAGTATTAAAAATACATTTTATATTTAAGTGTTTAAAAAAATGTATTTTTGAATTTATTAAAATAATATTATTTAAGTTTCCCCAAAAACAAAAGTGACCGGGCCAAACTTACAAAATAATATTATTAATTATTTTAATCTGAAAAAGGGGACATGACATCAATCCACAAAATTCAATCTATTGAAGAAAATGTCAAACACATACAATCCGATTTATCCAGGAGTAAAACATGAATCTTTGAGAATGATGATCATTTTAAGCTTAGTCTGTACAAACTACTATGAAATTTTACCCAGGATCTTCTTTATAGATCTTAAGTTGCAGATTGCAACAACACATTTCCTGTCATACACTTAACATCCATAGAAATAAATTGTATCCAAACGCTCAAATAATCACATGCATGCTGAATTTAGAATATAATGTGATTTTACCAAATTGACCAGAACTGGCATGGAATCCAAAAAAGAAATGACGTTAAGAATATGATGGAAATCAAAACCTGAAGAAATCATTCTCATTTAGCTTTTCTCATTCCTCACTGTGTAATTTATGTTATGTTTTTTATGTGCCTGTGTGTGTGGAGAGAGAGACAGAGACAGAGACAGAGAAAGAAACCTGAAGTTTAATAGGACTTGAAAGGACTCTTGCAGAATTATGTGCAGTTACTCTGGTGATCAATGGATGCTTGTTGAGCTCAACAAACTGAAGTATATATTCCTTTTTGAATTCTCCCTCTGCAATGCAAACCTAATTAAATTTCTGAGAAATGAAAAAATATTTATTCTAAGAAATTTCAAAGGAAGAAACAAACATAACTAAAATCACACAAGGTATTAGCAGTCTCATTTTCTGAGCATGTTGGTGCATCTTCCAAAGAAGTCGGGTGCACGTCCAACTAAAGTGCCTCATAAATTTGCCAAAGAAGAGTAAATCAAATAGCACCAAAGGTTAAAAAAAATGGAGGATGTTGCAACCGTCGAAATGGTGTGCACTGCGAAACATATTTGAATCTACCTTAAGGATACAAGCATGTCATACTGTATATCTAGTAGAGTCTGGACAGAGGACCTATCCCAAGAGCATTTGAGTTGGAGATAGACACAGCCCACTCTTTTGTAAATTGCAAGTAATTATTCAAGTTCAAGGACCCATGCAGTTTACAGGGAAAAAGAACACACATTGGAAAAAAAATGATATAACACAAAACGTCCTGGGGCCAGAGCATCATAAAAATGCAAGCATGAGAATGATAAACATTGCTATTAGCTGATTTAATGTTTCCAAATTGACTTAAGCATTAACATGGTAAAAACAAGACCTTAATACATCAAGTTCTTGCTTACCAAATAAAACAAATTTTTCTGGTTCACTCTTTATGAGGCCGAGCGAATTTGGTAGGTGATTCATCTCTGGACTAAGAAATTTAGCCACCTCTTGATTGTTGACTTCAACAAACTGAACTTCATTATCTTCCCTGGCTGCTTTAACAAATTCTTCATAAGCAATCCCCTGCAAATTTGAACATATTTAATATCAGTGTAGAGAACACAATTAACAGTGACATACTGATTTTGGTTATCTCAAAAAACACAATTAACAGTGATCATCCACTAAATGCATAGAATTTGATATGAATCATGTTAAGAATTTAGGACAAAAATGTGCAAGTTTAATAAATGTATGAGTTTCACTTCTTAAAAAGTTAACTGAAATACCTTTTTTCCTCAAACTTATGAAATGCATTAATTGATTGCTTCATCTAGGTAAGCATTCAGGATCTTTGAAAACATCTTATTGCAGACATTTTCAGCTGATTAGAATTTAATTTCATAAAGTCAATCAATAAAAAACTCTCTAACTAGAAACGAGACCACTGTCAACCACAATGGACCATCAAAAAATTATGGCACTTAGAACTAGCATGTTCCTTGGATAAAAAGGCAGACAATAAGAAGGTCCTGGAAGAAACCGTAAGCCAAAGAGAAAGTTATCCAAACTAAACATTAAATTTATTAAAAACAAGAAACTATACAAGAGAAGAGAGCCAAAATGAAGAAAGATATGCATTAATATTTGCAAGAAAGACTTTAAAAAGCATTCAAGCAAAACAAAAAGAAAAACAGTTGACGTGCAGAGTCTGTTGGGTTGTGCTCCAGTGGTAAGGTGGGACATTCATTGCATTCTGACCCAGGTTAAAATCCAGAATGTGTGTCCCACCATGTTGATGCAGAAGCTGGACTAATGCAGCTTGGTGTGAAATGGTGGAGTAGTTTGACTTTCTATAATTCAACAATCTGGTTGAGTAGTGAATTCTGAAAAGTTAGCTTCTAAACTAAGGGATATCATACTGTGGAAGAGTGACTGTAATGTCCCCTTTTTAGCTCGTTTCAGCTTCCTCATGGATTAGCCTATTATCTAACCCTCGTAGGCTAATGGAGTTGGTTAGGGGGTCCTGTGTGGCAGATATCTGGTTCTATGGAGGCACTTGGTGGTGTCTTTCTTCTCCAGAGCTTGGTATTGCTCAGGATTGGCCTTTGGGAGTGATTTGGGACTCAGTTGTGCACACTTACTATTTATAGTAAGTCACCTGGTTAATGGAGTCCAGTATTACTATTTTTGGGAAGGCACCTGGATGCGCAGTGGATGCAATGTTTGACCTCCTGGTTCAGACGGAATGGCAAAATGATGATTATTGTGAAAGATATATTATTTTAAATAATAATTAATTATTTAAAGTGCATCATAATGTTATATTTTGACTTTATGTCAATGGGGCCATTTAATGACTTAAAAGTCAATTAATAAAGTGCATTGAAAAGGGCGCCCATTTAATGAGGTATTATAAAGTGCAACAAAAGCAACATTAATATATTTTTAATGAGTAAAAGGCTTCTAGGGGGTCAAGCTTCTTCATGTAGCATATATAAAGCATCCAAAAAGCAAATCATTATTATTCTTGATCACTCTACACTTGTGCAAATTATGAGCTTTTGTTGTGAGAGAAGAGCAAACAGGGTTTCTGCAATTTTTGGCATTGGAGAGCGTAGCTGCTTCTTTGTATCAGCTTCCTGAGGGTATGTAATATCATCTGAAGGTTGCTTAGTGTGGTGGCTACATCCAGTAGTCATTATTGAGCAAATTGGTGAAGTATTTCATAAGGGTATGAATGATTATCATTGAAAATCAGAAGGTTATTGGTTGTTGTTTGTATTTACTGCTGTGTGCTCCAATCTGGGCTGTACAATTGCATTTTCCAGGCCGTACCAATCACTTACAGCCAGCCGTACAACCCTAGGAGAGAGGCGTTTGGTTTCTAGGTGAAAACTCCTAGCTTTAGAGAAAATAAATACTACCAACAGGGGCGGCCAAGTCATGGCAGCAACATTCAGGCATTTGAAAGGTGGAGAAAACAATCTATGAAGTTTGGCATCCATGTGATAGAAGTTACAGCTGTTATCATTTATTTCCAGTTTGCTGTTCAAGTTCCAGATTTGCATCTTTGTTGCCTGGCTTATCGGGTATGAGTTTGTGTGTAAAGATTCCATTGAAAAATTGAAAGTAATATATGCACAGTTCATTTCAATAGTTTGTAGATATTTGCCTTTGCCAGTATCTCTCTTTCCCTTCATTGCATTTCGTGGCATCTTATATCAAAAATACAAAAAAACAAACAAGCAGATTACAGTAGAAATTATCTCAGGGAGAACAGGGGTTCTTACAGTGACCCACTCCCTGAAAATTAACAAGCCCATTTACCTAAGCAAAAAGAGAAATCCCCCATGCATAATCCACCAATTGAAAAATAAAAGGTGAAAAGCAAAAAAGGCACAAAGGCAAAAATGAAGAACAAGACTGATACTAGTAGTACTAAGGGCCCAGCACATACATGCAACTGAGATAAGATTTAAAAAGGTGGAGCTGGACAATGTATGACATGCAAATCTTAAGAAATTAGAGAAAGCATTCTTGCAAATCAGGTGGAGTAGTGAATTCTGAAAAGTTAGCTTCTAAACTAAAGGATTTCATATTGTGGAAGAGTGACCCACTCCCTGAAAATTAACAAGCCCATTTACCTAAGCAAAAAGAGAAATACCCCATGCATAATCCACCAATTGAAAAATGAAAAGTGAAAAGCAAAAAGGCACAAAGGCAAAAATGAAGAACAAGACTGATACTAGCAGTACTAAGGGCCCAGCACATACATGCACCTGAGATAAAATTTAAAAAGGTGGAGCTGGACAATGTAACCTGCAAATCTTAAGAAATTAGAGAGAGCATTCTTACAAATACTGCATCAATTAGCTAGTAAGTTGTCAATTGGACCATATGAAGACAATTTTTTTGTTTGCAAAATCCCCAATTATTACAGTAAAATTCCTTCCTCTCCAGAAAAGGATCCTGAGAAATTTGGATTTGCTGAGTACCAGAAAAGTGGTTTTCAATTCTAAACTTTTCTTCTCCTTCACTATCTTCAAAACTATCAAACAAAAATCCCTTACTCTATACAATCATCAAATAACTCTGTCATGCAAAAATTTCAATAGCATGTTTCATATTAAGGTTCAATCCACATGAGCAGATTTTGTTGCCATGGAATCAACTTCTCATGTTTTCCTTTGTTAAAAACACTCAATACCTGTAACATATCCTGGAATTTTTCTAGCCTCATCTCAAACTGGATATTTGCATGTCATTGTCATTGCTAATACATGGTTTGATTCATCCCAAAAAAAATCAATAATCAATTAAGTATATCATATATGTGATTAAAATTACAGTCAAAGTGAGAAATAGATGTACTCTCCCTTAAATTTAATAATAAAATAAGTTACTCTTACAAAGTAGAATCTTCTGAAAAGTAGAATGGCATTCAGAATGGGCGATCATTAAAACTTGTCTACTATTCATTACAATTAAGTATCTGCCCTCACTATATGTATAAATATTCCATCTTCATGTCCTCTTCAGCAGCTTCACTATCAAGTATGATTGTCTTCATGTTGCGGTCATACAAAAGTAGAAACGATGGCCTTGCCAGCACTTTTTTAAAGACTTTCTTAGCATTACGAGAATGTGTGAGAATGAAAGCAATCTCATTAGGCATGAGAAATTCTGCAAACACATCCTTTGATGCTTCCTAGAAGTTAAAGATGCAAATTCTCTATGTATCCTTTGGTTGACCTAGCTACCAACTGTTAAAATACCTATTCCCCACTAGAAGATACCCCTGCTTGCTTCAAGCCTTCATCTCTAGGGATAGTTCACAGTGGACTGTCAGATAGAGAGAATACCAAAGCAAGCGAACAGAGAGGATCTAGACAATTAAGCATTCTTGCATGTCCTCCAAAGCTTAATAGGATCTTCCCTTTATGAGAGGATATCTTTACATGCCTTCAATGCAGTAGATGAGCGTACAAGCCCACAAACTTTTCACAACAAACAATACGCTTCTGATTTCCAAAATGTAACTGTTCTTTCTTGTACTGTTAGTGATTTTGGTTAAGAATTATAGCAGGAGTTTCTTGGAACTATAATGATTCCAATTTCAGCAGCTTGTGGCTGCCCTATTGAAGATTGTTTTCTTCTGCCATCATGTCCACAATGCTTGAAATTTTAATGCTTTTCTATTGAAAATATTTTGATCGAAGTTTAGAGAGAGGCCACAAAAACAAAACAAATGAAAGATAAGGATAAGAGAGAACAAAATTGCCTCTATGAACTTTAAAAATCCCTTTCTATGTAGATATATGCATATGTCACTCTTACTTTCACATTGAAATTGGCTTCCTAGCTTCCTAAGATCTACTTCTCTTGCTACTGTTCTTGCTTTTATTGTTCAATTAGGATGGCACGTTTTGTGTGTGTGCTTGTGGGTTGGGTTGTATTCAGTTTTTATCAAATTTAATTAGTGGATTTGATAAATGAGAGTTGGAGGACATTTTGGTGCCTTTTTTATTTTCCTAGTTGATTATTGAAATAAAAAAGTAAATTAAAATAATCAAATCCACTACAGACATTCAGGCATCTCTGTTATGAAAGGGGCATCTCTTGACCATACCATGTGCATGCTAATAAATGTGTTGCACTTTGATGTGATAAAATGACCATATAAATACAAAAAGATAAAACTAGCCATATTCCAAACTAATGGTCTTTTAAGTATGCAACAATCATAAAATTATCGGTCAATAACAAAAATCACCTCAAATTTGCTGAACAATCCAACTGCCAAAGTTTGATTTCTTTTCGAAAATTCTTCAGCCTCAGAGATAGAAGAGAGCCTCACAGTAGGTACTCCGGTCTTCTTTCTTGCCCAAATAACAATTTCATCCCTGCTTGACATCCAAATTTTCATACAGGACCTTAGCATTAAGTAACAACCACTCATTAGATGCACAAAAGATGCTCAGACAGGGAGAAAAGAATAAACTGTTATTAGAAAATTTATATGCAGAGTAGTATGCTCCTACTCATATTTTCAGAATTAAGAACCGAAGTCTTTGAAAAATTCATTTTCCAGTTGGGTATGAAACCCATATAGTCTTTTTGAGGTCAGTATACATTGAAGAGGATGCCAATAGTTTGTACTTGTCACAGATACTATATGGCACAAAATGTGATTTTATTTCTATTTTCAGTTAAGACGTTCAATTCAAAATACTGTAATCAACATGGACCATATCGAAAGACCAATTGTAGTAGTGGCATACTAGATGTTAGTCAAATTGAACCTTAAAATAGACCAAAGCTAACCTTTTGTACTTATTATTTTGTAGTAAAACAATTGAGGGGTAAGGGCCTCTCCCACTGTATTAATAACATGATAGAAGATACACAGAAGTGTTGCCTTGACATGAGGCATGATAGATACATTCGAATTTTACATTAACCATAATGGTTGTGAGAATGGCCAGTGGGGCAGCCTGTAAGCCAATTACAAAACAGAGGCAAAATGGCTGAGAGAGCTAGCCATATTCATTGAGACCATACAAAATAAACACTGAGAGACTATGTATTATTCATATGAGCCAGACTTTTAACAGATTACCCTTACAGGTATCAGGGCTGATAAAATTTAAGCCATAGGTACCATCTTCCTGCTTTGCTAAACCTGCCCTGCACCAAAGAAATTTAATGGCCTGGACCGCCTTTGACACATTGAATCATTCCTAAAGAGAGGAGCTCTTCTCAGGAGCACAAAGAGCCAATACATCCATAGATGGGTTGTAGGAGTTTACCACACCTTTGAGAAATCCATGGATCCTTGAGACTTCATTTGCCAATGCCATCGACCTGGTTTCAAATCCACAAACCATTCCAACTGAGGCAAGTCCCAAACTTCCAACCCAGTGAAAGGAAGAGAATTCAGGCTTACGAGAACCATGTTATCTAAGGCTGATTCCATGCCTGCCCTATTTTTCTCCCAGATGTAGTAACAACCCATAGCTTTTGTTAGTTCCTTATCACCTATGAGGACAAAGACATTTGACACAAACATGAAGGAGATATCTATATTGACCCTATGACGGACGGCGCCCTCAACAAAATCTTTGTCGAGCACTTCCAAGATGGCCTCCTAGATGTCACTACCATGGAAAAAGAAGACTTTCCACAGCTAGCTTCTATTATATCCCCAAGGAAGGCCATCCTCCATAATTCACCTCCAAACTAAATGATTGGCTCCATTGAGATACAGTCATTAAAACCTAACTAGTAGGAGCATGTGGAAAATAAACCATTGTGCTGCTGAAGAATGATTAACTCATGGCATAAGTAGAAGAAAGCCAGAACCTTCTCAAAACAAATGTGTGAAAGGTACCATTCCAATCTGGGCATTGACTTTTGGTTAATGTCAATGGGAACTCGTACTAAGTGGAATGAATGTTGTGATGCCAGAGGGTTTATAATTATTAATCCCATAGCTTATCAAGGTTCGGTAAGCAGCTGAAATCATTTGCCTACAATCAGTTCATTACTTTCATCAATTCCACTATTCGATAGAAAGTCAGCCATCTTGTTTCCTTCACCATTACAATGAGTAATAGGAAAGCATGTCAGGCTATCTAATATTTCACATGCTTCAGCCAAGATATTATTGATTCTCCAGTTGGTGTAGTGTCGTTTTCTTATGCATAGCATGATCACCATAGAGTTGCCCTCGATTGATATTTTGTCGATGTTGCATGATTTGACTAATTGTAGGCCAAGTAGAAGGGCTTCAGCTCTTACCTCATTGTTTGTGTCTGGTTGTAATCGCTTGGAAGGAGAGGAAAGGATGTACCTTCAAGGAAAAGGCCGCCTCCGATGAGACTATAATAAACAAAATTGAAACAAGCATCGGTGAACATCAAAACACAAGAGCTCAGTTGAAGAAAAAAAGGACTTTCTCATCATGAAATAACAATATCCTCAATCTTTGGCCACTCCATAAAACCCCCCCTTCCATCAACAGGGGCATTGGCATAGATCCGTCTAAGAGGCAGCTGGTCAAATGGTCACTCCTCCCTCGAGGGAGATTAAAGCTTAATTTTGACAACACCTCGAGGGGCAACCACGAGGAGGCTTCAAGTGTAGGCTTTATCATCAGGAATGAGCGGGGGAAACTATGTTGGGATGAGGCCATTAAACTACCTAACAACTCCAACCATGAAGCGGAATTTGTAAAGTTCCTTGAAAGGCTTAAAATTTGAGTGAATGAGAGACTCAATCTTGTCAACATCAAGGGGGATTCCTTGCTTGTGGTCCAAGAAATCACTTCAAAGAAGGCACAAAGTTGGAGATTCACGATGTGTATAGATCAGATTCACATGTACCTAAAGGCGATTGGGGAGTACACAATCAAACATATTTACAGAGAAACAAACAGAGCAGCAGATTACCTTTCAAATCAAGCAATCGATCAAATTGAAAGTTCCAAAATATCTAACAATCTGAGGAGTGGGGGAGTCATTAAATATTATTATAAGTACAAACTGCACAAAGGCAAATGAAATACAAAAAGACTGAACAGAGGCCTTCGAGCGGATGACAAAGCAATTGAAAGATTGCCTCAGAAAAAATGGGATTTCGGAATGCAGGTGCTGACAACTTTGAACAATCACGAGAACCACATGGATTGGTGTGTTTGGAAGAGATGCTCAAACAGCTATGTAATGGCAAAGAAAGGATCCGAAATCAAAGATGGCTCGCATAGTGATTCCCAATAGCATATGCCATTGCTTGCCAAAAGATCTGTCCGCCCAGCTTCAAAGAGTTTCCAAAATAGAGGACCCTTCCCTTGAAGTCGCAATCAAGAGGGTGATTGGAGTTCAAAAGCTTAATGCCGGCCACATCCATGATGGAGATCTGATTGATTTATTTCGTTCCACATCGTTCTTGCTATAGGCAGGAAAATGCTAGGGAAACTAGCTGCCAACAGTTTCCTCAAACCGGAGTTTGCCCCAACAGCCATCCCAACAATCTCAGCCTTCAACAAGATGCCGAAAACTAGTCTCTTTTGGGATGCTATCAAATGTAAAAAGGCTCGGAGCAACAAGAAACTTGCGGAAGTGATAGAACTGTACCGTGAATGTATTATCAAAAAGAACGTGGAAACATTTTTCAAATGTATTAGCTCAAGCAATGACTTGTTATCTGCAGCACAACTCGAGAGAATGCAAGAGTTGGCCAAGGGGATGATAACACACTCTTTGCGTACAAGCCCCAGTAGGATCAAAGCGATTGTACAAAGTAGAAATTTACATGGAACTCAAACTGTAATGTTCTTTTCTGGATTTAATATAATGGGAGCTACCCCCTTGGTAGCAACTTGCCTTTAAAAAAATAAAAAATTAAAAATACTTATTGCTGGAGTATTTGTGGGTTTATTATTTGCACATGTAGTTGGCGTTCTTACAGGGTGAGCAGCTTTAACACTCAACTATGGGCCCATTTCATGATTGGACATCCGGATTCTCTGTAGTGTGGACTACAATTTCCAATAGAATTGATGCAAATTGTCACCCCGCAATGGAACCCCACATGGAATAAATAGGAAAGCCTTTGATCCCCTTAAAATGATAATGCCCCTATAGTGTGCTCTGTTTATACAATTACCCTAATAGATGCGGACTATAATTTAACCACGTTTGCCCTCGGCACAATGTTGTTTGTGTATATAAATGGCTAATGAAACGCATGATACATAAAAGCTAAAATTTTGATACTCAATACCAATTTTACCATGAAAACATAAATCATAAGTTAAAACCAACTTGACGATCAAAGCTCACCCGGTAAAGCCTCCTGTGTAAGATTGCCAAGTACCATTGACAAAAAACAGCAGTGAAGGGAAGCCCTTGATTCCATACTTAGAAGCAGCCCTGGTATGTCTGTCTCCATCAAGCTTTGCAAGCAAAATAGGACTACCCATTTCCTTCAATGTTGTTGCTGCATAAGAAAACTCTGGCATTAGTTCTGCGCTCCTTGCACACCAGGATGCATAACCCAACAACAGTACATTCTCATGGGAGCTCAACACTCTTTCCGCATTGTCATTATTGAGATCTGCAACTATTCTCTGTGCTCTGCTAACCGCCTCTGCTTCTGAGAACTTTGCATCCTTGCTGTCAATTTCTTCTAGTTCTTCTAATTCTTCCAAATCATCATCATCATCATCATGGCTTGCTGTTGCTCTATTCAGAAATAGTAACACAAGTAGTGCGAGCAAGATCATGGTTCTGCTTGTATACGACCTTCTCCTTCTGTAAAAGATTTCCATTTTAGAAATTTGGCTCAGTCGAATGTTCGCGGGTTATAGAGATGTCAAGGACTTTGGACAGTTCGTTTACTTCTGCAGATCCAAGAAAGATAAAATGAGATCAAATTGAACAGTTACAATCATATCAATTAATCGGCATGGGAATGCAATTCAATGAACCAATAGTAAAAGCTATCTTTTCGGCCATTACACTTTAAGTAAATTTGTTACCTCGCTTTCTTTGTAATATTTTGCTAATCTTGGTGGAAAATAGCCTATGTTCCCCGTGTTTTGCTGTTTTCATTGACTGGTTTTAGAAGGTTTGAACCATGTTAATGTGCAAACTTGATTTCTTTTAATTGTTTTTGGAATGGAGATTATTTTATTTTTTGAATTTCTATTAGGTCTATACCCTAAACCCTATATTATTTTCGTTTTAATAAATACAAATATAAACCGTCTCCACCAAAATTAAAAGAAAACAATTTTCAAGGTATTATTTTAATGATACAAAAACAAAGAAAAATTTTAGAATAATGTTTAAGAAATAATTGAAAAAAAAAAAAAATTGATATTAAGAAATATATATGTAATAATATTTTGATAGTAGTAATTTACAGAGCATTAATCTTATGTAAGAGATCTAGATTTAAGAGAGGCCACAAAATAGCTTTTTCACAAAACTTTAATTCATGCAAACAAGCAAAAAGAACCAATCTTTCTTGAGAAGCATAATCCTAAATGCTTTTAGAGGAAATTGCAATAAAATAGTAAACTTGTAGAAAATAGCATTACAAATTCTCAATTGCTAGAATATGTAAAACTATTAAGCAAGACCAAGATAAATATAGCCCCACTATAATTAATACAATGGCTAAACTCTTACCCATATGAAATATTAAGGAAGGGATTGAAAAGTTAAAAAAAGTGTAAAATATGTGACATGGATGAGTTGCAAACATAATACCTAAATTGGGATTTGGAAGCCCTCACACCACACATCAAAAGCATGTTCAATGGGGACATTCAAAATGGTTTTATGGTAGATTGGATGTCTAGTGTTGGCATTGCTTTCCTCAAAAGTGGAGATTTCAACAACCCATAAAACTATCATACTATAAATATCAACCCTATTTTTGGAAGAAAAAAATGGGAATATGGTAGAGCACAAAATTGATAATTGGGAAAAAAGGAAGGGAATAGGGTGAAAGGGCAAGAAATTTTTAGGCCCACTCCACAATTGATAAATACATCACTCTTAGCTATTTTACTAAGAAGTTGAGATAAATAAGGGTAAGAATTTTTATGTTGTTTTTGTTGATTTCAAGAAAGCATTTGACATTATGCCCAAAAGCAAAATCAAGAGTAAAATGGAAGAGTTGGGAATTCTAGATATGTATAAGGTAATGGTTCATAGGTTGTATGATCAAGTTTGAGCCAAAATTATAACTAGGAACTTAGGATTATTAAAATGTTTTGGGAGCAATATTGATGTCAAGCAAGAAAGCTCACTCTCCTTTACTTTAGAGGAGTGGATAAGAAAATATAGAAGTGAGGATTTCTACTTAGTCAGTTATGTAATATAATTGTTCATATATCTAGACGACCTTGTCTTAATGGCAAAAATGACACATAGCATAAGAGAACACTTCAAATTTCTAGAATAGTTTTATCAAGATTTAGGGATGCAAGCCTCATTAAATCAATATTTGACCTATTTCTTCATAAACTAGTGTTGGTATTCTTTGATGACATCTTCATCTATAGTAAAGAATGTAATGATAAAAAATTCAAATAAAAGATTATAGAGTTACTTAGTGGTTAGGGTAATGCTTTTTTAAAGGGGATGAGAATGTTATAATAGTAATATTTTATATTTCTAAGTATAATGAGGATAAGTATTTGTGGAATGCTTAACCTTAATTGTTTCATTTATTATTTTTAGTTATTTCTTAAGATTACTTTGTTAGGATGAAGGGGTGTGCCCCTACATAATTATGCATATAAATAAGGAAGACAATAACTCTTCCAATCCATCATAACTTAAAATACTAAATACATACACACATATATACTAACGATGTCAAAACCAAGGTCATAATCTTTGCTTTTATGAAAAAATCAAATAAACTTCCTAAAACATGAAAAATTGTATACCCTTGTAATTTTACACTTCATTCTAGACTTGCTTCAGTGTGCATATCCCCTAATTTAAGTTCATTTAGCCCTTGAATTAGCCTATTCCACTAATTGTGCCAAGTGCATTAACCTTATTGTTTGGTGTTTGGACCTTTTAGAAATTGTAATTTTCTACACATTATCATGATGTGTGCAGATATTTGTGTGATATGCTAGACTCCCACAACACTATTGTATAGCAACTATTTTTAGCATTTCATCACCATGTTGCATGTCCAAGTTGTTGGTAACCACTTTGAATTGAATCTAAATGACTCCTTGAGACCTTGGACTCTCATATTTTCCCTCTAATCTCAATTTTTTAATCAATCTATCAATCTACCAAATGATTTTATAAATATCATAAAGGTTACACAAATGTCATGATAGTTATGAAATCACTATTGATGACTTTATAATTATTGTATGTGGATAATTAATAATTTCACTCAAATGGTAGGAATTAGAAGCAAAAGAAATAGAAAAATATAGAAAGATATTGATGGGTTGGGAGGGAATATGACGCATGTTGGAAGATAGGGGGTTTGAATGACATGATTCATCTTGGAGGCCACATTTTATTGTCACTTTTTCTACCATTTAAGCTTCTAAGGGTGTTTATTCATCATCAAACTAAAAGTTGTCTAGTGCATTTTTGGGTACTTATAGTTCCAACTCCAAATTACCTTATGCATCATGATTCCATTTACACCAGTTGTGCTATTTTTACAGTGTGGTCATGCAAATACTTTGTACAGTCCATGATAGTTCTGACTCCACACTACCTTGTTTGTTACAATCCCCTTTTGCACCATTTACCATATATATACTTTGTGGGGGCAACATCAATCCTTGCATTGCATTGGGCACCTATACATAATGGGATACATTACACCAAATTTCTAATATCGCTACATTTTTGCTTCATACATGTAACATGATATAATTGAGGATAATGGTTTTTTATTTACTAATTATTTTCATATGTAAAAATAATGATTTGTGTGTAGGTACAATAGATGATGTATACCCATTCATGTTATGTTTTCTTTTTACTACATATTTATTTTAACATACATGATTCATATAAATTCAAACACACAAACCCACATGCTAGTTTTACAGTGTGGTCATGTAAATACTTTGTAAAGCCCATGATAGTTCTAACTCCACACTACCTTGTTTGTTACAATCCCCTTTTGCACCACTTACCATATATATACTTTGTGGGGGCAACATCAATCCTTGCATTGCACTGGGCACCTGTACATAATGGGATACATTACACCAACTTTCTAATATCGCTACATTTTTGCTTCATACATGTAACATGCTATAATTGAGGATTATGGTTTTTTATTTACTAATTATTTTCATATGTAAAAATAATGATTTGTGTGTAGGTGCAATAGATGATGTATACCCATTCATGTTATGTTTTCTTTTTACTACATATTTATTTTAACATACATGATTCATATAAATTCAAACACACAAACCAAAGTGTGGGTAAAATTTAAGGGATGCAAGTTCATATCCTCTACTTTCACACTTTCATTTTACATAAATATGTGCACATGTTGTAAATATATAGTTAAAATCCTTGATTTGACCTATTTGGTGCATAAACCAACTTCTACCCCAAAACCCACTAGTCAAATCCCCTTGTTTTAGACCAAATCCTTATTCGCAACATTTTCTCGATCGAGATTCAGTTAGGTAGCAGAGCCTAGTCCGTAGATTGGATTACATGATGGTACTTAGTCCACCTTATTCAAATTCCTTCCAAAAAAATGTTCTTAATTGATCTTTATAGAAATAATCCTTGTCTTATTGAATCTTTTGCCAAAAAAAATCTCAATGACTAAGGATATGTATTTATAAGCAATCCTAGGTAATTAGTAATCAAAATTAAAAACATGAAAGAATAATTAAAAAGATATGTGATTATAAAATATCTAAAGTTGCATCTCTACATCTACACTAATTTGTCAAACAATTGCATCTATATATTTTTTATGATGTGAATACAATAAATTATTCAATCATTTAGGGAAGTGATACTATTGATAAACTAAAATAATTCATTTAATCAATTAAGTAATTGAGTACTATAGGTACAAGTCTACGACTTCTCTCATCTTGAAGCCAACCCCACTATGCTTTTTGGCACAACTCTCTTCAAAAAATAGATTTAAGATGAGGATGAGTTAGTTTCAGAGGGCACCTTAATAGTAGAGTAGGCTACAATAGATAGACTACACAACATAATGTGATTGTTACCTATTTTTAGCTACAGCTCAAAACAAGTAGAGTTGAATTGCATTCATCAAAGAAAGGTACGAAAAAATTTGTTGCTTAAGTATTCATTATGTTCCAAAATTTGATTACTTGTGAATCTTCGGTGTTCTTGTGCAAATGTTTGTAACAAAAGAACTCATAAGCTTGCATAAGCTTGCATAAGTAATGTTTTTTTTATTCATATTACAAAAACCAAAGTTCCAAACAATTCGTGGGAATAGCTTGATTTGATTTTCATAATCAAATAATGAATACAAGAAAGAAAAGTATACTACACAACTGAAGATAATATAGATATAAGGGAGAAGGTGATTCGTCATTGCCTGGAATGATGAATCATTGTAACACTTGAAGCCTTCAGTTGTCGTGTCTCCAAGTTGCAACAACTTCAAGCTCCAAATGCATCTGCAAGATTTGAGAAAGGTGGTGTCAGAGCAATGAAAAATCACATCCTACCTCATGCCTATATTACCAATAGAGATGTAATACACATTCAATTAGGCATTCATTAGATGATTAAGTCATCAGAGAGACAAGTATTCAAAGAGCACAAAGTTCAATGGAAGCTTCCAGCTTCAATTATTTTGCTAACATGTTTGTTCACTGTGCAGGTATAGGAAAAGTCATGTAGCTAATTCATTATTTGAGTTTTAGCATGTGGTGTAAAATGTGGCTCCCACAAGGGTAGAGCCCAGCATGCTATTTCAGGAAGAAAAAGATAGGAAACAATAAAAATTTGCTTCATCTAAATTTGTTTCATGAGAGCATCATAAAGGGTAAATATTGACAAGGACAACTACTAGGCAAGGAAAAGGTTTACACAAACCTGGAGCATGGAGTCAAATCCTAAGACAAATGTTCCCCTAATCTGGTAATTGTCCCTTGTTACATTTACATACTACCATGGGACAGATGAAGATTACAGTGTGGCAAGTATATCACATTCATTAGGTAAATATGCAATGGGAAGGTCAAGACAGTCATAAATGAGTTGTCGTTAAGGCAAGATGAGGACAACAAATTCATTGACATATGTTGCCATAATGATGTTTTCAACGTGCAATGTCATCTTTTTATGAACAAAAATATCAATTTCAATATACAATAATATATCCATGAAGATAAACATTAGATTGCACATAACAGTTTGAAAGAACAGTCCATCATAATCAAGGAGTACAACTATTAGGAAGTAGTGAATTTTCCTAAGCTTCCCAATCACAAAATAATGGTGGCTCCCCAAGGTCCATTGAAGAAAGTGCAATTTCAAATTCAGAATCAAGCTCAGATTCATACTCAAGGTTCAAAATCAAACTCAGGCTCGGGATCAGGTAAAGATGGAGATAAAAGACCAAGTCATAGGCATATGCAGTGGCTCATGTACGAGAAGAATGCAAGGGTAACATGGATATGGGTGACATTTATTTTGAGGGTAGAATGTGAAGGGGAGAATGACATCACAACAAAGGTCAAATAATTTCTCAAGGAGTGGTCTACATATCACTGTTATTATCACTATCATTGAGCCAAAAATATAGTGAAATACAAGAAAGAAACCCTTGAATGCAAAATAACCCAGATAAGGGTTATGAGTTTAACTTTAGGACTGAAGCTTCAAGCTCATAAATCACCAAAAATGAAAGTAAATATCGTCTTTTGTCCCATGACTTTGAATTCATTATAGGTGGAGGCTACATAATTGAAAGGAATGACTTATTTCAGGTTCATGAAAGCTACAAAAGCATGGTTAGGTTCAGCTCTTCAACATATTGAAAGTGTAGTTTATACAGAATAAAATGGAGCCTTTCATAGTGTTTCTGGATATCATTTCGAAGAATAAACTTAGAGAATGGAAAGATTCCAAGGTTACATTTTTATCTAATACAGGAAAGCACCAACAAAATGCAAAGCTCGTGGCTATTTTGGTCCATTTATTTTCCGAAGAACCATTTCTAGAATGAAAAGAAACATTTCCTTAATAATAAAAGCATGAAGGTGGAGTTCACAATGCATATGACTCGTTGTCATTGTCATTTTTTTTAAAAATACATGCCCAAGCAAAGGCCAACAATGAAACTACAGGATGATGAACAAAATTCAAGGAAAAACCATATACCATAGCATACCTCATCATGGTAGCTTGTTCTTACTTTTTCTTTCTTTGCAAACACATTTCTAGGAGTCCCAAATGGTAGCTCGCAAAGAGGAGAAACAAAAGAAAATAATACAAAGCATGGATTTGATCAGAAAATGCTTCATAGTCGTGGCCAGTGTGGCCAAAAAATGCATAACAAAAGGGGGGAAATGGATTCAATCGCCAGATACACATACTTACATTTGTTTGTCTTCGAAAAATCCTCAAGAAGCCTGGAGAAAATGGTGGAAATGGTGGAAATACAGCAGACCTCAAACCCTAGGTTGGCGGCCAAGCTTCCTCATGAAGCATCTAGACAAGTGAAATGCAAGTCTTTGTTTCCTTGCTTAGGGTTTTCTCATTATGCTTTTGACCGACAAGGCATCATTACCTTCTTTTTTCCTTTGTTTTATCAAACAAAATCATTACATTTTGGGCCCGTGCTCAAAACATGACCCTAGGTTCTCATTACCATTGCCTTTGCTTATTCAAGGCATATTTCCATGTTAGCTAACTACGAGTCATATTTGCATGCCTTTATTTTTGAAAATTATCGATGCCAAAGTCTATAAGGCTATAGTTGATATGCCTCTTAATGAAGGCCATGTGATCCATGTAAACCCTTTGTACATGCTATGGTAGGAGTTAGCCAAGAACTTGAGTGTTTATCACTGATCGATTTTTGCATGGCTAAACTGAAGAGATATATATGTGCAAGCATGATGCATTAGGTACTAGGTGGGAAACTAGTATTTATTGATCCAATATATGTTTACATTGTTTTTGTAAAGCTGATTAATTAAATGATAAATTATAAATCATTTAATTAATTAAACTATTTTCTTTTAAGTGCAAACATAAACACAAAGTTATTTCCCAATCATGCATGAGTATCAAATATAAGATAGAGTTAAATTGTGTAAGTTTTTGCATCATTCATATGTGAAGTCCATTAATTAAATGATAAATTATGAATCATTTAATTAATGAGACTATTTTAAATGCAAACACAATTATGAATTGACCTTTGATCATGCATGGGCGAATTGATAAAAATGAGGCAGTTCACTGATGGTTTCGCCCATGTTTTCAAGAGTTTTTAGTTTAGTTTAAGTGCCCTATGGGTTGACTTTGAGTTTGAGCTGGAGTTCACTCATTTTGCATGAGTTTGAGCCCCTCTTTTCATGGATTTTTGTTATTTCTCATGGATCATTTCGAGGGTGATGATATTTTCACTTCGAGTTATCTTCAATTCTTTCTGAGTCCTCTTTTGGAGAGTTTTTGGTATAAAAGTGAAATGACTTAGTCATTTTTCACTAGTTCTTGATTTCTTTTGCCTTTGATATTCTCACAAAGAAGACTTCTTGTAACTCGATTTATTTTCCAAATTAATACATTCAACAGGTTCTTACAAGTTATTGGACATTGTCGAATTGTAGAATTTCCTTCAAGTATTTGTTTAAATCAGTGTTTCCCTATTTAGTTTATGGTGCTTTGTATTATGCAGTGATTAGATGTGAATTTGATGTGTTTTCTTTAGAAACCTTTAAATTTCGGTCTCACCTATTGATACATGCGCACGATAGCAGCTTATTACAGGTCATTAATTGGGCTTGTGAAGTTCATTTTTCCTCTTAATTTGTGAAAACCTTGTTTTCCTTAGTGAGGGAGAGTTTAAACAGAGCCTTTTACTAAATTATTTTTGTGATTAAGGTGCCCAAATTAAGTTGTGTTAACAGATTCTGAGAATATTGATTGTGATTAAGTCTGCACATTAGTCTCTTTCGGTGCATCACCATAGTTCATATTCCAGTATTGCATTAGATTTAATCCTTTTCCATTTCCCAATCAAATTTTTAGTCCATAATTAGAAAATCACATAGGAAGTTGGCCTAGAATCTAGAGGTTTACTTTCAACATAGGGTACCCACAACCTGAAAGTATTCCCATGTTTCACAGGATTGCAAAGCTTTCTTGCTTCTGCATACGGGTGCAATCCTCATGATAACAGTGACCTTTTATAGTATTAGACAACATGACAAACCCCTATCTAAGACTTGTACGCCCTAAATATGGCACACGTGAATTTTCAAGGTTGTATTAAATCAAGCAATCACATGGATCCTTTGTGGATGTTTATGATTTTGGTGGGGATCATTGGATGTTGTTTGGAATATTTGTTGATGTTTTGAATGTATTGAACATGTGTGAGAAATATTGTGCTCTCTTTGTTTTCTTGAAATGTGTTGCAAATTGAAGTGTTGAAAGCATTTATGTTTTTATTAATTTATTATTATTATTTGCATTTTGGGTTTTTAATGTATATAAAATACAATATTCTAATTAATGAGTCTAACAAAAGTATAAAACTAAGAAAATCAAAGTTAAAGGAAAATAATATTTTATTTCAATATAAATCAAACAAATATAGTTCCTATCTCTCGGCTCTACATTTTTTCGATGATGCCTGCTCTAGTTGCTAGGGTTCTTGTTGATGTCTTATTATGGAGGTCCGATGGTGAGCGACTGGATGGATGCAAGCCCGATCACCCTCCCTGAGTTGTGGAGAAGGGAGAAAGACTTGGTGGCAAGGGGTCATGTACATGCAGTAACTAAAGGACAAAATTTCCAATAGGGGCAAGGGCATCCAAGAAGGTTGTGTGAGGATGGATGGTTGTCAAATGGGGTGAGGCTCACGAAAAAGGGTTTCTACCTTATCTCTAGAGCTACGCTAAGGGAAATGATGATTAGTGAAGAGGGTAATGCAATAGGTAAACATCCCATTCGACCCCTCCAATATGGGTCCACCTCCCCAATGGTGGTCTTGGATGAGAATATTTGCAAGGAGGTGTCTAAAAATGAGGCTTATTTTGTTGATTTGGGCCTAATAGGAAGATTCAAAGGGTTCTGGCCGAGCCTCACTACACTGCATTAGTGGATCATCAAAATATGGCACCCTATTTTAGAGGGCAATGTTGAGATCTATCCTTGTGCATGAGGTTTTTTGTGGTCATCTTTGATAATGATCATGTTATGAATACAATCTTGTGTGATTACCAATGGAGCTTGGATCAACACCTTCTTATGTTAAAACCATGGCGTTCCTCCTTCAATCCTCTTACTGAGTCTTCTGATGCTACACCAACCTAGGTAAGACTGTTGAACCTCCCACTATAATTCTGGTTCGATTCATGTTTCTAAGCCATGGGTAACACATTGGGGAAGTTATTGGGGGTTGATGAAAGCTCATCAAACTACATGTACACAACCTATGCTCACATTCTGGTGAAGATTGACACCTCCAAAGTATTCCTAGCTAAGTTATCTCTAAAAACTACATATGGAAGCTAGAAGTAGCTAATAGATTATGAGGGTTTACCATTTCGTTGTCACAAGTGATTCAACATTGGACATATTATTTCTCAATGTGCCAAGCGAAGAGGTGACAACCAAGCCACATGGTGGAAAGACATTTCCCCTCAACATTATTTGGTAGAGCAAGAAGAGTTGTATAAAGAGGTTAAAGTCACTGATGACACCTCAACAGGCAGGGATGGCGCTCACATGGCACCACCAAATTTGGAAGGGAACGAAGCTACCCCTCCATCGAGGAGAAAGAAACATTTGGATGTTGAGGAGCCAAAATCAAGAGTAGTGGTGGTTGATTAGGTGAAAAGTGCAGTGACTTTGGGTTCTAAGGGTGAGCAAAGATCCCCTCATCACTTGGGGGAGGATGTGTCTCCAAAGGTGATGGTTTCATCCTCTGTAGTGGTGAATATAATTAATGTTGGTGATGCTCCTTCAATTGTTCAAACCCCCACTATTGCCCCAAAGAAAAGAAATTGGGCCCAAAAAGGAAAACTTGTAGATCCCAAGGCCTCGGTAGAATCTTCTCATGTGGTTTGTAACAGTGTTAAGATTGTTAATTTAGAAATAATGTCTTGAGGGGAAGGTCAAATAAATAAAGATGAAGAGGAAATGGGTGGTGGCACGTCAAAGCAAAATTGGATGAAGGTGCAAAGGAAAAGGAAGAAGAATAAGGTAAAATTTAACATGCTCCTCTGCTCCCATTCTAAATGTGGAGAAATGGTGTAAATATGTGACTGGTGTTGGGTTGTGTTCATTTTTTTTCTACTTGAAATATCGTTTGTGAGTTTTCCAACTTTGGTTTTGTGGGTTGTTTTGGGGGATTGGTATCTGGGTGTATATGAAGCAATGTAAAATCTCCCAAAGGAAATGGGGGTTGCTAGTAAATCTGTAGTCAAGGGGAATTTGTAAATGGTGTGTGAGGGAAAACTTGTATCTGGATCTTTGTAATGTTCCTTTGATGATCAATAAACAAGATGCTACCCCTTAGCAACTATTTAACTATAAAAAAACTAATAAAATCAAAATAAAAAATAGGTCAATCAATAAGTGAGAGAAATAATCATATTTAAGTAATGAAGTCATCCCCATCAAGTGGGTCTAGCTCAATATTGAAAATGAATTACCACTAATAATATTTGAATGTTAGTAAAAAAGAGCACACAACCCATGAGTATCCACGATAAATAATGACACTTTAACGGTATCAGTGGGATGAATTAGGTATGAGGTAATGAAAGGATCAAACTTTGTGGTTAAAAATATATAAATGATATGCCAAATTTGATATGAAATTGCAAAAAATAGTGAATGGTTAGATCTATAAAAAACTAACAAATGTAAATTATAGAAGGAAGGGGTTGGGTGGGATTGGTGAAAATAAAAGCATATAATGTATCACAAATCCATAAGGGTAGTCTCTCAACATTGAGCCCCACTTTTGAGATAATGATTTTTTTGGAGGGATGAGGGATGATTTAATAGAACATGTTTGTTCGAAGAAATATCTTCAAATGAAGGTCCTTCACTTGAAGGTTTGCACACAAAGACCTTCAATTGAAGGTGAACCTTCGAGCGAATATATGATCCATACGAAGATCCTTTTTACACAAATACATTTGATTGAAGATACCTTTGTTCGAAGGTAAAACCTTTGATCGAAGGACGTTCAAATGAAGGTGCTTAATAAGTTAATTTTGGTTTCTGCTTCAAAAGTTTCTCAAAAAATCCAATTTCAAACCTTAGGTTGGACCTTCAAATGTAGTTAAATTAACAAGATAATTTGCAAGATTGTAGCCCTTGAAATGAGCTTTCCAACAAGTATAGTTTTGATATGTTTTCATTTTATCATGTATTCAATTTTTAATTTTTACTAAACATAGGTTTTTCACCGAACATCAAGTTCTTTGTTCTATAGAGGTGGAAAATAGTGAACCATTGTAGAAAAATTCAAAAAATACCTTTGCACTGGGTATTGATGTCCTTTTTCACCAAAAAAGTGAATTTCGATTAATATGATAAGTTATGTTTGACAACATACACCTATGTCCAAATTATAGTTACAGTGACTTCAAAAATTAATTAAAAAAATGTAAAAAAAAAAATGAAAAAATGTCTATGCACTAAATATTGATGTTAAAAATCCATTTTACACATTAGAATTTTATCCTTTCTAGAAAAAAAGCTATGTTGGATGACATAAACATTACTTTTTGAAAGTTTCGTTTACTATTAAAAACTAGTTATTAAAGGAGATGTTGAAAGATTCACGATATATTTAAAAAAATAAATAAAAAATATGTTTAGAATCTACACATAAATCACTACAAATCACTAGTTTGCATCATCTTCAAATTCTTAACGGTTTAGCTGCTATAGGTCTCTACAGGTGAAAATTCAGTTTAAAATGTTGATATAAATATCCATCTTGGCCAAAATGTAGGACTCATTATTGTGGGATTACACATAAGGAAAGGAGATAGCTAAAAGAAGCATAAATAAAAGGGATCAAAACCTTAACCATATTTAATATATTTAGAAAATAGTCTAAGACCCTAATTGGATAGAAGGACAAACTCTATGTCGAAAGTTAAACACCTAAGGGATGTAGGATAAGGTAGACTCACAAAAATGTAAACGAAAAAAATCTAGGTTAAATAATTAAATATGATCAACAAACACAAATTAACCTAAATAATTGAGTTGAGACATGTAATTGTAATAAATACATGAAAATTAAATGCAAGTGTTATGGGTGCTTAGCTCAAGAATTGATGATTGAAGAATGAAATTGAAAGTGTGTTGAATCATTTTGCTATTATCCAAAAATCAATGTCATTGGTTTGATAAGTGTCTCAAAATTAATATTATCTCAAAAAACTTTATGGTTCAAT
Source organism: Sequoiadendron giganteum (assembly GCA_007115665.2). Classification (NCBI taxonomy): domain Eukaryota; kingdom Viridiplantae; phylum Streptophyta; class Pinopsida; order Cupressales; family Cupressaceae; genus Sequoiadendron; species Sequoiadendron giganteum. The sequence goes on along the minus strand of CM021109.1, from coordinate 485,011,229 downwards.
CCTTAGTCTTGTGGAGCCAATCTTGAGTGGTGAAATTGATTTGATGTGCATGATTGAATTGCAATGTATGGGAATGATATGATAGAATATGTCTTTGAAGATTCTCTCACCTTCATCTTCTTGTTATCTAAATTTGTCAAGGTAGTGCCTAGGGACACCATTTAGGAGTATAGACACCTAAAAATGACTAATACATTTTCATCTTGTCATTTCATTATTATCCTCATTTCGTCTATCTATATTAATTAAATCTAACATTTTTCTCATTTCATCCATAATTATTATTTATTTATCTTAATCTTTGTACATATTTATATTATTTAAATAATTTTTAATTTTAATTAATTCACCAACTATCATTTTCCTCCAACATTAAAATTAAATTCATCTTTTTCCTCTATGATTAAATATTTTTTAGCTAACACTCATCTCTTTCTTTTTTAGTAAAATGCAGCCAAGGCTACAATATATTATATTTGAAAGAAAAAATTACATCGATTGTGTGCTTCCCAAGGTGGCAAAGCCAAAGCACTAACTTACATATTAGATTTGACGCATCTGATTCAATCCTCCTCTCACAGAGGAAAAATAGACCCTATACAGACCTTGAAAGCTTTTTTGCCTCAGTTGCCAGTGGCAGAGGACACCTCATTCCCGTGTACGTTGGGGGAAGCCCATAATGCCAGATCTAGGCAACCCCTACCTAGACAATTTTGAAGCTTGGTTGGCGTATGTGCCCTGAATTACCCCATCTCCACCCCTTCATTCATAAGTAAATCTGCCTCCTTATTTCCTTCCCTGTAAATATGATTTATTGTGGTATTTTCGAAGAAAGGGATGAGATCTAAAATCTGGGAGAGCAAGGCATTCAACTTCCAATTTGGCACTTTTTCACTTCTCAGGGTGTTAATGGCCAGTGTTGAATCCCCTTCTATGGCTATCTTCTTCAGACCTAGCTCTTTGCAATGGGCCAAGCCGATTAAGACCGCCTTGAGTTCTACTTCATTGTTTGTTCCTGTCGGAAGCCGACGGGTAATGGTGGAGACCAATATTCCTTGGGAGTCCTTGATGATGCATCTAGCCCCCGAGGGGCCAAGATTGCCTTTGGATGCCCCATCAAAGTTTAGTTTGTGTCATCCAAATGGCGGGGGGGACCATTTGACCCAGTCTCGTGCTTTTATTGCTGCCTTACCACCTTGTCCAACCCATTGGGGGATCCTGAGAGAGCTAACACTCATATTTTAAATAAATTAAAATTTAAATATTTTTTTCTAAAATAATATATATTTATTTCTCCAACTATCATTTTGAATTAAATAAATTCCTCTAATCTTTCCATCCATTAAATTCAAATTTGGATCCTACCCTATCTTGATTTTTTCTATCCATTGATCTTGCAAATTAATCACCACCATTTATCAAATATCAAGTGAAGCATATAAATAAGGAGCTTTCATTTCATTTGAAGCCCTTAGCACTTTCATGATCAAACTCTAGCACTTGTATTATTTGTAGACACCTAAAAATGTCTTGAGCATATCAAACACCTTGATTTTGCTTTACTTTCACCATTTTCTTTCATAATTCACCTATTTCATCTATTTAATTAAATAATATCCAATTATTTAATTAAATTCATTTTATTCTCCAATTAATCGAATAATTAAGGTTATTTGATTAATTCATCATCTTCATACTATTTTCTCTCTTTTGATTAAATAATTTCAAATTATTTAATTAAAATACTAATTTTCCCTCTTGATTAAATAATTCATAATTATTAAATTAAAGATCTTAATTATTCCAACTTGCACAATTAAATGATTTACATGATTGTTTAATTAACTAATTTTCCTCCAATCCTCCAACTTGCACAAAGAATATTCCCTTTTCAAATTCAAATGCTTCCCTCCAATTCAAAATATCTCAAACTTATTTCCATGAAATAAGGGGTATTGTTGAGCTCTCGTGGATTACAAACCCTTGATTAATCCTTGATCCACGCTTTCATGGATTATGAATCATTAATTTAATCCTTGATCCACACTCACCTCCTTAATTTGCTCTCATTCATTGATTATCATTTTCAATCTTGATCATTGATTAAAATTCCTAGAATCTATAAATACCAAGCCTTTCAACATGAATTTAATTCACAATCCTCATAATCATCCTTACTCTCTAGAATTCTTGACTCATTTATTGAGCATTCTAGAGCATTATCCTGTGAATCACACCCTCTCATCAAAGCTTTTGCAATACATATAATGCATAAAACTAAGAAATCCACATCCATATCACAATTATGCATCAATCCACGATGGGATTGAGAGATTTACACTTTCAATTTGTTTAATTGCTTTGAATTTAGTTCAAATTTTTAGATTAATCAATTTGCATGCTTTACAAATGAATGTTATCGAGTGTGGCCTTGTTTGATTTTAGTTCAATTATAATGTTATTTGATTATTCACACTAACCATATGATATTTTAACATGTTCGATGGGACCCACGACCCTATTCTAACCATTTTTTTTTTAGTTTCTATTGGATTGCAGGTTATAGAGATAGTGCATAAATTTTGTAGGAATAGTCTAACACTTTCGTTAAAGATCGACACTTATGCAGCTAAAATATCATCTCCAAAAATATCATATGGTTAGCATGAATGATCAAATAACAACATAATTGATCTAAAATCAAACAAGATTAAGATCAAACAAGGCCACACTCAATGAAATTCATTTGTAAAGCATTCAAATTGATTAATCTAAATATTTGAACTAAATTCAAAGCAATTAAGTAAACTAAAAGTGTAAACCTCTCAATCCCATTGTGGATTGATGCATAATTGTGACATGGATGTGGATTGCTCAGTTTTATGCATTATCCATGTTGCAAAAACTTTGATGAGAGGGTGTGATTCATAAGATAATTTTCTAGCATGCTCAAGAAATGGGTCAAGAATTCCAAAGAGTAAGGACGCTTATGAGGATTGTGAATTAAATTCTTGTTGAAAGACTTGGTATTTATAGATTTTAGGAATTTCAATCAATGATCAAGATTGAAAATGGTAATCAATGAATGAGAGGAAATTGAGGAGGTAAGTGTGGATCAAGGATTAAATCAATGGTTTGAATAATCCATGAAGGTGCCGATTAGGGATTAATCAAGGGTTTGTAATCCATGAGAGCTCAACAATATCCCTTATTTCATGAAAATAGGTTTGAGATATTTTGCATTGCAGAGAAGCATTTGAATTTGAAAAGGGAATATTCTTTGTGCAAGTTGGAGGATTGGAGGAAAATTAGTTAAATAAATGATTATGAAAATAATTTAATTGTGCAAGTTGGAAGAATTAAGATCTTTAATTAAATAATTATGAATTATTTAATCAAGAGGGAAAATTAGTATTTTAATTAAATAATTTGGAATTATTTAATTAAAAGGGAGAAATAGCATGAAGATGATGAATTAACCAAATAACCTTAATTATTCAATTAGTAGGAGAATAAAGAAAATTTAACTAAATAATTGGATATTATTTAATTAAATGAACAAAATAGGTGAATTATGAAAGAAAATGGTGTTAGTAAGCGAAATCAAGGTGTGTGATATGCTCAATACATTTTAGGTGTCTATATTTTTCCCCTCTTTGAAGAGAGATATCTATTGTGTTGTTTTGGATTACGACTTACAAAAATAGTGTGGCCCTTTTGTAGAAACAGTCCTATGCTTTCGTCAAATATTGATGCTTTTGTTTTAATCTATCCTTTTTTGCTTATGGGAACAACACAATGCTTCTCCAAGTCAAAAGTGTGATGCCTCTATCTAATTGTGGTGCTTTTATTTTGATTTATCCTTCTCCATGTGTAGGAACAATGTGATGCTTCTGTTAAAGGTCGACACTTTTGTGGAATGTTTGCACTTCTATAAAAGGTTGGTGCTTTTGCAATCAACAATGAAATGCTTTTGCAAGGTATAACCGTGACTTAATTTCTGAGGGTTCAATTTTATTTTTAGCTAACCTTAACAGATTGTTGTTTCCCTATTTTTACGTGTCAAATCTAATATTTTGTAGCACCTTGGTAATCAATGAGAGAAGATGAAAATCAAAGTAAAATTACTAATTATGTTGAGGTGACAATAATCCCTTGTTATAAACTTTTCATTTCAAGGTAAAAGGTGTCAAGGTGGTACATGACCTTGGCATACTCTAGTCATCCACTCATTGGAAGGTATTTTATCAACAAGCCCACTTTAAGTTGATAAACCTGATCTACCACTACAATTAAGAAGAATGCACAAAAATCTTACAACATCCAATTGAGTCAGTCTTACATGTTGTTTATTATTTTCTATCACATCAAAAAATTCAAACTCTTAGGTCAATTTGCACATAAAAGAACCTCTAAACAAATCAATGCCTTTTTTTTAGACAGTGCAACACCTTTATGCAAATTGACGCTTTTATTTTTATCAAAACAATGCTTTTGTTTGCATCTTGGTGCCTTTGCACATCTCGATGCCTTTGTTTCGGGTAAACAAAAAACTATATCGCGACGTATTTATTTCAATAATACGATGTTTTTATTGGACATCGACACCTTCGTAGATACTCTATCACTTTTATAGAAAACAGTCTGACAAATTTGAAAAATAGCATGACGCCTTTGACTAGTTTTTAAAAACTGTAGACACTTAAAAATGTCCTAAATCATATCATGCACTCGAATTAGGTATATTAACATCTTTTCTTCTTGAAACACATCCTCTTTTCACTTAATTGATTAAATTAGCCTAGCTTTTAATTAAATGCATCATTTGCATTTGTTAACCTAATTAATCTAATCGGGTTAATTCACCCCCTTTCATGCTAACTTTTCATCCTATTAAATTGAATAAATCTAATTATTTAATTTAAATCCCTAAGCTTTCTTATTTAATTAAATAACCCTAAGTTAGTTAATTAAATATCATTTCACTTCTCCCCTTTTCATTAAATCCTTTATTTAATGAATATAATGAAATTCCCCTAATTACATAATTAAACCTTTGTTTAATTATCAATTAATAATTAATCTAACCCCCCCTTGCAAGGGAATATTCCTCCTTTGCACATTCCTCCAAAATGAATATTCCCATATAATATTCCTTCCCCTTTGCACATTAAAACTTCGATTTTAATTTGCCAAATATCTAATTTCCCCTCTCCCATGAGAATATTCTCTCTCCTCACTCATTTGAAAAAAGGGAATATTCTTCTTCCTAATAAACTTACAAGACTTCTTGTGCAAGTTTTGAGTGTGTTTGTTTGGAAGAATATGGACCCTTGATTCTTTCCTTGATCCATGTGATCATTGATTCTAATTCGTTGATGAGAATCCATGATCCATGTTTTATCTTTCTTCCATCTTTGACCATTGATTAACCTTTTTAATCTCAACCCTTCATTTCTCATTTGTCCTCCTATAAATATGTCACTATTTGGAGACAAATGGATCCATATTTTAACAACAAACTTATGTTAAAATCATTTGCACTTGCACTCACATTTAGCATCATTTTAGCTTAATTTACTTGCATATTAGCTTAGCTTCCATTAGTGGCTTCCATGATAACATAGATGCATACATTTAGTATATCTTGTAATTAGGGTTTCAATAATTTTAGCTTAAAATCCATTTAGATTAGCTTTGCATACATCAATATCAATCATCTTAGTCTACATCATGTTAAAATAGCTTGCATCATGTTAATTTAGCTTTAAATCATGCTTCATCACTTATCTTTCATTAGCTTTGTTGATTCTCTTCAATAGAATCGATCAGAACAAGCTCATTTATCCATGGGATTGGGAAAGGGTCGTCATTCCACATCAATGCGACACCACTCCCCCAATAGGATAAGTTTCAATAGATTAGAATAGGTGTCTCTAGATCTTTCGTAGTTTAATATGTTAAGTTTTAATGGACCCCTAGTTTAGTTTTTATTGATTGATCTTAATGGGTTGATCTTTAGTGGCACAATTATGCTTCAAATCCTTATGGATCAAGTGTAGTTGGCCCATACTAATCCGTTGGTCACATTTTGGCACTATAAGGAGGGCACAAACTAACCAATCTAATGAATTTCTTGTTAAAACTTCATTTTCCTTGTGTTTTCAAGTACAACGACACTATTGATTATCAATCGACACATTTGATGACGTACCACTCTACAATGATACACTTGTGATTTTAGTTTATCAACGCATAATTAAAATAGCGATGCATAATTAATTTCGTCACCACATTTTAATATAGCAGCGCTAATTTAATTTTTAACACATAATGAATTTATCTTTAGCGATGCAATTGATATGTCGGCGCATTTGACCTCCTTGTTTATTGTGAAGGGTCACTATCAATTTTTTAATACAACGATGTTATTGAAGAATTCCAATGACGCAATTGATTTTAGCATCGTGAATTATTGGTAAACAAAACAAACTTGATTTTTTGACATGTGTTTGAATTTTTTGGCTTTATCTAATCACTAGCATTTCTTTGACTTCTTGTTCTAGTTTTTTAGGCTAACTGGTTTTGCAGGTTTTGACGATAACATTCGAAGTTAAATAGCTTTTTTTCATTAATTGTATAATTGTAATAAGTGTTTTGACACTTATGGGGCAATTATAACCCATTTATGAGGCTTTTTTATTTCATGTTTTAGGACCAAACTAGATTTATTTTGGGCTTCAAAATGAATGTTCAAATTGGTTAAAATTGAACCCACATCATTATGCTTGTTGGTTTAAAATTGAACAACACAACTTCCATACTTTGTTTGGTGTTTAAAATGAACTCATTTTGCTATGATGGATTAAAATGAACATGTGTTTGATTTGTCTATGTATTCTTGTTGTGTGTATCGAATCCCCTTGTGCTTCGTGTGATCTTGGGTGAAGAGAAACACACAAGTCTAATTTTATGCTTAAAAGTGCTTATCGCGCCTATTGGCAATCTTGGGTGACGAAAAGCATTTTACGCTTCAAACATGTGTCACCTTTAGAAAGGGCTTGCCTCCCAACTCCAGAGATGGAATGACCCAAAGCGGTGCTTTCTTTTCAATCCGCTATATAAATAATTTGGTTGTGACTAAAGTCATGTACCAAGTTGGTTGTGGTTGTCCCATACCGACGAATGTCTCCCTTAGTATCCTTGTGATGCGTTAAAACCCTTAGATATTTCTAAGGGTTGGGAGGCCTCTCGATTGAGTAGAATTGCCACGTGTATGGCACGAGTTCATCTTGAATATGGTCATTAAAATCCTTGTTTGTAGTGGCTAAACAAGTCCAATTTTGAAACGTATTTCAAGGTAGTGCCCATGAGTAGCACCATGCCCAGAAGTTACTTACCATGTCTGGTTTTTATTGAGGCAATAAAGCAAATGGGGAAGGGACTCCTTTGCTTAGCATCTCAAGAAGTTTCATTTCCTTGGCATAGCCTATTTGTCCACTTCATCTTCACGAATTAATCATCTCTTTCAATTATGGTAAGCCTACTGAGAAATACATACTCGCTCTATCTAGGATTATAAATGCTTGAGAGTCAGTTTAACACTTGCTTGGTTCCAAAACAATTGCAAACAAACATCAACGTCTTTTCAAAATTTCAAACCCTTTGGTCTAAGTATGGATACCCTTTGACAAAACCTTGATATTGATGCTTGTATTAAGAATTCATTCTTATAGACTTCAAATATTTTGGTTTACATCTCAATCCATACTTCCCAAAGTTAACCTAGCTAACTATGTCCCTAACTTTATCCTTTTCACAAAATGGACTTTGTGGAATTGATGATGTTTTTTACATAGACATTTAGTTTGAACTTAAGAAAGACATGTGTTTTTGGTGAAAAATAAATTCATTTAAGCAAGATAAATTGACAAATTGAACCCCACATGCCCATTTGGCATCTGATCGCTCTGGTTGAACAACCCAACCTTATGCCCAGTATCATTCAACCAAACTTTGAACTCATTGAAGGAGAACAAACAAATATAATTAGTAGTTTGAGAAACTTCACTTTTGAAACAAAGGAAACACCAACCCTGTGGAGAAACCCAACATAAATTATAGAAAAAGAAGAGGAACAAGCTGATATTATGGCTGGAAGGCCCATATTACCACCCCCCGTGGTAATAAATATCCTCTTTTTCATAAATTTGAACTTCTTTAAATGATCTCACGCAAAATTGAAATCCTCGAGAGAAGGTCTACATTTCGTCACTTCAAACTTAGACATCATAGTCAAAAAGCTATCAAACAACACCTTGTGGCACTCTATCAAAATAGGAATAGGTTGACAAGGAACTTTTATAGATGTGTTCTAATGAATGATCCCGACATGTATGCCCAATTTGAAAGTCAAAACATTAGTCGTTTCCATGATCTGGAACTTCTCTAAATGATCTCATACAAAATCAAAATCCCCAAGAGAGGGTCTACATGTCGCTATTTCAAACTTAGACATCATAATTAAAAGTATATTAGAAGATGTATCTTAAGACAGTACCACAACCAAGATAAACCACTAAGGAGACATTTTTTATGCTATTTCATGAATGAACCAAATCTATACATTTCACAAGAACTTATCCTTGATCATTAAGTCTTTAGGGTTTAAACCCTTTAGAGGTCTAGCATGTTTCTCACCACCTTGGTCTTTGAAAATAAAGGTTCACTCTAAGTCAATATTTGGTCAAACACTTTCATTCACCCCTTATCAAAATCCAAACTTCACTTCACCAAATTTTGCAAAATTTTCGAGCACACCAACACTTTTGGACTTAGAGATCTATCAACATAAATCCTAACTTAGCTACTTTGTATGTGAAATGAATCATTTTCCATGAATTTTTCTAAGATAGTTATCATCTTTGAACTCATTTATCTTGAAGCCCACAAGTCTACCCTAAATATTCACAAGTTCATAAACATCCTTTATCCAAACATCAAAACATCAAACTTAAGTCAAAAGTGTTGTCCCAAAACGTTTGCAAAGATCATTCCCCATATCATTTGTATTTTCATATCCCACTACCATCATTGCTCCAAAAATACTTAGAGTGTCCCTTCTACCTATATTTGAGTCAACTAGAGAGTTTAAGCATTACAAATATCAACACAACTCTCCCATAGGTGACCCAAAATTTATGGTAAAAACAATATCACAACATAAGAGAATCATGGAGAAAACCAAAGTCACATTCACCTCAAGTGATCCTAATACTCAAGAATTTGATACAAGAAGTCATGTTACCCCATCGCAACAACCCTCATCTCCATCAGGGCCATATGAGATAGAAGACGTCACGAACAATCCATTTGGACTTACTAGGGAAGAAATCATGGAACATAAAGCCTTAGAAAATGTGGCTCCAATTTCCCCATCTTCTATTGCACAATCATTGACACAAGGCTTGAATTCATCCACTAGTCAAACAACTCCATCACTAGGGCTAAATCAAATATCTATTCCTAGTCTTTCTAAGGACTTTGGCCATACTCTTCCATTTGAAAGAAACACAATTGTGGGTACTCTCAACACCACTACATCCCAAATAACCACTTGGATGCCAAAATTTGGTGCTCCTCCCGTTCTCGAGGATCCCCAACATCCATATAAACCAATTACACTCCATTACTCCAAAACAACCTCAACATATCGAGGACACCCATCTTCATCCATACCCATGAGTACCAGAAGTGTGCCCAACATCACATAAAGTAGTGTGGACCAAGTGTCACAAGTAGACCCAAAAGGGAAAGGGAATACCCTCACGCAAAATCGGCCTTTAACAACACATGGAACATCTTCATCTGATCCTCTTGTGATACATCAAACCTGACAATTGACCAAAACACATCTATTCCATCCATCATCAACCCACATCACAACAATCCCTTGATCACAAATCCTGTTAACCAAGGTAATACTATGGCCGCATCTCAAACACAAGGGAATCCCCAAAACATCGGTCAAGGGAATCCTTTCAATTAGTGGACTCAAGATCCTAATGTGCCCTTAACATGGAAATACCTAACGACACCATCATCATCTTTACCGTTTGTCCCTTGCATCATGCAAAATCAAATGGGACCTCAAACTTACATTCCTCCATCTCAATCCACTATCTTGTAAGGAATTTTAAACCAAGCAAACCCCCAACCTCTCATCAACAATCTGCAACCTGCACAAAACATCAACACCCAAAACCCATTGCAGATGTCCCAACCATTGATTGATCTTCCATTTCAAGCACATGCCCTAGCTTTACAACAAGTGCAAAATGATTATCAACAAGCAGTCCAACAACAACAAGAAGCAACCTTAGCAGCACAACAACAATAGCAAGCAACCTTAGTCACACAACAACAACGACAAGCACAAGCACAACAAGTAGCCCTAGTAGCACAACAAGTAGCCCTAGTAGAACAACAATAGCACCAAGCACAACAAGTAGCCCTAGTAGCACAAAAACAACAACAACAATAACAAGTAGCCCTAGTAGCACAACATCAAGTGGCCTTAGCAACATAACAACAACAACAACAAGTAGCCTTAGTAGTGATGAGGTAAAAATAACCTCTTCATAATAACATAATAAATTCCTATTCCATATATGCAAAATCCTTATCCTTTGCCAATTAATTAAACTTTAGGAGAAATAATTGCTTGTCTTTTAAGGAAAATTGTACAAACTTTATTTCTTATGATTTATTGAAGTATCTTGCCAATACAGATTTAATGGGTTGTTTTGAGTATTTTGTAGGATAATAATCGGTCATCAAGCAGCAGTTGGAAAGCATTCTACTAGCACGTGCTCCAAAAAAGATTAAAGATTTGCGTTGGAATTATGCTCCAGAACTTTAGGTTGATGGACCGAAGTTATAGTTATTGTTAGTTTTAATTTATGTTATGTTTTTAAGTTCAAAGACTTCATGACTTGAATCGAGACTCTTTAATATCTATGTAATGGGTTTTAAAAACATAAAAGTTTGTTTGTAATATGTTATAGACTCTTTCAATGGTCATATACATCATCTGAAATATAAGACTTAGTTAGAAGTTTTCTATAAAGATGTAATCTCCTGAAGCAAAAGATAACGCAAAATATAGTAATGTTACGTTGTCAACTTGTTTCCTGAATACATATGAATAAAGAGAATATTACATACCAATTTTTGAGTTGTTGAGTATGGATGGAAATTATTTTTAATGGAAGAACTTTCGAATCAACTGTGTATGTGACATGAGGATGAACATAATAACCCGAGAGCTGGCCACTCGAGGGAGAGTAGATTAAATAGATGAGTATTTTATTTATGTTGTTTTTATTGCATGCATGATAATTATGAGTGCAAGCACTTGCATATGTTAAATCTTGTAGTAGCCATTAACACTGTTGTTGTAGAGTCTGAAGTTCTAGAGCACTCACTGTTTGTTGTGAACTATTTATTTACTGTATTCAATTAGATGTTTCCTAGTTTGTTTTCAAGTTTTGTTATTTCTGTAGTTCATACGGTTTTTAGTTTAATTGGTTCCATGCTTTCTTATTTAGCTATCATGCTTTCTAGGTTAGTCATTTTATGCTTTCTAGTTTAATGTACTCTCAACTTTCTTTAAGATAGATTGTTTTCCAGTTAGATAGTTAGGTGGCCTTAGGTTAAAAACTATCATTAGCTACTCTAAAAATAGAAAATCTAAGGGAGATAGTTGAGTTTTCATCTATTGCAAACTGCCTTGGACACTACCCAGTCGATATATTGAATTTTTATCTTCTAAACTAATGGGACCTAATGACAGCCTATCACTTTTTGGAGTCATTGCCGAGGATATTAGATTTCTTGCTTGAGTGTTAATAGGAGAAACCTCAAATACCTCTTTTTAGGACAAAATACCCCCTCTGCCTTCCTTTTCTGCATGGTCAGGAAAAAATGCCCTCACAAAAGATTTTTACCAAAGACCCCCCCAAAATACATTCCAATCATACATAGGGAGGCCCAAAGCTCAGAGGACCACTCTGTTGATGAAATACTTCAGCCTAGCCCACCTGAGGCTTTCCATTATATTCCCTAAGATCATCTAGTAGAACAACCCGTGATCGAAAAATTATCTTAGAGGAACGTATTCCTCTGAACATCATGGGTGATCGTAGGGCTGAACCTAACCGAAATAATGCCAATCGTAATAACAATGATCCTCAGCCACCTTGAACATTCACTTATCCCATTACTCTGGACGCAAATGGTGATACCACAATGAAAAATATCTCTCCATCTTTCTTTCCAACTTTTCGTGGTTTGTCCTCGGAAGACCCGGACCTGTTTCATTTCAAATTCAAGGTCCTCTGTCAAACCTACGACTATAAAAATGATAACTAGAAACTGAAGTTTCCTTCTACCTTGAAGGATACAGACATGCATTGGTTTATGGGGTTATCTTCAGGATCTATTACGTCTTGGGAGGAGATGGAGAATTCTTTCCTACATAAATACCAGAGTTATTATAGGGTGAGTGATTGAGAAGAGGAACTATTTGAACTTAGACTAAATGAGGGTGAGAGTCTGGAGACTACCTAGACAAGTTTATTTTCTTGACTAAACAATGTGGATAAGAGACAATTAGTGACGACATTCTCAAAACCATATTTCTTAAAGGACTTGACGAGGATGCAATGCGAAGCCTTGATTTGATGGGAAAAGGAGATGTGTCTCAAATGGCCCTTGAAGAAATATGTAAATTATGTCAGAATTTATCACATACTCGTGGAGGAATTCGCAAAACTACTCTTTTTAAAGGGTCCAATGATATAGGTAAGCTCCATGAGGAAATATCAAACCTTAAAACGGACATACTCATTCAACTGAACACTACTCTGGATAGCATACAAGCTAAGACACATAATCTTGAGACCTTGTCCATTTACTGTCCTAGATGTTGAAATAAACACCTATTACAAGAATGTCCCTTAGATAAGGTTAATGTCTATTAGCTTTGCGAACAAAATCATCCTACAAACCAGTGTGAGCTCCTTACTGATCTCAAGAATTCTAAGAAAAGGATTGCACATGTTGAGGAAGAAATCAATGTGGTAAATCAACGCCAAGAGGGAACTTTCCTTATGGATAGAATTCCAATCCTGCTTGGAAACCTCAAAACAATTGGGTCGGTAATCAATGGACCCCATCATGGCCTCAACTACTGCCTCAACAACCTAATTGGGGAACTCCCTATTGGGGACCCCATGAATGGGCGAACCAATCATGGAGAACTCAACAATGGTCAACCCAAACTCAACAATAGTGGTATCCACAACATACTACTCCTCAATGGAATCAGGGGAAAAATCAATTCTATACTAGGCCTCATAGGAATCAACAATAAAATTTGTTACCTCCACCCCAAAACCCTCCTCAAAGTGAATAGATAAATCATCCTTAGCTCCCAGCGCAACCACTTCCCAATCTAAAGAATAATCGATAGAATAATTCAGTATACTCTACTGAACAAGATAATGTTACCAAACTTAATGCCATACATTGCATAAATGTTTAGTTGTGCTTGGGTAGAACAATTCAACCACCAACCATTGAAGAAATTATGGAAGAGCCTACTCCTAAAACTCCTAAGAATGATACTCCACCTAACCATATTGTACCTCCTTCAGCAACAAGAGTTGTTGGCTTACCTCAGGAGGAGGAGGAAGGTCAATCTTTGATTCAACTTAGAAAGGATACCTCTCTAAACAAGAAAATTCAACCACCATTTTCGGAGTGTCTGAAATTGACAACTTTGAAAGATACTCTAGAAATATCTTTGACCTCTGAAATTGCATAATTCAAGAAATCAAACAACTAAAAATAGAGGTTCCTTTTCTACAAGCCATAAAGGAAATTCTTGAGTTGAATCAGTTGATCAAATAACTGTGTATCGAAACCTCGAGAAGGAAACCAAAGAAAATAAATATTGTGCACATTGATGGGTATTTAGCTAACCTTTTGTTTGGAAAGACTGTCGCTCCAAAATATGATGATCCCGGTGGTCCACTCATAATTGTCACAATTAATGAGGTAGCAATACCAAATGCATTAGTCGATTTAGGAGCAACCATTAACGTAATGACCGTGGATGTGATGGAAAAATTAGGTCTTACTAATTTACGTCCCACAACTATAGTCTTACATATGGCAAATCAGTCCATAGCCATTCCAAAGGGCGTTATTGAAAATGTCCTTGCCAAAGTTGATGGATGGGAATACCCAATTGACTTTCAGGTCATCCAATCGCTTACACCCAAAGATAGCTATCTAATAATTCTCAGAAGACCATGGTTAGCCACTATCGTAGCTAAAATTGATTGCAAATAAGGAGGAATGACCATTTCTCATGGTCTAGGCAGTAAACATTTATTCTTGTACCCTCCTGCTAAGCCCGCCAAATATAAAAAAGTTTGGGTTGATGAACCCGAAGATGTTAATAGTCGAGACAGTTTGGCCTTATTAGCCATGGTAGTCATTAAACAACATGGAGAAGAATTAGAGGATGAATTAGTAAGTGATGTAGAGTATCTTGCCATAGGTTCAAGTGATGAGAAAATGGTTGATGCTCCAAAAATTCTGGGGCAACCAATCGATGTACATGGGATGGAACAAAATTATACTACTATGGGAATGCCATGTCCTTTGGCTAATATGATTCCCAAAACTAGATATTTTTTTGAGGATATTACTATATTTCACCAACTAATACCTAATAATTGTCCTCTCAATACCTTGTTGCGACAAATTCATACAGTCACTTCAGCCCATCCAGGAACAAAATCAATCATGTTGTTGTCGGGAAAAACCTTGAACATCAATAGTTGGCTGACAAAAGTAGAAGAGAATAGATTATTTAATGTGTTGGTAAAGTGGTCTAAAGCTTTTTCTTGGGACTACATAGACATGAGGGGAATCCATCCAAGTGTTTGTACGCATCACATTTATACTAATCCTAACACAAGACCTATATGTCAGCCTCAAAGAAGACTCAATCCTACACTAAAGGATCTTGTTAAAGTTGAAATTGAGAAACTTCTTCGAGCAAGGTTTATTTATCCCATCTCTGACAGTAAGCGGGTGTCACCTATGGTTGTAGTGCCAAAGATAAATGAGAAGTGGAGAATTTGTGTAGATTATAGAGAACTCAATAAAGCCACTCATCGAGATTATTTTCCCTTACCATTTGTGGACCAAGTTCTGGACAATTTGGCTGGAAGGAAATATTTCTCCTTTTTGGACAGATTTAGTGGTTACAACCAAATTCAGGTAGCACCAAAAGACCAAGATAAGACAATGTTTACTTGTCCATGGGGCAAATTTGCATATTGTGTTCTTCCCTTTGGACTTTGTAACGCTCCTGCAACTTTTCAAAGAGCCATTCTGGCTATATTTGCTGAGCTTGTCAATGACTGTGTAGAAGTCTATATGGAAGACTTCACTGTCTCTGGTTCAACCTATGATGAATCCCTTTAGAACTTGGATAAAGTTTTAAAGGTTTGTGAGGATCATCGACTATCCCTTAGCCACAAAAAGTGTTTAATAATGGTGGAACAAGGAATAGTCTTAGGTCATCATATCTCTTCAGAGGGAATAAAGGTTGATCCCAAGAAAATTGAGGTCATTCAACAATTGACTACTCCTCAGACGCAAACAGATGTTAGAAGCTTCCTCGGGCATGTTGGTTATCATCGAAGGTTTATAGAAGCTTTCAAAAAGATAGTTGCCCCTATGTTTTCCCTTCTCTAGAAAGATGCAAAGTTTAATTGGACACTTGAGTGTCAACTATCATTCAAAACCATAAAGGAGAAGCTTGTCTCTTCTCCCGTCTTGTGTGGGACAAATTGGAATCTTCCATTCCATATCTATGTTGATGCCTCAGATGACGCAATTGGTGCAGTATTGGGACAAGAAGATGAGAATGGGGGTAAATATTTCATATAATTTATTAGTAGAAACCTAACATCTGCTGAGAAAAACTACACTGCTACGAAAAAAAGAGTTCTTGGTTGTCGTTCATGCCATTACATTACAGGATATAAATTTACAGTCTATACAAATCACTCAGTTGTAAAATATCTAATGAATAAACCTGTAGTTAATGGCCGAATAATGAGGTGGTTACTGCTCCTTCAGGAGTTCAATGTAATAATCCTTGACAAGTTGGGGAAATTTAATGTAGTGGAAGACTTTCTGTCTCGAATCAAACAAGAAGATAGTGATTGTGCACCGGTGCAAGATGAATTTCCAGATGAAAATCTATTTGCTATTTCTATAAAGACACCTTGGTTCGCTGATATCGCCAACTATTTAGCCGCTTCTAAAATACCGCCTAGTTTTTCAACAAAACAAAGGAAGCAACTTATTAGAGAGAGTGTGCCATTTAAATGGATTAATGGGATTTTATTCCATTGTGGGCTCGATATGGTCTTGAGAAGATGTGTCGGGGCCGATGAAACTTATAGTATTCTAAGAGCCTATCATGATGATCCTTCTGGAGGTCATTACTCCGTAAAAAGAACTTCTCATAAAATTTTGGGCCCTGGATATTAGTGGCCTTCAATGCATAAAGATGTTAAAAAGTATATTCATCGTTGTGATGAATGTCAAAGAGTAGGAAGACCAACTTCTTCTGCATAAATGCCCTTGCAGCCCCAGGTGGTCCTTGAACCATTCGAAAAATGGGGATTGGATTTCATTTGTCCCATAGACCCTTCCTCCCAAGGGAAAGAATATATCCTTGTTTGCACTGACTACCTGACTAAATGGGAAAAATTTCAAGCTTTACATGTTGCTAGAGAGGAACAAGTTGTTGACTTCCTCTATAATAAGATTTTTCTGAGATTTGGAGCCCTCTGAACCATCATTACAGATAAGGGACCCCAATTCATGTCCAAAGTTCTTCTGGCATTTACGAACCATTTTCAAGTAAGTCACAAGAAGTCTTCTCCCTATCACCCTCAGGCAAATGGCTAAGTAGAAGTGACTAATAGGGAGTTAGAAAACATATTGACAAAAATGGTTACTTTAGGAAGAAGAGATTGGGCTAGAAAACTACCTAAAGTTGTCTGGACTTACGACACAACATGGAATTCCACAACTGGATTCAACCCCTATGAGCTTGTTTTTCGAAAAAAACCTCTTTTGCCCATTGAGTTTGAACTTCAAACTCTACGAACAACTATGGAGTTGGGTCTAGATCTGAAACAAGCCCAAGTAGAACTAGTTTTACAGTTAAGTGAATTGGATGAACTTCATTTAGATGTTGTCCATAAAACCGAGCTGGTTCAACACTAGTGAAAAAATTGGCATGATAAACAAATTAAAGAGAGATAGTTCCATAACGGTGACTGGGCCTTACTATTCAATTCTAGATATAAATATCACAAAGGAAAACTCAGGACTCATTGGCTGGGACCATATGAAACTTTTGAAGTATTCTCAAATGGCACAATTCTGCTAAAACCCATTGATGGTGATACATGAACTCTCTTAGTCATTGGTCATCACCTACGTATCTACCATAAGCCTGTCAACAAAGAAGAATTTACAAAACTGGTAGACATGTAGGGAGAAATCCAATGCATTGACTCTACCAAGGTAGAGTCCACCTAATATATAAAACAAAAAAAAATGATGATGAAAAATTGTAATAAAAAGACGTGTATTAGTTTGTTTTCAAGCATTTTTTTCATTAGTTCTTATTTTCGGACTTAACTACATGTTGTCCCCATTTTGCAGGACTTCTCATGAAGATAGAAACAACTTATGGAGCACCTTTCCAAAATTCTCTGAACCGTGATGGTCTAGATGCCCAGTGCTCCAGAACTTACATTTTCTCAAGACGGAGCTCCGAAAAAAATGAACTTTGTTGCGAAGGTGCTCTAGAACTTGTGGACTTTGATGCCTAGATGCTCTGGAACCTGCATCTCAACTCATCCTGTCAAACGGTTATTCCTATAGAATGGTGATTAGTGGAGAAAAGCTCCTAAAGTTCGCGTTCATTCATACATATCCCATTTTCTTTTTTTTGGTTGCATCTTTCGACGATGCTCTGAAATCTTCCTTCGGTTGTTGCTCCAACTACATCTTTCGATGATGCTTTGGAATCTTCTTAAGTTGTTGATCTAGCTGCATCTTTAAGCAATGCTCCAAAACTTTTTCATCTTCTTCATTTCGAATGCATGCCATCAAGCATGCTCTGGAACTTAGTCGTGGGTTTCAAGCACATGTTCAAAAGCATACTCCAGAACTTATCCATCTTCATTCCGCTACCTCTTTTCATAAAACTTGAATTTCCTCGATGCTTTGATTGTCACAACTCGGTACACATGCCTTTCTTTCTTTTTTAAAAGTTTTTCGTGCTATAAATAAAAGCCGCCATCTTTTCATCATAAACGAAAGCCGCCATGACAGCATGTCTTCATTGATGACTCTGTCATTTTCCAGCTTCCTTACCCATGTCATAATAACTATGTTGTCACCTCAACCAATACCATTTAATCATCCTATCAAATCGGTAAAGGTACGAGATCTTCAAGCAATCATAGACTGTAAGTAAGTACTAATTTCTTTTAAGCATAGTTATTTTTGAATAGGGTGTAATTAATTGGCATGAGTTCTCCCTTCCTAATTTAGTAAGTTGAGCCACTCGAAGATTCACTAGTAGTATGACACTCTTTTCGCACTCCCCCATGCAAATTAGCATCATTGCACAATAAGCTCCAAGCGAAGAAAAAATAAATAATCACTTTTTTATTATATTTTCAAAAACAACTATGCACAAGCTTCTCGCACTATTGAATTTTTAGCAAGGTGATAGATAAGAGATATAGAATGGGAGGTGCAAAGAAGAAATCAGAGGTGACTTCAGCAGAAAAATGGATTAAGCATTATTTCCAGTTTGTTTGAGGAAGTGGGTTGGTTAGATTTCATCAAAAAGTTTGAAGGATACAATGAAAAGTTGGTGAATGCATTTGTAGAGAATTACTCCAATGTTCAGGTGACACTTCATAGGAAGCACTTTAAGGTGAGTCCAAAAATCATTTCTCGCCTCTCAGGGTTAGATAGTTTTGGCATTAAATTATCAGAAACATCTCAAATTACATATCAAAGATTGTCAAAATTATTCGTTAGAGAGGGAGACCCTCAGCCTATGATAGTTATAAGTACTAGGGGACAAAATAAAGGGTTTCAACGAACCTCTATCTTAGAACCCCGGGGAACAATGGTTGCATGGATCATAAAATATTTCACATGTGAAGGACAAATCACTACTGTATTAGGACCTGCATTTCGTATGTTAATACATTCGCGTCATGGGAAAGAAAACCCTATCCTTAGGGTTAATTTGCCTCACTTTTTTGAGTGATTCTATTGATTCCTCTATACAAAGATACAAAACTGGTTCAGGGCCATTAAAACACCATGAGTTAATTCAACTAATTTTTAAATACTATTTCCGAAAGAAGCCTGAGAGCAAATGGGGAATTTTTTTTTGGAAATTTGAAAAATCATTGCCTAAAAGAAAATCAGAACCAAGGGAATCCTTTAGACAAGTTGTTTCACCTTCTAGAGCAGCTTCCCCTGAGGCCTCAAAAGATCTTGAAGCCCAAATTCCCACAACCCCTGGTGAGGAAGTGCCGAAATCTGTAAGCGAGGAATTTAAAACTCCGGATTAGCTAGAGGATGTTGAAATTATTCACCCAAGTGTAGACAACATTTCCCTCAAGAAGAGGAAAAGAAGAATAATTATCACTTATCAGAATGAGCAAGAGATTATCCTTCGAGTCTACATAAATCCTAACACAAAGTATAGGAAGTAGTTCAAAGAAAAAGAAGTCCAAGAAGCAACAAAATCCCATAGAAACTATTGACCCTATTGGTGATGAAGAAATGAGGGAAATAGGGGAGAAAATTCATCAGTCCCCAAAAAAGGAGACTTATGTTGAAGAAATACGTTCCCATCTAAAATGTGAAAAAGAAACCCTTGTTAAAGAAATGCCTTCCCAAATAGAGTATGAAGAAGAATCCCTTGCTGAGGGAATTTAGGAAAAAGAAAAGGAGAAATCTCCACCTTCCATGGAGATTGAGGACTGTATTTTAGGGAACTTGTCCCCTGTTGTAAATAGAGTTTTTAAGACAATTGAAAATGAAAATGCTAATGTAGAGTTGGAAAAACTAACATTAGAAATTGATGAGCTAAGAAGTCAAGTGCACAAAAGTAAGGAACATATTGAAATCCAACAAGAAGAAATAATGGTACATATTACTGTGATAAGGAAAAGAGATCAAGAAATTCAAAATTTAAAATTGCAGATACAAGAAAAGGATATATTCATCAATGAATTGCAAACACAAATTCAAAATTGGGATCAAGAAAATAGGACACATAGTGTTGATCTGTCGGATAAAGAAAAAGAAATTCAAAGTTTGAAAAATAATTTTATGCTTATGTTTTCAGCTTTCGAAGAAGAAAAGAAGAGACAAAAAGATGAACTGAATGCTTCCCTTAGTAGGATTGTGGAATTAGAACAAGATTTATGGGAAAACACCAACAAGCCAAAGGTGGAATCAAAAGGAGTTTAGACTGAACCAATTGTAACTGATTGGTTCCAAGTTCAAATTCCTCCATTATTGATGAAATGGATGGAACGATGTTATTTCCTAAGAAATTCCAATATTGAAAATTACAAGTTAAAAATGGAGATGGTACTATTAAAAGAGTCATTTCATAAAGCCTATAGGGGAAAGCAAGATGCATGCCAGATAGCATAATTTATTTTATCTTGTAGAAGGCCATCAAGGCTATATTCAATGTTTTTAAATGAACAATGGTTAAGATGGAAGTTGCTCAAAATTTATAATGATCAGCCATATGAACTTGATGATAAAGAATTTGCTAAAATGTTTGTAGAATCAACTCCTGAAGATCAATATATGTTATGTGAATTTTTTGTTCATGATCTTCTATTAGAAAACCATATTGATTTCTTCATTAACCTTTTTGTTGGAGAAGTGCAACTAAGATCTTTGCTATCTACCATGAGAAATCAGATTAATTGGCAAGAGTGTACCAGGGAATATGCTCAAGTAGAGAGAAATGCGGGTCTTCAAATAAGATCCCCTAATAGTAGATCTATAGATTTCAAAGCTACCTTTTTAGCTCTTGCATTGGATGAGAAAATGAAAGAAAGATATGATGGAAGCCTTCAACTCTGTTACAACCATTTCATGGAACACAGACATAAATTGATTGGTCCAGCTTGGCATGCTCGTGAAGAAAGATACACTCCATTACCAACATATCTTAAGAAAAGAGAGGTGATTTCCCCTCTTAATATCAAATGGTTCTTCAGAAGAGAAGATTTCTTGGCTAAAATCCTGAAAAACCTTAGAACAAATTGGATAGGGATGAGGTATAGACCTCCCTTGTTACTCTTCTCACCTCCTGATTTTACTATTAATACAGATCAAAATGATAAAATATTCAATGAATGGCAAGAGGGAGTTGCTTTTCATAGAGGCTTCCTCCTGCACCTATAGAATTTGATAAAACAACAAAGGATCTATATGATCTTAGTGCTAAGTATGAAGAATAGAATAGAGGACAAGGCTACAACCATAGGGCAGGAGGGCCTGCTAGGAATTAGGAAGGGGAGGAAATGATGAGGTAAAAAATAACCTCATCATAATAACATAATAAAGTCCTATTCCATATATGCAAAATCCTTATCCTTTGCCAATTAATTAAACTTTAGGAGAAATAATTGCTTGTCTTTTAAGGAAAATTGTACAAACTTTATTTCTTATGATTTATTGAAGTATCTTGCCAATACAGACTTAATGGGTTGTTTTGAATATTTTATAGGATAACAATCGGTCATCAAGCAACATTTGGAAAGCATTCTGCCAGCACACGCTCCAAAAAAGATTAAAGATGCATTGGAATTATGCTCTAGAACTTTAGGTTGATGGATCGAAGTTATAGTTGTTGTTAGTTTTAATTTCTGTTATGTTTTTAAGTTCAAAGACTTCATGGCTTGACTCGAGCCTCTTTAATATCTATGTAATGGGTTTTAAAGACATAAAAGTTTGTTTGTAATCTGTTATAGAATTTTTCAATGGTCATCTACACCATCTAAAATATAGGACTTAGTTAGAAGTTTTCTATAAAGATGTAATCTCCCGAAGCAAAAGATAACGCAAAATATAGTAATGTTATGTTGTCAACTTGTTTCCTAAATACATATGAATAAAGAGATTATTACATACCAATTTCTGAGTTTTTGAGTATGGATGGAAATTATTTTTAATGGAAGAACTTTCAAATCAACTGTGTATGTGACTTGAGGATGAACATAATAACCTGCGAGCTGGCCACTCGAGGGAGAGTAGATTAAATAGATGAGTATTTTCTTTTTGTTGTTTTTATTGCATGCATGATAATTATGAGTACAATCACTTGCATATGTTAAATCTTGTAGGAGTCATTAACATTGTTGTTGTAGAGTCTGAAGTTTTGGAGCACTCATTGTTTGTTGTGAACTATTTATTTACTGTATTCAATTAGATGTTTCCTAGTTTGTTTTCAAGTTTTTCTATTTTTGTAGTTCATACACTTTTTAGTTTTCTTGGTTCCATGCTTTCTTATTTAGTTATCGTGCTTTCTAGGTTAGTCATTTTATGCTTTCTAGTTTAATGTACTCTCAGATTTCTTTAAGATAAATTGTTTTCCAGTTAGATAGTTAGGTGGCCTTAGGTTAAAAATTATCATTAGTTGCTCTAAAAAGATAAAAAATCTAAGGGAGATAGTCGAGTTTTCTTCTATTGCAAATTGCCTTAGACACTGCCCAGTCGACATGTTAAACTTTTATCTTCTAAATTAATGGGACCTAACAATAGCCTATCAAGTAGCACAACACTAGAAGCAACAACATCAAGCAACCTTAGTAGCTCAACAACAACAATTTCTCACACAACAACAACAAGGTTTATACTATAACCCTCAAAATATCATCAACATGAACATGTTAGGAACATATACGCCTACACCCTCATCACCTTATGATCCTAAACCACCATACACACACCATACAACACCTCATGATATCATAATCCCACATACACTTCATCCACCATCCCACAATACACAACATATGTTCCTCCAGCAAGCCCACAAGATGATATGGCATCACAACTCAAGGCATTAACACAAGAAATGCAGGATATCCAGATGGGAAAAATGAAGAAACCCCATACATAGAACTTATGCCCATACCCATTTGATCGAAACATCGCAATGGTACCATTCCCTCTCGGTTTTGAAATCCCCAAATTTGATAAATACAAAGGGAGAGGAAGTCTTGTGGACCATATCAAATATTTTAATGTCATGTGTATGGAGGTCGCCTACAATGAGTCCTATTTGATGTGCCTCTTTCCATGAAGCTTGGCATGTCCTGCCATGGATTGGTTTTCTCAGTTACCTCCAAGAATCAAAACCTTCCAAGAAATCATTGAAAAATCCATACATCACTTCTCCTTTAACCTCGACATGGACATAAGCTTAGAAGATTTATATAGTCTCAAACAAAACAAGGGAGAATATTTCGCTAATTTCTTGCAACGATGGAGACAAAGAGCTAGTAAGAGCAAATGACCAATTCTCGATGAACGAGTGGGGATCATCATAGAAAATTTAGATCTAGATCTATCCTTCCAATTGAAAATGTAGTGCATCATATATTATGATGAGCTTGTCCACAAAGCCCTTAATATTGCGAGAGATCTAATCTCATAGGGAAATACTAAAGCCTACAAAGACAACCACCCATCAACCAATTCAAATGAAAAGCCTCATGTCTAGGATAAGAATGAGAATGTAACAAATGATGGCATGGTAGATGTTAAGGTGATCCTAAGTGCTCCTAGGCCAAACAATAATCAAATAACTAACGCTCAACCAACTATGCAACAAAAAAAATCACAACAAAACAATCAGGTCAACAACACCAAAACACAACAGAGACGAACTCCCAACAAGAACAACTATCCAAAATGCAATTACACACAGTTTTTGAAACCCATTGAGACTATTATGAATAAATTGGTAGATTCAAACTTGATAACGCTTCCCAAATTTGAAAACTACCAAGAACCGCATGATAAACAACCCTGGTATAATGAAAAAGATCTTTGTGATTTTCACAAAATCAAAGGACACAAAACATTGAACTATATGAGGCTCAAAAATATTATCCAAGATCTCATCGAGAGCGAAGACATATGTTGAAGTACCAGTTGGAAACTAGGATCTTAAGATATACAAGAACCCCATGTTGGATCATAGCAAAGGGAACAACACTGGGAAAGCTAAAGATTACACAAACGTGCAACATACCTATTCCAATGTGATTGCTTCTTGTGATAGCATCATCACCGTTGTCACCATCAAAGGGCCTAGTACGGAGTGTGGAGTCACCACACAATGTGGCAAAGTCACCATCCAAGGAGCTCCATCTCAATCTAGGGTACAACCTACTTTTCCAACATAAAATCCTAGCAAGTACAATCTCCTAGATCAGCTTAAGAAGACCCCCACACAAATTTCTATCCTAGTACTATTGAGGCTATCCCCCACACATAGGGAAATCTTAGAGAAAGCTCTATTTGCGTTGTTTGTCCCTGAGGATATAAAAACAAAGCAGTTTCAAGCTATGGTAGGGCATATTAGTAATCATCTCTTAACCTTCGTGGAGCAAGACCTACCATCACAACCATCTCATAATCGTGCTTTACACCTTGAGGTAATCATTCATAAGAACAAAGTTAAAAGGGTCTTAGTAGATGGAGTTGTTGGTCTGAATATTTGCACCCTTTAGTTGATCAAAAATTTGAGATATTCAGAGGATACTATTGAGAAAGCAAAGAGTACCACCATCTGAGCATATGATGATCATGAGCGGGTATCACAAGGCATCATCAAACTACCCATCCAAGTGGGACCTGTCATAGCAAAAACCACATGCCAAGTGTTAGACCTTGATATTCCCTACAACATCTCGCTTGGCCGACCTTGGATCCATGCCCTAAAAGTTGTAGCTTCAATCTACCATCGAGGTGTAAAGTTTCCTTTCGAGGGCAGAGAAGTTACCATCCATGGAGATCTTAAGCCTTTTTACTATTTCAAGAATCTTGAGGCCAAGTTCTATAATATCCCCCAAATACCCAAGAATGACAAAGGGCTGACACCTTCTACCTCATTTTTTGACCCATCATCCCTTGCAACTACTTCAAAAATGAAAATACTCATTGTGCAGAACATACCCGACATCAAAGCAATGATCCAGGATGATGGTTGTGGAAACTATAAGCTAATGAAGGATACTTTTGTGTTGGGAGAGCTACCTCTTTTCCCCAAATCTCATGGGAAACCCACACCTAGCAGCAACAAAGTCCTTGAAACTATCAAGATGGCAACTACTACCTTCACTGAGTGGGAGGACCCAAACAAAGAAAATGTCAATGAGGAGGATATATCTAAAGTACTATATCAAGATGATCGACCCATCCGCGTTCTTCCCACAAAAGATGACAATAAAGGATTGAAACTAATGAAGAGTTGGGGATACAACAAGAATGAGAAATTGGGATAAAATGACAATGGTTTACTAGAACCCAACGTTTCTAAGAGATGTCCAAAGAATCTCAGCCTAGGTTGTACTACTGGCAAGGTTACCCTTATTGGCAAAGGTACTTCCGCTAAACGGGTTGAGGCTTCCTCTTGGTTACCGACATCACATGATACTACCCTAGATGACTTTCCCATTGATGTTGCTAACCTATTCAAGAATAAATCCCTCTTCATTATATCTACATCATCCTTCACCCCAAGCGACCGACCAAATGAAATATACCTAGTATACCAGCAACTCATTGACTTGGACCAACAAGGACCACTAATTCTAGATTTATTCAAGAATGATGAAGCAATCTCATAATTCATGGGACTTCATGACAACTACCATGGGTAGAACACAAAGCAGGTTTTGACATAGAGCTCAACACAAGGACATACTATAGGGAGACGATTGAATGCTTCAGTCACAAAATTGATGACATAAAACTAACTTGCAGATCTTTGAGTGAAAACCACATTGTGACACTCTCTTATCCTAAAATAGTAAAAAGAAAGGATGTATTTGAGGGTGAAAACCTCTCTGAGGCACCCAAGGATGGGGGATTCAATCTCCTCCTTAGTGAAATGCATTCAAATAAGTTAATATTATTAGCAAAAAATGCTACTCTAGTCAACGTGGGAAAAAAAGAAGCACCCAATATCACTTTCTATGTTGAATCCTTGTTGGATGAAGAACAAAAAAACCTAGCAGCGTTCCTAAAAGAGCGAAGAACCAAATTTGCATGGTCATACACAGATATGCCAAGGCTCGATCTAGAAGTAGTTGTGCATCATTTAACAGCCTAGTTTGAAGCTAAACCAGTAAAACAAAAGTTAAGGAAGATACAGCCTCAAATAGCACTCTTGGTAAAAATTGAGTTACAAAAGCTTCTTAACATTGGATTCATCTGACCCATAGATTATGTTGAGTGGGTTTCAAACCTAGTACCAATCTCCAAACCCACTGGGGGCATCAAAATCTGCATTAATTTCAGAGACTTGAACAAGGCATACCCAAAGGATGATTTCCCTCTTCCTAACATTGACGTCATAGTGGATTTAATAGCTAGGCATGAAATGCTATCACTCATGGATGGTTTTTCAGGCATAATCAAATCATGATCGCCAAGGAGGATCAACATAAAACTGCATTCACTTGTCCATAGGGAACATATTGTTGGAACATGATGTCATTTGGGCTAAAGAATGCAGGATCAACCTATCAAAGAGAAATGACCCTCATCTTTCATGACATGATCCACAAAATAGTCAAAGAATATGTGGATGATATTTTGGAAAATTCAAAGAAAGGGAGTGAGGGCATACAAGTCTTGGGACCCATCTTTGATAGGCTCGAAGAGTATAAGGTATGGCTGAATCCAAAAAAATATGTCATTGGGGTTACATCAGGGAAACTTCTTGGCTATACCGTCTCACAAAGAGGGATAGAAATTGATCTAACGAAAGTAAAATCCATCCTAGACATGGAACCACCACAAACCCTGAAGCAAATGAGAGGGTTACAAGGAATATTGTAGTCCATCAGAAGGTTCATAGCACAACTATCAGATAAAATCCACCCTTTCTTGCATTTTCTCCATAAAGGAATAACTTACAAGTGGGATGAAAAGTGTGATAAAGCTTTCGAAAAGATCAAGGACTATCTATTAACACCTCCAATTCTCATGCCATCAATATCAAACAAACCCTTGATCTTGTATATCTCAACAACATCAGTATCACTAGGTGCTCTTCTGGCACAACATGATGAAAACAAAAAGGAAAGAGCCATCTACTACATCAACAAGACCTTGGTGGGCTATGAAATGAACTATTCATCCATTAAGAAAGCATGCTTAGAAGTGGTTTTTGCTTCATAAAAGTTGAGACACTACATATTGTCACATCAAATCAAGCTCACTACAAAGATCGACCCATTAAAATACCTATTATCCAAAGCAACTCTCATTGGGCGAATGGCCAAATGGGTGATGATCTTGACTGAATTTGACATAGAATACATGGGTTGCAAGGAAATCAAAGGACAAGTGATCGTAGACCAACACATAGATGCACCTATCTATGTAGAGAATCCATTGATATATGAATTCCCTGATGAATTAGTGTTCCTTGTCGATACAACAGATCAATGGAAATTTTACTTTTATGGATCATTCACCCAACATGGGTCAAGGATAAGTATTCTCTTTATCACCCCTCAAGGTGATTTCATTCCAAAGTCATATCGGCTATTGTTTCCATGTACTAACAACATTGCAGAGTACGAAGCCCTGATCACAGGTCTAAGGATAGTAGTTCAATGGCAAATAAAAGAGTCAAAAGTCTATGGAGACTCGCGACTGGTTATCAATCAAGTCAATGATGACTACCAAAATAAGGATGACAAGCTTACTCCTTACAAAAAGATGGTAAAGAGTCTCAAGGACCTTTTCATAGATATAAATTTTGAGCAGATTCCTCGTATGAACAATCGAGCAACAAATTATATGGAAACAATTGGATCATTGTTAGACATGCCAGACAACATCATGCAATGTGAATTCTTGGTAGAACAACTTCTCGTACCAAATTTTGAAATCCTAGAATTTGAATTCATGTGTGTTATTTTTGGTCTTGGATCCCCATGGTACCATGACATATTCAACTACCTAAGCAAAGGAACCCTCCCATCCGATACCACCTCCAACCTTAAAAAGAACTTTGTAAAGAAGGCATCTTGATTTGTGATCCTAGGCGATACCTTACACCGTCGAGGCATTGAGGGGAGATTACTACGATGTACTAACCAAGAGGAAGCCTTGACCGCTTTAACAAAAGTTCACAATGGCATATGCAATTCCCATTCTAGTGGTATGACTTTAGCTAAGAAACTGTTGAGAATGGGGTATTACTGGCCAACCATGGAAAGATAAGCCCATTAGAATGTGCAAAAGTGTCTCCAGTGTCAACAACATGGAGATCTTATTCGTCCTCCAGCTCAAGAATTACAACCAATGGTCACACCTTGGCCTTTCTCACAGTGTGGGCTTGACCTCATAGGAAAGATTACTCTAACCTTGTCTAATGACCACAAGTTCATCATAAAGACCACTAAGTAATTTACCAAGTGGGTTGAAGCCATTCCTATGACCTACATAATGGGGAAGCAAATTGCTAAGTTTATCCTGAATTATCTAATCTGTCGTTGTGGTGTTTCGTAAGCCCTTATCTCAGACAACAAAAAACCCTTCAAGAATCAGGATGTGAAAAGAGTTATGTCAAAGATTCAACATCCAACACCGATTCTCTACCCCATATTACCCCCAAGGAAATGATCAAACTAAGGCTACAAACAAGACTAGTCTAAAGATCCTAAAGAAAATGGTCAATGAAACTGGTCGTAACTAGAATCTATAGTTAAATCCCACTCTTTGGGCCTATCAAAATAGTATACGCACACCAACAGGTGCAACCTCATTCTCCTTGATCTATGAATCAAAAACCATCCTACCTATTGAGGTCAAGCTTTCGTCGCTGTGAGTGCCACTACAAAACCTTCTTATTGATGAAGAGTACAAAGTATCTCAGCTAAATGAGCTAGAATTATTGGATGAGCATCGTCTTGACGCTCTTAATCACTTACAAGTATATCAAAACCGATTGAAAAAAAAGCTATAATAAGAAGATCAAGTGTCGATATTTTTAGGTAGGGGATGTTGTCCTAAAGCAAAATCATAAGAATCTTCCAGATCATGACAATAAAGGGAAGTTTGAACCTAACTGGTTGGGTCCCTTTGTCATCACAACAAGCTATGGATCAAGAGCATATCAATTGTCAACACCTGAAGGTGAACCCTTGCAGGAACCAACCAATAGCTTACATCTTAAAAAAATTTATGTCTAGGCTTGAAGGGTGTAAATTTGAAAATACAAAAAAAAAAAAAAAATGATCAAAAATCCAAAAAAATGAGAAAAAGTAAAGAAAAACAATTGTTCTCTAGTGAAAACCACTTTGGTGGTACTTTGGCCAACTACCTTAGTGAAAACTTGGTAAACAGGCACCATGCATAAATAAAGCACCTCCATCTACTTGGGCTCTTTATCCTATCATTCTTGTCATCGCATCATTCATCCTATTTATTGTATCATCCATCCACGTCTGCATCATAGCTTGATATTGTGAAGTATTGTATCCCCTTAAGTACTACTTGGCATATTTCTAAGGTTAGTTTATCTTACCGATATCGAAGTAGTCTATCACAATCATGCTAGGGGAAATTTTTTATAGATCATATCGGGTTCTTGTATATCTTAAGGATATTGGAAATCTCACAGAAAATCCAAAAACATTCATAAAATGTTCATAAAAAAGCTAAAAACATCAAAATATTATATAGCAAAAAATCTAAAACATCCAAATTCCTGTATAGTTAAAATCCAAAAACATTCAAAAATTGTAAATTAAAAATCTAAAACATCCAAAACACATCAAAATCCCCTAAAAAGGTCACACATTGAAAATCCAAAAATATGACCATGTCAAACTACGAGTCTTTGAGCTGAATGTAGGCAAGGCCATCATTGATGTGCCCTCGAGACACCCTAGGTCAGTCCTTTAGGAGTCCGTCATAATAAACTGGCAATCCATCAAGTGTTCATATCTCATCATCAATAAGTCGAGTCAGTCGAACTATGAGTCTCTGAGCTTGAACGTAGGCAAGTCCATCATTGATGTGCCCCCGAGACATCCTAGGTCATTCCTTTAAGAGTCCTTCATAATAAATCGATAATCCATCAAATGTTCATATCTCATCATCAATAAGTTGAGTTAGTTGAACTATATGGTCTATGCATGTATAACGTAGGCAAGGCTCATCTTTGATCAGCCCTTGAGGCCCCTAGGATAGGTCTTTTAGGTTAGGTTCTTGGTCGAAACTCAAAAAACTCCTAAACATTCAAAATATTCATAAAACCCCCAAAACATTCAAATATCGAAAAATCCCCAAACATTCAAATAATAGAAAACACAAAAACATTAAGAAAACATTCAAAATACCTAAACAACATCAAATATTCAAAGAAAACCCTAAACAACCTCAAATATTCGAAAACCAAAACATTCACATAAACTTTTGAAAATACCAAAAAATAACCTCAAAATATTTTCAAAATACCAAAAACATTGAAATATTCTAGAAAATCCAAAACCATCCATCCCATTTCACTTTCACCTGCAATAAACCTTCACCCATAATAAATCAAGCGTCATTTTCAAGCTTTGGTAACACAAACAGAAAGCAAGTATCACAAGTCGTAAAGTGAGAACCTAAGTGTCAAAATCTAAAGTCTAGGTCATAGGTAAACAAGTCAGTAGATTTTATATCAATGACTTATCACACATCTAATCCTAAACCAAACCATTTAATAACATGTCTTAGGGTGTATCCTTTCGACAATGGTCATCAACATCAGAAATCACTTTAGCTATCTAAAACTCGCAAGAGATATAGATAACACTGACTACTTGTCTTTAATCTTTTCTTATGATTTATCTTCTTGACCCATTATGAGGACCTCTCGATGATGTCTTAATGATTTAGAGAGAAAGGATTGGGGTATCAATCATTATCTTTCATTTGTTGTGCTTGTGGATATTCTTGTAAAATAATCTTGGTGCATACTTGCTTAGTTGTGTGTAGGGAGGTTGTTTGGAGTAGATTGTTGACTATTGTGTATGCTTTGGTCCAATATATTCTGAACTACTAAACTTCATTCCGATGAGGTTTCCGTATGTCAAGATGTGAACAAGAACAATCCTATCTATTTGCAGAGTCAAATTCCATTACACTAGATACAACACCATCCTGGTTATTAATACCTTGATGCATTGTGTCTATGTGTTGTAACACCCTGCCACACAAACCCCATAGGACAACTACCAACTAACGAAAGAAGGAACATTTTTTTTTTAAGATAACACTACACAACAACCATAATAAAATAAACATACAACATTATGATATTTACATAACGACACCTAACTAGTCCCATGGGGTTACATGGTTGCATTACTCTTAAACGTTTCCAACCAATGACATTGTTATAACCTAAATGCCAAGTAAATAGAAATAGAAGCATACAATCACAATATGTCATAAAGATAACATACAACCATCCATAATCAATTGAGATGACTAAGATACATGCAACATTTTATTACAAATCAAATTCATAGTTCAATATTACAATTATGGAGCATATTTCCATAGATACAACACATCAAAATACAATGATACATTACATAGTGCTTCCCTTATATCAATGGTAAGATTATAAAGAGTACAAGAGTAATACATCAATGAAGAATGAAGTACAAAGCATAGAACAGTTCTTCAATCAAGTGAATTCCCAAAATCTCTACATCCGCTTCTACTCCTCGCTTCACGAACACAACATGGGAACCCAATGGGGTGCATAGCACATTCCACCCAACCATGTGGACCCGAAGGCCCACCCCCCATGTT
This sequence comes from Sequoiadendron giganteum, assembly GCA_007115665.2. Classification (NCBI taxonomy): domain Eukaryota; kingdom Viridiplantae; phylum Streptophyta; class Pinopsida; order Cupressales; family Cupressaceae; genus Sequoiadendron; species Sequoiadendron giganteum. Next base: position 484,978,937 of record CM021109.1, on the reverse strand, counting down.
AGGAGATGACAGGAAAGGATCCACATCCAAACAAAGGTCAAGCAAACAAGGCTAACACAACACCAACATAAAACAACATCAAACGAATGCAAAGAACACTCTCAGAGGCAACCAAGGCAAGGGAAGATAAATGATTACAGTAGGAAAGTGTCATTGCATGGCCTTACATGGATTGTACAAACATCCTATCACAAGGTGCCACCTCCATCTATGATTATCCTAACTAACTATATCAAGACACCGCTCCATAGGGTGACTCATGCAAAACCACCTACCTTTCATGAGGACAAGGCACTGATCTTACCAACTAGGTCTTCTCATCCCATCCTTAGCCTGTGAAAGCACTAACGACATGGGTGAGGCACATAATTAATCTTGTTTACTGTTTAACTACCCAATCCCACTAGTTCATCAATTAAGTTATCACTTGTTTAGAAAACTCTTCCATGGGTTATCCTAACAACCCCTTTATGTGCTGACCCCCATGAAGAGCCACTCTCCCTACAACACCAAAATTGAATACAAAGCAAGGGTTGTACCTCATCTCACATAAAATCAAGGTGTACGTAACACACAAAATGTGAGGCATGAACCATCTCGCAAATGCATTCCATATCACTTAACCAAGTACAAAGGAGGTACCACCATCCATCATAAATAACATGAATCCATAGATGCACCAAACCAATAGAGTGCCCAAAAGAATCAAACTTTTCCCAAGCCTCTAGAAGTTACTAAAACATCCACCCATATCTCTGAAACATAAGACCAAGAAATGAGCATAAATCATGGTTTCCTGTGACTCAATGTCAAAACAAAGATAACCAAACACATAATATTAAATTAAACACCATATACACTTCTTTTGAACAAATAGAAAATCAAGGATAATCACATTAACCATGAAATTCCCTTTTCAAAGCAATCTTACAATATCTAGTAATCATAAAGGCATCACTTCCATATTTTATACTACTAAGCCACCAATCATTAAATCAAATCTATTTAAGTAAAACAACCTATCAATTACTTTAACAATGTACTCAAATTAACAGACTGTATACTACAAATAACGATGAAACAATCATTTCTATCGAGCTAGACAATTTGAAATCCTATTATTGCAATTCCATCATAACTTAATGCTATAGTGACCATAACATAATTACATCATGAACATAAATACTTCGTAGAAGAAAATCACTTCCACTTTAAACAATAATCAAATAAAAAATCAAACTTTAATCACGCTAACGCAACCAAAGAGACAAATTCAAGAACCCTTTGTTCATCACTACATTTTAACCTTCCATCTATCGCAAAATCGTTTAAAGTAATTAAAGATATTATATAAACATATTCTATCACTATTCCACTATACATTTAAAACAATAATAATTTGAGTTTCCTATCACTATTTACATTTTTCCATGTTCAATATTATAGAAAATAGATATCCTAAACCATCTTATTATATTTTGCTCACTTGCTCATTATGAAGTCAGTTATAATTAATTTAAGAAATCCTTTAGGCATACATCATAAACATCAATGTTAATTATAAATCTCACTATGAATTAATTTAGAACATGCCCTCATTAGAAAATAATGATAAATCTTATTTACTTAACTTCCCAATTCGTTTAAAAGAAAGTATTTAACTAATAAAGAGAACTACATAAAACTTACTCCATACTAGCTTTTTCAATTTTTCAATTTATTTATCCAATTAAATACTTCAATTTCTAAATATATATTCATACAAATAATTCATAACTTTCTATTATTACAAATGAATTTATTTATTATAAATACAAGAAAAACCATAAAATTCTTATTCTTTCCTTTAATTATAGAAGCAATACAACCGAATAATGAATAATGAGGATTATATAACCAACCATTTTAATATTCAGAACATTTTATTCTAATTCATGAAGTATTAATATACTAAATAATTATAACCCACTCTTGTTCGCTTCTACTCAAGGCATCAAGAAGACGAATAGGGGATTTAGCCAACGAAAACAAAGGCTTAAACAATATTAAAAGAAAATCTAACCTACATCATCTGCAAACATCAAATTTCACCTATGACAAAAGGAGACCAAGAAAGGCTCGAGCGAATGCAGAAGGTAAGAGGGCGCTCAAATAAATCATTCTTTCCAAATGGAGGTAACTAAGGCAAGGCTTCAAGTGAGAGAGAGTAGGAGGCGACCAAGTTCAGGCGTACATAAACTAAGAACAAAATCTCTAATGCAAATATTTTAATAATTGAAAAACCTTCAATATGGAACGCGCAGGAGACAGAGACTCCAACAATAAGGAGATTGATGAAAGATAACAAAATAAAAAGACTATACACAATTGATGGCATGCAAGTAAATCAGATTGGTAAAGATATGAGCATTGATCTTCAAATACCTATTATGCTCTTCAAAGGCATGCATCAAATTCTATATGTGGTTCAGTTTTCAAGGATAGAAACAATCTCAAAAGAATACATAAAAGATTAAACAAGAAAGCTCCCGAAATCTATAATTAGAAATGATGCACTCTAATACACATCCTAACGTAGAAAGCTTTGCTTGAGTTCTAAGAGCACGTGGTCATGCAGGTTTAGCGAATGAAGGTTGTGCACACTTCACACAGCAGTAATCCTTATTGCAACCTAAAGTTAACCATAAATGAATTTAGACAAAATATTTCCAACGACACTATTTTATTTATGTTTATCAATAATATAAACCTTAGCTTCATTTGGACGCTAACAGGAGGTGGCAAAATTTCATAGTTAAAGCACACCAATTTAAGGTAAAGGTTCAAACAGTCGTGTCTTTTGGGCATATTTAAGATACATCCCATATCCCAATTTTATGATAAGATAAAACTTCCAGGTATGAGAAGAAGAGAGTTGGGTGACTCGATTAATAGAGAAACTATATATAAACCAAAAATCACCGTCAAGAGTTTAGAAACCAAATTGCTTAAATCAATTAGAATCTTAAGAGAACGGTCAAATCTTCTTTTTCTATTTCGATCTTTGGTTGGTCTAGACTTGAAAGGTTAGTTCTTGTTTATTCTAGTGAATGAGGAGTATTCAACTAATTTTCGGCGTAATATCACCATACAATCTAGGGAAAGCATCTGCATTATGCGACATCATACCCCTACTACACAAAGACAATGATGTTGAATATGCACTCATCAAATTCACAGAAGAAGAATGATAGGAAATCAAACCAATAGTAAAGAAGATAATATATATATATATATTGCAAGAGCCTTGATAGTCATGTATTAAGAAAAGAGATATAGGCAAGAATCCATATGCAAACAAAACATGCAATAATAATAACTCACATTCGAAGGAGATGGAAAATCCCTATCTCTCTCTGATTTCAAGAGAAGAAGTGGCTACCTTGCTAAAAAGTATGTTTCTCCTGTCTAAATCTTTGTTTCTCTTCTTAGCTACCGTAGATCTACTCACACTATCCTTCTTCTCCTTACGTTCTACATAGCACTATCATGCCTCCCGAATGATCACGAAAACAAGAAGAGATAGGAGAGAAGAGTTGGCTGAGATAGCACGTTGAGCTCCAATGGATGATATTCTTCGCTATATTCACAAATTCTTCCACTTCCGTTGAAGGAAGCAAACCCTCAATCAAAATTACCCACAAAGACGTTTTCCCATAGAGAAAATCCAAAACTAAAATTACATAATTCTACCAAACAAATTTTTATTTTTTTCAGAGCAGCAGTTTTCTTTTTTCAAAGAACACCAAAATCATCAACAGCCCCCAAATACCAAAAGCCTCCTCCACTTTAATCTCCAAAACAGATAACTTCCAAAATAAATAAAGTAAGAATCTTCGAATTAGACAAGTTTCCAGTTAAATTAATTATTTATTCTAAAAACAAAAAATGAGCAAAAATCTAAAATCACAATTAAAACAACAACTTCATCAGTTTGAGCAAACACATGTATTTGCATGTAAATAACTTTTTGATTTATTTCTCTTTTTCCAAAAAAAATCCAAATTTTCCACTATCACTTAAATCTCCATTTCTAAATAAATCCAAAATAATAATTTAAATAAACAATATTACTATCTAATTATCAATTTAAAAATTAACAATATTATAATTGAAATATTATTCTATCTTACAATTAAAATATTTAATTTCAACAAAATAATAATAATAAAATTACAGATTTGAATCTACAAATTAATTTAATACTTAACTAAATACTTTAACACCTTCGCAAAACCACTTTACAATTAAATTTAATACTTTCATTAAATTAATCACAACAATAATAAACATTGAAAATTAAATTAACTAATTAAATGATAATGATAAATGTTACAAAACCAAATAATTAACACATTAAAACTAACACTCTAAACAAATGACATGAAAGAAATGATACCATAACAGAATGGGGTACAGATGGACAACATCGTCAAACAACGACGGGGTGATGGGCATATCACAAATCAACACTAACCAAGTGGCCCAAAGACCAAAGAAGAGGGGAAATACATCCTCCCCCCATACGCCTCAACTTACTCCTGGAAGTCGCAAATTTAGGTAAGACATATACAGTTATGAACAACATCATCACAATTCACACACAAATGGAAGCTACCAAACAAGACAAAAAACAAAGAAAACAAACTAACATACGGGGAAACTTTCTTGTCAACTCCCTAAACCACATCATATCCATTGGGTATGTGAGACACGCTCAGACTCGATGGTGCGGGTGGAGCCAGTGCCCAATACTTGCAATCCTGCATAAAACCAATTGTCGAAACAACATATATATATATAATACCAAACACACCGTGAGAAAGAATTGCAGTGTAGCAGGGCACTAACGGATGAGTGATGCAATACCGTCCCTATCACCCAAACCTCAACAATAACCATATTCTAAACAACATCATCATTAAACAATAAGTAAACAACTGCATAAGCATAACATCAAACACATATATGTCTACATATCATAAGCAATAGTAGTAGTGTCATAAACAACCAAGTTTAACAAGTAGAACTATCAACCAACCAATCAACATGGTGAAACAATCACCAACATAGTCTCAAGTATGCATCAAACATAAATAGTATCCCAAACACTATCAGCCACACACAAAAAATATCATAAGAATAACAGTAATACGAGAGGCACTATAGTCGTTGATCTCTCAACATAAATAATCTTTCTCATTCTTTGAGAGAGGACACTCCTCTAGGTCCTCGTCAGATGAAACAATCATTTCTATCGAGCTAGATAATTTGAAATCCTGTTATTGTAATTCCATCATAACTTAATGCTATAGTGACCATAACGTAATTACATCACGAACATAAATACTTCGTAGAAGAAAATCACTTCCACTTTAAATAATAATCAAATCAAAAATCAAACTTTAATCACGCTAACACAACCAAAGAGACAAATTCAAGAACCCTTTGTTCATCACTACATTTTAACCTTTCGTCCCTCGAGAAATCGTTTAAAGTAATTAAAGATATTATATAAACATATTCTATCACTATTCCGCTATACATTTAAAACAATAATAATTTGAGTTTCCTATCACTACTTACATTTTTTCATGTTCAATATTATAGAAAATAGATATCCTAAACCATCTTATTATATTTTGCTTACTTGCTCATTAAGAAGTCAGTTACAATTAATTTAAGAAATCCTTTATGCATACATCATAAACATCAATGTTAATTATAAATCTCACTATGAACTAATTTAGAACATGCCCTCATTCAGAAAAGAATGATAAATCTTATATGCTTAACTTCCCAATTCATTTAAAAGAAAGTATTTAACTAATGAAGGGAACTACATAAAACTTACTCCATACTAGCTTTTTCAAAATTTCAATTTATTTATCCAATTAAATACTTCAATTTCTAAATATATATTCATACAAATAATTCATAACCTTCTATATTATTACAAATACAAGAAAAACCATAAATTTCTTATTCTTTCCTTCAATTATAGAAGCAATACAATCGAATAATGAACGAGGATTATATAAACAACCATTTTAATATTCAAAACATTTTATTCTAATTCACAAAGTATTAATATACTAAATAATTATAACCCACCATTGTCAGCATCTATTCAAAGCGACAAAACATAATAAATATATATATATATATATATATATATATATATATATATATAATCCAAAATAAGAAGACAAATAGGGGATTTAGCCAACGAAAATAGAGGCTTAAACAATATTAAAAGAAAATCTAACCTACATCATCTGCAAACATCAAATTTCACCTATGACAAAATGAGACCAAGAAAGGCTAAAGTGAATGGAGAAGGTAAGAGGGCGCACAAATAAATCATGCTTTCCAGATGGAAGTAATGAAGGCAAGGCTTCAAGTGAGAATTCAAATATGAGAGAGAGTAGGAGGCGACCAAGTTCAGGTGTACATAAACTAAGAACAAAATCCTGAATGCAAATATTTTAATAATTGAAAAACCTTCAATATAGAACGCACAGGAGACAGAGACTCCAGCAGTAAGGAGATTGATGAAGGATAACAAAATAAAAAGACTATACGCAGTCGATGAGATGCAAGTAAATCGGATTGAGCAAGATATGAGCATCGATCTTTAAATACCTACTATGCTCTTTAAAGGCATACATTGAATTCTATATGTGGTTCAGTTTTCAAGGACAAAAACAATCTCAGAATATTACATAAAATACTAAACAAGAAATCTCTTGAAATCTATAATTAGAAATGACGCACTCTAATACACATCCTAACATAGCAAGCTTCGCTTGAGTTCTAAGAGCACATAGTCTTAGCAAATGAAGGTTGTGCACACTTCACACATCAATAATCCTTATTGCAACCTAAAGTTAACCATAAATGAATGTAGACAAAGTATTTCCAGTGACGCTTTTTTATTTATGTTTATCAATAATATATAAACCCTATCTTCATTTGGACGCTAACATGAGGTGGCAAAATTTCATAGTTCAAGCACACTAATTTAAGGTAAAGGTACAAATAGTCGTACCTATTGGGAATATTTAAGATACATCCCATATCCCAATTTTATGATAAAATAGAACTTCCAGGTATGAGAAGAAGAGAGTTGGGTGACTCGATTTATAGAGAAACTATATATAAACCAAAAATCACCGTCAGGAGTTTAGCAACCAAACTGCATAAATCAATTAGAATCTTAAGAGAATGGTCAAATCTTCTATTAGAATCTTAAGAGAATGGTCAAATCTTCTATTCCTATTTGGATCTTTGGTTGGTCTAGACTTGAAAGGTTAGTTCTTGTTTGTTCTAGTGAATCAGGAGCTTTCAACTAATTTTTGGCATAATATCGCCATACAATCTAGGGGAAGCATTTGCAATATGCATGCATTATGCGACATCATACCCCTACTACACAAAGATAGGGATGTTGAATATGCACTAGTCTAATTCACAGAAGAAGAATGATAGGAAATCAAACTAATAGTAAAGCAGAAAAAATATATATATATATATATATATATATTGCGAGAGCCTTGATAGTCATGTATTAAGAAAAGAGCTATAGGCAGGAATCCATATGCAAACAACATATGCAGTAATAATAACTCACATTCAAAGGAGATGGAAAATACCCGTCTCTCTCTGATTTCAAGAGAAGAAGTGGCTACCTTGCTAGAAAGTATGTTGCTACTGTCTAAATCTGTGTTTCTCTTCTTAGCTATCATAGATCTTCTCACACTATCCTTCTTCTCCTTACGTTCTACATAGCACTATAATGCCTCTCAGATGATCACGAAAACAAGAAGAGATAGGAGAGAAGAGCTGGCTGAGATAGCACGTTGAGCTCCAATGGATGATCTTCTTCGCTATATTCACAAATTCTTCCACTTTCGTTGAAGGAAGCAAACCCTCAATCAAACTTTTACCCACAAAGACATTTTTGCAAAGAGAAAATCCAAAACTAAAATTACATAATCCTATCGAAGATTTTTTAATTTTTTTTCAGAGCAGAAGTTTTCTTTTTCCAAAGAACACCAAAATCATCAACAACCCCCAAATCCCAAAAGCTTCCTCCACTTTAATCTCCAAAACATATAACTTCCAAAACAAATCAAGTAAGAATCTCTGAATTAGACAAGTTTCCAGTTAAATTAATTATTTATTCTAAAAACAAAAAACGAGCAAAAATCTAAAATCACAATTAAAACAGCAACTTCATCAGTTTGAGCAAACACATGTATTTGCATGTAAATAACTTCTTGATTTATTTCTCTTTTTCCAAAAAAAATCCAAATTTTCCACTATCACTTAAATCTCCATTTCGAAATAAATCTAAAATAATAATTTAAATAAACAATATTACTATCTAATTATCTATTTAAAAATTAACAATATTATAATTGAAATATTATTCTATCTTACAATTAAAATATTTAATTTCAACAAAATAATAATAATACAATTACACATTTGAATCTACAAATTAATTTTATATTTAACTAAATACTTTAACACCTTCACAAAACCACTTTACAATTAAATTTAATACTTTCATTAAATTAACCACAATAATAATAGACATTGAAAATTAAATTAACTACTTAAACAATAACGATAAATGTTACAAAACCAAATAATTAACATATTAAAACTAACACTCTAAACAAACGACATGAAACAAACGATACCATAACGAAATGGGGTACAGGCGGACAACATCGTCAAACAACGACAGGGTGACGGGCACATCACAAATAAACACTAACCAAGTGGCCCAAAGACCAAAGCGGATGGGCACTACATGTGTTATATCAAAAATAAGGAATGACAAAAAATCCCAATCTCGAGATATGAGCAAATCATCACTCATCTCTTTCATCACCATCTCTAATAATGTCTCGGTGGATCAAGGACTTGTTGGAATTTTTCATCAAAATCAATGGTCAAATTATTCTTCTATTTTCTTTCCATGCTAACCTGGTATCATGATAGTCAACAAAAACATCATCAATGCATCCATCTTGCATCAACATACATACATCTCGCATCATCACAACATATCATAATAAAAGAAAGCATAATCCACTACATTATCATTCCAAGTATCCATTGCCTTCATTACATTATCATATCATGATCATAAACATCTGCCTTATCCATACATACATCCATATGCATACATCATAATCTCATAGAAAAGTACACAAAAATAAATGCATTCATATACATCCATATCATTAACATATGTTCCATAATATGTCATAAGAAGATACTAAAAAGAAGTGCATCCATCCATTACATCACATATATCATCGCATATCATATATCACATAAATAAAAGAAGTGCATCCATAAATAAGCATATTGTATCACATCACATCATATTAAATACATCCATACATTCATAAGCATTAAATAAAACATATCACATCATGAATCTAAATCATCTCATATATATATAAAAATGACTATCATGGTACAATATCAGAATCAGTGTATGTATATCAATAAAAAATACAATATCCACGAGGCTATCAAAAAGGAGTCCATGAATGTATATCTATATAAATAAATCGGGAAAATAATCACAAAAGTGTCTACATAAGCAGGCTAGCCCTGGTGGTTGCTCGTCTCACCCCTAACTAATGGTTGATCCTCAGCTCTAGGTGGTGCTTTGCTCCACTGTGAAAAATTAATTTGTCACATCCCTAAGGAAAATCACAATGATAGTGCATGTGGTAATATGTAGCCTCGATAACTGCCTCTTTGTACAACTGAGAAGATACAATCTGACCCTATGATGCAACTATCACTTCCTCCAACTGTTGTCTCTGCCCAATCTCCTGGGCTAGTTGTATGTCTAGTTGTTGTCGCAACTAGACCTCCTGATCTCTTTGCACAGTTATGGCATGTAACTATTGTTGTAGTTGATCCCTCTCTACTCTAAGGGCTGCAATCTGCCCATCTCATGGATCTGGTTGCTGTGGAGGTGGAGGAGGCGGTGGTGCCCCCAAAACCTATCCATAATTCTCCCCCTATCACCTTGGAATTTGTGCTTGATTTGACTATTGTTGGTGCCCATCACTTGGCACCTGGACCCTATCTTGATCGATCTGAGCCTCTACCTCAATCACCATCCTTGCCTCCATCTTGGTTGCCATCTCGGCCTTAGCCTCTACCTTTGCCTCCGAGGTATGCCCTCGCTGGATCTGTCAAGCATGTAGGTGGCCTGAACCACGCATCATAGGTTGGGGTAGTCCCTGCATCTAGAAGTCCTTGATCATATGCCCACGATTGTGGGACAAGCTTTCTAAATTCATTGATCGCCACAATGGGATCAATAGGAGCTCCCCATTATACCTCTCTTTGAGCTTTGACAAAAATGACAGTATAATTATTTGTTGGCACATCTTGTACCTCCCCAAACTGTTGAACAATTTGGTCTGGGAGGTATTGCTCTATAATTGTGTGCTCTTAGCCCTATATGTACCGAGCCTGCCTAGCAAAATCCAATTGTTGTTGATTGTCATACCACCGTGGATGTTGTAACCACGACCTTCATTTGAACATCGTCATGTCATCAATGAGATGATGCCAATATGGCAAACCTATGTGGCCCATGTGTTGCAATGTCATTGACACTCTATACCAAAAAAATACAAGCTCATCCTCATGGATATCTACAAGAACAACCGAGGGCCTCAACACTGCGGTATGCTCGTATGCCCATATATGAAGTACAGTCACACTTGTTCTAATGCTCCTACCCTCTTAGTAGACGACCTTGTGTGTATCATGATACAAGGAGGTAAGGAGAATTGAACCCTAGACATACATCATGTCCCTCCTAATCATACCCTCCCACGCTAATCCCCATCCAGGACTGAAACCTCTAGCCCGTCGGTCTAGAGCAACGATGCCAAAAATCAAGGTTGCAACGAACAATTTGAGTGTGCACCCAATTGTAGTAAAAAACCATATCAATCTAGGAGTTGATCAAAACAATCAAACATCTATGCAAAAGAGAGATACATGCATCACTCTTGACATTTGGGTCATATATCACATGCTCACCATGAATCAACAGTCGCAGTATGCGCCACACATCCTCTAGTGTGACAGTCGCCTCCCTAGTGGGTAAGTGAAATGAAGAGGTCTCACTATGCCACCTCTTGATCAACACAATCATCACAGTGAGATGGGTCCTAATCTCGGGTAAGAAAGCAACAAAGCCTAACCCTAGCCTCCCCAACTGCTCCACCTCCAGGTGATCAAAATCTCTCACTGCAGCCAAAATATCATAATGGTGCTCTCGGGACATCAACGGTGCCGAATCCTCTTGCACGCATCACACACACAACATCAATTTGCCAAAAAAAGTCAAAAAATTAATCAAAATTTAAGACTTTGCACCCAAAACATCAAACGCATTGCTAAAATCAATAACATTGTTGATTTTGGGGTGCGTCACTATATCAATTTTAGTCACTATTTTCAAGGTGTGTCACCCACCACTTTTGAGTGACGTTGAACTGAAAAAAGCCCATGCATCGCTATATTACCTCGGTGACCCCTTAATCAGATGCGTCGTTGAACAAAAAAATTGAGGTGCACCTCTAAATAGAGGGTGTGTCACTATTAAATCAATAGCGATGCTTTTGATGCTTCAAAAGCGTCGCTATGTAGCGACGCACCTATCGACCTAACTGTGCCCCTATTTAATGCTCCTAAAAGAAAAAATCGAGAGAAGCTTCGATTCACATGCTCGAGGTCCTATGTCTGCACGTCGTTGGTACTCTCGAAATTGATCCAAAAGATGAAGAGGGAGCACACGATGTGCCATTTCGCCGAGGTATCAAAGCTCAAACTACAAAGATCTCCAAGGTGTGAATGCATAAATGAATTGAAAGTGACCCTCCATCACCTATTTAAGCTTGCAAATTAGGGTTTTTTGCCCTAATTTGATTGTGCGGCTAGGGTTTTTCACCAATTTTACCAATCTTGCGAAACTGAAGCTTATTTTGCACTATTTTTTGCATCTTGGAGTCTTTTCATACCCTTGAGGCAGTATTTCACCTTTGTCAAGAAATCAATCCAAAATTCAAAATTTTCGCCTAATTTCTCGAGGGGGCAAGGAATCAACTTATTCCTTTCACTAGGGCAACAATGGGGCATTCAAAAATTAGATTTTTATTTATTTAAGCATAATTTTTTAATCTAAAAGGCATTAGTCTTTGAACCAACGTAGCATGTACCTCGCTTCAAAGAGGGGAAAAATGTAGACACGTAAAAATGTCTTGAATGATATCATACACTTAAATCAGGTATACTACCATCATTTCATCTTGAAACCCATCCTCTTTTTGCTTAATTGATTAAATTAGCCTAGCTATTTAATTAATTGCATCATTTGCATTTGTTAACCTAATTAATCTAATCGGGTTAATTCACCCCCTTTCATGCTAACATTTTGTCCTATTAAATTGAATAAATCTAATTATTTAATTTAGATCCCTAAGTCTTCTTATTTAATTAAATATCATTTCACTTCTCCCCTTTTCATTAAATCCTTTATTTAATGAATATCATGAAATTCCCCTGATTGCATAATTAAACCTTTGTTTAATTATCAATTACTAATTAATCTAATCCCCCTCACTTGCAAGGGAATATTCCAAGAGAATATTCCCCTTTTGCATATTTCTCCAAAAGGAATATTCTCATAGAATATTCCTTCCCCTTTGCACATTAAAACTTTGTTTTAATTTGCTAAATATCTAATTTCCCCTCACGCATGAGAATATTCCATAGAATATTATCTCTCCTCACTCATTTGAAATAAGGGTATATTCTTCTTCCTAACAAACTTACACGACTTCTTGTGCAAGTTTTGAGTGTGTTTGTTTGGAAGTATATGGACCCTTGATTCTTTCCTTGATCCATGTGATCATTGATTCTCATCCATTGATGAGAATCCATGATCCATGTTTCATCTTTCCTCCATCTTTGACCATCGATTAATCTTTTTAATCTCAACCCTTCATTTCTCACTTGTCCTCCTATAAATGGGTCACTATTTGGAGACAAATAAATCCATCTTTTAACAACAAACTTATGCTATTAAAATAATTTGCACTTGCACTCACAATTAACATTATTTTAGCTTAATTTACTTGTATATTAGCTTAGCTTCCATTAATGGCTTCCATGATTACATAGATGCATACATTTAGTATATCTTGTAATTAGGGTTTCAATTGTTTTAGCTTAAAATCCATTTAAATTAGCTTTGCATACATCCATATCAATCATCTTAGTCTACATCATGTTAATTTAGCTTTAAATCATGCTTCATCACTTATCTTCCATTAGTTTTGTCGATTATTTTCAATAGAATTGATCAAAATAGACTCATTTATCCATGGGATTGGGAAAGGGTCTCCATTCCACATCAATGCGGCACCACTCCCCCAATAGGATAAGTTTCAATGGATTAGAATAGGTGTTTCTAAAGCTTTCGTAGTTTAATATGTTAATTTTTAATGGACTCCTAGTTTAGTTTTTATTGATTGATCTTATTGGACTGATGTTTAGTGGCACAATTATGCTTTGAATCCTCATGGATCAAGTGTAGTTTGCCCATACTAATTTTTCGGTCACAAAAAAAAGGAAGTTTTAAAGAATTTCTAGAATCTCTATTTTGATCTACAAGGACTAAATCACTTGAAATTCATGTGAAACAAACTTTTGTTCATTTTTATCAGTTAGTATGGTAGCAAACAAACCTTTGTTCACTATCATTTTGGGCTTGTTAAAACACTTTCTAAGTTATCATTGGATAACCTCAACTCCAATCACAAAAAAATGTATAGGAGCGAATTTTCACCCCTCTTGCAAATTCCCCTTTTACACCATCTACTTTAGAAAAACCAAACTCGACTAAATAATTCCACATCACTCATCTACAATGCATCCACTTGGTGCCTGTCTTTTGTATCAATGGGATAATTTTTATCAGGGATGCGAGCGCGACGCGTGAGTGTCTGCACAGTGCACTGTCGTCCCTAACAAATTCCTGCCTCTGGATTCCACAGGGATGTTACACTCCTCATTGGGGATGAAATGTAACGCCTTTATGTCGACCAACTAACTCAAAAATGGATCTTTCCCTCTCATTTTGGTCTTTAAATGCCTATCTTGCTCATTCACTTCATCTCTTTAGCAATTATTGAGCTTCTACCCACCAATTGGATCATCTTCATACATTTGAGGTACTTGTTACACTACTAGCTTCACTTCTTCAACATCCTACGTACTCTAGGTCACAAAAGCTTCAACTTGATGCCTATTGAGGTTGCTTTCAGCGTTATTGCGGCTACGTTAACTCTACCATTTCTATGGGCTTACATTCCTCTCTCATTAGCCTTTAGTGCCTTTGGTCGAGGGTGGTAATGCTTTTGTTTATTTTTTTGTTGGATTTATGTAGCTTTGTGTCTCTTGTAGTGTTTGGTTCCATTTCCATTCTAGCATTACTTTCTTTATCATATTTCTATTTCTCTCTATCTATATGGTTGTCCATGGAGGTGGAAACACCAAAGCGGGGGTTTGATTGAGGCAAACCCTTATATAGCCCAAACATTTTTCCTCTCTTGGTTGTGCGTAAGTGTACGTGTCTGTGGAGCTTATTGGCAAAGTGGACTCTCAGTGAGTTGGTCTTCGACACCTTATTTTTCATCCATCTTCTTTACCATCTTCATAGTTATTCCTTACATTGTATTTTTTATCATTTTTTTCATTACATTAAAATTCATTGACTAAGTCGTTAGTAGGTTTTCCTAAAATTTATATTGTACTTTTCACTTTCTAGCCGTACGGACGCTAGTGCCCCATAGAGATGCTAGTGTGTCGCATTGTCATCCATAACCCGCACTATTTTCCTCAGGCAAAGAGTTGTCTGAGGTATGGTTTGGGTTCTAGAAAACAACTCATTTAGTCCCATTCAAGCATTCAAATTAGTAGAGTGACAAAAGCACTTGAGAGTGCTCTTCATTCTCTATCCTTGACCTAAACATCCACTTAGCTTGAGGTAATTTTAGGCAGCCCTCTACTCTCAGATCTTTTTGACCTATAACCTTGGTGTGGTTGGTCCCCCTACCTTATAAAATCAACAAACCGTCAACCTCACCATCAAAACATTTCATTCCAAACAAAAACCAAACATTTGACATAGATCATTTAGATTTAGATCATCTTATCTCCTACTTTGGCTTCATGCTTGAAAACAATCTCTTTTCAAGTTTTTGGTTAAGCTAGCATCATTATGAGTTAACCTACTTTGGATTCACAAGTCTACTTCCAAAGTTTGTAATCTCATCACCATCCTCAAATATACCTAAACAAAAGATCCAGTCTGAATTTTGTCAAAAATGAAGGTTACACCTCCATCCATCCAAGCAATCATTCAACACTGGTCCAAAACCATTTAAAGTATCATTATTATCTCAATTTGGAATAACCAAAAGAAACATTTCAACAAATTCATTTGCATCCAACGTCACAATCCAACATCTCTTGGGATTATTTCAAGTTGTATGGTGACAACAAGATCTAAATACAAGAAAAACTTGGAGTCAAATCCTAGTGGTTCAAATGCTCCTACTACTACAAATACTAGTGACCAACCCGATGGAATGCCTCAAACTAATTTTAAAGGGTATGAACTTCCTTTTCCAACAAAAATGCAACCTCAAATGTCTCAATTGGAAAGAGTCTATATAGAGGATATCATTGACAAAACCTCTGAATTCACTATCAACCAAATATTAGAGATGTAACAAGACACATCTTTTGTTAAAGTGATAGAGGTTGTGATAAGTCAAGATCCCAAGCTATACATGTTAAGACTCACACAACAAGGTGCTAAACTTCTTACAGATTTTGATGTTAATCAACTTAAGGAGCAACCAACAACATCAAATTTTGGAGAAAAAACTTGTCCACAAGGGACTGACCCCTTAGTGCATCACATCATTGAAAAAATAGTTAAACCTTCTTTGAAAAATGTACTAAGTCAATCCTCAATCACTTCTTAAGGACCGTCCATCAAATAAGCTTCATGAATCAATATGGCAATCCACTTTATAACACTCAAAATCTAGGGACTTCAACCAACATAGGTTTGAAAACTACAAATAATCCAAAAAAAAACATACTGGAACAAACACAAACTTACCAAACATGGACATACTGAAATGGTGGGAAAGGGAAACATTTGTAGTTTTCACCTTAGGGTTTGACACTTTTCCCAAATTTCATGGGGGATATGGGATGGATTAGAAATGCAAGGATAGAATGAGAGTTTGAAAAATTTGGACTAGGTATGATATTGACTTACCACCTGATAGGTGAGTCAACTAACCCTTAACCAAATATAAAAATGTCCTAATGGTGGAATGCATTGATCTAACTACACTAAGAGTGTAATTTACTACCATGATGTAAATATAAAAAGTATAGCTCACAGAAAAATTCAAACAATGAAAATGAGAAGAGCATGACATTGTGTACCTATGGCTCAAGTCTGTGGCAAAAAATGGAGGACACAAGCACCCAGGGCATGAGTGTCCTTGTATACATTTTTGGATATAATTTTGAGGTCCTCTAATATTAGATCTAAGCTTCGTATTCCTACCTTCAAATATTTCAGAACACTATCAAATATTTTTGTAATTGAGATTTTGTGGCTTGATAACTTGTATGACAACAAATGCAACAATGAACACTTTGTCTCTGAATTTGCTTCAATCCTCTTCAACCTGAAATTTGCACATTCATAAAGAGAATAGATGTTGGGACATTTTAGGGGCTTGACTTAGTAAAACCCCATGTAAGTGTTCCCTTGAATGAACAATGACAATGTCAATGATAAAAATAACAATGCCAATGATAAAAATGATAATTAAAAGGAAGGAATTATGAATGAATAAGATGTTGCAACTCACCACCCTTCAATGGTTTCCTTGAAGGATTGAAGTCATGCACATCACCTCAAGGATTTGGATCTTTCTTGATTGATTTTAATGAATGCTTGAATTGCATTGGAGACCTAAAAAAGTGTTAGCCTTCACAAAAAATGACATGTTCATACACATAAACTCATATAAATTTTGACATGATATTAGGATCTTGAACTGTTGTGATAATGCTCTAAAAATGCTACTCTTTGACTTGCTCAATAGTGATATTGATCTAAGTTTTCCAATAATTTCCTCCTAGGTATGAAATGATATAATAACTTGGTATTTATAGGGATTTATTCAACTTCCCAAAAATTAAATCTCGATAGCTAACTTTGGACAGTTCAAATTCAAATGTTAAATTGCCACAACTGACATATTTCAATTTGGAGGGAAAATAGGAGTGAGTGTCTTGGACCTATTTTTTAGGACAATTAGTGTCATGTATAAGGTATTAGATAAATTCAATTAATTCCCACTTATAATTCCTCATAAATTACCAAAAATGGGCCATGAAATGCATAACTTAGGAAATTAAATACTCAATTAGGTCCAATAATTTAAGGGGGGACCGAACATATGGTGAAATTGTAATGGGTGAAAATTTACGATGGTACACATACCAAACATGAACATATCAAACATGAACATACCAAACATGAATGTATCAAATTCAAACCTGTCAAATCTAAACATGATGAACTATGGGATGTATCCATTCACAAATCCACCTTCACAAAACATGCACACTAATGTCCATAACATACAACAACCCCAACAACAACATACAGCACCAACATCAACAAAGTTGCAATATCAAGCTCAACAACATCAACATCAAATTCAATAACATCAATATCAAAACCAAAAAAACATCATCTTGCATCAACAACAAACTTCTCAAAAAATCATCACAAAATCAATATACTTCACAACATCCTCAGCATCATCAATACACCACCTTACAACAACTTCAAGCACAACAACAACTTTTCGAACAACAACTTCAAGCACAACAATAATAGTCATCATACATTTATTATCAACAACCAAACCCTTCACAATAAAACATCGTCCGCCAAATTCAATATGGATCTCACAACACAACTCCACTACATTAAGGAAATTATCAAATGAGTCCTTTACCTCAAAACAATCTCCAATATCAAACAGGTTCATACAACACAAATGTTCCTCCATATCAAGATTTAAATCCATATAACAGATACAATGTGTTACCAAAAGTTCCACCTACATACATATCCTTGTAAATTCAAATGTTAACACAAAAAATTCAGGATATACAAATGGGGAATATGAAAAATCATACACTATTTAAGACTTATGTCCATGCCCATTCAAAAAAATCATAACAATGATACCCTTTTCCCCACACTTTGAAATGTCAAAATTTGATAAATACAAAGGACATGGTAACCTTGAAGAGCGCATATGGTAATTCTATGTAGCTTGCATGGAAGTTTCCTATAATGATTCATACCTAATGCGAATTTTTCCACTCACTTTGGGTGGGCAAGCTATAAAATGGTTTTCACATCTACCACCCGACACTAAAACATTCCAAGAAATCATAGATCAATTTGTTGCTCATTTATCCTCCAATATTGATGCCAAAATCACCTTGGAGGAATTATACACTCTTAAACAAAACAAAGGAGAAGCCTTTTGCCTCTTTCCTACAAAGATGGAGATAAAAGGCGAGCAAGTACAAATGGTTAATACTCAAAGAACAAGTAGAGATTGTGGCAGGTAATCTAAACACAAATCTTTCCTTCCAACTATGAATGCAATGTGTATCAACTTTTGACGAAATTATATGCAAGGGTCTAAACATTGAAAGAGCACTCATTGCCAAGGGATCCATACAAACTTAAAACCAATTATCTAGTTCTAGTGACAAACCCCGTATATGGGCCAAAAATAAGAACATAACTAATGACAATGTGGTGGCTGCAAAAGTTGTTATAAAAGCACCCTCTAACTCACACACACATTATAATACCCAACAAAATTTCCAAAATGCTAATCCTTCATGAGGAGCACCATCAAGACCTAACAATGTTCCTCAAAGACAATTCACTCCCTTAGGGGAGCCCATTGAAACAATCCTAAAGAAATCAATCCAGTCAAAGCACATTGAATTTCCTAAGTTTTGCAATTATCCTAAACCAAAAATAAAACCCTCACGGTATAATGACAAGGATTTTTTCCAATATCACATAACATGTCATAAATCACAAACTTGTGTCAAGCTAAAATATCTCTTCCAAGACCTTAATGATCAATATGAAGTAAACGTTGATCAACCACTTGCGAACAAAGATCTAAGAATCTATAAAAATCCAATGCTCAATCATAAGAAGGCTAAAGATTTTGGAAAGACACCTAGTTATAACAATGTGAACCATACCTATGATAACATAGTAGGACATATCAGTACTACTTATTCTTCACAAGATGAGGAATTGGACGTGTATCAGGATACTTTCCTAATGCATAATCAAGATCAATCAACATTATCTAGCAATGTTCTATATCAAAATGATGACATTAAATATGTCTCAAATTGCAATATGCCTCCCTCATTTGACTTTATGACTAGACATATTGAAGAAACTCTAATGCAAAGATAAAATTTTATCACCTTATCCAAATACGTTAAGACTAATCAAGAGTCTTCCATCCATGCTACACCATCAAATCAAGATCCTTGTCAAGAAAATAATCCAAAGCATAACGAAAGTTGCTCTAAAACAAGTTAAGATCAAGTTCCCACATCTCCAAAGTGATATCATGATCTAAATAGTATTTTCCAATTTGTTAACAAAAATTGCTCTGAGATAAGCCAATACGAAGAGTTAGTTTCCCCAAAATACTATCATTATCTAATGAGTATCTTCCAATCCATCTAGGATTTAAAAAATGATGATCATACTCATATATCGAACATCCTTACATCTACTCATGAGATGCTTAATTTTGATGGGCACATAGATGATATTCCTATAAAATAAGAGTTTTTGTTCTCTGTGTTGGCGTAATAACTAACACCTCTGGAGTATGAATTAGTACGGACAACTATGCACACTGCATAATAAGTGCTCTTCAAATTAGGAGGGGAAGCTCCCTCTTTTACTGATATGCTTTCTAAAAGTAAACTATTCTAAGTCATATCTTTTTGTTCTTAGCTGGAAGAGGCACAAGGTTAAGAAAACCAAGAATGTTCTAGATAAGGATTTTCTGGTTTCGTAGATCATTAACTACAACTAAACTAACTAATTTAAATCTATCTAGTTTCCTCGAGAAAATAGAGCATGAGGAAATGGAGCAGGAATGTTCTATACGATAAACTTCAGGTACAGTCTCACAACGTGAAGGCAAGGCGGGCTCAACTATTTGCTTGGCTAGGGAGTAGTTTATTGGAAATGACAAATATATGGTAAACCGAGTATAGCTTCACAACATGAAGGCAAGGTGGGCTCAACTATCTACTTGGCTTAATAAGTTTACTATTATGCACATCAAATGATAAGCTTTGAGTACAAATTAGCAACATGAAGGTAAGGTGGGCTCAACTATTTGCTCTTCTGAATAGGCTTATTATAAATGAAACAAAGGTAAGCAACTAGGACAACAAATTGTATTAGCAAAACATGCATACAACCAACGATCAAACTAGTAACCCCATTTAACAAAGATTGAACAAACACCATGATAATAACATGAAGGCAAGGTAGGCTCATCTATTTATTATAACAATAATCACTCATGAACAGATACAAAATAGCAATATTACAGGCAAGGTAGGCTCAACATATATTGCTATCGCATGCAAACGTTATTTACAAATGAACTAAAAGCTCTTATTTATAGACATCAAGGTGTAGGCAAACCTAAAATCACCTTGAGTCAACTAAAGTCTTGCAATGCATGCAAGATTTTATTGCTAAACCCTAATAAAAGAAACTATACAGTTAATTGGAAAGCTACCATCCATTAACCGAAACATCTAACCTAAATGGACAATGTGCAAGCATGCACATCCTTATTGAAAGCAAGTTAACTAGAATACTACCATCAGTTAACATAAAAACCTAGATGAAACTCAAAGTGAACATAAATACTTCCAAGATAGACATGCATGAGATGTGAGACAACGAGTTAACTCAGAAAGAAGCGTCTAGTTAACTATTGTGATTTAAGTCTATCCTGAAAGGTGGGAACTGAAGTCTACTGGCCCTGATCTTGAGCAATCAACCCATCCATGAGGTGTTTTACTACATCACCCTTTGGGGAACTGAATCTCTGCCGAGGTATACCATGCCTATGCAACATATCTTCTTCGCCTATGATCTGACACTGAAACTCGCCTTTACTCTTGGTTGCCTCATCAAACAATGCTAACATGACTGTAAGTTGATTCATCTTACAGCCAATGGTCTCCCCACTAAAAATACCGTGTATGAGTGCCTGGAGCTCCGATTGAATGTCAGCAAGCTCAACATAGTCACCACCTACACGCTGATCCTGGCATGGTAGTTGAGACATGAAGGTTCTCACATAACGGAGTGCACTAGTGATGTGCTCTTTGCTCTCAGCCAACTCTGATGCTATTGTTTCTTTTATCTTTTCCTTGAAGATCAACTGTGTCCTCCAAGTGTAGACAACCTCTTTATATTCTACATCTATGACTGATTCATATGGCATCCCCAAGTTAGCAATCAGGATCTCATCGTTGGGTCTACTAATAGCCAAGTCACGCTCCTCATCTTGAAGTTGTAGACGGAGCTCACGTGCATTGAACTGCAACTGGTATAACTCTGAAAGCACAAAGCGGCCTCTAGTAACAAACTCCTCCCAATCATCCAAACATTTTCCATATGCAACCAAGTGATCAAGCTGACCCTGTTCTGCTAGTGGTTCTAACATCGGTGGGAGTGAGGTGACAACATTTCCTGTTTTGCTAGTGGTTCTAACATCAGTGGGAATGAGGTGACAACATTTCCTGTTTTGTTAGTGGTTCTAACATCAGTGGGAGTGAGGTGACAAAATTTCCTATTTTGTGTACAAGGCTAGAAATATATTGACAAAGTTGTTGGATCTCAGCCTTGAGGGTTGTCTTATCTTCTCCATATTTTATCATCCTATCCCTTGCACTATATGTTGCAACCTGCATGAGATTAATCTCTGTCTGGCGAGTACTTCTACCAAAATTGACTGTGATCACTTCGAAGTCCTGAGCTTCAATCTTGTTCAGACTCTTATCCTCTGGAGGTATGATAGTCTCAATGATGATCTCCTTACCTGCATTCCTCTCCACATGGACTTGTTTCTTGATTCTCTTGTCAGGCACATCTTGATAGGCACGATCGAAATCTGAATGATCAAGCACATAAGATGGTTGTCTCATATTTCTTCCCAGCTGACTCTCAAGCCAAGATAAAACATGACCAATCCCACTAAAATGATCTATACTAGTAATGGGAGGCTCTGATGAGAGTGAATTTGTAGAGGTGTCACTACGAGGTGGCAAGTCCAAGTCCAAATTGATGTGAATTGGGACTAGAGGCTACTCCAATGTTGGTGACGACATGCATGGTTGAATCTCAGGTTGTGGCAAACTCTAAACTATTTCTCTGATAGGCTCCATGTGTGTCTCAGTAACAAGTGCTTTTCCCTTTGAATTATCAAGCACTAAATTCTTCTTAGGAGGGCTACTCCTTTTCTTTCATTTGGGTTTAGAGGAGGAAGGTAGTGAAACTCCCACTAGTGGCGGCTCTTTTCTAGGCATAGTTACCCTCTTGGTCCTTTTTCTTTCAAGATAAAGCATACTATTTTGAATGTCTCTGCTCGACCTCTCCTTCACTAATGAGTATTCTTTGGTGTACCAATCAACAGTCGGTAGTGGTTGTACATCAACCTGTTCTCTGTAAAAATGAGGAAGTGCATCTCCCTCATCTTCTGACAAACCTTCCACCTCCTCTGCCAAGAAGACAAACATCTACAAAAGATAAAACTTGCTATAGTTGCGTCTACGTACCTCAAGGTCACCCTCGTAGTTCACCCAATAATCCTCCATTGTAGGTTTATGATAAGAGTGGCTACCAAGGTGTGTTGCGTAATGACCCCAAGGATCATAGGTATGTGTGTCAACTAGATACTTGAGTTTGCAATTTTCTAACTCCCGTCTTGCAGCTTTAGCATCAACTGTTGTCTTACACCAATAGATTCTGAACTGCATTGGAAAGTTGGCAGCCTGTTTATGCTTGTGATACAAACGTTTGTGAACCTCGTACAGTTGCCTCAGGAACTCCATGAACACTGTCTTATCTGAATGATAGCGTGGAAGCATAGCTAGATATCCTGTGTATCCATAGACATAGATGTAGGTGTATGTAGGGAACTAAATGAACTAGTTCGCCCAATCTTCCATCACTACTCTAGCAACCGCTGATATACAAATGTGCAACTCCCGGTCCAAGTCTTTCACTGTATATGTCAAGAAAGCCTCCTACACACGTTTGAAATTTCTTTCAACCTTCGTGAACTCGAGCTAATCATAGTGATGATAGACTTTCTGTGAACTGAGTATGCCCACCATGTTCAACCCTTTAAACTGACCTTGATAGGCGATCAAGTACACGAGGTAGGAACACATATGAAATTGGTGCGCAACTAGGAAACCGGTGATTTGCTCTTGAATAGCATCGCTGATGAAGGATGCCCGGTGATAGTGTTATTGCCGAAAGATGATTCGACCAATGATATAGCACATCCATGGGTGGAACTTATTTGCACTTGCATGACCTGAGACACGATTGAGAAGTGTAATCAGAATTGCGTACTCATCCTTGTATTCACCAAGACCCACATTGTTTGGCAACTTGGTCTTTTTTTGTTTCAACCACCTCTCTGTCATCTTACTCTGACACTTATCCATCTTAGTATTGAATGCTAGCTCACTCTAATTCATAAAAATGACCAGACCATCTAGATGTTGAGGAATACCCAAACTTCTCTCAATATCTAGGGGTTTGAGACTGCAAATAACACATCCATCTACTAACTATATCTCCCATGCAATAGAATTGTAATGCTTAATACAAGACATTATGAATTTTACGCAATGAATTGAGATAGGTATGGAAGCAGCCTCAAGTAACCCGAACTGCTGAATGTTCTGGATTATCAAATATCTTATCTTGAGTGGATCTAAAACTGCTTTTGGAAGTACCTTATGTAGATTTGTATCAATTGTCCCGATGAAGTCATAAGTCAAGATTGAATTGGTCTTGAATTCGAGCTAAGTGAACTGCATTCTGAAAAACTTGCTTGTTGACTGTGAACACGACAATATTTTGACAAGTTTTCTAGAAAGCTAAAAATAGCTTGTCGGAGGGTAATTTTCACAAAAAAATATGAGATATGGGTTTTGCTCAGAAAATGGTTCTAAGACAACCTAGAACATCATAAATGCAAAAAATTGACTTCTACTCAGCCATGCAAAGGAATTTTAGTTAAGAAAATCAGAGCCTCAAGAACTGATGCTCTGGAACAAATTTTCCTGAAAATTCTAGCACGTGGGTTTGTCTGAGGAAGTTGTTCTAAATCAACCCAAATGTTTTGTTTTGCCAAAATTTTCCAATTCTTCGAACATGTGAGAGAATTTTAGTTGAGAAAATGGAAGAATTTTAGATAAGAAGAAAGACGTTTTTTAGTTTTTAAATTATTTTAATCTTCTTTTGTTGAAAATGCCACTTGTTCTAGAATTTTGTTCATGAATCTGGACTTGTACTTGCAAAAGAATGTCTTTGATGCTTTCGAACTTGATTGTCTGATGAAAATTTGCCCAAATTTGAAGAAATTCAAATTTTCTAAGTTGGATGAATGAGAATGGATGCCATGCTTACATAAATAGAGCAAAATTGTACCATAAAAGCAAGACTGCAAGATCCAAAACCCTGATTCTGAAAGAAAGAATTTGATTGGCCCTCCACCAGCTGAACTTCCACTGACTTTGAGTCTCGAGAATTAAATTAATATTAAAATATTAACTTGTTCTAGCATGCAAATTTGAGTTTCAATATTAAGAAGGCGCCAATGATAAATTATTGAAGAAAATTGCCATTTTAATACTTTGCATGCAAACAAATAT
This sequence comes from Sequoiadendron giganteum, assembly GCA_007115665.2. NCBI lineage: Eukaryota > Viridiplantae > Streptophyta > Pinopsida > Cupressales > Cupressaceae > Sequoiadendron > Sequoiadendron giganteum. The sequence goes on along the minus strand of CM021109.1, from coordinate 484,953,683 downwards.
TAAATATTATTTTAGACAGCTAGCAAAAAATAACACAACATCTAGATGCACTCAACAAACTTCACTGATTCTGAAAAGTCCAAATTTGACCTTCTAGGCGTCCATTTGCAAGAGTTATTGAATTTTTTACTATCTCCTATTTAATAGTTGATTGCAAAGTTACAGTTGGCCATTTTCAGCTCTGATTTTTGGCTGACTGAGTGAACCTATGAGTGATCTGAGACATCCACTGCGAAGCCTGCATAGCAAGGATGAAATGTTTGCTTTCAACTGCAACTATTAAAATCAACGTTTGACACCTCAAAAAACTAGGCGCCTTTGATTAAATTGATGCAATAACTCCAGACTTGCCATTTCTCCGTTTTGCCATCTAACGCTTCAAACTATCATTACCGGTGAACGATAATCCCTACTGACTGGATGATAGGTTCATTGCATGACTGAAAGTATTCTACATCCAATGACTGTATGTAAGGCACCTGAAAGATGCATTCAGAACCCCAAAAAGAAGGGTGCCCCTAGCCTGTGAAAGCACAAACACCATTTTGTCAAAAGCGTAACTTTCATCCAAACACCATACTTTGACTCCTGACACCAGGAGTTGGAGTGCTCCAATTCATGCATCGTCTATCTCTCTGCGTAGCTGAATCAACTTACAAGAGATGTCTCTGGAGGTGACGAAGCAAGAAAACTGCTTCTAAGACCTCAACATGAGGGGAGCCTTTTTCAAGGAGATGTGTATTTCCCATACTTAGCCATTTTTTTGTTACTTTCACTTTTCAACATTCTCACACTGACCTCACATGTACGAGCGTTTTCCAAATCAGAGGTTGATGGCTGGACTCGTTGGATAGCTGGAGTAATTGCGCACAAGTCTCGTGAAGACTGTGAATGCAAAAAGCCCCATCTAACAGGCCTAAAGGTTGGGCGCCTCTTACCTATAGAAGTGCAGGTGTGTATTGCTACATTTCTCCACCCTCTGATTCACATGCTCGGTATAACCTCTATCACGATCACTTGAAATGTTGAATCACCTCATGAACTAATGCATTGCGAAGCTGGACTAGATTAGAAAAGATCTCAGGAAGACCTCATAGCAAATTCATCCATCTGAGAGGTCAAATTCAAGGGCGCCCTTGAGCTACAAGGGTGCATAAATCATAAACTTGGCAACCTCTGTGACATGACTCCTCATCGTATCCTCAGCTTCTGACCTCGATTGTCGGGGTTCTGCACTATGTATGTCTTTGTTTGATATCTCATCGAAAATCAGGGCTAATTCTGAAGAGATTGAACCTATTTACAAGCACATGCAACGAGATTTGAGCCTCCAAAAAGAAGGGCGCCCTTGGGCTACAGGGGCGTATATATGCTTTTTGCTTAAAATTTTCATTTGTCTCTACTCTGAAAAATACTCCTCTGACCATTGAAATGACCTTGTAGGAGTATAATCTAGTCGTGAAGTGCTTCTCCATCATAACATGTTTTGCTCTGGGTCCCAAATTCAAGTTCTGACCTCTATGTACTGACCAACAACTGCTAACAACTGACATGACACTGACCAAAGTCCATACTTGACTTGCCCAAAATCTTGTATTTTGACATCATTTTAACAAGGTTTAGACTCTTTAATCAAAATGCCTTAATGAAGCAAAAAAATTGGTTTGGGTACAACACTCTACATCCTTATAAATGATCAAGCAATGGAAAAATTTATAAAGATTCATGGGGACATTTTAAACACGGATCATGAAGAAGATTCCTACATTGATTGTGTATCACAAGTGTCTTTTAAAGAATAATTAGGATCAAATGTTTCTACTACTACTTTTGAAGATTCCCAACATAACATAGAAGAGATAGCATCATATTTTCAAAACAAATCATATTCAATGGCAATTTGTAAGCAGATGCGTTATCAAAGAAAAGTATTAAACCTATATAAATAAGATATCCTAGAATCACCTAGAATCACTGTAGATAGTCAATAATCCTAAGTAGTAGGGTATCAATTATTCATAGATCAAAGAATCCAAACATGTCAGTGATACCCCCACAATACAAGTGGTAACTTTACCTAATGCAAACATCAACATGGGAGTCATGAAGAGTCCTTATGATAAAACCGCTTTTAGCACTTCAACCATCCATGTCATGAATCATCATTCTCGCATATTTCCACCCATTAATTGGGATCAACGAAAAGAGAAAAATCTAAAGAAAATTAAAGAAAAAATACCTATCAAACTCCATAAGTCAAAGAAACTTTAGGGAAAAACAAAAAGCAGAATTTCATCCATTAAAGATATCCACCAATGCAAAATAAGGCTTCAAGAGTGACATACAAAGTATATGAAGAATTTGGTCCTAATTCTACTTGAAACTCCATATCCACCTTCCATTTCTCATTATCCCAAGTTTGGAAATTCAAAGATATGCTATCTAAATTATCAACCAATCCATCTCTATCTCGTATTTCTCATCACATTCTACCACCCACCCCAAAATCAATGATATCCAAATATCACACTGACTGTGTCTTGGTGGAAATACTTTATCCTAAAGACCCTAAGGGCACTTTATCGTGATGTGCATATTTAGGTGAAGTTAACTCTGGTATTGACAAAGAAGATAGAAACATTCAAGGGTTACATACAAGCACTCATATCTTGGAAAATCAACTTCTTTAGGCATGATACCTTTGGCATATATTGACAACAATACCATCTACATTAGCACCATCGGGTGGTCCAACATAAAAACCTTCAAAAATCATAAAAATCATAAAAAATAAAAAAATCAAGAAAAACAGTAAAGAGAAAAATTACCCCCTAGTGAAAACTACTTCAATGGCACTTTGGACAAGTACCATGACGAAAACTTGGCAAACATGCGTCATATGTAGAATTGAACATCTACGTGCACGATTCTAGGTGGAAGCATCTCATCCCCTCCATAATAAATCCAGCTTTGTCCATCATAATAAATCCACCATCCATCCAATCCATTTTCATCCAAATCTCAAATTATCTTGATATTGACAAAGGTTTGGGGTACATTGCAACCTTGCTTCTGGAAAAATATTGACATGATCATTTTCGTTGATCCCATTCTATCCCATGCACTCCCATAGCCTATATATAACACTATCCCACTGATCATAATCTATCATATCACAAGATAATCTTTTGTATCCTTAGCATACTTATCCATCCATCATCTTTATTTATGCATATGTTCATGGAGCCCCAAACATTGCTAGAATTGCAGACATATACTAACATCTTTCTTTCGAATAAATCTTGATCCATGTCTTATATCTCACAATGCGATCTTGACATCATGATCTAGGTATCATCCAAAAATCCAAAAACATTCAAAACATTTTCAAGAATCCAAAACATTCAAAACTTCAAAAATCCCAAAAAATCCATAAAACATTAAATCCCCAAAACATATTTAGCCATCATGTGCTAATCCAAATCCGAATAATTGAACTATGAAGCTTTCGTGTAGTTGCGTAGGCAAGGCCATCTCCGATGAGCTCTTGAGGCATAGATTTGTCGCTTAGGTCTTGTTCTCTTGGTCCAAACATTTGAAAAACCCAAAGACATTTAGATATTCAAAAACCAAAACAATTGGAAAATGTCACAAAATTCAAAAATAGCCTCAAATAATCTCATGAACTCAAAAATATTCAAGAGATATGATGACATTGCCACTTTTGTCATTTTGATATTTTCTTTTGATTTCTTATTGTTCTATTCCGATGATCTCTCAAGAATGTCTAAAAATGATTTAAAGAGGAATGAATGGAGCATGTGTCATTGATTTTGTTTTGTGTGCTTGTTGGATGTTCTTGCAATACTACCTCAATGAATACTTGCCTTGTATGTGTAGGGATAGTCTCAAGCAATACAATTTCTAGTGCATATTGAAGGTTCTTTGTACCTTTTGTGTATTAGTCTCCTTTACTTCAATGGCTTTATTCTTTCACATGGTCAAACAAGGTTTTTGTATGTCAGGTATGAACAAGGATACTCTTATCTGTTTACAGAGTCAAAGTCAATGCATTAGATACAACACCACCCTAGTTCTTCATACCTTGGTGCATCATGTCTATTTGCCATATCAAAAATAAGGATTATTACATAATGAAACTAAGACTAATCTAAAAGCAAAGGAAATATCATCTGTCATATCCAATAAAATCTTGGAATCCATCCTAATAATCATAGATTTATTGGTATCTTAATCGACATCATCATTCATTCACATTCTAATCATTCTATTATGATCTCATTATATCTCATTCTTCTACCTTTACTAATATTTCTATCCAAGTATCAATTATGCGTGATATACATCAAAATATACATGAGGCTATCCATAGCCGATGAGTGTGTATACATCATAAAATCTATCTACATTGAACATCTAAGCTTCCCATGACTTATTTTCCATCATCCTCTCAACATAACTACTCCCTTAATCTTGTCATGATCTTGACCTAAAAAATATTTTTTTCTAATCGATATCTCGAGGAGGCAGCACACCAACATTCCTTCATCCATTGAGGCATAGTGGGGCATCAGGTTAAATTAGATTTTTTAAATTTTTTTAGCAACATCAATTCTTTGAAACAATGCAACGAGTACCTCACTTCAAAGAGGGGGAAAATATAGACACCTAAAAATGTCCTAAGTGTATCGCACACCTTGATTTCACTTACTAACACCATTTCTTTCATAATTCACCTATTTCATCCATTTAATTAAACAATTAAAACATAGAAAATCAAAAACCCTAATGTTTAAAGTCTAAACCTAGGGTTGCTTTATGGTCCTTTTTCTAAGTTGCATTAGAAGGTGGATCAACAAGGTGAATAGATTAACTATCAACCAAAAAAGGTGAGCCAATTAGACCTAGATCCACTTTCTTGAGGCCTTAAAGATGAATTGGAAATGATTTGAATAATTGACCAAATTAAGCTATATGACCTAATATAACAAATAAACAATATTTAAGAAATACACAAATTGAAACTATAAATTACAGGTGGATCTAGGAAGTATAGACTGATGTGTACCTATTGCCAAATTTTCACTATAGCTCAATTGGCAGAGCTATTTTAATTTTTGTTCATTTTAAAATTGAAGATTTTAGTTTATTTCTGCATTGCTTAAGCTATTGTTGGTGTCAAATTTTATCAAGATTCAGTTATGAAATGCAAATGTTTTAAGTGAAAAGAATTTCAGAGTTATTATTCAATGCTTTGTAGCATAAATGAAGTACAAAACAAAATACATAAATGATTAAGCATAATCATTGCTTTCATTTATTTTACCATGTTTATTCACGTTACAATATTTCATTTGTTTTGCAAATACAAATTGATTGTACATGATTGCATTGTGATGCATTTCTTTCCAAAATGGAAATAAGAAGAGAAATTAAATGTTCCACACAATTCGTGGAGGTAGCCAAAATAATACATTATAAGAAGTGAATTATACAACTGAAGGTAAAAAAGAGGAAAGCAGATAACATAGGGCATATCCATCATTGCCTGTTTGAATGTCTTCAGTTGATTTCTTCATTGTTGGCCCATCCTTGCTACCGCTTTGGAGTAAACCTGCATCATGTAAAAGGGACTGTTAGAGTTCTAGATATAGGCTACACTATATGCTCTACCAATTGAGATATAACTCATTGCTTACAAATCATTGAATCAAATTAAATGAAGAGTACAATAACGAGAGCCTGAAATGAAATATCACAAAGGAAACTTGGATTTATTATTTTTATGCTAACATTGTTTGTTTCCTGTGTAGGTATAGGAAAAGCTATGTAGTTGATCATTTCATGAAGACATAACAACATGTGGAGTAAAACGGGCTCCCACAAGGGTTGAGCTCGACATGCTGCCCCTCAACATACAAATGAGGGTTGAGTAAAGAAATACAATCATCGTGCTCGTATGAGCCAGTCAAGAGGGAGTGAACATTTATCAACTATGAAAGCATTAAGACACTTGGCCACTCATAACAGTCAAGTCCGAAAAGCAATGAAACGAAAATTATGAGTAAACAAGGAGCTCAATTAAAATATAAAACCAAACAAAATGCATCAATTTCCATATTGAAGAGCTTTTAACACTGTCAAAGTGTTTTCATTGCTTAAAGAAGTGAACATGCGTACATATGAAACCCACAAATCAAACTACAAATGGAAGAAGTTGAGCACCTTCAACAACATCATGGTGAAGTTTGTATGTTTTCGATTTTTTGTGCAAGATTGAAGAATAAAGCTATTTACAACTATTTCATTTAATTATAAAAATGCATGAAGAGTAGCATGAAAATTGTATTTTCTATCAAGATGGAGCTACAAAATGCAGCCTATCACTACAGGAATAGTTTCAAGCAGAACAAAGCAAGAAATTGTTGTCATATACATGTTTCCATTTGAGTGACATATCAACTTGCATCATTAAGTAAAGTTTATGAGTGAAGTAAAGTTTACAATCTAAAAGTAAACAAGCAAAGCTACAGTCACATGAGTTCACAGAGGGAAACCCAGTTTTGTTGCAAGATTGAGTCAAAGGGTTTTGAGCCACCTTTTCAAAGTTTTAAAGAGCCATAAGATATGAAAGACATCATCACATAAATAAAACCCAGATACAAGAGATTGCTCATAATATGAAAAGAAGAAAATTGCCAGATACCCAATTTTAATTCTTAATGGCTGTGGCCAGAAGAGGGCCTGTTCTTTACAATCAAAAATACCCACTTGGGGTTTTGTCAAAAAATACTCATTATACATTATGGGTTGATCCCTGGAAGTTGGAGAAGTCCAAAACCTTCAAAAAAAATGTGATAAGTGTTTTGTTTTCACAAAAGCTCAAAGCCCATTTGTTTTCCTCATTAGAAACAAAACATAAAGTTTTGAGTTCATACAAATGGAAATGTTATATAGGGAAAAAGAATGGAAATACAGTGGGCTAGCAATACCCAGATCAAGGGAAGGTTATTTGCGGCCTGGAGGAGTCTGTTGGCTCACAAATGTTCACAAGAATAGAAAAACCATTTGGGTTTGTTATTAAAATATCAAGTGCAAAGCAACTATATGTGGTTCAAGCTTTTTCTTTGTGAGAATTCATCGAAGAGCATACAATGGCCGCAACCTAAGAAATAAAAAAAAATACATTCTTTTTCAAATTGAGCTCTAATTGAGCTATTTAAGAGGGAAATGCACCACAAAGGGAAGCATTCACTTACCCTTATCACTGTGGGAAGACACCATTGAAGTTCACAAGCAAAGCCTTTAGAGGTCCAAGCTAAATGCCCAAGTTGAGCTCTCATGGCGGCCGAATGGAGGTGAAAAACAAAAGAGACACAACAAAACACAAAAAGGCCATCAAACCATAGTATTAACCGCGGCCTGTAAGCCCTTTATTCTCCATCAAATGAAGTGAACATGTGTCAAAAGCAAGAGGAGAATCACTTACCAAGGATTGCAGAGGGGAATCGATGAATATGGCGTTGAAAATGGTGAAAACCGAGTCCCAAGAGCTCCAAACCTTAAGCTCCCATGGCGACTGGTGCACAAAGGTCTCTCTTTCAAAGTCGACCAAGTAGAATGAGGCCGAAAACTTAGGACTTGCATGTTTTGTCATTAGGGTTTGGTATGCCCTAATTCGATTTAGGGGTATTTTGATTTGTTTTAGAAAAATATCAAACTCTAAACTAATACCATGATGATAAGTCTTTAAGCCTAGGTCGACCCTTTTAGGGTTTGATTTGATGTCATTTGCCAAAGTCTTTTAACTTAGGCTTTTAATTTGCATTTCATAAGTGAAAAACCTTAGGGTTTTTTTTATTTAATTGAATGTCTATGCTTTAGGGAAAATTAAATATCTCGGGTCTTAGATATTGTCAATTTTATTGATTTTGTAGAAATCAATAAGAGATGCATCTTGTATATTTTATGATTTTTTAGGGAAAAATCAGATGTAATGGAGAGATTAAAGTTTGTTTATTTTTGCAAAGATTTTTCCTAAAATCTTGAGTTTCAAAAAATCATATAGAGGCGAATTGAAAGAATCATAAGATAAGCCTATTTTAAAATTGAAAATATTGTAAAGAAAAGATAAAGCAATGTTTTTATAAATTGCTTTAATCTTTTGCTATTTTTAGCAGTTGATTTTTATGAAAGTAGAACTGTTGACTTTTCCTGGGCGAGTTCCAAAAGATGACAACAAACTGGGTTTGTTTTTTCTAGTTTTAAAGTAGATTGAGCCTAATTTTGGAAGCCTTTTGGATGGATATGCAGAAAGTGGGAAATTTTTGCTTTTATTATTCAGTATGATACAATTTTGGGGGCTTTTTTCTCAGCTTTTCTCTTGAGCTCGATATTTGAGTTTTAGAGAGTTATATTTGGGAGAGAAACTTAGTTTTTCCCAGTTCAGATTATTTTAGCTTCTTCCTCTCTTGTTCATGCAGAGAGTTTTTATAAGCTCAATATTTTGTACTCAGAATTTGTATTGGACACTCTTTCAGTTTTCAATAAAGCAACAAAGTTCTTCTCACTTTTGTTTCATTTTTTACAATAGCAATTTGATGTCTTTGTGATTCAAATCTGAGTCCTTTTATGTCTTGCTGGTGTGAATCTGTGTCCAAAATTGCATAGTTTCAGGTAGTATGTTGTATTCAGTTTATAGATCTTCATACAAACTACTGATGAAAATATGTGCCAGTGAGGTTGTGAGAGCTATTGTTTTAGAGAAATTGTTGTGAGTGGTGGTGTCAGAATTTCATTAGTTTTCTGGTGAACCATCTTAGATTAGGGTTTAAATTTTAGTTTAACCTTCTTCCCTTTACCTCAAAAAATCATTAGTAGAAAATTTTATTCGGAGAACCAACTCACTCTGGAGATTCTCTCTTCACACAGATCACCCACATCTGAAGAGGGTTTCCATGTTTCAATAGATAGTTAAGTCTTTTGCAAGCTTAGCATAGGGTGCATATCTAATTGATAACAATACCCATCACCACAAATTGGATCTGACATGTGCAAAGGGGCATAGTTTCTTAGGGGCATATGGGTCTCTGAAATTGATTCTACAATCCTTTGATGTTGGATCTAACCTTATGTTTTTTGATTGCAGAGTTGTCAAAATGTCATTAGTAAATTCTATAGGTGAGTTTCGTGGCTTGACAAAATATATGACAATGAATGCAATGGATAATTTTCCTTTAATCTTCCTTTAATCCTCTTCAACTTGAAATCTACATGTTCACAAAGAAAAGAGATGTTGGCCATTTTAGGGGCTTGCCTCAGTCAAACCCCATGTAAGTGTTTCCACTTCCACAATGGTAATATCAATGATAGAAATGATAATTGAAAGTAAGGAATAATGAATGAACACAATGCTGCAACTCACCACCCTTCAATGGCTTCCTTGAAGGACTAAAGTCATACAAATCACCTCAAGGATTTAGAACTTGCTTGATAGAATTGCTTGAATGCTTGAATGCTTGAATGCTTGGATGTTTGGATGCTTGGAGACTTACAATAATGTTAGCCTTCACAAAACAATAACATGAACACAAATGGATTTTGACATGATGTTGGATCTTGAATTGCAGCAATAAAACTTTGAAATTATGCTCTTGACTTGCTCTTGATAATAATACTTTCTCAATTGTGTGTCTTAGGTTTCAAATGGTAAAATAACTAGGTATTTATATGCAATTTCTAATTTCTTGAAAATCAAATTCTAAATACCAACAATTGAAATTTGAATTCTAAATGTTAAAATACCATAAACAACATATTAAAAATTGGTCCTCGACAAGATAGGGGGACCCATATGCCCATGGGCATATGGGTCCTAGCCTTATCTTTCAAGACATTAAGTGTTAGGATCATAACATTAACTATTTGCATTTATTCAATGTTTGCAATCCTTTAGAAAATGATAAAAATAGGTTTTAGAATGCATAATTTAGGAAATTAGGGACTCAATTAGTCTCATTAATTTGGGGGTTCAAAACATAGTGTAAAATTGTTAAGGGTGACAATTTTCTACACTACAATAATGTCCAATTATTTTGTTAAATTATTAATCAAATAATTAAGGATATTTGATTAATTCGTCATCTTCATACTATTTTCTCCCTTTTGATTAAATAATTCTAAATAATTTAATTAAAATACTAATTTTCCCTCTTGATTAAATAATTCATAATTATTTAATGAAAGATCTTAATTATGCCAACTTGCACAATTAAATGATTTTCATAATTCTTTATTTAACTAATTTTCCTCCAATCCTCCAACTTGCACAAAGAATATTCCCCAAAGAATATTCTCCTTTCAAATTCAAATGCTTCCCTCCAATTCAAAATATCTCCAACTTATTTCCATGAAATAAGGGATATTGTTGAGTTCTCATGGATTATGAACCCTCGATTAATCCTTGATCCACACCTTCATGGATTATGAACCATTGATTTAATCTTAGATCCACACTCACCTCCTTAATTTCCTCTCATTCATTGATTATCATTTTCAATTTTGATCATTGATTAGAACTCCTAAAATTTATAAATACCAAGCCTTTCAACATGAATTTAATTCACAATCCTCATAAGCATCTTTACTCTCTAGAATTATTGACTCAATTCTTGAGCATTCTAGAGCATTATCTTGTGAATCACACTCTCTCATCAAAGCTTTTGCAACGTGGATAATGCATAAACCTAAGAAATCTACATCCATATTACAATTATGCATCAATCCATAATGGGATTGAGAGGTTTGCACTTTCAGTTTGTTTAATTGCTTTGAATTTAGTTCAAATCTTTAGATTAATAAATTTGAATGCTTTGCAAATGAATTTCATTGAGTGTGGCCTTGTTCAATATTAATCTTGTTTGATTTTAGTTCAATTATACTGTTATTTGATCATTCATGCTAACCATACGACATTATCAAGAATATCCTTCGCTCTATCATTGTCAAATTTCTTATATAATCTACCATGGAAGCTAGTAGTCTTATGATAAAAAAACAAGTTATAACACTTTTATCTCTAAAGCACTTTCATAATTAAGCATTATCAAGCATTTATCATTATCATTGTCATTATCACTATATCATTATTGTTCTTTCATAGTTTGTTACTTTGAAGAGCAACCAACAATAGAGCAAATCAAGATCTTAGCTATGATGAATTTGCTTGATATCTAAACTCTAAATTCTGAGCCAAGATCTTGAATTTCATTAAAGTGATTGTTGAAGTGTGAATTTTGTACTTTCATTGCATTGTTATTATTTGTGATTCACATTTTCATCATCCACAAGGAGTTTTTTTGACTAAATAGGTGAACTAGTTACCCTAGTTCAAGTCCCTTTGGTGGGTTCAATTAATGATGAAGAGTGATATCAGAGACAATATATGTAGACATGCAGATGACCTATATGATGATGAAGTGGATTTGATTCATTATTACCCTTTAGAAATTGAAGTATGCTAGAATGATTCTCCTTGTGATTGTATGCAAACTCCTATGAATTAGTTGCATATTGAATGTCTTAAAATACTATGTCATAACATCATGTTGCATGAACATATAGTAATTTGGCTTACAACAATTAGTAGAAAGGGATAAGAGGTCAAGAATTTGAATTTCAAGTTCATTCTTACGTGCCTCAAGATTGATTTATGTCAATTCCACACCACTTTGAAATGAACCTTAAAATTAAAATGACATTTTTGAGGGAAGGAGTGAATATATGAAAGTAAATGTGAATGAGATTACAATAATAAAAGTAAATAGTGAATGTGTGAGGATAAGTGTAACCAATGATAAATAAAGATACATGTAGAATGAATTATGAATCAAACACAACAAAAACTATACCACTTATCAATATATTTAGTCGATAGCTACATATAGTGTGAGATTTGAGCCTAAAACAAGTCTCACGCTTGCAAACCATTGTTGAGTCATCATAAAAGAAGTTTCAACTGGTGTTTAATGGTAAAAGCCTCCAAAATATAAGGTGAAAGCCTCCAAAATCTCACTTATCATAAAAAATCCAAATAAATATTGATTTGACAACTAGATGGGAACATTCTATTTCCATTTAGAGTGTTTTTTGTCAATTTGATGACAATTTCATTTTTTCATTTGTATTGCTTTATGTTTTAAATCTGCATGCAAATATTTCATAATCAAATTATACTTTTTTAAGGAAAAAATCTAAATTTGTCTAAGTTTATTTCATTCCATTATTTAGCATTTATTATTAAATGTTTAATCCAACCACATGTAAAGTGTATTTGCAGTGCATCCATGCACAAATACATACTCTCTAACATATTAACATACATATAATTTTCTATTGACATAATCCTTGAACTTTCTTTCGATACAAATACTAATATTACACTAAACCATCTCACTAAAATTGATACAAAACTACATAAAAATAACATGTTAACATCTTATTATATATTCAATATTTAATGAATAATCACTTGAAAAAAAATGTATCCCGGCTTCAAGGAACATACCTACTTGGTTTCTACCCAATTATTCCCCTGCAATATCAGCCAAATTACATGTGGATAAAAAGGAATCTGAAGTTGTACATTGAAGATGCCGAAGAGTTGGTACCTACCTCCCCTTACGCGTGATTTGATGTGAGTGAGTGCCAACAAGAATCACTGTCGCACACCCTTTTTTGTTTTTTTGACAATATCAGAAAATATAGCAATATCAGCTAAAAACCATTAACCACCTCACGGTTGACTAACCCGGTTTCCCGTTCAAAGTCGCCGGTTTCACGTTCAAAGTCATCAGTTTCACGACGCCTGCTGGAAGGCCGCGCCGTAGAAAAGAAACCGGCGTGTTAAGAAGTCGATATACAAAAGGAAAAAAACAAAATCGTCTGTACACCTCCAGCGTAATAGCAAAATTTATCATATCAAATCTGTACAGAATTTGACCAAGATATGGAGGTATATTGATAAAATCTGGCAATAAAACCTATTATTCTGCCGATGCAAAGCAGGTTTTCAATGCATCAAAGCCCTGCATAATAATCGAGCAATGTCGGTGACAGAGCTAAGGGAGCGGCATGTAGCTTCAACGGCAAGGGTCAATTCTCTCAGGGAGCGAATTAAAGAGAAGCGCCTTCTGCTTTTGGATACAGACGGTTAGTCTTTGTAATTATTCTAAATTTTTAGGTGCGTGTTGAGTCGGATTTAGGTCTAAATTAACTGGCTGGGCGAATGGATCGGAAAATGTTTTGACGTTTTTTGTTGTCGCTTGTATAGTTGCAACGTATGCTAAAAATAATGCACGCTCGGCGGTGAACTTTAATAACGCGGATGTTGTGTGCTGTAGAACGCTTCAAGGCCATACCGGAAAGGTAAGAAATCTTTGTCTATGTTGTGGTGTCATTTGAAGCGTGTACGCTGTAGACTGTAGAATGTTATGTTGTATTAAGTTGCTGTTCGCGCTGGTATTTTTTGGAAACATATTTCTTTCTCGAAAATATAACGGAAAATTGAAATTCTTTATAGGGAACACAGAGAAAATTTAGCTACCTGAAATATTATTAGAATTTGGAATATGTTGTGCTTCCTAAATTTGTGCTTCAATAGATCGTTGGCTTATCTTTTAAGCAAATTGAAGTTCCGACAGATCTTATATGCGAATCAAGTTAAACATAGAGTTTTATCTACTTTAGTAACACAAAGATATTTAGAATTTTATTTTAGTAAACTTGTATTCTGGAAAAGTGAATGCTTCAAGCTCATTCTGAATTATGATTTATCTTTCTTTTTCCTACAAGATTTTAGATAAAATGTATTTTTCTTGCAGTCTCATTAACCTATTTTGGTTACTTGTGGACGTTAATATATATATTTCAATGTTTGATTTAATGAAATATATTTAAATTTTTGAATCACCGTCTTTGGGAAGCAGGGAACTATATCAGGTGCATGTTTTCCAACCTTTCTTAGCGCATGTTTTTATGGGGTTGGTTATTTTTAAATGGCATGCTGTATTCAGAAGGGCAAAGATTTTTTAATGTGATCTTTTATTTATTTATTTCATAGCAATGAATTTAAATAGTATGGTTGAAGTTACATTCATGAAGCTGAAGCAAGTCTTATCCTAGCAATGGACATATATATGGTGAATGAGACTCTCTTCGTGGTACTTCCGGCCATTCATGTTGTCTTCAATGCCCTTCTAGACAGACTGCCAGAATAGAATATATTGTCTTCTAAACATGTAATGAAAAAAAGGGCATTTTTTTGTTCTTTCCACAGTATGTTTGGAAACAGATTTAATTTAGCTACCGAAAATATTGTTATCTTAAATGTGTCTTTAAGTAGACATTATCTGAGGTAAATTTTTACTCAACAAATACGCTTGTGATAAGTTTGTGACTGAATAGGTTGTTATTTAAAATTTCAAGTAAAATAAAGCACTGACAGGCTTTTTATGCAACTTAATTTAACTGTCAACACATTTAATCCCTTGTTTTTAGTAATGTTAACCTGTGGAAGCCCAAAAGTCCAACACGTGGCCCATTGTTTTTTAGTAACGTTAACATGTAAAAGCCCAAAATTTCAACATTTGGTTTGATGTCAAATATTTAAATTTTAGAATCACCATCTTTAAGACACAGAGAAACTGCATCCAGTGCACAAATTTTTCTTATTTTTAGGGCATCCTTTTATTGTGAATGTTTTATGTTTGATAAGTAAAAAGGAGAAGAGGGTCTCATACCCAATAAATTAACATCCAAAAAGCGTTTGAGGCTTTTACAGTGCCGCATAGGCCACCTTCATTGTAATTTAACTGCCAGGTAGCCTGGCCAGCCTATGTCGGAGTTCCCACGAACAACAAATACAAAAAAGTCTCCAATTGAAGAGAGTACAGAGGCATAAACAATTTGGGTCTGAAGGAGGGGAGGAACTTCCCAGAATCTTCACCATTACTTTCTTATTGCTTTCACCCTTGCCTTAACTGAAACACTGCCACCATTAATTTGAAGGTGAAATTTTGCTGCCAAACCTGCCTTCTCAGCCTTTCCCTGTCTGAAAATGGAGATTCAAATCTGAAAGGGCAGCAAAGAACATCGAGGCTGATTTGTGGAGCTGGCTCTGATTCCTTTCATTCTATTGTACACTTCTGCAGCATTGCTACATGACCAACAGAGAGAGAAAATCTACATTGCAGTTATTATCACCATCCTAAAGGAGACTGGAGAGCAGCAATTGAATGAAGCAATGCAAGTTAATAAGTGTTTTGGATTCCAAAGGGAATTCTGAAGTCCATAATTGAGGCAGACCATTCACTCTCTCTAGCCCATTGTCCACTAAAAGCATTTCTCCAGAATCTATGCCATAGTTGGCAAAAAAGTCAGCAAACTTGTCTGCTTCCTGGTAACAATGACAATATAAGGATTCCAGTGAATCCAGAATGGACCATGCCCTGCTGAGAAATTTATCAATTTTCTATTTTTGACAGTGTCGATGATGACTCAGAAATCCCCTTCAATGCACAACTTTCTGATGCCACACTACCAAGCCAATTGAAGACCCAGAATCAAGGCAGATGCTTTATTCTCATTATTAGTTCCATCATCCAACTTAAGTGAAGCCACCCTAAGAAGGGAGCTTGCATGATATCTGATAATGCACTCCACTGTAGAAGCCCTTGGGTTCCCTCTACAAGCTCCATTAAAATTCATCTTGAAAAATATTTGTGGGGGGGTGGGACATGACCATTTGGTTCTAATTAACATTAGAATTTTTCTTAATCTTGAGCACCCTATGAGTAGGCATGGAGCTAAGTAACATCAGAAGATTGCCTACTGTGAGATAACCTTTCCAATGCCTGGAACAATACTGCTTCTGAAATAGCCAATTCAATTTTTGGGACAAAATCTGCTGTGAAAGGTCAAATAGGACCCTGATTTTGATCCACCTGCACATTTGAGAATATTCTCTTCATCAAAAAAGTATATCTTTCTGAGAGGTAGATGACTGGCCAGACATATGTTTCGATCCTCTGAAATGAGAGTCCCAGCAAGATCCTTCCATTTGGCAAAAGGTACTCCATCAATCACGACTACTTCAAAATAGTGACAAACCTTCCTGTCCGAGGTGATTGAGAGTGTAGCTTTGGCTTGTTGCAATCCCTCTAGGTTCTCAAGGCACCCCTGCCATTCCAAGAGTCCACCTAGAAATCCATGGCTTTTTCCTTTTGAATTTCCCAGGTCAAATGACTAACAATGATGGGTCTACACGTCAACATATAGTTCCAAATGTAAGAGTCATGGGGAGGATTGCCCACCGAGAAAATCGTCTTGGGGTTGTCATTGTTCAGGTATTTCTTTTGCAGAAGTTGGCACCACTTTGTGGAAGATTGATTGAACAGGAACCAAACATGTTTGGCCTCCAAGGCCAGATTATATTTCTCCAAGCTTCTGATTCCAGCTACCCCTTCACTCTTTGGAGGGAAAACTTGATCCCATGATATCAAAGAAACTTTTAATTTTCCTGTGCTCCCCAGTCCCTTGCTAAAGAAATTTTCTCATTATCTTCTCAAGGCTTCTTAGAATTCCACTAGGAGACTTAAGAGTAGACATAAGGTAGATTGGAATAACCACCAATGCTGATTTGATTAGAAGGATTCTGCCTGCTTAATATAGCCACCGCCCCTTTCAAGAGCTAAGTCAGGCCTGGAAGGCATCACAAAGTTCTTCCATGACAGCTGGCACTGTGATCTAGGAGGGACCCCCAAGTGTTTACTTGGAAGGTTGCCTAGTTTGATACTTAGAAGATTTGCTATTCTGACTTGCAACCATTGAGAAATGTTAAAGTTTTTTTTTTTTTGTCAGATTTGTTTTCATTGATTACTTGTCTAGATGCTACTGAGTAAGAAGAAAGGAGTTCTTTGAAGTTAGCAGCTTCTGTTGTATAGGCATTGCCAAACAATAAGGTGTAAGCCACAATCTGTTGGTGGGAGAAAGGTTCCAATTCATCTTTGTCTGAGTCCTCTTATATGACCATTAAGCTTAGCCCCCTTTATTGATCTTTGTAGTGCCTCAGCTACTATAATAAAAAGAAAGGGGGATAGTGGATCACTCCACCTCAGTCCTCTAGTTGAATTAAAAAAAACTTGAGGGACTAACATTGAGCAATATAAAAAAATGAGGACTTGAAATGCATCTGTAACTCCATGCAATCCGTTCCTTGCTAAAACTAAATTTTTGAGAGTTTTTAATGAGAAATTTCCTATTGACCTTGTCATATGCCTTGCTGATATCGAGCTTGATCAAAATACTTTTCATATTTTTCTGTGTGACAGAATGAATAAGTTCATGAGAAGTAATGATGCATTCCATTATGCTTCTGTCAATGAAAGACCTGCTTTGCTCGGGAGAGAGAAGGTTGAGGAGGACTGCTTTGAGGCGGTTGGCCACTGCTTTGGAGGTGATTTTGTAGATTGTATTGGAAAGGGCAATGGGGAAAAATCTGCAAAGAAGTTAGGCGCTTGAAATTTAGGAGTGAGAGCAATAAGTGCGCATTGAAGTGCTTTAGAACCCTTCCTGATCTTCTGGACTCGTCAACATCAAGAAAGACTTCTTACTATCTACCGCAAATGTTGAAAGGAAGTGGCTGGGAAGCTGTCAGGTCCCAGAGCTCTGTCCTGCATTTGGAAGAGGGCAGATATGACTTCTGAAATATATCAAGTAGGTTCAAACTTCAAACACAAGGAACAGGAATAACTGCAATCTACTCAGCACAGATCAAACAACAAATGATAGGATTTCTCTATACAGTCTGATCACCAAAACAGGAAATGCCCACACAGAAGTAAACAGATGACTGATCTTAATGATTACTGAGAGTCTGAGACAATAGTAGTGACAAGCGACTTATAATGTTTGCAAGTACTGATATACAGAATACAAATCAAGTTCAATGATCCCAATAAATCAGAATTGACATACTAATCTCCAGCCCTCAGATCTGTACAGGATCAGTATTAGGAGGCGCTTATATGAATATCCAGAATGTGGTCCTGGAGTAGTTGCAAATCTGTAGTAAGACACCTGCAAAGTAGACCCGAAGGTGTAGAGTGTCGGCTTGACTGGAATTGATCTTCGTCTCTGGCAGTCTTTAATTCGCAATGAATTCCTGAGACCAGTTGTCGCAATATCTTAAGCCAAGTGATGGTCGGGATGTAATCCTGTGAGCCTGATGGAATGGAGAAGTATCATAGCCTGAAGATTGCGCTGCTGTTCAGTGTCAACTCCACTCTTGTGATCTCTTGATGTTTCACGATAGCCAGCAACTGGTATGAAAGCACCAATCTGAACAGAGATTCCCCTTTGATGCCACGCTGAGACTGTGAGCTACAGTATGACCTGAGGGTGGCGTATTGGCTCTGCCACCACCAGATCGTTGATCACTTCAACCAAGCTCCTCCAGGTATCAACGCTACAGCCCAGACAATCGAATATCAGATGATGAAATAGAATGCTGGAAATGAATGCGAAAGAACTAAACACGGAACCAGGTGAGATTGTCGCCTCACCAGGTAGTCGAATTCAAGGGGTTTTTGTCCCTCAAACCGCCATAAAGCACTCGCTTCATCTGTGATGATAACAACCAGCAAAAGAGCTAACATATACAGGAAACTGATGCCTTCCTCAAATGAGGTCGGCCCAGCAAGGAATTTGCCTTCCAAAAGAGGTTGGCCACAGGAACAATAAAATTTAAATGTTATTTTATTAACAATTTAAATTTAAGTTTATTATTTAATATTATATTAAATTGGGGTGTTAAGAAACACCTTTTTCCAGCCAAGAAACTCTTTGATGCCGACTTATGGGGCGGGGACACGACAACTTCATCCTCTGTAAAGGGAGCCATCAAATCCCTGTTTTATACACCTGATACTAGTCAAAGAATGAAGGCAAAATGTCTATTTTGGTCAATCAAACTGGATGGATCTTTGCAGCCAAGCAATTTTTTTGAAAAGCTAACCACTTCCAATTTATTTTTTGAGATTTGATCCAATATTCTTCTGTTACTGGTTGAGATTGATGAAATTCTGTTTATGCTATGTCTAGCCTTATTCAAATTGTGAAAGAATTTGTTGTTTCAATCTCCAACCTCAAGCCATATCTCCCTTGACTTTTGTTTCCAGAATATCCTCTCTCTTTTTGTAGTTCCTATAATTTGACCAAAAATGCTTTTAGTCTGTGATAGGCTTCTTGGTCTATCCCAACATTTTCAACAAGTTTATTAACCGATAAATCTTCTTCTACTCTAGCCTTTTTAGCTAATATAATTTTGGAGGAGTAAATGTTCCAATCCTTCATACAACCTTCAACATAAGTGAGCATCTTTGATAATTGAAACATTTTGGTGCCTTTCAAAATTGGAGGATGGCTACATCAGAATTTTGCCTTATCATCAAACTCAGCATCTCTAAGCTAGATGAGTTCAAATTTGAAGGGACATTTGTGGGGGGATGATGTGAATCGCCAATGTGAGAGAGAGAGCTAGAGGGAAGTGATCAGAACCAGAAATGGGAAGAATTGTGGATTCCAAAATCCAATTGCTACAGGACATAAGAAAGTGGGCAAGTCTTTTTGGAATGTAGCAAAATCCAACTCATTTATTTTTCCAAGTGAAATTTGTTGGAAGTGGAATTACTCTGAGAGGGGTTGCTGAATCAGAGTAATATATATTTTTAAAAACTCTTATGACATGAAATGCAGATTTTAACCTTTTTGGTCTTGATCAGAATGAGACTTTAAAAATGCAATAGAGAAACTAAACTTTGAAAGAATAGACAGATAACACAACTAATTATAAAACAGTTCTTGTTAAAGCATGATGTATTTTGTTCATATAAGGCTGAATGAACAACTTTTTAATGCTTTCTTTTGCAAGGAAACTAGACTTTCAGATGACAGTAAATAACATTTAAACTTTGCACATTAGCAACTGAACCAAGAGCATTTAGATGAAACTGAACAGTGATAAAGTATCAGAGCATTGCATGAACTAACTGAACATAAATGACAAAAAGAAAGATTGTGCAAGATAGACACAAATCACACAAAAGAGTGACAGAAATTGCCGAGTGGAAAACCCTCTTGGGTAGAAAAACCACTCCAAAATGCCTTGTAGGCTTGATTCCAAAAACTGATTACAATATTTTCAGAGCACTAACTCAATACTGAAATTCTGAAGCACCAACTTCAATAGGAGCACCAACCCCTTTGCAAAGTTTTTCAAATAGCAATGTAAACTATCAGGACTTTGTAATTGCATGCTTGTGCAATCACAAAATCTCAATAGAGTACAAGATGCTGGGCTAATAGGCAAATTTAGAGGCCTTTGGCCAGCCCTCAGAAACCTAGAAAAATAGGTGGTGGAAAATTGGGGGGATTCCTTCAATATTCAAAGTTCAAACCCTTGAAAAGGGTTTCTTTATGTTCAGCTGTCCAAACATGGAAGCCAAAAACCTCATCCTCAAAGGAGGACCTACCTAAAAGATTGGGTGCTGAATTTTGATCCCCTAAATTGTGCCCTTGGAAAAACCCCAATTTGGTTCTGACGATATAATTTGTTTTTGGAATATTGGAAGGAATGTCTTTGAGAAAAATATGAGTTAGTCTAGGAGAACTTTTGGATTTGAATGAAAATGCCAAGGTCACTTTGGTTCCTATGCTTGCATACCTGTCAAGATGGATCTATCAAGATTCAAAACCATTCCAAACTTCATCAACTTGTGATCTCCCTCTGGCCTACAATTTCAAAATATTGAAATTGAAGCCATCCAACTGAAGTGCTTTGTGTGTCAATAGTCTAGTATAATGTCCCTTTTTTTTTCTTATTTTTCCTTGAATATAATAAAATCTAACTCACAGTAAATACAAATGAATGTGATTCTCCTTGAAGTCGATCTGCTGCTACAGATTGATGATCTGCTGAAAGTGCGAACTCCTTCTAGATATGCGAATATGCTTATGAACTTGATGATCAAATGAATAATCATCCTCTTGTATTTATACGCCAAGGAAGGAGAAAGACGTGACCCTTCATGAGAGAAGTCGGCCCCAAAAGAAAAATGTCTTTTTTAGAAATCGTGACTTTCAAAGTCGGCTTTAATTAATGATTAAATATTAATCATTAATAATGCAATTAATGCATGGTAAATGAGGTGCCTCCACATGATTGAATATAATGACTTAAGATAAATTTGAATAGCCAAAGGCTATATTTAAATTTATCTCTCCAAGTCGTGGCTGGAAGTAATTTGTCCAGACGCTGAACATCAACACTCTCTCTCAACTGGGGAGGAATACTTCCAACTGTATAAGTCATATCACCTCATCGTGATGACAAACACCATGGCTACACCCATGTGTGAAAAGAAGCATATCATCTCATCGTGATAACATATCACCTCATCGTGATATCAACCATTATGGCTACACCCATGTATGGTATGTACAAGTGCTCATCACTCAACGTGATGTTGTCACCTCATCGTGATGTTTCACCATGGCTCTCCCAAAGGGTGGAAACAAGGGCTTGCACCTCAAATCTCTCTTATAGAGAGAAATGCATTAAAGCAAAACATAGAAGATCACTGAAGTTGAGACTCCCTCTCAGCTAGGGCTTCATTCTCCACAATACCCAGCTTGTCTCGGAAGTACACAAACTTTACTCTGGAGAGGGGCTTGGTGAGAATGTCTGCCGTTTGCTCATGAGTGCTAATGTATTTCAATTGAATTGCTTTCCTCAATACCATATCTCTGATATGGTGGTAATTGATCTCAACATGCTTGGTCCTGTCATGAAACACTGGATTGACAAAAAGCTTCTCACAACTTTGATTATCAAGTGAATGATAGTGGGCTCCAATGATTGTCCAAACAATCCTGCAAGGAGCTTTCGAAGCCACATTGCATCTCGAGATGCCACACATGCTGCAATATACTCTGCCTTTGCAGTGCTTAGTGCCACTGAAGACTGCTTCCTGCTACACCAGGAGATCATAGCAGACCCTAAAATGAAACAACATCCAGAGGTCCGATTAGTGACACACCCTGCCCAATCAAAATTGGTATAACCATGCAGCTTCAAGTCTAGACCAGAAGAATATCTCAACCCATATCCAACTGTGCCACGTAGATATCTCAGAACATGCTTTGCTGCAACTAGATGTATTTGCCTTGGTTCACACATGAATTGACTAAGTGCACTCACTGCATAGCAAATATTAGGTCTAGTATTTACTAGATACATCAACGATCCAATCAATTGCTTGTACATAGTGGGATCCACCAGATTTGAATTAGTTGCAGCCTCCTTAAGCTTCTGAAAGTTGGTCTCCATAGGTGTAGACATGGATTTACAATCCATCATACCAAATCTCTTCAAAATGTCAATAGTATACTTTCCTTGACTCAAAATTATTCCATCAGGTTTCTGCCATCCTTCTAAGCCAAGAAAGTAGTGCATGAGTCCAAGATCCTTCATTTCAAATTTAGAAGCTACCTCCTTCTTGCATTTGAAAATGAGGTGTTCTTCTCCAATAAGAATTAGATCATCAACATATAGAACTAAGATCAATGCTTCACCATTAATCACTTTGAAGTAAAGGTTAGAATCAATATCATTCTTAGAGAAACCCAAACTCATCAAATATTGATCAATTCTTTCGTACGAAGAATGAGGAGCCTGCTTAAGGCCATACAATGCCTTCTTCAACCTGCAAACGTGAGACTCCTTCCCATGAACCTCAAAGCCATCAGGTTGCTCAATATATACCTCTTCCTCAATTACACCATTTAGAAATGCGGTCTTCACATCCATCTGGTGTATCTTCCATCCTTTAGATGCTGCAAGAGTAATGATGGTCCTGATGGATGTATAACGAGCAACTGGGGCAAATGTTTCCTCATAATCTATCCCTTCTTTCTGTGAGAATCCTCTAGCCACAAATCTAGCCTTGTACTTCTCAATGCTCCCATCTGTTGCATGCTTGATTTTGAAGAGCCATTTAGAAGATACCACAAATTTGCCTTCAGGTCTAGGTACGATGTCCCAAACATCATTCTGGAGGATAGAGTGATATTCCTCAGACATAGCATCTTTCCAAACTTGCTGACTTGTAGCTTCCTCAACACTGGAAGGCTCAGACTCAATCATTTGACTCATCAATGCAACATAGTTTGAAAACTTCTGAGGTCTTTTGCTTTCTCTGAAAGTTCCTCTAGGAGATGCAAAGTTTTTTGCCTCCTACATTGTTCGCCTAGCCCATAGAGGTCTCTTTCTACCAATGACAATGTCGGTAGGCCCATTAGTAGGTTCCAAAGGCTCAACTGGTTCATCATCTTCTTTTGGATTAGTAGTCTCCCTCTGAATCTCAGGATGGTCAACTTCCATGTCCTGAGGAGACTCTTGGTCTTCATTGTCTATCTCCATATGATGACATTTGGATCTTTTGAATGCAACATCTTCTTCAAATGCAACATCCCTGCTGATGTCAATTAACTTTTGACCAGGAATGTAAACTCTGTAGGCTTTTGAAGTCTCACTGTAGCCCACAAATATTTCCTTCTTGCCAGATGGTTCCAATTTTGTCGTTTTATCTTTAGGAATATGAATATACACAGGACAGCCAAATATTCTCAAATGATTGACTTCAGGCTTTACACCTGTGATGGCTTCCTCAGGTGTCATGTCCTCCAAGATACGGTGAGGGCATCGATTTAGGACATACACAGCTGTCCTAGAGGCTTCGGCCCAAAGAAAGTTTTATAGATCCTGATCATGAATCATGGCCTTAGCTGCTTCTACAATGGATCTGTTCTTCCTTTTCTGCTACACCGTTTTGTTGAGGATTGTAAGGGACACAAAACTCCCTCTTAATCCCTACTTCAATGCAAAAGTTACGAAAGCTGCCGAAAATATACTCTCCACCGTTTTCGGATCTCAGAACTTTGATCCTCTTCCCGGACAAGTTTTTTACTTGAGCTTTGAATTCCTTGAATCTCTCAAGTACTTCCTCTAATTCTTTAGACTTTAAGAAATAAATCCAAGTCTTTCTAGAGTAGTCATCAATAAAAATTACATAATACAAGAAACCACTCAAAGAAGCAATAGACATTGGACCACACAAATCAGAATGAACAAGATCTAGAATACATTTAGATCTACTTTCACTACTATGGAAAGGTCTTTTAGTGTTCTTACCCAATGCGCATCCTTGACAAGTACCTTCATGCTCTTGGCTCAATTTGGGAATGCCGATGACCATCTTCTCCAAGGTTGGAAGAGCACGGAAGTGAATGTGAGCAAATCTTCTATGCCAAAGCTCACATGAACTTGAAGCATCATGCAACAAGGCTTGAAGAGGATGGGTGGAGAGCCTGTAGAGATTGTCTTTTAAGGCTGAAATTGAGACAAGGTTCCTCTTGATGCCAAGTACAAATAGTACATCACTCAACTGCAAGGTGATTCTTGAATCTAAGTGAATGGTGGAGGTCTCGACACCTTTCACAGAGTAACTTGCATCATCTCCAATTATTACTTGAACACTTGAATCTCTCATCACCGAATCTGAGAGATGTTCTCTAAACCCAGTGATGTGACGAGAGGCGCCACTATCAATCAACCAAGTGTTGCTATTTGTTGGAACATTGCTTGATAAGGCAGAATAGAATAGGAATTCCCTTGAATCCTTCAGAGGGGAGATCTCATCCACATCTACAAATGAAGCATGCTGTTTAGGCTTGGTTGGGAAATCCTTTGCATAGTGACCAAACTTGTCACATCTAAACCATTGAACACGAGATAGATCCCTCTTCTTCTTGAATGCCGGGGCACCATCTGACCCTTTATCTCTATTCCTCTTGAAGTATCCTTTCTTTCCTCCTTTTCCTTTCTTCTTCGAGGATTGAGCGGAAAGAACATGAATGTCTTCATTTGTAGATCTTTGACCAAAGCCTCTTGCAACCAACCTTGGTTCTTCTTGAATACAATTTGCTCTCAAACGATCAAACTTAGGAAGTTTTGATCTCGCATTGATTCCTTGCATGTATGACTCCCAAGGTTTAGGGAGACCATTGAGAGCCAACATAGTCAGATCCTTGCTATCAACAATATGCCCAATGGTAGAGAGCCGATCTCTCAACTCGGTGATCTTCATGAAGTATGAGATGATTGATTCTCGTTTCGCCATCTTAGTATGATGAAGTTGTTGCTTTAATGCAAGAGCCCGACTTGTGTTGTTGATTTCATACATCTCCTCCAAGGTCTTGAACACATCTCTTGCAGTATGCAACTTAGAGATGATTGGCACAATGTGATCTTTCACGGAATCAACCAACTTTTTTTTCGCCTTAGTGTTATTTCTCTTCCATTGAGGCTTCTCATTCTCTTCGGTTGGTTTAGGAACTTCATTTTCCACGAACTCAGCTAACTCATTTTCCTGCAAAGCGAGCATCACTCTAAAATTCCAGGATGCGAAGTTTGATGCACGCTCAAGTCTATCCTCCACCTTGAGCCTATTCACCATCTTGACAATAAGGTAGATGTAAACTAAAATGTGAACAATAATGGAGGATATTGCTGCTTGAATGAAATCTGATCTAGATCTTCTTAAACCTGCTCTGATACCATATTAGTTTTTCATGATCAGATAATTCAAAACTGAAAGTAATTAGAAAATGGAGCACATAAGACAATTAACACAGCAAGATACCTTGGGAAAACCCTCCAACTTGAGGGAGAAAAACTCAGCCAATATATCTCTTATATATTGATAGAATAGGAGCAGAAATCTGCTTACAACTTAGGCATAGCACAATGCCGATTTGATACAATGAATAAGAGCACCTCTCTTAGATGCTAAATACAAATGAATGTGATTCTCCTTGAAGTCGATCTGCTGCTACAGATTGATGATCTGTTGAAAGTGCGAACTCCTTCTAGATATGCGAATATAACTATGAATTTGATGATCAAATGAATAATCATCCTATTGTATTTATACGCCAAGGAAGGAGAAAGACGTGACCCTTCATGAGAGAAGTCGGCCCCAAAAGAAAAATGCTTTTCTAGAAATCGCGACTTTCAAAGTCGGCTTTAATTAATGATTAAATACTAATTATTAATAATGCAATTAATGCATGGTAAATGAGGTGCCTCCTCATGATTGAATATAATGACTTAAGATAAATGTGAATAGCCAAAAGCTATATTTAAATTTATCTCTCCAAGTCATGGCTGGAAGTAATTCGTCCAGATGCTGAACATCAACAAACATGTGGCAGTTGATGCCCTTCCTCTATAGTGAAGATCTGTTTAGGGTTCTAAGAATAGAGGCAAGCAAGAATGTGTTGAGCACTAGAAAAAGACAATTTATAGGACGGTGAAGGATGCATTGGTTAAGCATTGATTTTGAAACTGACCTTAAATGTAAAGAATGCCAAGGTACTGTTTGACAATGCCAATTACTTCTCATCTATAAACAAAGATTTGTATTAAAAGCATAGTTACAAGACTCGGACTTGGCGCAGACTCAGCAAGCTGATTTTTGACCCCGACTAGGACTTGGTGCCTAGACTTGGTAGACTGAAAAATCCATGGAAAAAAGAGATTTTTAAGGATTTACAACTCGTATCATGCACCTTTCAATAAATAAACTGTAAAGACACAATAAACTAATCAAATAGAAGCTACTTTGACCATAGACACAAGTATACATCGATCACATGAGTATAAAAGTGGATTTTAGTTGAAGAAAACAACATTTTTAGTATATAAATATTGTCAATTGTTTAAGGTGTACAAAACTCATGGATTATGATATCCATGGCATGAAAACAAAAATCACAATATGGAGTTATGAACTATGGAAGAAAGGAGCTTGGATCCTGCAGCCCGACATTACTAGCTCTTTGTGGATTCATGTGCTTGTATTTCTGACAGGTTTGCAAATGCTGCTATAGCCTTAGGAGCATTACTGATGATAGGGTTCGACTAAGCAAACTAGAAGTAAATGCAATTCAATTACTAGGACTTCAAGTGGAAAAAAGTTGAAAAGATAAAAAAATGTTGCTCTTCCATCCAATATGGCCTGAAAAGATATTCATTTTTTTGTTTTTTAAAACGAGAGCAGGGATTTGGAAGTAGTGCCCCTAGTGGGGTCAAGGGCAGCACCTCTTGTGGGAGTTTGGGGGCAATGCTCTCAGCGGGGTCAAGGGGTAGTGCCATTTTTTATAATTTACCACTTTTAACCATCCTTCAAAATTGCTTAAAATCATTCAAAAAACACTTTCATATGTCTAAGCATTTTCAAAATTTTATGCTTTTTTTTCTTGGTTTTCATAGACCTAGCTGAGTCTACCTGTTGGGACTTGCCAAGTCCAATGAGTTTTGCAGCCTTGTTTTGACTTGCTTGCCTTGAGACTTGTTGAGTTTGGGCAAGTCTTAGCAAGTCGTGTAACACTGATTAAAGATACAAAGGCCTACCTTTTTATTGTTTGTTTCAAGGGGGTATAGGTCAGAAATTTGGGATAGATGCCAAAGCTTGCAGCTTATATCAATATATGCACCGTATCAATAGAATTGTCAACAAATAGGATGAGTACAAGTCATTGTGGAAGGAGAGAGAAATTCCAAAAACTAAAGTGTTAGCTTAAGAAATGGCTAACTAGTGGTTCCACCATGCCAATATAAAAGGTAGGGAAGGAAGAAATTAATTAGGTTAATGTCTACAAATAACCAAAATAGGTCAATGGGCGCAAAAAATACATGCAATAGGAAGTACTAGGGTTAAAAAATCCTTGGTTATTCAAACTAACCTAACACAAAGTAGAAGAGAAAATTGAAGAGGTTAGGAAGGGGTAAACCTAAGTTGGTTATACCCTAAGTCATAAGACAAAGTATAGGTGTGATAGCCTTGGAGAGAAGCACCTTACAAAGAAATATGCAATAGATAAAGATGAAGCATCATGAAAGGATGCCATCACTATCACTGTATCACATGTTTAAGGTAGAGATTGAAGTGAAAAAACCAATAGTCACAATTGATCAGTACAAAAGGGCTTAGAGAGGATATGGGAATAGTCATGGAGGAATATCTAGGCTTGAGGGAGCCAAGCTAGACAATTTTGGAGGAAGTTGACTACTTGCCCTAGGGCCTCTCCCAACATGCAATATTGATGAACTTTCAGTGATAGAGAAAAAAGTTAGTAATTTTGCTTTGTTTGCATGATTTGGATTATGGACAAGGCAAAGATCCTTGATTGCAAATTAAGGAGACCAGCTTGATGCAAACACCTTCTTGGTTTAAATACTTTTGCTCTATGTTACCGGTTCACCCCTACCATGCCAAATTCAGGTTTGGTTCATACCTAGTCTTGATTTAGGATCAATCTGCTAGGGGATTCTGTCATGGCATTAGTGCATCTTGGAAAAAACCAATAGAAAAATTGCGAGCCCTTCCTAAACCCTAAATAAATTTTGTTAAAAAATTAAAAAAATATTTATTCTGATGTTCGACAAATGCAAATTGTGTGCCCTTCCCATGCCGTAACTAAACAAAGTGGTGGCATCATTAAATAGCTTGTGCCACCATTGATTTCCCTTGTTTTATATAACTCTATAACTCTTCATTGAAAATATTTTACCTCTATATAACTTGGTGCCATAGTCGAACATATTTAATATTCAAACATTTTTATTTTAGTTTGTGCCCTCAATGCGGAAGTTTGACAATTTTTATGTATTCCATTGTAAGTTTAGGTCTTGAGCTTCAAGTTGAACTTTAATATTTTTATATTTAATAGCATTATATTTAAATTTCATATTTTTTAATTTATTAAAAGAATATTGTTGGCATTGGTTGTCATTGTTGTCAACACCTGGTTATATTGTTGGCATTGGTTTTCAACACTTGGTGAGTTGGTTGGCATTGGCTGTCAACACTTGGGAGATTGTTGCACATGTTTGTGAGATTGCTGTTTGGCATTAGTTGTCATTGATGTATGGTGGTGTTGCTGATGTTCATGGTTGGTTATCATGCCTTGGTTGATGTCATGTAAAGTTGTATAGTGCATTGTTGCTATCAACAGAGTTGATTTAATGATGATATACTAAGATGAGGATTAGAAGTAATGTTGATGGTGGAGAGATGTTGCTAATGGTCTCTACTATGTTGTATGCTCTCTCTTGTTGTTCTTGAGGATGTAAGTGTTGCTGCAAGGTAGTTCTAGCCTCCGCAAGTTGATTTAATGGTTTTTTTCCAGGAAGTTGCTATGAAGTTTGTCTGGGAGAATGCTCCACATTCCTCCGTTGTTGAAGATTTGGTCTTGCGGTTTTGGATTTAGTGTTAATGCTCTATGGATGTTGCACTCTTATCTTTTCTAGTCACCTGTGTTGCTGAGGAGGTTTCTGTTAATTGCAGAAGGTTGGTAGTGTTGTTGGTTGTCTAGATTGGTCCGAAAAATGCTCTACATTTCTCCGCATTGATGTCTTTGCTCGTGTGGCTTGGTGAATGTGCTCTTAGTAGTGTCTCATGTTCAGTTTTCATGTGTTGAAGTGGTCCACAAGTTGATTTGTTTATGTTATATCTCTTGGTTGTGCATTTTGTGCTTCCGGGTTGAAGTACTTTGTTTCTATTTGGTCTGCGGTGGCTATTGGTGGCATGACAGTGTGAAAACGTTTTTGGAAGTGTTGTTGGATGTTCATGGAACATTTCTTTGTGGTTCACACGTCAATGATTGATCTCTTTGGTGCTGCATTATTTTTTGAGTTGGCTTTTTAGGTAATTTGTGGATATCTGGCTGACAAGGCTTGTTATCTTGCTTGCGCCGTGTGCTTGAGGGTTTGCGCCAACATTTGAGGTTAAGATAGATTTGGGTCCTGACCTATCTTGTTGAGGACCGCATTGAGTTAATTCAATTGAAGTTATGTTTTTGGGCCGATTGGTAATGTGCTACACATTTCATCTACAAGTTTCCTTGTTGTTGACTTGGGTGGATATGCGCTAGCATGTGTGATGTTTGGGATCACATTGGAAGATGTAATAAGGTTGTTTTTGGTCCTCTATCTCTTGGATATGACCACACTATGTTTTTGTGGCTGTTTTGTTGAGATTATTGTTTATCTTCTTCTTGGTCGAGCAAATTCATGTTTTGTGATCTTGCAGTGCACATAAATGAAAGATCAAATCAGTTGCAAAATGGAAGAGTGTGGAATGTATTGAAAATCTTGCAAAAGTAGTGCGAAAGTGTGTGGAAGATAGAGCAGATGTGCTTTAATGCCTCAGTTAGTAGAGTGTATTGTTGACATTTGTTGTAAATTCTAAATCTTCATGTATCCTGCTCTGAGATTGTGAGTCTCATCAGGTCCTTTGTATCTTGCCCTAAGGTTGTGCGCCTTAGTTTGCAAGTCTTTTGGTAGTGAGCCTTATTGTAACTTTTGTAAGCAATGAGCTTCATATATTGTGAGTTAACTTTCACCGTGGTTTTTTCCCCATTGGGTTTTCATGTAAATCTGGTGTTATCTTGTGCATGTGTGTTCTCTTTTTTATCTTTCATTGTTGCTGATTTGGTTAAAGGTTGAATTGCTATATCTTTCATTGCTGAGGGTTGCTGACCTTGTTAAGGAACTAAATTGCTATATCTTTCTTTGTTGCTTATCTATTTGAGGGTTTTTGATTTGGTAAAGAAGTTTGAGTTTGCTGAAGGGTTTATGTTTTGAAAAGATTTGATTTTAAGAAACCTAGTTCCAATACACAAAAAATACTAGCTGGAAAATATAAATTACTTTAAATGGTAATGATAAGATCCTGACTATATTAACACTGAATTTGCAAACAAAGAGTCTGATATAAAGCAATCAGCTTACATAAGCAAAACTCAGTTATACAGTAATGGCGAATAGATAATTAACTTCCAGATCTGAGGAATGCGGTTGTAATATATTTGGCATCAAATTCACATACAACTATGAATGATGATAAAATCGAGCAACACAGTGACATAAGGCAATTGGTAAATCAAATACAATTACTTAGACCTGGCCCAATTCACTCAACATGAAC
This sequence comes from Sequoiadendron giganteum, assembly GCA_007115665.2. NCBI lineage: Eukaryota > Viridiplantae > Streptophyta > Pinopsida > Cupressales > Cupressaceae > Sequoiadendron > Sequoiadendron giganteum. The sequence continues at coordinate 484,922,496 of CM021109.1, read as the reverse complement.
TCACAGGGGAAGACGAATCTTAGAAGTGATTGGTCATACAACATATAGTCACTAAATGCATATTCAGAGATATTAGGTTCTTGCTGTGGCTCGATCAAATGGAGAAGCTGCAAATAAACTCGATTGTAATGTCACGTCAAAAGACTCCTTTTGTAGTATGGTGATGTGTTGAGTGCCCAGGAGTGGAGCGTCGAAACTGGGTGGTGCCACCCCCGCGGAAATGAGGCTACATCCAGTGATGCCAATGAAATCCATGGATGAACCGAGAGTAGAATGGGGTTGAAGTTGCTGAGTCGCTGCCTATTGAAAGACCAGACGCCAAGTGGATTCCACAAACAACCTCCTTGCAACCTAGGCAGGGATGGAGCGTGGAAATCAATGGCGTGACTTATGTATTTTGGCTAGAGCCTAAAGCTCGGCCAAAATAACTTGGAGAATATCGTCCCACTTGATCGCAAAGAGTGATAGAGTAATGTCAAAACTTGTGGAATGTACAGAAGGATAAATCTCATGATTTGGCCAGGATGAGGTGGACGTCTCACCTGGTCATGGGCTCACGGAGGTTTTCGTCCCCATCAGACACTAGGAGCTACGCATTGAATCCAAAATCGTGATGATGAACAAAGCCAAAGATACCAAATAAATAAAGGTGGGCCTCTAATAAATTTAAATATTATTTTCAATAATTTAAATTTATTATTTAATATTATTATATTATTATTTAATATTATTTAAATTCTCAAAGTGTTTAAAAACACTGTTTTCCCTCCAAAATTAAGTCATATGATTTTGGGGACATGACAGTCCTCCCCGCTCAGATGTTGCTTGCCCTTAAGCAACGTTAGATCCGAATCCTTAAGTGTCTTGGCTTTTGCCCTCATCTTCTCTGCTGCCTTTGTCGAAACATCCTTAGTGCCAACCTTGAGAACCCTCGAAGAATGACCTCTTTTACATCAACTTTAAACTTCAATTCTAGAGTCTGATAGTTTGTTGTGTACTCTCCAAGTGAGTGCAGCCATTGCACTCCCAAGACCACATCTATCTCACCAATGCCAAATATGTAGAAATTATCTCGCATCTCGTGTCCTCCTATGGTTAACTCCATTTGTCGAATCTGGCAATTGCATGTAATAGTGTACCCATCTGCGACTGTCACATCAAATCCTTTGAAATCCTCTGCCCGTAGGCTCAACTTAGCTACAAGCCCTTCATCGATGAAATTATGGGTGGCTCCACTATCGATTAATATTATTACCCTTTGTCCATATAAGTCCCCTCTAATGCAGAGAGAATGATACGCTCCGAAAAGCATTGCAAGAGTGCTCTCGGAATATCCTTCCTCCCATGTCACCCCAAGCTCATCCTCCTTGGAAGCGCCATCAGGCTCACCTTCTTCATCTTCATCGAGGGCTACCTCAATGTAGTAGACGTGTCCTTTTCCCATACATATGTGACCCTTTGTCCAACGTTCCTTACAAGTGTAGCATAGCCCTTTCCTTCGGAGCGCGTTCCTAGATATTTCCATCTCATGAGATCGTTTTGGTGGGTTCGTTGATTGAGGAGTAATCTTGTGGGGTGCCTTCTTTGGCTGTCCTAATGGCGCATTCTTGATCATAGGCTTACTCTTCGTGGTGGAGTCCTCAAGGTTAAAGGCCCTTTGAATAGCTTCTTCCAATGATGTTGGCTCTAAAGATCTTACCAAGCCACGATAAGATTTTGATAGCCCTTCAATGAAGAGGAACATCAGTCTCTTATTGGAAACATCGTGGACCATAACAAGCAGCCTTTGGAATTTTGAAACATAATCATCCATTGTACCAAGTTGCTTAACCCTTGTCAAATCTTGGAAGTACACCTCCGGATCCTTTCTATCAAACCTCTCCATAAGCTTTTGTGTGAAATCAACATATGTAGTAACAAGATCAAACCCTTGAGTCACCATACCATATTGCCACCATTCGTGAGTTATCCCTTCCAACTGCAAAATGGCAAATTTGATAGCTTCATCTTCAGTCATAGGGCTAAGAGAGAAGTATGTATCCAACTTTTGCACCCATGCACGTGCTGCAACCTTCCCTGAGCCTTCGAATGTAGTGAGTGAGAGCTTGCTGACTTTGTATTGAAGATCTTTATTGACTTGTTGCAAATGTTGTCTCCCATCCATCCCAAATCCTTTCCTAGCATTGTTGAACTGCTCAAAGGGGATCACTGCTTGAGTGTCAACATCCAACTTCATGTAATCTCACACGATACTACTAAAATCAAGCTGGTTTTGACCTTCTCCTTCATGTGGTGCCTCTGCCCTAGGCAAAAACATGGGCTGGGGGGGCTTGAGAGTGGATCCATTTGATGCTCTACTATGATTCCCTCCTCTAAAATGATCAAAATTTCCTTCGTTTGCAATATTCGGTGTTGATTTATTGTTGGTGATTGTGTTTGTCAGGGTCTACATCATCTGGACCAACATTTGATTCACTTTCTTTTTCTCTTGTAGGAATGATTTAAACTCATCACTAGGATCTGCCATCCTTTGCTTACCTCTGCCTCCTATTCCACTAGTTCCTCCCTGAGATGATGATTCAACCTTTCTCCTCTCTCTCTCGATTGCCCTTATATCTCTTTGGCTTAATTGCATCAATAGATCACCCATGACTGGTAGGATTGTGGCTCTGATACCACTGTAAGAAGCTTGGTTCCAATACACAAAAAATACTAGCTGGAAAATATAAATATTGTAAATGGCAATGATAAGATCTTGACCATATTAACGTTGAATTTGCAAACAAAGAGTTCGATATAAAGCAATCAGCTTACAAAAGCCAAACTCATATATACAATAATGGCGAATAGATAATTAACTTCTAGATCTGAGCAATGCAGTTGTAATATTTTGGCATCGAATTCACATACAACTATGAATGATGATAAAATCGAGCAACATAGTGACATAAGGCAACTGGTAAATCAAATACAATTACTTAGACTTGGTCCACTTCACTCGACATGAACTCACAGGGGAAGACGACTCTCAAAAGTGACTGGTCATACAACAGATAGTCACTAAATGTATATACAAAGATACTAGGTTCTTGCTATGGCTCGATCAAATGGAGAAGCTGCAAATAAACTTGATTGTAATGTCACGCCAAAAGACTCCTTCTGTAGTATGGTGATGCGTTGAGCGCCCGGGAGTTGAGCCTCGGAACTGGGTGGTGCCTCCCCCACGGAAATGAGGCTGCGCGTGGTGATGCCAATGAAATCCATGGATGAGCCGAGAGTAGAATGGGGTCGAAGTTGCTGAGTCGCTGCCTATTGAAAGACCAAATGCCAAGTGGATTCCTCAAACAACCTCCTTGCAACCTAGGCAGGGATGGAGCGTGGAAATCAATGGCACGACTTATGTATTTTGGCCAGAGCCTAAAGCTCGACCAAAATAACTTGGAGAATATTGTCCCACCTGATCGTAGAGAGTGATAGAGTAATGTCAAAACCCGTGGAATGTACGGAAGGATAAATCTCACGATTTGGCCAGGATGAGGTGGACGTCTCACCTGGTTGTGGGCTCACAAAGGTTTTTGTCCCTGTCAAACACTAGAAGCTATGCTTTGAATCCAAAATCGTGATGATGAACAAAGCCAAAGATACCAAATAAATACTTTCCTTCCAAAGGTCGGTCTCCAATAATATTTAAATTTATCATTTAATATTATTATATTATTATTTGATATTATTATATTATTATTTAATATTATTTAAATTCTCAAAGTTTTAAAAACATTGTTTTCCCTCCAAAATTAAGTCATGTAATTTTGGGGACATGACATTGATTCACCTCCCCCTTAGTCTCTGGGTGTGCAACGAATTTTTCATATTTTTAATTTATTAACATAATATCATATATGTTTAAAATTTAATATTATTTAATTTAGTATAATATACAAATTATGAATATGATTTTTATGGTGGTTTTGTTTATTATATTCTTGCTAGTGGATATTCTAAATTAATTTCTAATTTTAGACTCTAAATATGTATATATTTATGATTTTTTAATTTTTATATGTTTTTGTATGGATGAACCCAAAACAAACCCTACCCCAAATTCTTTTTTGACTGAATCTGCAACAGAATCAGCGAACCGAAATTGGAACTAGAACCAAGATCGGTAATTTAGCTTTTGTTGAATAATTCTTTACTAAAATTGACAATGTAGCTGTAATATAAGAATTTCTAATTTATTGTGCTCATTATGGATTGAAACCAGACTTACATTTATTAAAGTCCTTGGACATTATATCTAGTTTTACAATTTTTCCTGCTGGATTAAATTATTTAGGTGAATATACAATTTTCAGTGTATAATAATGCTGTCAAAGGTTTGCCTCATATTTGCAGAACCAAATGCCACAGAGAAGGAATTTGTGATATGATAGACATTAGCCAATTGAAAATATCTTCATGACTATCTTACAAATTGTATTGCAGAGAGAGATAATAAGAAACTCATCTAGCATTTCTGCTTTATACCTCATGATTCAAGACAGAATGTGTAATTTTTAAGAGTCACAAGGACAAGTTGTAAATACTTTCATTTTTCTCCTACAGCCAAAAGATCTTCTTTGAACATATCCCAAAATACCTTTACCTGGCAACAAGGAAAAAATGATTTGATGAAGTCTAGCTTCTGAAACGGGAGTCACTGAATGCTCATTTCAAATGAATAAATAGCTTAGGAATGTAGATACTAGGATACAATCTGAGATTGGGCTGCACTTTGGTTCACAAAGGGCTCTATTAGTAATCCCTAAGCTCTTCCACATTCATCCCCGGTAAGAATAATCAAGTAAGCATTACAATTAATGTTTAATTCCTGTGTTCTGTGCTAGATATATTGTTTTTGACAGTTATTTCCTAAGTCAGTATTAGGACCTATAGTTGGGTTTGTGGGTCATGAGATTATGCATATCAGATAATTTATTCTCATCTTTTTGGGCCCTGTAATGATATCATTCATGTGTCCACTTCTCAAAGGTAACTCTCATCTCAATTTTAGACTATTCCATTTTTATGTATATGTACTATTCATGATGTGTTGTCTCCCATGAGATGTAACTAGATTTTTCATTTATGTATTTACTGATAATTTGTTATAAACTTAGATTCTTCATACATGTAGTTACAGATGATTGTTACACCATTCTAACATAGATTATTTGTAGGGTTAGAAGATTTAAAGGTTAGATGATTGTTACACCATTCTAACATAGATTATTTACAGATGATTGTTAGAAGATTATTTATTATAGAAAATTTGAAGTTCACCATGGACAAATATGTTTTACATTCTATTTTTATTCTATACATATGGCTGATGATATTCTTCTTGGATTCCTTGGTTAGAGTTGTTGTGAACATTCAATATGAATGTGTTTTTATCTTTTATGAAGCTTTAGTACAAGAACAAGAAAAATTAACATTGTAGGGTATTACAATATGGAGAACAAATCAAGGACAAGCATTGTTGAGTAGAAGAAGATTTTGAAGAAGAGCACAAGGTTGAATTTGTAGAAGAGAATGAAGAAGACCTGTTTGTTTATGTAGGATGTTCCAACCCTTTACTTCAAAAATAGATGGAAGACAAGGTTGAAGAGTGGAAAGAAAGAGGACACATTTCTAGGCCTAAAAAGACTTTGACATGCAGACGTATACATCACCATGAGAGGCATCAGTCATGTAGGCATGGAGTGGAGCATCAAAGAAACTCAACTAAGGGTATACTTCACTTTAATGAACACCAACAAGGGGTATAGTTGGGAATCAATTAAACAATAGGCACAAAAATGTACAAGCTCAAAGATTCTACAAATATGGACATCCATTGAATGAGAGTCACAGCCAGAGCATGGCACCATCGAATACCATTGCTTTGAAGATCTTTTTTGGACAGTGAATGATCAAGCTTGGTACTAATTGCATGCATGATAGCTTTTACTTTTAGAATTGCCTGTAATTCACATAGTTGCCTTTGAGCCTTTCCTAGCTTTTTGCCTTGCATGCATATTTTTCTTTATACATGCAAAAATTTCCTTGATTTTTCTGTGCATGCTTGTTTTTCTTTTGTGTACAAGACTTCTTGTATTGTTCCATGATAATTCAATTGCTTTCTGCATTCATTCTCATCATGTGTAAGACTTGTAATTTTTTCTCATAAATTTCCAAAACTTCCTGATGTGTACTCAAATTGTACAATCAGAATATTTTGTATTTTACCAATACAAGTTGAGATTGAGAACCAACTGCTAAATCAAATATGGTTTCCTTCTATATATTGCTGTGCACATTAGCTTGCAGCCTCTTTACTTTTCCTCATTTTTGGATTGTTTTAGAACTAATTTAGTTTCTTTTGGATCCATATCAACTTTTTGGATATCAAATACCTTTTTTCGTATCATCCTTGGATTCATTTACAACACCCTCAAGATTAGTGTTGTTCTTTGCATCCTTCAGATCAAATTAGGGAGATCTACATTCTATTTTCTATCATCATCCTCTAACATCATGTTATTCTCAACATCTCCTATGACAAATTGTGAGGCCATTTTGCTTGAGTTTGATGCCCAAGTGCCTCATCTACTATTGCTGCAAAGGCATTTCCTTGCAAAGTGTTCCTGTACATGAGAACTTTGTTCTCATCCACTTTTTTGATACCACCTTCTTTAACCAAAATTGATTTTACTATGCATTTCTTCTCAGGATTTTGGAAGTCATAATCTACTTTCACTTGATTTTCTGGTTACCACTACAGAATGCATGTATAGTCTACATGTTGGACTTGCTCCAGGTACCTTGCTTTCAGAGTGAGACTTTTTGGAGCAGGTCGATCTAATTTGAAATCAATACATATTCTTGTATGGTTCAGAACCTCTCTACGAAAGATTGCTTGAGACAAACAGATATATCCTCTCATGAAGTCTCCTATCTTTGCGAAGCATATACTCTGACCACATAAATAGGAACTTGGGAAGGCATCTTCTTAGTAGGATTAAGTCAAAATGTCAAAACTACTTGAAAAGTCATGCATTATGGTTAAACCAATGCCCCCCCTGGAAAATGTACTCTTGATCAGTCTCACTGGCAAAAGTGATAATAAAGTATCCCTTTCGACACGAATGATCTGATTTCATAGTCACTAAAGGTTTTTCAGTGTTATTTGGTCCATTCATAAAAGTCATTGATGGAGAGTTACATGCCAAAGAATCGACAATTCAAAACATTAGTAGCCAATTGGTGAATATTGTGTTGTAGTTGATCTAAATCCAATTAAAGAATGGGGCTATCCACCCTAGCTTGCAAACACGCATTCCTGAACTTCTGAGGATGTGATCTCTTTTTCTTCGTTATTGCACCTATAGCTAATGATGTTTCCATCTGAAATGAGGCATAGCATCCAGCAATTATTGTCTGGCAGAAAGGAGGACCTGAGGGACCTTTTGCCCCCTTCAGCTTTTACACGATCCTTGCTTCCTTGGCAAGGAGAGGAAAATCTAAAATCTGTTGAGGAAGATATGTGAAAACTAAATTACCAAGCATTATTTAGCAATCTGAAACCCTGGCAGAGCTTGCTAGATCCCACTTTGACACACTGCTGTTAAAGAAAACATGCAGCCATAAAAAAACACATGTATCCACAAGAAAATATTATTGCTTCAACAACCGTAATGAGTGAAGGCCTGAAATATGCAAAACTTGTTTAATCACCAACTTTCCTCCCAAAATTATAGACACTATGTTGTGCATGTTGTTCAAGACATATTGAAAGCTATTAATAAAATGTTTTTTGTAGCTTCAAGTTTTCCTTCTATGTGCGGTCTCTCTCTCAACTTTTTTGTTCTTTATTTCCATCCAACGCCTTTGAAACTCATTGTTTACATTTGCTTTGCATGTTATAACTTACTAATGTTCTGTAATTGATTAAAAAGACCTTTTGTTTTTACGTGTAGCTTGTGATGTCTTCTTTTAATTAATTCAGTGTCAGTATATCCTCATTTAGCTGATATGAAGTACATAGAATATTTTTTTTCATAACCAAGCATGAAAGTCCAATGTGTTCACTTATCCTCAGGTGCAAGTGTTGAAATTGGCAACTCTTCAATTTGATTGGTTGTCAATGCAGTTTCGAACACAATGTGTCAATCCATCATAGGTCTCTTTTTGATTAAATGAGAAATATATTGTAATCCAAGTCCTTGGAAATATATTCTGAAAGAGGTGAATAGATACTAAGCATTAGTTCATTAATTTTTTTACATTGGTGTTCATTTATCTCCTGCCCATTGAAAATTTCAAAATGATGAAACATGTCATTCTTGAATCTTTAGAGAAACTGAAATGAGCATCCCTTGATCTTTTGTTGGAGCATTCTATGACATTTCTTTATATTGTATTCTCTTTAACAGGTTTATTCATTGGATTGGAATGGCGAAAAAAATCGAATTGTCAGCGCATCTCAAGATGGGCGACTGATTGTTTGGAATGCTTTAACAAGCCAAAAAACACATGCCATTAAACTCCCTTGTGCCTGGGTCATGACATGTGCATTTTCTACCAATGGAATGAATGTTGCATGTGGGGGTCTTGATAGTGTCTGTTCCATTTTTCATCTTAACTCCCAGTTTGACAAAGATGGACATCTACCTGTTTCAAGAACTCTCAGTGGTCATAAAGGCTACATCTCTTGTTGTCAATATGTACCAGAAGGAGATACACATCTAATTACCAGTTCTGGTGATCGAACATGTATTTTATGGGATGCTACAACAGGCCAGCGAATTTCAGTCTTTGGTGGTGAATTTCCATCAGGTCACACTGCTGATGTCATGAGGTAGGCCAGAATTCAATTACATACCATATCCATTGCCACTTGAATATAGTTTTTTTGCATTGCCTGCAATAATATTATTGTTCTTTGTAAATAATCACCTGCAATTTTCAGTTGAGTGTGTTCCTTGCATTTATTACCAAGGTTACCCCAAGTTTCCGAGATGGGGACGGCAGGGGACGGCGGGACGAGTCCCCAAGTTTCCGATTTTTGAGGCCAAATTTAGGGACGGCGGGGGATGGCTATATAAAATATAGGGAAAATTTTAAATATATAGAGAAATTTTAAATATGCATATGAAAACATGGATAAAGCATACATAATATACATTATAGAACCTTAACATGTAACATTTGTGTTCAACATTCTTTGTCAATACTCAATACACATTGAAAATTCAGAATTAACATACATGAATCATAATACAACCTCCAAGTTAAAATTTATAAACTTATATCAAATTACATAAGGTTATTTCCAGCTTACAAATTGGGAGAACATTTGTGATTACAATGAAGATTGTTTCACCTAGGTTATTGATTACTTGGCATAGAACAATAACGAATAGCTGAGGCGTCTGAAGGAAAAATTATTGTAGTTTGCTGGGAGTGTGGACTACTGGAAGTAAATTCAATGCTAGTGTATTGTCTGATATGGATTTGAGCAGTTAAATGTGGGGACAATTGCTACACTCAAGGAGTTTTGGGCATCAAATTGCCTTAATATTCAGCCTATTTCCAATTGTGAAGAAGTAAGAACTGTTTAAAAATGTCAAAATCCTAAGTCTTTGTCTCTAAAACCTGTTAGTGAACAGCAAGCAAATAAATTCAAGTTTACACACTTTTGGAATAATTTATTTTTATTTTTATATATCTCTAATAGAGCATCAAATATTTATCTTGTGAGTGTTCCAAATATTGTGAAAGATATATGAAAATAATTTAAACGAACAACTCATAAACCAAACCACAACAAACAACAAGAAAAAAAAAAATTAAAAAAAAAATGTTTTGATGTGGGGGACGGTTGGGGGACGGCTCAGGCGTCCCCTGGCCGTCCCCGGGACTGGTCAGCCGTCCCTATTTGGTCAACGCCGTCCCCCCGTCCCGGGGATGTTTCCTGGGTTTTTCAGAAAATTAGGGACGGTCCCCTGCCGTCCCCTTGCCGTCCCCCAGTACCCGGGACGTCCCCGGAACGGATACGGGGCATTTTGGGGGGGGGACACGTCCCCGGGTTTCCCTGTTTATTACTAGTATGTGCAGCAAGGGTTTTCAAGAATAATTTTTTCTAAGATATAACTATAAGTCTTGAAGTCCATTGGATGTGATAAAGAGAATGGTTTTAATACTAGTACCATTTTACTTAATGTCTATATCTTTTCTCTAAAATGACAACACCTGTAGTTGAGTCATCATGTGGGTGTGAAAATTCTTTGGGCAGTCAAGCTTGAGTTTCCTTTTGCATTTTGAACTTTTATTTGTATTCCTGCCCTTTAAAGCATGTTGTGTTTTGACTTTTGAACGTGCAGTGTATCTGTCAGTGCGAGAAATCCCAAGTTATTTGTTTCAGGTTCTTGTGATATGACAACCAGATTATGGGACACACGTATTGCCAGTAGGGCCACTCGAACATTCCATGGACATGAGGGAGATGTAAACACAGTGAAATTTTTTCCAGATGGGCTAAGATTTGGCACTGGTTCAGATGATGGAACTTGTCGTCTATTTGATATAGGAACAGGACATGAATTACAAGTATATAGACAGGATCACAAGGAAAATGAGATTCCAACTGTAACATCAGTGGCATTCTCATTTTCTGGCAGGCTGCTTTTTGCGGGGTATTCTAATGGAGACTGTTTTGCCTGGGATACAATAATGGGAAAGGTATGTGCATTCTCTCCTTAAAAGCGAAGTTTTTCTAGAGGTGATATTATATCTATTCTTCCAAATGATAGGTTTATAAATCTTGGTTCAACAAATTTTCTCATGTGAAATATTTTGAGAAATTGAATCAGGTGAATATCTGTATCCTGAAATTATTGTTGACTTATTTCTTAGTGTGAATTAAATAAACTTTTACCAATAATTGATCAAGTAGCATGCAAAAGAATATACTTGGCTCCCTGATAGTCTGACAACCATTTTCCTGGCCTTTGTAGTCAACTTGGCCCCTCCTACTTTGCTTCCAAAATCTTCTTGACCTAGCTTGTAAATTCTCCCTTTGATTATATTCTGAAATATTGGCCTGTCATCTCTGAGTGCTCTGCCACTTGAGCTACTGGTTGCTTACAGCTTGATTTTATGCAGTGTGGATTGGTAACTCCAACAATGCTTGATTGCACTATTTATTTGGTTGTTAGAGTCAATTAATAGAATTCTGACCATAAACTTCATCTTTTGCAGCTTGTTAAGTCTTTTGTACAAGTATATAATAGAAAACTTACCTGTATCATTGTAGCCTCCCTCTTCTCCTGTTTGAAAGGTCACAAGTCCAAAATTCTGTCATTGCCAAGAAAAAATGCAATTTTTTTTTGTATCATTAGTTAATCCATGGAATCACAAAAGAGTATGAAGCTAGTGACAAATTCTCATGCTAAAACTATACGAGACATCTATGCAATATCCCTACATAAGTTTGTTGTAAACTTCTTTTATTTGGTGCAATAAATTCCTTAATGCAATAATTTATCATTCTAAGTCCATTCCTGGATTGACTGATAGTCAGTCCTATGGAAGTTGTTCCTTACCTGATTTGTGAATATTGTATAGTAGTTAGTACTTCAAATTGACACTCTTGTTTAATAATAAGATCTGGCACATGTTCTTTAGTATAATTTAATTTGTTATAAATAAATTCCAGTGATAAAAAATTAATTGTACTATTAAATGATCATGAGACACCTATAGTCACTATAAACTGTTTTTTACTCCACTTTTGTTTTGAGAAACATTCCTCTATTGGTTGCCTGAGGTTTTCCAGTGTACAAAAGTTGACTGTTTTTTGTTTGTAATAAACGTATGTCTTAGCACCTTTTCTGTACACCTGGGACAGAACTTTGTCAGCGTGTGTTTTTTAGCTCTTTTGTTTGTTTAATCTTTGATTAATTCATGCTTGCAAATCATTCTGCCACTTTCCCATCACAGTCAGTTGTCATATATGTTGCTTTTCCTGGCTTGCTTTCTTGGAAGTACCCACTCAATGCATTGTTTTTCTCAGTCCACTTTCTACATCTTTCTCTATTTAGGGTTATATGTTTTCTTTTTAAGCTCTCTAATCTTTAAATCCTATTCCAATGTATTCCATGAGCTCTTCCTTTTTTTTAATTCATTTAATTGGACAACTTTTTTGATGTGGTGCCCAGGGTTGCCTGGGGGACAACACACTCAAGCTGGTTCAAATGTGCTATGAACAAAAGTGAATTATGGAAATGATAGTACAGAATGTATTTAGAATGCATTACACAACAAGAGAAAATCAAGAGAGAGAAGGCAATGTCTTAGAACTGTAAATTGCAATTTTGTATTATGGAGTAGTTCTGAAATGAATCTGTGAGGTTTGATATGGTAGTAGATGTTTATTGACTGCTATCTTGTTATCTACCTCTCAGTATTCTAAAAATAATACATTAATATAGAAGTGCAGAAGACAAAGGGATGTCTTACAAGTTGCAAGAAACACAACTATTCGCATTTACATGATTCGTTTCCTTTGTTTTGTTCTTTTTAGGAAACACTACAAAACAACTGCATAGAACAGGGTTGGCATTATTGGAGTTCTATGTGATGATTGGAGAAAAGTTAGGCATTGCTGTATGGCCATGTTTTCTAGGAGAGGAAGTGAGGCTGATTATTAAAACGAAATATGATCTGAAGTAATGACATTGCATTGTGAGTAGAACAGTCACAAATCCTCCTGGATAAGTCACCCTTTGTTAAGAAGCAATGGTGGCCAAATCATGGAAGAAAATGTGGAAACATGTTTGCAATTGGAACTTCTGTGAACCATTTTCTCTGAGAAAATACTCGAGCTGCTTTGACAACTTAGTAAAAAGGTATCTTTTGATTTCTGGTGTGTTTGACTTTGGTGTCAACTGATTGCTGCTTTTGCTAGAGTGTCGCAATCAAGACCAATTTCTGCTAATTTAAGTGCTTCTCTAATGTCTGAAAGTGTCCAACAAAGGTGGGAAGTGAGGACACAATAGTTTTGCATTGAATACTGGATGTAGACCAAGATAAATTGGAGATTCAAGTCAAAAGCATTATCTCCGATTTTCTTAGTGATAGTGAATGGGGTCATACCAAAGAGTTTGGATTTTGTCATGAGGTCTTGTGAGTCTTCACTTTTGCAAATGAAGCCATCTTTGTCACCGTGAAATATATGTTGGGAATGATGTTGATTATTGTACTGCTTATATTTGGCATTAGAATTTTGCAAAATGGTTTGCACTTGCTGCTAAATATGTGGAATGTTCTCAATGAATTTAGCAGTTTCTTCAACTTCCTTTTAGCTGAATGAGTTGCTGTTACAGTAGGCGGCATAGGATAGGTTGCATCAATGGGTGCCAAAGGTTGGAAATCCAGTGAGACCTTAAAAGGACTGTGCTAAGTAGTGCTGTGAAAAGCTTTGTTGTAGTTATGTTGAATAAAAGAGACTTTCATCACATGTGTAATGCTTCCTTGAATTGTACATTCTAAGAAGATGCACAATCATCCTATTTATCCTTTCTGTTGGTCATCAATCCCAGGATGGAACATGGTAGATTTCAATAGCTTTGTATTAATCATTGACCAAAGTTACTTGCAAAAATCACTTGAGAGAGGGTAATCAATCCAAAATGAACCCATGCATATTGAAAGTACAATTGAGTTGTTTCTGGTGCTGAGATTGATTTCTTGCAAGGCACAAGAATCGACATCTTTGAAAATCTATTAATTACTACATAAACACAATCATTACCATTCTTAGTAGTAGGCATGCTTGAGAGGAAATCCATGGAAACTGATTTCTAAGGCTTGTTTAGCTGTGGCACTGGTAGTACAAAGTTTAATGTATTTTGCAACATCTGATATGAGATATGACCAGAAAAAATATTTCCTCAATGTCGCAAGTCTTTGCAACTCCAAAATGACCTGTAACCTTGTTGAAGTGAACTTCTCATAAAATTTTGTGGTACTCAGGCTTGTGTGATACACATTAAAATGTCTCAAATGATACAAGAGTCAATCTTGCAAACAATAGTCATCAATAGATTCACTGGAATGCAAAGTGTAACACATTTCTTTAAAGTTTTCATCTTACGTATACAACTCTGCTCAAGGGTTGGTTTTGTGTCCACATGTGTTGAGCACTGAGAAGAGTTCTTGGGCTAGAGGTTGCTTAAACAGTCTATTACCGGATTGATAATCCATTTCTTATGCCTGATGATCAAATAGAACTATTGATGATATGAAGTCATATTCGTTGCAGTAACTGCAATCATTTCTAATGCTTCCATGCTTGAACAACAACATAAAATTCTCAATCATATGTAGGATACTTTCTCATATGCAAGTAAATGATTCATCGCGGTAAGCTACATGTGACCAAACTGAGTGTGGATTTCTCCAAGGGCTATAATGTCCCCTTCTCGCTCCTGAGTAGTGCAGTGATTCAATTAGCCTATTCCAGAGTTCCCGTAGGCTAGTTGATGTGGTTAGGGGACTCAGTTGCCAACATTGATGTTCAGTGTTGGGGTTTTCAGAGGGGTTTCTATTTATAGCAATGGCCGGTTATGATGTTGCTATCTTTAGTTGGTCACAGTGTTCTTCTATGGTCTTTAGTTTCACTTAGTTGTGGCCTTTGGTATATACTTACTATGTTTAGCAGTGCTATTTATAGTGAGTCATCTTTGGGGGAGTTGGTCCCAGGCTAGTATGTACACGACAATATTATTTCTTAGTTGATTTTTGGAGAGCCTAAGGTTGTAGTATTTGATATTTGTTTAATTCGGTTACTTAAGTTGTTTTATATAGTTATATTATAAACTTAAGTTGAGGGGTGTGGTCATTCGAAAAAGGTACCTTGAGCTTAGTCAAACAACTTAAGTTGTTTTTAAAGATTTATTAATATTATATTTCTCCATGAAGGGGACGCCTAGAGAAGGGAGAAGATATATTTTAAAATTATTAATATTTCAAAAGAGGAGAAAGGTGTGGGTTTTAGAGGGAAATGAAGAAAAGTTTGAAGTCCATCACCCTTATTATTTATAACTCCATTTTGGCTCTCATTTGGCTATCTCTGCTTTGACAACATAACGAAATGCTGCCGGATTGTTTCCAAGTTGCTTGGGCTGCGAACTGAGGATGAAAATCCTCTTCGTATAGGCTGGTTTCAGTGGTGAAAGATCCACCCTAATCAGATTGTGAGTGTTTCTACAGCTGGGATCACAAAGAGCTTCACAGAGTTCGATTTTGGAGTTCGAAAAATGAAGATTTACCAGTATTTTTGATGAGTTTTTGGTGTGTGTTGCTAGTTTTCAGTTTGGAGTGTTTGGGTGAAGATTTTGGTGTGTTCAGTTTCAGTTTTTGGGCATTGGTTTTTTCGATCAGAACTCACTTATTTGCTCATATCCTGAGACGCTTTGAAGGATCAAAATGGGTATTGGATAAATGGAAGGGGTTTTCCTTGGCGATCATTTCAAGCACAAGTTTCCAAATTTTAATGAAGTTTTGAATTTACTAGAGGAGGTCGAGCTTTTGAGAAGGGCGCCATCGTGCTGCTAAGAACCCCAGTTTGTGACCAGCTTATGTTGAGTTTTGATTTGTGACTTTGGGCGCTAAAAAAAGAGATCTAAGGCATTGGAGAACAAGGTGTCTTGAAGGCTAAAGCTCGGTGTTGTTCGGTGCTTATTTTGGAGCCTCATTGCTACTGTAACAAGCTTTTACCAGGTCTGATATACCTATGTAATATTCTGATTAAATAGCAGAAAATGAATGTTTAATGATGCTCTTTTAAGTTTCTATTGAAAGGCGATGTTATTTAGTATTTCTTGTTATTGCAATCATTTCCTTTATGTTATATGCATCTGAAATACATTGAAAACAAAACACAAAACACCATTGAACAAGCAACCAGCAAACAGGGGTTTCAAAAAAATAAATCAGGGGTGTATGTTATAGTGGTATTAGTGCCAAATCCTTTTTGCAAACCTGTGTAATCATTTGAAAACAACACTTTTCATTCTATGAGCGCAAGAGAACAAAGGTATATACAGAGGGAGATTAGAAAAGGTCATTGGCAGCTCCCACCTATTCTGGATGGTTAGACAATATCAGGTGTACTTAAGGCTCATTGGGAGTCTTCTCAAAATATAGAAATGCAGCCGGATCAGCCTGGTGGTGAGGAGAGGACAATAGGTATAATGGATGATAGAGGAAAAGGGAGAGCAAGATCACTATGTCTTGGAACTAGGATGGAGAGAAAATTTGATACAATGATGGACATGATGTCTCATTTGTTGGGAAAGCTTGGGCAAAATGTAGTAGTGCAAACTACTCCTAACAATTCTTAGGGCAACACAATGTATACAGGAGAACATAGTGCTTCAAATCAGCAAAGTGGTAATGGGGGACAATGGACTACAACTGATTCATTCATCTCTTCTAGGCCTTTTCGGCCCACTTTCTTAACTTCGGAGGCACCTCAACCCAATCTAGATACCTCTATGCCATTTGTGGACAACTTAAGAGAAGGATATGTTGAGTATGACACTCTTCCTGAAGCTATTAAGATGAACTTATCTTACAACGAATTCCTAGACCAGAAGAGAAAAAGGAATGGAAATAGACATAGATATGATCAGAGAGGAACAATAGTGCAGAGGGACTTACAACATGCCATCAGTAAGGTTACACTTGTACACTTTGATGGGAGTGACAGTTGTTCAGCTAGGGCTTGGATACAAAAGTTTGACAATTATCTAACCCTTAGACCCATGGCGGAGGATGAGGCAATTAAGTTTGCCATGTTACACTTGGACAGGGTGGCACATGAGTGGTGGTACCATGGCCTAGTTACATTGGGTCATCGGTCTATCACTACATATGATGACTTCACCAGTAGACTCATTGAAAGATTTGACAAGGACCCCGAGATTCATTTCAGAGAGCTGGCCCAACTTAAGTAGTATGGTACGGTAGAGGCATACATAACAAAATTTCAGAGGCTTTCAGTAATGGTTACAGGTATTACAGAGAGACGGATGGTGGTCTTATTCAGTGAAGGTCTTATGGAGCCACTCAAGGGATGGATTAAGGTATTTGACCCACCAACTTTGTAGGAGGCTATGAAAAAAGAAAAAATTCAGTCCAAACCTTTTATGCACAAAAAGGATAAGAGACCTTTCACGAAGGACACTTCACAACAGAAAAAATCAGTCACTAGGCTTGATGGGGACATCTTAAATGACCTCAGATAGAAGGGCCTATGTTTCAAGTGTAGAGAAAAGTGGTCTACAGATCATGTATGTGCAAAAGGGGCTATAATACATCAAATAGAGTACTATTCAGCAGAGGAAAGTGGCTCCGAAAGTTCAGACCAGCAATTTGATTTTGATGAAAAGGAGGAAGAAGAGCCACAAGAAGCGGTTGAAAAAGGGGAATCAAAGGAGTGTAAACTTGCCCAGCTGTATAGCTTTCAGAAGAATGAGTCCTTACGCATTAGAGGAGTCCTTAAGGGGCAGCGGATGATACCTTTGATTGATGAGGGGCTTGAAGCACATAGGGGACTCCAGGCACAGGAGGTAGATGGGTTTAGAGTGATGGTTGCAGATGGTTTTGCCATTAATTGCACTTGGATGATTCCACAACTTAGCATCCAGTTGGGTAACCACAAGTTCAGGGACGACTTCTATGTGGTAGGCATAGGGGATATAGATGTAGTGATGGGCATCCAGTGGTTATGTTCCCTAGGAGAGATCACTCTCAATTTTCAGACCTTAGAGCTGAAGTTTAAATCAGAGGGTAAGAACGTGGTATTGAGAGGGATATCTAATGGAGGGCCTCGAGTTGTTTCTTGTAAGCATATGGAGAGGCTTTTCAAACATGACTAGGTGGAGTGGACAGCAAAGTGTATAGTCATGCCCACGGTTATAGAGGAGCAGAAACGTTCATATCCACTTGACATACAAACTTTTCTTACTAAGCGAAGCAAGGTATTTGGCAACATACCTCCTGAAAGGCCACTTGACAGAGGTATAGAGCACATCATAGAGCTAGAGGAGGGCACTAAATCACTACCCATACATGCACCCTAATCACTATCCATAGTTGCGTAAGTTTGTCTTGATATTTTTTGATGATATTCTTATTTACAACAAATCTTGGGAGGAGCACTTGAGACATTTAGATGAGGTATTGAGCATTTTGGAGAGTGAGTCTTTGTTTGCCAAGTAATCCAAGTGTGAACTTGGCATGACAAAATTGTTGTATCTTGGGCACATTATCAGCTCAAAGGGAGTTAGCGTTGATCTTGAAAAGATCAAGGCTATTCTTGATTGGCCTCCACCTACGAACCTCACACAGTTGAAAGGATTTTTTGGGCTTTGTGGTTTCTATAGAAGGTTTGTCAAGGGATTCTCACAGTTGGCTGCCCCACTTACTGATTTAACCAAAAAGGTGGCATTTGTATGGTTTGAATCAGCGCAGCAATCATTTGATAGATTTAAGCTATTGATGAGCACACGCCCAGTCTTAGCCATTCCAGACTTCTCCAAGCCTTTTGAGCTTGAGTGTGATGCCTTAGGTGAAGGCATAGGTATAGTTCTCATGCAGAATAAACACCCTATAGCTTTTGAGAGCAGGAAGTTGAGAGGAGGTGAGAGAGCTTACTCCATTTACGACAAGGAGATGTTGGCAATCATGCATGCACTTGCTAAGTTCAAACAATACCTTGTAGGGGGCAGATTTGTAGTGAAAACAGATCATAACAGCTTTAAGTATTTTCTTACTCAAAGGGATCTCAATGAGAGGCAGCAGAAATGGGTAAGCAAACTTCAGGGGTATGACTTTGACATTGAATATGTGAAAGGAAAAAATAATGTAGTGGCTAATGCTTTGTCTACAAGACCACATTTGAGTTCTATTTTAGTCATAGCAGCAAATTGGAAAGAAAAAATAGAGGCTGATTATGCAAAGAATGCACTAGCAAACAACATTCTTGATGGGTCTTTATAGGATGATAGATACCAGGTGAAGGATGGCATCATTTATTACAAGGATAGAATATGGTTGACTCCTGAATCTAAAGGTGAGAGAGCACATATTTAAGGCTTTCCATGACATTTCGATGGCTGGTCATCTAGGTTATTATAAGACACATAGGCAGATCCGTGAGAGATTCTCATGGAAAGGGATGAAAGATGACATACTCAAGTACGTCCGTGAGTGCCAAGTATGCCAACAGGACAAAAATGAGCATACTTATCCTGCTGCTTTATTGCAGCCCCTTCCCATTCCTACTCAGAAATGGGAAAGCATATCAATGATTTCATCACAGGGCTTCCGAAGGTGCAGGGGAAGGACAGTATTTATGTGGTAGTGGATAGATTGACTAAATTTGCACACTTTTTTGCCATCAGTAGGGTTTACAGCAGTGCAAGTGGCAGGAATTCAGGCTTCACGAGACACCCAAGATCATTGTCAGTGATAGTGACAACAAGTTTATGAGTTTGTTTTGGCAGGAGTTATTCAGATTATGTGGTACGGAGTTGACCCCTAGCACTAGCTACCATCCTCAGACTAATGAGCAAATTGAGGTGGTGAACAAGTGGGTGGAAGGTTACCTATGCAACTATGTTTCAGGGCAGCAAAATGCGTGGGTTAAGTGGCTGCACCTAGGAGAGAATTGCTATAATTCTACCTTCCATATGTCTATTCGGATGTCTCCATTCATGGCATTATGTGGTTATGAAGCTCCCAACTTTGTTGATTTACTTTTTGGTGATTGCAGAGTGCCTAGAGCCAGAGATCTTCTTCAAGAGAGTCAGGACATCATGAGGTCTCTGAGAGAGAATATACAGCATGCTCAAAATCAACAAAAACTATATGCTGATCAGCACCGCGTTGAGCGTGTTTTTGAGGTTGGGGTCATGGTTTATTTGCGGTTGTAGCCCTACAGACAGTCCACTCTCAAGAAGAGTGGGTCAGAAAAGCTTAAGCCTCAGTTTTATGGTCCTTTCAGAGTTATCAGGAGGATTGGAGAGGTGGCCTATGAGCTGGAGCTACCTGAGAATGGCAAGGTGCATAATGTCTTTCATGTCTCTTGCCTTAAGAAGGCTCTTGGTTGGAATGTGATTCCTTCTACAGAGTTGCCTCCTTTGGATGAGGAAGGCAAGTTGATTTTGATTCCTGAGGCTATATTGGAGGTCAAAGAGCGTACATTGCGAAGAAGGGTGGTCAAGGAGTATTTTATTAAATGGAAGAATTTGCCAGTGGAGGATGCTACTTGGGAGAGTGAGCAAATATTGCAACATCTTGAGATACGATTGCTTGAGGGCAAGCAATCTTGGGAAGGGCGGACTGTAATGTCCCCTTCTCGCTCCTAAGCAGTGCAGTGATCCAATTAGCATATTTCAGAGGGATTTCTATTTATAGCAATGGCCGATTATGATGTTGCTATCTTCAGTTGGTCCCAGTGTTCTTCTATGGTCTTCAGTTTCGCTCAGTTGTGGCGTTTGGTATATACTTACTATTTTTAGCAGTGCTATTTATAGTAAGTCATCTTTGGGGGAGTTGGTCCCAAACCAGTATGTACGTGGCAGTATTATTTCTTAGTTGATTTTTGGAGAGCCCAAGGTTGCAGTATTTGATATTTGTTTAATTCAGTTACTTAAGTTGTTTTATAAAGTTATATTATAAACTTAAGTTGAGGGGTGTGTGGTCATTCGAAAAAGGTACCTTGAGCCTAGTCAAACAACTTAAGTTGTTTTTAAAGATTTATTAATATTATATTTCTCCATGAAGGGGACACCTAGAGAAGGGAGAAGATATATTTTAAAATGTCTAATATTTCAAAAGAGGAGAAGGGCGTGGGTTTTAGAGGGAAATGAAGAGAAGTTTGAAGTCCATCACCCTAATTCTTTATAACTCCATTTTTGCTCTCATTTGGCTATCTCTGCATTGACAACATAACGAAATGCTGTTGGATTGCTTCCAAATTGCTTGGGCTGCGAACTGAGGACAAAAACCCTCTTTGTATAGGCTGGTTTCGGTGGTGAAATGTCCACCCTAATCAGATTGTGAGTGTTTCTACAGCTGGGATCACAAAGAGCTTCACAAAGTTTGATTTTGGAGTTTGGAAAATGAAGATTTATTAGTATTTTTGACGAGTTTTTGGTGTGTGTTGCTAGTTTTCAGTTTGGAGTGTTTGGGTGAAGATTTTGGTGTGTTCAGTTTCATTTTCTGGGCATTGCTTTTCTGGATCAGAACTCACTTATTTGTTCATATGTATGAGACGCCTTGAAGGATCAAAATGGGTATTGGATAAATGGAAGGGTTTTTCCTTGGTGATGGTTTCAAGCACAAGTTTGCAACTTTTAATGAAGTTTTGAACTTACTAGAGGAGGTCGAGATTTTGAGAAGGGTGCCATCTTGCTGCTAAGAACCCCAGTTTGTGACCAGCTTATGTTGAGTTTTGATTTGTGACTTTGGGCGCTAAAAAAAGAGGTCTAAGGCGTTGGAGAATAGGGTGTCTTGAAGGCTAAAGCTCTATGTTGTTTGGTGCTTATTCTGGAGCCTCATTGCTGCTGTGACAAGCTTTTACCAGGTCTGATATACCTATGTAATATTCTGATTAAATAGCAGAAAATGAATGTTTAATGATGCTCTTTGAAGTTTCTATTGAAAGGCGATGTTATTTAGTATTTCTTGTTATTGCAATCATTTCCTTTATGTTATATGCATCTGAAACACATTGAAAACAAAACACAAAACACCATTGAACAAGCAACCAGCAAACAGGGGTTTCAAAAAAATAAATCAGGGGTGTATGTTACAAGGGCATGCTTAGATGCATTAATCTCAAATGATTGCCGAAGATCAGGTAAGGCAAGCTTTGGCATAAAATAGTGTCTGCATTTCAATTCTTGAATGTTTTTTTTTGTGCAGTTGACCAGGTGAAATTTGCTTTGAAACCAGGTGTAACTTGAATCCAAGTCCAAATTATGTGAGAAAGACGAGAAATTTTTGTATAGAAATGTTCCAAACCAAGAATACTGTAAGTCCTACGAGGGTCTTTGGTACAAGTCATTTCTGAGAAATAAAAATTAGTTGGATCCATATGTATTCCACGTGCATCAATGATATACCCAAGGTAATGAAGTTCCTTCATGGCATGGGAACTTTTTTCTGTATTTGCATACGATTTGTTCTACTACAAAGCATCTAGCACTTTATGAATATGACAGAAACATGCCTCCCATGAATTACTGAAAAGGAGGATATCATCAAGATAAACAAAAACAAATGAAGTAGTAAATGGAGGAAAAATTCATTCATCATCATCATCATGAATGTTGCAGGAACATTAGTGAATGATATCCAAAAGGTGCAACCAACCCATTTAAAGTTTTAAACAAGCCTTACTCGGCTATGAAGGCTGTCTTACATATGTTCTGAGGGTTAAAAGATGAATCTTACGTTTCCCTGACTTGAGATCAATTTTTATAACATTTTGCACCACAGAGCTGGTCCAAGAGATCCTCAATTGTTGGAAGACAATAAGAGTTCTTTGTTGTGATCTTGTTGAGAGCTTTTATGTTGATGCACAACCTTCATGTGCCATCCTTCTTTTGTAGGAACACAATTGGGCCACTGGAAGGTGAAGAGATAGGTCCGATATGTACTTTTTTCACTAGTTAATGAATCTGGCATTTGATTTTTTCATCCTCTAGGAATGAACAATGGTATAGAGAGGCATTATGAAAAGATAGTTTTTACTGCACAGGAACTCTCGTAGGTGAAAATAAAGACATCTTTATTATATCTATCATATTGTCCAATAGGTGTCTGCTTTAGCTTGTGTTGTAAGGATGGTCTTTTTCATGTTCAGGTCGTATCATTAAGAGCACAATTTCGTACTGAAACTAATAAGCTTTTTATATTTTTTAGTGAAGATGATTGACAACGTAGGGACTAGTCTTGGTATATAGCATCTATTTTGGCCAATGTCTATGATAACATTTCTAGGATTTGGTTCACAGATTGCATGGTGCTGAAATAGATATGGCTGTCCAATTCTCCAAGTACAACATCATGTGTCTCTAATGGCAGTGTCACAAAAGGCTATATCTTGAAAGGGCTTGATTTTTTAGATTAGGTGGCACTGATGAGTGATGTGCTTCTCTAAGCCAAAGGTTAGCCCTTCCAATGGTGTATGGTTGTGGGTCAGGGTCATCTGTAGCCTGTAGGTATAGTCTTCAAATTCTTTCTGAAGAAATTAAATTCCTCTAGTTACCATTATCAACAATGAAGTGAATAGGTTGTCCATTGACCCACATTTGATGACTTCTAGATATGAATTGGAAGATGAGGCAACATTGGTAGTTGCTGCCATGATGCTCGACCTATTAGTGTCACTATGGTAGAATCAGATGTTTCCCTCTGATCAAGTAAAGTGTTCTGAGCACGACATTCCTCAATGGAGTGTCCACTGTAATGTGCATCACTTACCTATCTTCAATTACTTGTTTGCTGTTCAGACGATGTGTTCTTTTTTCTGCGGTTGACTTGAAGGTCCTTTTCCTTGGTCAGAATTTTGTTTGTCTCTAAATTCAGGATTTTTATTCTTAGATTTATCTTGGGATGTGGAATCTTCATTCTTAGACTTATACTTATCTGGCAGTTCAAAATTGCAATATATTTGTAGGCTTCTCCTAAACGGGACATATGGAGGATGTCATATCAGTTTGAATAAAGGGTCCCAAGCCTAAGGTATACTCAAAAACGAGATTTTGTTTGGAATATTAAATATTCAACTTCTTGTGGAAAATATCAGTATATTCTTGAGTTGATTTGCTACAACGTTTCTTAAGTTTGCAATATGTGATGTAGTGATTTTCATAGTTTCCAACAGGAGTAGGATTCTTTCAAGGCTTAAAACCATTGCAGGCATCTACTAGTGTTATGTCATCCTCATGGGTCTTGCAATAGTTATTCCACCATTTTTATCAGGCAAGCAAATTCTTAGAAGTGCATAGGTAATCTTGGGTTGATCAGAAAGTGATTTATTGCATAATATGAACAAATGAGGGTAAGTGAGTTGTTTAGAGCATTCTCACCTATTTTTCTTTCAAAAATAAGGATAATTACATTGACTTGTGCCTAACATGGTGTTTGGTCTCTAAACAATTTATTTGGTGTTGGAGATAATGGGTTTGAAGGAGATTGAATGCACTGCAAAAGTTAGGTGAAATGATCAATGGTTCCAGCTCTTTCCTGTAGATGATGTTGATTTACATTGTTGCTTTGTTGCTACAAAGTGCTCCCTATCATCCTTGGAAACATTTTTTGAAGTTGGCATTTATGGTGTAGATTTGTTTACAATCTGCTAAAATTTTGAAGCGAGATAAGATAAATGATCATGAGTTTTGAGATCAAGCTTCTTGTACCCAAGCCTTGTATGAATGAGCATACAAACTGCAGAAAAGGATTCAATTGTTGTGTGTTGATACCACTGATTTGGGGTCCAGGGATTCTCGAGAGACAACTACTCAAATTGGCTGAAATGTGTTATGAACAGAAGCAAATTATGGAAATGATAGAAGTGTAGAATATTATTGAGCAAGCATTAAAGAACAAGAGAATTTCAAGAGAGAGAAGACACCACGTTGGAACTATAAATTGCAATATTGTATTATGCAAAAAATTTATACAGCATCCTAGAGGCTGGATGTGTTACAAGATGTGTATCTGCTCCTATCTCAATATTAACCTATAAATCTTCTAAAATACTAGCTATGAGACATTAATAAACAAGTGTGGAAAACAAAGAAATGTCTTGCCAATTACATGAAAGACAACAATTTGTATTCAGTTGATTCATTTCTTCTATTTTGTCATTTTAGGAAATATAACAAAACAGTTAGGATGCCACAGAATGTCCATTTGTTCTTGGAGAGTTCCTCAAGCTAACGGTGAATCTGACATATGACGTGAAGTAATGCCATTGCACCATGAGTTGAACAAACTACAAAGTCATAGATCCCGCTGAATCAATTTCTTTGAATTGTTTGAAATTTGAATGTTTGATTTCATTTCATGGTGTTTAGAAGTAAAGCCTAAAACTAGCTTGAAATGATGGTGATTCAAGAGGGTGTCCATTTTAACATTGATTTTGTTTCTGATTAGCCTGTTTTGGGGTAGTAGTTGTTGGATTGTCAGATGAATATTATATTATTAATGTTTTTTATTATAGTAGACTAGAGAGTATTAGTCATTGATTTCATATACTCCTACCATGAATGTTTCATGTCTTCAGCTCAATGTTTTTGGTTTTGTGTTTTTCGCACTATTTCATGAATGTTTGATGTCTGCAATTCAGGTTCTTGAGCTTGCCCTTTGAAAAGTCTTGGTATATTTTGAACATCCATCTCTATAATTGCTTTGATGGAAAAGCAATTCAACTAGGGAGGACTGTTATGAGCATTTTTGTTCTATGCAAATAATGGTATTATTAGTGTTATGATTGAAAGTTTCTATTAGATTGAAAAATAAACGTGTTATCTGTACAGGGAAAAGGTAATTCTTAAGTTGTTTAAAAGGTGACTGCAAAATAGGTAACTTGAAGTTTCTTACTCACATGTAAACAGGCAAACGTTTAAAAAGGAGACAAAGGGGAAAAATGCACAAGTTCATTATGATACTGTTTTGTCCAATGCAGTGTCATACCGTATTAAGAATTTGGTCCAAGTCAAACATCCATACCCTCTGTGGAAACTCATTCTTCCCTTATCCTTTGAAATTCTAATTTCCAGTGATGGGTGAAGTTCTGATTTGCTGTCAGTTTTTCTAGAAAGAAATTTAGAAACCAGATATTTCAGAATTTTGGTATTTATTCATTATTTGTATCAAGGTTTTCAAGTTTTCAAGGAGGGTTTCTACTTGGTCTTGACATCAATTTCAGCTAGCTAGAGCTGCGTGTATAACAGTCACTTCAAAAATCAGAGGATGCAATTGGTGAGTCAATCAAAGATGATCCATGATCTGCCTTCTGTGACTTCTCAAGATTGTTTATGTAAAGTGTGTGCTCTTGGGAAGTATCCACTCAAGAAATTTGGAAAGGGAAAGGCATAGCATGAAAAGACTAAAATGGAAATTGTTTACAGCATAGTTGAAAAACTCGGACTCGGCAATAACTCGGCAGACCCAAATTGTTTGAAAACTCAGGGAAAAACTCGGCAAATTTATCGAACATTTGAAAATACACATTTTTATAAAATATTCTTAAAAACCATATTTTAATTAAATTTTATTTATTTATTGATTTCTAATCATTAAAATTTAAAAGATTGGA
The DNA here is from genome assembly GCA_007115665.2 of Sequoiadendron giganteum. Taxonomy (NCBI): domain Eukaryota; kingdom Viridiplantae; phylum Streptophyta; class Pinopsida; order Cupressales; family Cupressaceae; genus Sequoiadendron; species Sequoiadendron giganteum. The sequence continues at coordinate 484,896,068 of CM021109.1, read as the reverse complement.
AATAATAACTTTTATTGATTTATTTAAAAGATTGGAAATAACAACTCTTAGTGTCATTTTGGAAATAAAAGTTTTTAACTCTTATTGATTTAAAATTTAATAATAACTTTATTTATTGATTTGTAATCATTAATTATTTTAATTTAAAGATTTGATTTAATAATAACTCTTATATAATATATTAATTATTCTTTACAAATATATTAAATTATAAGTTTTGGAAATAAAATGAATTAATATCTTTCAATTTTTCAAATGCTTAAATCAGAAATAATATATCAATTTTTTTTACAAATATTCTTAACTCTTATATAATATATTAAATATATTTGTAATTAAATTATAAGTTTTGGAAATAAAATAAATTAAATTTTTTCAATTTTTCAAATGCTAAATGATAAATCTTATATTATATATTAATTTTTTTTACAAATATTATTAAAATATTTTAATATTTAAATTTCAAACTTTAATATTTACTATTTAGAAATCAATAAATAAAAAAATAAAAAATAAAAAAAACAATGAATAGCATTACGAGTTTACGTCTTATACATAAATATGGTAAAAAAAATTAATTGATACATTTTATTTAATTTTTAAATTTTAAGATGTATGAGCTTACGTTTAATTCAATCAATCATATGAGTTTATTTTATTCAGAATAATCAATAATTTAAAAAAAAAATTAATTAAAAAAAAAACCTGCGATTACGTTTTATTCAAAATAATCAATAAATTTTAAGAAATCGATCGATTGGAGTTTATTTTGTGCAGAAATTGATCTTTGGAGATGGTATTTATGTTTTTTTTCAGAAACGGGGTTGTGTTTTTTGTAAAATATCTACGTTTTTCTTCTGCCGTCACCGTTTTTTTCTCTGCCCTCATCTCCCGTCATGGTTTTCTTTGCCCTCGTCTCCCGTCATTTTCCTTCTGGAATCTGAATAATCTGAGTTTGCAAGTGACGGAAGACACATTATCATTATGTTTATGCCAAAAATTTTGGGCAAAAAAAATAAAATTGATGCCTTATTTTTTAACTGTGTTTTTCTCTGCTAATCGCGATTTTCTGCGTTTTTTTCATGAATAAATCGCCGCGCATTTTACCTTGTACTTGGCTGCGAGTTATTGAGCGATTTACTCGCCCAACACATTTTTGCACGATTACTCACGAGTATTGTGAGTTTCTGGTGATTTTTTCAACTATGGTTTACAATGATCTGTGTATCCAAATATGTGAGCCATCCCTAGCGGGGGCAAAATACATCTTAACCTCCATGGATGATTTTCGAGACATAATTAGGTTTATTCTTTGAAATAGAAAAGCCAAGTACTAGGTAAGTTTAAGGAGTTTGGCTGCAGTTGAAATTAGTATGATCAATCTATCAGAGTTCTTTGGACCAATAATATAAATAACACCTTTGATCATTTTTGTATAAGCATGATATTATTTGTCAGTTGATTGTGTGATATAACCCTCAAAGTGTGGGCAAAAGAAATAAATGCACCCTTAATTGTGATTAGCACATTGAATATATTTGGTAATTAACTATGATTATATATCAATCAAATCCACATGCAAGTGAGCAGATAAAAATAAATTAATAAGATGGATAGCTGGAATAGCTAAAAATTGTAATTAGAAATGAATTAAAAGCAGGAGGATAGTTGGAATAATTGGTAAGGGTAAATAGAGCTAAATTAGAAAGTAGGTGGATAGCTGGAAATTCAATATGTTATTGAAAGATTTTTAACCTGTATATACAAGCCTCCCTTATGCAAGTGGTTATTCAATAACTAAGTTACTGGTTCCGGTTCTGGTTCGGGTTTGAGGGTTTGGTTTGCCGGTTCGGCTAAATTTTTTGGGGGGTAGGTTCGGTTTGTTTTGGGTTCGTTAGTACAAAAAGATGTAAAAAAAAAGAAAAAAAGAAGAAGAAAAGAATATATATATGCAGCCTAGAAGCATGAATTAGGATTAGAACATCACATAACATCATATAAACAACAAAACCACCATAAACTTGAATATCATTTAAAGGTTAAAACATTTAATTTTTGAAACATGCATGATAAATATTCATCGTTCAAACTTCAAGTTCAATATTACAACACTTATAAAGTTTTAATCATCAAATGGATTCTCTAAATCATCCATATCAAAGTCAACATTGACATTAGATGAAGTAGGAAGACTAGATGAATAACAAGTAGTGCCAATGGCACTGTCACTAGCACTAGTATTGTGCCCATGCTCCTGTTGGATATTAGACTCCTCATATGCAACATGGTGGGAAGTGGAAGCATCCAAGTCAATATCCTCTGACCCTATATCCCACAACTTCGTCTCCCCTTCCTTGTAGTTACTTTGTTTGTGTGAAAGGAGATGCAAGTTGGAATGCACATATACTAAGTTCTCTGCTCTTTTTGAGAGCAATTTATTGCGCTTTATTGAGTGGATGAAAGAATATGTGCTCCAATTCCTCTTAGATGTGGATGAACTAGCAACCTATGAAGACAAAGTAAACAATTAAAAAATTTAAAATTATAAATGAAATTATAGAACTTTTAAATTTTAAAAGTAAAACTAAAATATGAAAATTTATTAAACTTACTTGTGATAAAACTTTGATTGCAAGGGGCTGCAAATTTTGGAAGTATTGTCCATGGAAGTACCACCAACTATGAGCATCCTTTAAGAACCTATCACGAGAAGCATCAACATCTAGATGATTTGAGTGCACAAAATCAGTGAACTCATTCGTGACTACAGTTCGCAAATCTTGGTCAGGGAAGAGTCTCATAAATGCTGCCTTGTACCCTTCAGCCACTTCTAAATCTCTATATGGAGGAAGCCTTCCTGGCTGTGAAAGAAGCTGACTACTTTAGTATTTTGGAGTCAATGCAAAGGCAAGAAGGTGTAATGGAGTTGTCATTTTATTCCATCTTTCTTCAACAATTGCTTGCACTTGCTTGAAGAAATTCTCTTCAGGGTCTTGCTCTCTTGCATTTATGGTGCACTTGATCTTCTCAAGCATTGAGTCTATACCATCATATATTTTTCCGATGCATGGCTTGTCCATGTTAGTATAGCGAATCATACTCAAAATGGGCTCGGTGAAGCTAAGGAGATACTCCACATGATCCCACCATGAGTAATCTAATATCATGCTCTTAATTTTTGTTGCTCTTTCAGTGCTGCTTTGCCTCCATATAGACCAATTGTTGCTAATCACCATGCTAGAAAATGCCTCCTTAACTTTCACAAGTTGTCTCAAGACGATCGTATTAGAGGCAAAGCGGGTCTCTGCAACCTATTGCAAATTAAAAATAATAATTAAAATTTAAAAATAAACTTTAAAGAAGAATTTAAATTAGAATGCACAATCAAATTATGAAAATCAGAAAATGACAAATGTAAATATTACTTCACTTACCTTCAATAGCTCCAATTTTGAAAATGATATAAAGATCCCTTGAGACATACAATTGTTTGATCCATGCAATTTTATTCCGAATCTTTTGCAGCATAAGATTGAGTGAATGTACCGCACAATGTGTCCAAAAGATATGTGAATATTTTTCCTCAACCAACAACCCTGTTGCTCTACAATTCTTGGCATTGTCCATTACAACTTGAACAACATTGCGGGGTCCCACTTGCTCAATGGCTGCAATGAGAATATTAGCAATAAATTGTCCGTCTTTTACTTGCCCCTCACAATCCACGGCTTTCAAAAACATTGCCCCTTTAGGGGACACCGCTATGACATTGATCAAAGGCCAATTTCTTGAGTCCTTCGAACCATTCGAAACAATGGACACACCTATTTCAACCCATGAATCTCTTATAGGCTTCAATGCATCTCAACCAACTCAACCTCCTTTTCCAATAAAGTACCACTCACTTTCTCATAACCCTGGCCCTTGTACCCTTTTGGAGCTTCATTAACCATTCTCAATATCTCTTTCCAATATGGAGAACGAACAACATTAAAAGACAATCCATTGGCATATAGGCATCTAGCTACACATTGGTCGGCAAGGGCTCTACTCTCATTTTGAAATGCAAGTTCCAAAGGTCCCTTTGCTCTCTTGTTTGCAATAGGTTGTGCACTTTGAGTTTGAAGATTTGGAGTGGCAATAAATGGGTGGTCTTCTACCACAATATTGGGATTAGATGGGGGCTGCATTCCCTTTGATTTTTTTTTTAACAAAGGGTGATTTCCTTTTTGGGCTTCTCATTGATCTATTGCATCTTGCTTCATAATGTATTTAGCAACTGTATTAGGTGGAATAGGTTCACCTTCTTTTCCAGGGCAAGACGTGATGCCTTTTCCACTTATGCCACACAAATGTGCTTTCACCCTATGATATGAACTAGAATATGTAACTTCACACCCATTGCATTTCCAAACATAACCGCCACCACTTGGAATCCGTTTTATCATCTCCACATACTTCCATAGAGGAGAATTAGGATTTGTTTTGAACTTTGAGTTTGGTTTAGCTACGGAGCCGGAGGTAGAACCCATTGACATTGTGATTCCTATTGCAATTTGTTTTGCAAACAACACATTCAAAATTTGAATGAAAACAAAAATATTGATTTATAAAACCTAGCTCTTTTGAATCTTGCATACACTCATAGAAGAATGGAAAGGAAAAACATAGATAAATCACAAAATGAAACAAAACAAAGTTTCTGGTTTGTAAAACAAAAAAATGTATGAAAACACTCAAAAAAAAGTGAGAAAAACTTACCTCTTTGCAAAAATATCCTTCAACAATCTTTGTGGCAGCCAATAAACACTTGCAAATCTGTAGGAATGGCAATGCAATCGTTTGTAGAAGCTTCAATGATCAATCTTCAACTCCTTTTGTCAATCCAACAAGCAAAAATAAGAACTCAGCCTCTTGGAATGAAAATGCTTGTTTGCAAAACAAATGAATAAAAATGAGGTAGTTTAGGTGTTTAAAGTGTTTTAGAGGTCACTTTTAGGGTTCCCATGGGCGTGGGTCAAAGTCAAACTGGAGAAATTAATAAAAAAATGCAAAACAAAATGCAAAAAAAAATGCTTTTTAGGCACCCAAGCCCGTCAGTTCGCCCTGGGTTCGCCCGGGTTTGACCTGGGTTCTTCTCGGGTTCGCCCGGGTTCGTCACCGACGAACCAAGCCTCCAAATCATGGAACCTGGTCGAACCCACAAAGGGACCGGACAAGGACCGTTACCCGGAGCGAACCCGGACCAGGACCCTGAGCTGAAGGGCTGAACCCAGTAACACATTTCAATAATATAATAATAGACTTAGAGCCATGCCAATTGATATTGAAGCCTAACAATCACACCTTTCCCCATCTATTTTGTATGTTCTATATTTTTAGATTACTCAGCCATTGCTGTAGTCACTGTATATATCTTATACACTTCCTTTACCCTTACCTCTGATACATCATGACCTGTTTTACCGACTTTTACAAGGTGTTGTCATTTATATATTTTCAGCAATGGTTTAAACTTTTTTTTCCTGTTTCATTCTGCTCATGAAATCCTCCTTTTGGTGCTATTTTTGGTTTGAACAGGTAACCTATTTATTAGATCTGGATACATTTTCCATATGCATTCTTTTTAGTATTTTCTGTTTAGAGTCTTCTGCAAGCATTGATCTACTAAAGAGGACTGACTTTTGGCATTTGACTTTGGTCTTATTTTCTATACATCTTTGTTTTGTTACTAGCAACATTGTCTGGTATGTTTGCTTTCTACCTCTGAACTTGAGATCAAACAAATTCTCGGCAGCTGCATACCAGAAGCTGGATCGTGTACTCCACTGCTATTTTCCATCTACCTCATAGGCTTGCCCCAAATAACTGCTGGTAAATTTCCTTTGTTAAATTTTAATGGTTAAAACTTTGCTGTTCTAATTCTTCTATAAAAGTGTTGATTCAATTTCTTCCATCAATCTTCAGCTATAAATTTGTTTTGCTCGATTACCAATTCTCTTTTTGATTTAAACTTTTGCTTTGCATCTGTTCATTTTTTATTGAAAGATAGTTCAATAAGGTCTTGAAGCTCTACCCAAAACCCCAATTTGGTTTAGTTCCTCAACCAAAAGTTCCACAACTAATGACAACAACAAAATGTATTTTAAATTTTAAATACTAGCTTTTGCAGATATGAATAAGATGCTCCACCATTACATGGACAACAATAGACCACTAGTTTCACTCTCTTAACTGCTTTAATTGTCCAACCCGCTTTTCAATCAGGCACCAAGATATTGATTCCCCACTTTGATGGCACAATTGATGGGGATAAGCTAGATGCTTGGGTTTGCAGTTTATAGATGTATTTTAAATTTTTAAGACAATAAAGTCTCATAGAGCTGCAACAAATCATAATAGTAAAGGTCCATAAAATTGGTCATGATTCATGCCTACATTTGGTGGCAATCTCACATAAAACTTCTAGAGGGTACAGAGTGATCAGAAATTGATACTTGGACAAATCAATTGCTTAAGGATGGTTAAGTGTATAAACTCACTTTTATTGGTCCTTTGCACTCGTAGGTCAGAAATTAAATTGGTCAACCAGCAAAAGCAAAGTATTTAATGCTGACAAGATTTTGCTTAAAGCAATCAAATCTCATATGATGCATATTATGATGTTTTTGACTAGCTTGAAGGACTCCTTTGAGGTCTATTGAATACTTCTTGAGCTAACACTAAATTCTTTGTTGCCCTATCAGCCACCCTAGTGCACTTTGCCCATTGGGATTGCTAAGACACAGTGCCAAATTAAGCAAATGCTTGAAGAGTGAATGATGCAACCCAACATTTCCCATTACAGATCTCTTGCTCTTATTGTGCCAAAGAAGGAACATATGGAATGACAGTTAGTAATAGATTATTGCTCCCTCAATAAAATCACTGTGAAGAATTGCCACCCATTTCCTAGGATTGATGGTCTGTTGGACCAATTTCAGGGTGTCAAGTATTTCACTAAGCCTGATTTGATCTGCTGATATCACCACGTTCACATGGAGCATTGTAATTTGTGATGATTGAAAGATGACTTTCAAGGTCAAGTTTGGACTCTACAAGTGGTTGGTCATACCTTTGGGTCTCATTAATAAATCTGCCACATTTATGCACATCATGAATTTTCTTTTCTGACCTATTTTGGCAATTTTGTTCTCATCTATCTGGATGACATCTTGGTCTACTACAAGTCCTAGGATAGCATCCAGATGGTTCTGGGTCTTCTTTGCTAACACCATCTCCAAGTCAAGATTAATAATCTTTTGATCAAATCTTAGTTAAGTACTGGGGATTCTTTATAACTGATCTGGAGTCCTCACCTCATTCAACATTTCAGATCTGAAGAGATATATGGGGAAGTGAACTCCACTTGAGCAGTTTGCTATTTGAAAGAGGCTCATTGATTTACTCCAGTGCTTCCACTTCCAAATATGCCACTGGAGCAGTATTAAGCAAAGAGGACATCTGGTGGCATATCATATTGAATCATTCTCACAAGTGAAGCTCAATTGCAGCATGTATGATGAGGGATTCCATGCCTTGGTAAGTGAAATAATTTTACATACTGATCACCAACCACTTCAGTTGTTGAACTCTCAATCTAAGACTTCAAAATGTTGGTATTCGAAGAGGGCATCTTACATTTAGCAATTTCATTTGGTGAAAGTGTAAGGTGTGTCGCAAACAAAGTGTTAGGTCCTCTTAAATTCTTAATCACTCTTCTTCTTAGGCACTTAGTATATTGAGTACTCAATTTGCAGCCTAGGTAAGAGAAAAGCTTTATTCTATGAATACTTAGTTTGGTTTGATTATTGCAAATTTGCAACTTTACATCATCACATCTCGCTTTTACTCTATTTTATGGGATGGGTTGTATTCAATTAACTTTGCATTGCCATAGGACAGTCTTGCCAAATATTGCTGGAGGAAGCTTAATTATTCTCTTTTAAAGGCAATTTTATTGGTCTTCTATTTGGAAGCTGGTAGGGGATTTACATCTGTTGGTGCTCTCTTTGCAACAGGTTTAGGCCTTTCCAATTGAGAGCCTGGATTATATATTATATAAATCATTATTTGTAAATTCTCAAATGTGGAAATCCATTTACAATTCTAGATGGACTTAATTAGTGCCATGGGCAATACTTGGCACCAATATCAACCAATAGTCATACCTTCTTGACCACGGGAATTGATTTACGTGGATTTCATTAGTGCCCTGGCTAACATGAAGTGCCAACATGACTGCATATTTGTGTTTGTTTGATGGATTTTCAAAGTTGTTATCTTTATGACATGCTCCAAGACCATTGATGCTCAACAAGCTGCAAACTTGTTCTTCAAGCATGTTTGAACCAACTTTAACCTGTTGCTCATTAACATTTTATTATTATATCATGACTCATGCTTCTTGATTCACACTTGACAAATGTTGGGGTAGTATTCCTATTTCCACAGGGAAATCTCCTTTCAAAGTGTGATATTGATTCTAACCTTTGGTGCCTTATGAGATTTTGATTGCTCTTCCTGTTCCAGATACATCCCAAGAGAAAAAGGAGCAGGGCAAAGCTTCTACTGTTGTGCAAAATTTATTCAACTTTGCACAAAAACTCAAGATATTCTTTGACAAAATCAAGCCAAATTCGAAGTGCTTCATTATGGGCTTTGAGTTCCTCAATCATTTCAAGTTGGTTCCTCAGCCATTTTCCTCATTTTTGCCATCCTTCGCTGCAACATGATCTACATGTGAAGAATCACACAAATTGAATAGCTCCTCAATCTTCTTCACCTCCTCTTCAAGCAAGAGATTCTCTTTAACATCATGATCAAATAGAAGGCCTTCATACGCCATCATTTCAGCCTCCAATTTAGGTACTACCTCCAAAGGAACTTCTACAACATCACTTTTGTCTTCAAGTTCAAAATTTTGTATGATTGTATCTTTTCCCATGTCACCAATGTTACATTCTTCATTATTGTTGATCGCATCTATTGCAACTTCTCCATGTTGCATAGCCACCATCCATTCCAATCTCAAATGAATGTCCATCTTCTCAAAGATTTTCTCCTCTTGGTATTGCTCCATAAGTGCCCACTTAACTAGCCTCTTTAAGACCTTTGTTATTGGGTTCTCTTGAATTGCCCTCATCCTTGCATGGGTTTGGTACGGGGCTAGGTATGGCTTGGGTTTTCCCAAGGTTTTCTTTGGGAACCTTGGATTCCTTGGGCGGACCTTGGGAAAACTCAAACTGTACTCAAATGAACCTCAGAGGACCTGTGGCTAGATGGGCCCAAAAACAAAAAAAAAAATATTTTTTGAACATTTTTTAAAATAAAAGATTCCCTCCTCTCCTATTTTTGCCCCAATGTGAGGGCTTATAACATATTCTTCCTTATTTCGCGTACACATAAGTAAAACTACATTTCTGCCTCCAAGCTGCCATTGTTAATTTTTGAAGGTTGTTGCATTTTTCTTCAAAGGTGAAGGCTACAAGAGCGAAAGACCTATACCAATAGGAGAGAAAGTGTTGCACGAGGAAGATTTATCCATCGAAGGTGAGTAGATCTTGTAATTTTTTTCAAGTTTTGAAGATTTTTTTTTCAAGTTTTTTTACTTAAGTGTTTTAAATGTTAGTGTGAAAAGAGGTATTATCAAAATAATTAGCTTTTAGCCTACTTAGTAGAGTCCTATTCACACTACACTGAAGCTCACTTAGAGGTATTTTAGACTTTTATCTCACCTCATGAAGACTCACCAAGTGTCCCAACACTTGTCCATAGAGTCATACACTTGTTTCATTCTTGGAGGGGTAGTCAAAGTTTGGCTCCTACCTTCTCACCTCTTCATCCTTGCCTTATAAGCAAGGCTCATTTGTACATTTTACAAGTGATAATCTCATTTTGCATATTTGCTCATTTGTGGATTGTTTGAGTTTGCAAGCAGATCTTGGTTGCTCCAACATGGTATCAAAGAAAACTTGCAACTCCAATCTCTTTCTCTCTTGAATTTGTGAGGGTTGTGGGAGTCAACTCTTAAATGGTGCGTCTTGGAGCGGAATGAATATCATGGTTGCTATCAAAGAGGTTGAGAGAGAAATTTTGATATATAACATTTGGGTACTTGGCAACAATTTTTTTTGGTGTTTTGTAGGGCCATCCATGGTAGGCCATACGGAAATCCATACAATTTGCATGGATTCATATGACCATACAATTACCCTACTAGGTTTGCGTCATTGTCCTTTGCAGCATCTGTCATCTCTATTTGTGTGCCAGTTGTCCTCTTGCATTTGCTGTACAAGCGCCATTTTTAAATATTTTTTGTAGGGTACAACTTGCATAGACATGACATCATCCTATGTAGGCTTGATGCTTCCACAATACCGCCACGAACAAAAGATTTGTTTGAATATTCTGGCGAGAGAATATTCCATTTGTCGCCCAACATATTTCTCCTGCCTTTGTAGGTTTCCGTCATCGTTTTCCATCACAAGATATATTCTTAAGAATATTCCATTAGTTGACAGAATATTTCAATGTCTGTTGACATCAGCATGACATCATCTTATTTACCCCCAAGTTTGCCCCCTTCATAGTTGGCCTGTTTCGTTTTTTGGATCAACTTCAGGAGCCTTGTTCTCGGCCATATGAACACCTTTTTGAGTGAATTGTTTTTTCATTTTGAGTGAGTAGTGGAATTTGTAATGCACTAAAATAAAGTGTCATATCACTGTATCATTTCAGGAGGGGATCATGTTTTGAATAAAGGGGGTTTCAACTTTCTTTTTTGTCATTTTTTTGAGCTTTGTAAGTCATACTTGATCGATGTCTTCATTGTCCACATCATGACATAAACTTGTAAGAACTCCTAAAACAACAAATAAGTTTGTAAATGCACTCATATAAATTGCCAAAAATTGAATGTGTGTTCCTTAGGGAGGGAATTTGTACCTACAATGAATTTTAAAGTGTAATGGGGGGTTGTGTGGTGCCTTAGATTTTCCATCATAGTAATGGATCCTTATGCGTGTATGTCTTGATGCACACCCTTTTTCAGTTGCTTGTACATCTATTGGACTTGTTGCTAGGTCTGCATTCTTGTGCACACTTTTGTGCCTGATTTTAGTTGGTTTGCCTATAGCTCTTCCTTGTCAGCATTAAGGGGGGTATTATTATAGTGTTATGCTAATGCTTCCTTGGTTTTAATGGAGCAACCTTTGTGTAGCCAGACGAACTTTGCCGTTATGCCTGGAAGGCCCGAGAAATGAAAAGATTATTTTTCATTTCATCAAACGACAATTTTGGGGGGTCACATAGACCTACTCTTTTTATCTCTCCTAAGGGGGGAATATTTCAATTCATCATATTTTGTGAGATTCTAGTACTCATGTAGAGCACTATGCACATTTTTGTAGTGTACTATAGGTCACTCATGCATTGTTGATTGTGCTCCAGAATCATAGTACTATTTGCATCTTCAACTTCACAGAGTGTGTTTTTGCCTTTGTGCCATTTGTGTATTCATGCTTGAGTAGTGTACTATAGGTTCACTCATGCAGTGTTGTGTATCTCTTGATCAACATTCTTTGGAGGTTCGTTGATTTCAGCAGACACCATCATCTTTGGTAGAGTTTACAGCTTCATCATGCTTTAGGAGTTCTTCATCATCATGTTCCTATCATGGGACAAGTCTTATCCTTCTCATTTCTCTCTTTTGGAGAGGAGTTTTGTTTCCACTGGGTTTTCTCCTTTTCTCTGTTTATGAGAGATCATTATTGTACATGAGTATCTTATCAGGTGTTGTTGCTAGGGTTCATCTTTTTAGTGTTTATCTTACCCCCTAAGTATCACTTAAGGGGGGGTGTTAGTGTGAAAAGAGGTATTATCAAACTAGTCTCACCTCATGTAGACTCACCAAGTGTCTCGACACTTGTCCATAGAGTTCTACACTTGTTTCATACTTGGAGGGGTAGTCAGAGTTTGACTCCTACCTTCTCACCTCTTCATCCTTGCCTTTATAAGCAAGGCTCATTTGTACATTTCGCATAATGTTAATCTCCCTTTGCATATTGCTCATTTGTGGCTTGTTTGAGTTTGCAAGCATATCTTGGTTGCTCCAACACTAAATATATTTTTAGAACTTTTATACATAATATAGGGGTTATAATGCCATTTAAAAAAAAAAGTAAATTTGTAATGTTTTTCAAGTTTTTTTTGTCTTCATATAGAATGGTTGGTAGTTCTAGTTCATTAGTTGACCCACTTGGAAAGAGCTCATTTAAATTTGACGCAATGTCACCTCTTTGGTGACATACAACTATGATTAAACATCTTATTGGTGGTGGAGGTTATTGTTGGCGTTGCAGCCAATGTGGGATTGAATATAAGAGCTTGTATAGTCGAGTGAAAGTTCACTTGTGTACTATTCTAGCTTAGGAGTAAGATTTTGTTTAGGCTGAATAAAAAAGGGTTGCTAAAGCAACAAATAATGGGATATATTAAAGAACAAGAGGACACTAACATGACAAGTAACAAAGCAAAGGAAAGAGCACATCTTCATTCTAAGAAAGGATCATAGAAACCTCCTAGTGGCTTAACACAACCAGCTGGCCCACATCCTTTCATGCCGCCATAATCTTCTTGAGAAGAGATTACCCCCTTTCTTTCCTGTAAAAGAGGGCCATTAGAAAAGGCCTTTAAGAATGAGGCAAGGAAGGTTGCAGATTAGAGAATTACTAGTTGCATTTATAGCAACAGGCTTCCTTTCAACCTTGTTATATCACCATATTTGTAGGATATGGTGACAGAAATTACCAATGTACCAGCTGATTAAATTAGTTATGGGTATGGAAAGGTGCACCCCACCTTATTGGCCAAGGAAAAATCTTTGGTAGAGGCATCATTGAGCGCAATGAATGATACATGGTCTGAAACTAGAGTGTCCATTTCTAATGGATGGATGGATGTAAAAAACAGACCACTAATTAATGTCATTGTAGTGTTCCTTAAACGGGAAATGTTTTTGAAGAGTTGATTGTGAGTGGCAAGTGAAGGATGCAACTTTCATTTTCAATATCCTCATACAAGCCATATAAAGATTATTGAATATTGATTGTAATTTTCATTTTGTATTGACATTGGAGTCTTTGACAAAATCACCAAATTATGAATCATTGAATTTCAATTCATGAGTATTTTCTTTGGTGCAATTTATGAGGTATTTAAATTATTTTGTTTATTGGCAATTATGAACATTGAATTCATGAGTATTACTTATTATTCTTTTTAGAATCTTAGATATATATATAAACCTGTACTCGTACCTAGGGGAAAAATATTGCTGTACCGACATACCTAAACCTTGAACCTGTACCCATCCTTGTACCAAGACCAACAACTTAGTTCAAGACCATCCTCATGCTCTTATTCAAAGACATCTTCAAACACATGTATACAACTCTTTGTAGTTACAGGACGTAGCAACAAACCCACTAGAGCATTCAAGAGACATTCGGCAAAAAAACCTTTTCTGGTACACTCGTGCCTCCTTCTGATGACTCTTTGCAATCACAGGCTTTCACATACCTGCAAGAAAATCTGTTAGAGCCTTCTGAGACACCTACACTTATGCCTTCTTCTGATGACCCTCTACAATTATAGGCTTCCACATACCTGCAACAAAAACTCACTAGAGTCTTTGAAGACATCTTTCAGCCATAAAAATCTTTGCACAAACCACTTCATGCAACTAATGCTATCTCCCCAATGCACATCCCAGCAAGCATACCTGCTCTGATACTTATTAATGCACACTCTTGGATCAGGGGCCTGTAGACAAGCAACCAACCCAAGCAGCTCTTAACAAAATTATCAACTCACAAGGACAGTAAGATCCAATTACACGGACAATAAGGAAAAACAACACTGAAAATTTTATTTAGAAAATGATTCCACACTTTATTCAATTTGCATTCAAATCTTACATTCGTCTACAGGCATACAGGCCAGAAAAGAAAAGAACAATGATAAATATGAGATCGACACAACTTACAATCACAACATATCACGTCCAGCCCTGTTAATTTTGGAGCTGCAGTTCATACAGAAAGCCGATTCCTCTCCAATTTCTATTACCCTGTGCTGCTCTTTCTATTCAATGCATAACTAACTGTTCTTCAAAGATACCGTCGCCAGTCATAGTGGGCGCCAGATGGGGAAAAATTAACTGACTGTCATCGTCAACAACGTAACTGCTCATCAGGAATTTGTAGACTGCTGCCAGTTGTAAAGAAATGGATGGCTGAAGTGGGGTCATGGGGCTGTAACTGCCATTGCCAGTATTAATTGAAGATCAGTTATTAAAAGATGCTGCTGAAGCTTGCACACATGAATTCATTTGAGTAGTCATAATTTACTGCCACTTTGAATCTGTCGCTGGTTGTGTGCAGCAGATTTTGTAACTGTTCCACATCCTCAAGCTCAATCAATGTCCCTACTGCTGTTACTGCTGTGGTAGAGTTAATTACCTCTGTAACTGCTAAAATTCTCATTAAAAACTGTTCCAAATGAGGATCATTGTAACCATTCAATGCTCCCGTGTCATGTTCAGACTCACACCAATTACAAGGAGAGAGTCGCTACATATCTTGTCTGCTAAAAAGGAACTCTGTGGACAAAAAAGAAATGGTTCTTTGAGTTAACTTTTTAAGAAAAGCTCCCTATGAAGAAGTTGGGGCACAATATGCTCTAAGTAGAGTGCAAAAGATGATGATATCTAATAGAGTATGTAATTTAATTGTAGCTATGTATTAGTCAAATCTACATGCAAGTGGGTAGATGGAAATGAATTGAAAGTAATTGGTCAGGTAGAACATATAGAAAGGGTAGATTGATAAAATTAAATAAATTAGTAGGTGGACAGCTGGAAACTCTCAATATGAAGGCTTCTCTTATGCAAAAAGATATTCAGAAATAGAGGCATGCCATATTGAGATAACCCAATGTACGCTACAAGTTAAATGGATGGAAGACAAAATGTTACGCAATAGCTTCAAATTGTGCTAAATAAGTTTTGAATTAGGTTCCTACCCGAGTTGTGAGGAAGGTGGCATCTGAAGATGCAAGCAGCAGTTGATAGCTGACCAATGAACACTTCAAGGTCTTTGGATGTAGTGCTTGAGCTCATATCTTTGGACAATAGGATCCCAAGAGTCACCATTGCATCTTTGTGTGCTATAGGAAGGAGACTAAGGGCTACTGTTTTGTTTGATTCTCTTGCTTGAGAATTCACATTTCGAGAGATGTATACTTGAAAGGGAAGTCTTCCTTTACAGGTTTACCAACTTTATCTCAAGATTTCTGAATTGTTTCTTTCCCTAACATTGCTTCTATTCCTAGTTCAGCTTCAAACAATAAAGTCAAGGATTTAGAGGTTTCCTTTGATGCTTTTGCATTAGAAATGTTTCACAGTGTTTGTGGGATGGAGACTGCAGGAAACATGGCAATGCATTTTTGGGATGGCAGGAGATGGAAGGTCTTTTTTGGGTGGATGGCAAGGGATGCCAATTGAAAAAATAAAGAAAGTTTGAAAAATATAGGAAATTTAAATTATTCATATTATAAGGCATTCATCATATTCATTGTAGAATCACATTACATAACATTAGAGTTGAACTGAGAGCTCACATAAGAGTTGACAAATTGACACACAAATCAACAAATCTTCAACAGAAATCTTCAGCGGCTGATAAGAAGAGAATTTGTGCTGATAAAGGAAAGGAGACCAGCAATAATGCCTCTTCTCTGCTGTTATGTTTGTTAAACAACCTCACATTACCTCCAGTTTTTATTGTTGTTCAGATTCTTTACAACAAACTTTTGGACTTTCATTGGAATGCGTCAATCTACATATGTTCACGAAAAAACAGAGTACCACACTTCACAGAATTACAATATAGACAAAATCAGATTCTCTTATATTGTTCTAGACACATATTTCCTTTATTGGGACTTGTTTGAGAGCTTAATCTATTCCTAGAGTCAAACCATTCAAATAGATTGTGATATCTGATGTTCAGGAAGTGACAATATTTCAAAGCTTTGCAGGTGTTTTGGAAAAAAATCTCACTTCCATACAAATTTTCAAATAAAACAGAAAAGAGAACAACAAAATCAGAATTTTTTAATTTTCTGATTAATAAAACAATTTTTAATGACCTTGTGGCCCCCTCAACCATTTTCTTCTTTTTTTCTTTTTGGGGTAGAACACTGCCTTGGGGGGCAGGGGGGTTAGAATGGTGAGCATGCCAGGGGATCAAATAGATAGATTCTATCATCTATATTCTATATGCCCCCATACTACCCTCCTAATAGTTGCCCCCTACTCTAGATAGTGGTGCTCTATCCACCTATCCTCTATAGTGGGGGTGGATATAGGGTGAATAGGCTCGCTTCCCCCCTCTGCCTCTCCCACTGTAGAAAGGGTAGATAGGGTACACTTCAGGCTGGCTCTGCAAATCTTAATGTTCCCAAAGAGACTGACCAATCTCTTAGGTTCAGTTCAGTAGGAGCTATAGAAAGTTGGAGCCTCACCCCACGGGGTGCCCCATTACTTTGGATAGGGTGTCCAGAGAAGGCCGCTATAGATAGGGTACACTTCAGGCTGGCTCTGCAAATCTTAATGTTCCCAAAGAGACTGACCAATCTCTTAGGTTAAGTTCAGTAGGAGCTATAGAAAGTTGGAGCCTCAAGGGTAGATAGGGTACACTTCAGGCTGGCTCTGCAAATCTTAATGTTCCCAAAGAGACTGACCAATCTCTTAGGTTCAGTTCAGTAGGAGCTATAGAAAGTTGGAGCCTCACCCCACGGGGTGCCCCATTACTTTGGATAGGGTGTCCAGAGAAGGCCGCTATAGATAGGGTACACTTCAGGCTGGCTCTGCAAATCTTAATGTTCCCAAAGAGACTGACCAATCTCTTAGGTTAAGTTCAGTAGGAGCTATAGAAAGTTGGAGCCTCAAGGGTAGATAGGGTACACTTCAGGCTGGCTCTGCAAATCTTAATGTTCCCAAAGAGACTGACCAATCTCTTAGGTTCAGTTCAGTAGGAGCTATAGAAAGTTGGAGCCTCACCCCACGGGGTGCCCCATTACTTTGGATAGGGTGCCAAGAGAAGGCCGCTATAGATAGTTGGGCCTCCCTACCCACTTTCTATAATTGGGTTGGGTGCGGCCCTCAGGACAAGGGACATCCATCCTGCATCTCCCAACTGCTTCTGGAAAATTTATGTCTTGCCAGGCTTGGGGTTGGTCCCAAGGACATTTCCAAGGTGTCCCTGCACATCCAAAATGTGACATGGATGGGGATGCCTGGAAAAGACCTGGGTTGCATACCCATGTATTATTGGAATCTTTTTCTGCTGATAAGGTTTGTTTGCTGCTATGGTTCTTAAGCAAGCAGGCTCAATTGCAGGTGATGCGTTCAATGTTCAGGTGACTTCATCTGCAAAAGGAGCAAGAAAATTTTGCTCCTACAATGTACTTGTGATCCTCAAGTTTATGAAGAAGCTTGTGGCAAGGAGGAATGAGTGAAAGCTATGGTGGAAGAACAAGATGTGGGAGTTGGTACCTTGTCTCAAAGACAAATAAATTTGTGAAATGCAAATGGGTTTCAGAAACCTAGTTTCCTTCGAATGGTATGTTGAGAGGCATTAGTCTCTGCTGGTCACGAAAGGCTTTCCTTAAAAAATGAATTGATTGTGCTAATACAATTTCTCTTGTTGCCAAATTTGGTACCATTGATATTGTTCCTTTATTGGCCACCAGTTTTTGTTACAAGGTTCTTTAGTTGGATGTAAACCTAAAATTATTCAGGCTGACAAAACTCCCTTTGTTTGCAAGTTGAAGAAGTCTCTTTATGGGTTGAAACTAGCTTCTAGAGTGCAGTCTAAGAAGATTGATCATTTTTATCACTTTTTCATCTATTCCGAGTCTCAGCCTTTTTTTGATAAAGTGCAAATATACTGGAGCATTAGAAAGAAAAATACAATCACATAAAGTTTTCAGGATTGTAAAGCCAGGTCCAGATTAAAGCCAGGTCCGGATTATAAGATTAGTGGATATTGAAGGTGGTTGTCCAAATTGCCACTTCACAAAATTAGGCAACACTAAAAATGAAAAGTGACTGTCTTATTGCCAATTGTTCTATCACTATCTCTTATGATTATAAATCCTAGACTGCTGCTAGCCTCTTTACAAACATTAAACAAAAGACAGGCCAGAGATATTTGAAGGCTAGGCCCTTGTTTGCCAGAGATACAACAATGTGAGAAATTACAATTATAGAACCTGTGTTGTTAATCCTTTTCCACCATCAACCAGATGGGAAGTCATTGTGTGGTCTATCCTTCTACCACTTCCCTGAGTGATTCTTCCTGTGTTGCTGCATTGAGAGATAGGTCTGTTAAGTGACCTAGTGGTGAGTTTGAATGGAAGCTTCATTTCTATTATGTGAAAGAACACATGCTCTTGGTCGAGCTTTATGGGGATAATTTGATTCTTGCATACAATTGTGTTGACATGAGAGGTAAACTTATGAAGGTATTTATAATGACTGGCATAGGCTTGTTGCATTACTTGACATTCAAATTTTGCAAGCAAATAATGGGATTTTGTCCTGCAGCCTAAGTGCAATCTTTAGTTATTGAGAATTTTTACATGAAGATTACAAACCTTCATTTGCCTTCATTCAATCTAAAGTTATTTGATTATGGTGATTCTCCAAAGGTTGATTTAACTTTATATAGGAAACTTGTGGGGAATCTCATACACTTGACTTATAGTTGACCAGATATTGCCTTTGCTCTTAGACTTTAGCCTTGTTTCCTGATTCATGCAGGATCCAAGTCAAAGTTATCTGTATGCAGTGAAGCAGATTGTGAAATAAATTAAAGGTAATTATAATATTATTAGCTTGGCATAGCATACTCTTATAGAGTGATGTTACCTTGGTTGGACATGTGACTTTTCACACATCGCCCCATTGCAAATGGGGACCCTAGTTTGCTTTTTTTGAGCTTTGCCGTTGCGCTTCAGTTTCATTTGGTCTTTGTTTGGGAGTTTAGAGTTTGAGTTTTTGAAGGGTCACCCGAGCCAAGTAAAGAATTTTGAGCCCAAATCAATGCACAAACATCATCAAAATGCTTAGAAGGCATGGAGGATGAAGATTGACTGTCGTTTCAGTCAATTCTGACACCTAAATTTTAGGGTTTTTCACTCCAGCCCCCTATTTTTTTAGGGACTTTACTTTTGGCACTTTTGACCTATTTTGGACTTACTATTTTTTAGGGGCTATTTTTGGAAAGTTGCTATTTTTGGCAGGGTTTCCATCTTTGGAAAGTGTACAGGTCATGGTTTCATCAACACCAACTTTAGGAGATCCCAAAATAGAAATAAGTGAGAAACTTTGAAAAAACCAGAAAATTGCTGAAGTGTTGAACATGGCACAAGTCAATGGCAAGTCCGCCCAAGCAAGAAAGAGAAGCTGGCATGACATATGGTCAAGTCTGCCCTTGAGATGGCTAAGCACCATGGGAAGTCTGCCCCATGTAGAATGGCTCAACATAAAGTGAAGTCTGCCCACCATGAAGAGATGATGGCACAAGGAATGGCTAAGTCCGCCCCAAGTTTGATGGCACAAGACATTGATAAGTCCGCCCATGAAGAGGTGGCATGGAAACAAGTGAAGTCTGCCCAGCATATCAAGAAATTGGCTCAAGACTAAGTGAAGTCCGCCCCACCCTTTAATACATGGCAAAAACACCTAGGAAGTCCGCCATACAAAGATGGCTTGAGCATGGAGGAAGTCCGCCCTTGAGATGAGAAGGTGGCATGAGAATTCCGCCCCAAGAAGAAAGAAGATGGCTTAGACACAAGTAAAGTCCGCCTAGACTTTCAAAAGGCTTGCTAAACACTTGATGAAGTCCGCCATACTTGGAGAAATGGAAAAAATTAAAGTTTCGCCCAAGTCTAGACATTGGAGAATTAAAATATTAAATGGCATGCCTAGATGGTGAGGAAATTTGCCAAAAACATGAAGAAAAATCATAGAAAATACATGGCAAAGTTGATAGGAGGAAAAGATTCGCCTTGGGCAGAGGCATGAAATGATTTAGAAAAATTCAATCAAATTCGCCTTAGGATGAAAAATAAATAAAATGCCATGATTTAAATAATTAAAACGAATGGGTTGGAAAATAACACATGAAATATTATTTTAATATTTTATTTTCCAAAACACTTAAATGAGAAAATTCAAATTTTCTCTAGGCCAAATTTTGAAAAAGGGAAAAAGAAAAAGGACTTCACTCAACTGGCGCCAAATTTAGAAATTTTCTTTGGAATTGGTGCTGGAAATCAAAATTGCTATTCGAGAGAGAAGTACAAGCCAAGTTCGAACTAGATTAAATGGAAACAAACAAATTTTGCTAAATGGGTCGAAATTTTCAACTTTAAATTGTTTTTGCTTCTCATTTCTTAATCATTCTTTTGAAAACGAAGTTGTGAGAAGAAGTTTTGTCTAAGGCAAGAAAAGTTTTTGTGAAGAAAGTGATTTTTTGGAGAAAAGTTTGAAGCTGAAGTTGAACTTATCCAACAGCAGCACAATTTTATTGTCAGAATACCAGGCAGATTTACATTCTCTTCTTTATTCTGGCGAATGATTCACTCATCGATTGGATAAATTCTTCCATTTCCAGCAATGATCATTTTCAAGATTTAATTTATCAGTTGGCTGGAATATGTTTTTTCGAAATAATAGTTTAAATAATTTGAATTTAAAATTCTGAATTTTAATATTTACTTTATGCTTTTTTGCAGATTTATGCCAGACAAAGGAGAACCTTCGAAGAAAATACAAATGAAATTCGCCAGTAAGGGTTCGCAACCAGAGTCCAAGATCGTCTCCAAATGGAAAAACATCATGGATACCAACCTCGGCCATGTAGATTTTGATGATTTCAGAAAGAGGATGTACGAAATTGATGAATTCTTGCCTACACCATTTGCACGAAAGCGGATGCGGAATGGCATAGTTCAGGCTGCAGGATTTCTGCCAGCAGAAGAATGTTCGGAACTCATGGTAGAATGTGCATTGCACTATAATGCAGAAGAAAGGCATATTGAAGCACCTGACGGCAGGGTACTGGCATACTTGGGAGAGCTGGCTATACAGGAAGCGTTTGGAATCCCGACTTACAATAGAACATCTTATCGGACAAAGGATGAGGCACGAAAACTTTATGAAGATAAACAAAACCTTTGTGTATCAAATATGAATAAGTCATGGTTGGTGAAGCCTAGACCCTCGGCCAAAAAGATGCCTAAGAAGTTGCTTAGACCTGATTTTAAGGAAGATTATGGAGACATGGTTTTGCTGCTGAACAAACTAGTGGGTAATCCTTAGGGTGCACCCTTTGAAACTTGGATGTATTACTTCATCGATGAAGTAACTTCCGGAGTGAAAATGCTCAACTGGTCAAGAATGATCAGTGATAGTCTCCATGAGCAGTTGATCAACTTGGAGAAGACCAAAACCTTCCACATGAGTTCCTATGTTGTATATTTGCTTGCTAGAACCTACAGATATGCTGGCCTAATTTGCAAGGGTGTAGTCGGTAATGGCGAAAGAGAATTCAAGGTTTACAATTGCTATCCTCAGTTGCAGTTGAGTGAGAAATCACACTTCAAACAGGTGCATGACGCCTTTCTCATGTATATCACTCGGATACTCCAAGGAGGAACGCATCAAAGGCTCACCCGTGAAGCAAAAAGGTTAATCAGCAGATACGGATCCTAGTTTATCCAGTTTCCTAGATTCACCTACATTCGAATCCAAGGATTCACCGGTTCCCCTTATAGGTTGCCAATTTATCCCACCAATAAAATGATTCTGTTGGAGGTTCTGAGGCAATTAGAGACATATCAAAATATTCAAAGGCCAAAACAAAAAGCAGCCGTCACGTTTCCACTCTTTATTGGAAACATGTTAGAATCTTGTCCATTGGCGCAAGCAACAGAAAGTGCCCGATTGGAAATACAATCGTACCCGTTCACTTCCTACAAGTCTAGGATTGACTTTGATCCACTTAATCATATTGGAGCGGTGGACGGGAGGAAATACAAACACAAAGTTGACCTAGAAGATTTCTGGGCAAATGCTGCAGATGAGCACGAAGTAAGAAGAAGGGTATGGTCAAGACTGCCATTGGATATGATCAGGATAACGAAACTCTTTCGTGTGCCTGATCAACTTGACGATGAAGAAGGGTACGTGCAACCAAGCTACGATGAAAAGCAACCGCTTCCTCTTGTAAGATGGTCTAAGCCAGAGCTTGGTGACTTAACAACTTTTATGAGGCCTGTGTTCAATTACTCGCAATGGTGCGTGGACCAGCAAGTGCAAACTTTACGACAAAGGAATGTGCCATTTACATATGACCTGATGGGTGAAATAGAGTCTTGTAATTTTAATGCCAATGCATCTCAATGAGGTGAACTAACTGAGGCTGCCAACCCAAAAAAGAGAAAAGGTAAGGAGAAGGCAGTAGATGAGGGACCAGTCCAAAAGATGCAGAAATCCAAGCCCTTTCATTCAGCCACATCTAGAAATGTGGAGGAGATACTGATCATGGAGGAAGAGTCATGGGGACAATTTAGAATTCCCTTGCCAGTTCTAGAAAGGGATGTGGAGCCAATGCAATTGGAAGATGATTATCATCACTCTCCTACAGTCACAGAGATTTATGAGTCAGACGATGATGTAGATGTCATGGGAGGAGACTTCCAAGAAGGAATGATTTCCGCCCTCAAAGGAATTCAAGAAGATCCATCTGTGTAGGAAATTCGGGACATACAAGACATTCCAGATGATCGGGAAGATGGAGTTGAATAGTCAACAATCCTAGATTGGCTGAAAGAAAGACTTAAAATCAAGGCACCAACAGAGATACCAGAAGTAGATGATATTGCAGATTTCTTGGCAAGGCAAGAACAAGCTGCTACAAAGAAGCCAGCCAAGAAATTTTCTACAATATAGAGAGATGAAGTTGGTAACCGTACTCTACAAATTGCAGTGCCTATAGTTGAGAAACCACGAGATGAAATTGCTCCAAGTGAATATGCCGTCACAATCATTGATATTGGTCCGACAACAAAAGGACAGGAAGTTGAGGACCTAGATAACTCTGTTTCCACCATTAAATCTAGGCTAGATAAAGAAGTGGCGAAGAAAAGAGAGTACAAAATGAAGATTGAGCGCCTAAGGGAATACATTCAGCATTTAACAAAGCCGCTCAATCAAGGTGACCAATCAGCCCCTCCACTTCCAAACTCATCATAGGAGCTAGTAAGAAATTTTGAAGAAGAGTTGACTATCGCCAAGGGAACCAAAGAATGGATGGCAGGGAAAAAAGAAGAAGCAATGACATTCTCAGAAAAGTTGGCATATGTTTATGGGCAAACTTCTTCTCTACTCTCGCGAGTTGTAAACTTAGCAGAAGCATGGGACAGCCTCCAAGACATCAAAGCAAAATTATTCCATGTCTTCGAGAGATAAAGGGAATTCCTAAGCAGAGATTGATTGATGAGATCATTGTGGCAGGAGCGGTATATGATTTCAATAACTGGTATTGTGCACTGATTTCACGCAGAGAAGTCTTGGAAAGAGTGAAAGTAGATAGTGCTAAAATTGAAGAACAGGTGAAAGGAATCCAAAATAAAAATTTCCACATGGTTGCGGATGTGCTTGACAAGGACATTGTCCGAAAAAATGACTTGCAGCCGGGCAATATGAAGAATGAAGTTCAAAGGATTTTCTCCACCGGGCCAATCTTGAAAGGGAATTTGACTAAGGCATTTAACTTCCTGACCGTTCGAAACACCTTCCTGCAGCAAGAATCAGAATGGATGATCGCCTTTGCAAAATGTGCAGACAGTCTGGACTTGCTAGAATACAAAGTTAACACGCTGCCGGACATCACCATCGAGGAAGTCAGCGCCATTGTGTCCAGATTCATTGAACGAAGTGCTATGGAAGCGGATAAGGATGCAACTCTTAGTGGATGACTCATCTATTTGTTAATTGATTGTTATTTGGGCAACCCTAATTAGGGTTTTGTTATTTCGAATTTGGGCCATTAATCTTGAATTAATCTTGGCCATTCATTGTATTCTTGAAACTCTATAAATACCCCCACTTTCTCATTTGATAAAGATTAGAGATTAGAAGATAGATGATAGAATAGAGAATATAGAGGATAGGAGATAGAAGAGATTGTAGAGCATAGATGGTAAAGAATAAGAGAGAGTTCTATGAAATTGTTGCTGAAAAACTATTTTGATAATAAAGTTCATAATGCACGAGATGCTTTGAATCCTTTCATTGTCAAATGGTTGCATGGTTGCATATTTCTCTTCCTCGTAGGATGGATTCAAATTAGAATTTTATTTGAATGTATGTTAATGGAATGATAGATTGATAGTAACGATTAGTGAAACTTGGCTTATACTTTCTTTGGATGGATGCTTTTCATTCAATGCGTAAAGTTAGACTGAGATTTTGATGTGGATGCTTCAATGTTAACTTCGAATAATGTTGTTCTATTGATGGTGTTGTTCGTAGTAAAGAAATCTTAAGCACAAATCCCAGAAGATTGCACTTGCTTTGTGTAGTTGTCGTTTAGCGTGGCGAAACAAAGTATGGTTTTTTAAAGTTTCACTCAATCCTTGCCGTCTCTTGATTTCATAGGAATAGTATAGGATTCCTAAACCTTTACTCCTTTTTCACTTTTTTTTTAATCTAAAACCAGAAAAGTTTAAAAAACAAAATAATACTGCATTCTAGTCCTTGCTTTTTGAGTAACTTACTTGAGTAAATCCCTTTGTGTCCTTGGCAAAATCACAATGACCACAGAGCTTATCCACACCCAAATTACGAAACATTGGAATTGCCATATGACCTTTCTTGCAGTCTTAGCATACGAGGTAGTTTTTCAAGAGAGGATAGAGCGTCTCTGGATACTTTATTCTAGAGTGATCGGTGTGTGATAAAACATGCATCAACAAGACACAGATCTAGATTGGGCTGGTGATCAAGATGAATGGATGTCATGTGAGAAGCAATCTGTAATTGCTCTCTTTCATGATGAGGCTGAATACAAAGTTGCTATCAATGCAGGCATAGAGGCAATGTGGATATGGATATTGATGCATGGGCTAGGACTTCCAATTGCAGTAATTGATGCCCCTTATTATGATAACCAAAGTGCTATCCCAGATTGCCAATAATCCAGTTTTCCATGCAGTTACCAAGCACATTGAATTCCATCAAGATTGCATTCAGTAGTTGATCATGGATTGTATTGTGTGATTTTACTTGAGCCACACTGAGGACCAGATTGCTGCCATGTTAGAAGCAAAGTTTGACAGGTAAGAATCAAGATCTTTGCTGTGGCTAACTGAAGCTCTCATTAATGGGGATTATATACGATGTCATCTTGTGTCCCTGAGTTAAATTCAAGGGGAGATGTAACTATTAGTATGAAAATTTCCTGATGGCCCTTGAGTTGCCAATATGGAGCATCTTGGGAATTGAAATGAAGTTTAGGGTTTTCTCCTATAGTCAGTTTGTGAGTATTGAGTAGGTATATCAATTAAATGTTTATCAGAAGGGGCTCACCCCATTTTGTAAATTATATATTCATTTGATGGATTAAGTTTTTTTCCTTTGATTGGGAAGTCTAGGGATTAACCTGTCCCAGCCAGTGAGGCCACAAATGTGGGGCCTCATCCTTGTCCACCAAAACACTACATACACCAAGGACAAACTCAACCAACACAACAATGTGCACAATGAGACTCAAACTTGGTACCTATTACTAAACAGCCAGTAGATATACCATTACAGCATGTGCACAAATATTAGAGTATGAGTTGTCATCCACCAATATCTTGCATTTCTCTTTTATGCTTGCTGGAGTGATTTTTATGGTTGGTGTATAAAATGAAATCTTTGCTAGTTTATACACAAAATGGACTAATAAACTTTATCCATAGAGTCTGAAAGGTAAGTTCATTGTGGTCTAAATTTCTGCATGCAACATTTGTTTTTTGTGAATGTGGCTGAAAGGTATTCTTCCACCTCTCCTATACATAGATAGATGAGCAGATACAGTCAGTTTTGAAGAGTGGGTGTCTGGATATTTCAGGGCCTCTACATCACTTGGAAAGTAGTAGAATTTCTTACATGCTCTTATAATATTGAGTGGATACAATCAGTTTTGACGAGTGGGTGGCTGGATGTTTCAAGGCCTCTACATCACTTGGAAAGTTATATAATTTCTTACATGTTCTTATAATATTGGCAAATTATATGAGAAATTATTCTCTGCATGCTTTATCCTATAGCTGATTGCTCTACAAAATCCTTACATGCTCATCACACATATGGAGGCTATAGTATGACCGGGATCAATTCTTGAGTGGATCAACTGATTTCAGTTTGCTGAAATGCCTTATTTACGTCCTTTGCTTTAAGATACAAATATATTGCAGATGCTTTTATAGCTAACAAATTGAATGCTAAAAGACTGATGACTAATATTGGGTTTTAGGGTAGGTAAAGAGAGAATTTGCCTTCCAAGCATTTGGAGTCATTTCAAATTTGAGTTAGAAGCCAGTAGAAACTTCAATTCTCACCGGTCATAACATACAATTTAACACTGTGAAAGAGTGATATATTCATTACTGGTTTATCCCATGAGATGGGAGAAGAAAGCATGGCCATTGTGGGTGATAATTTTGGTGATATGAGGGTTGAGGCTCTTCTGTGAGGAACTGCAAATGTCACTTGGCAAAGCTTTTCAAACTCTAAGTTGTTAGAGAAAAGGAAGGAGGGATGTCAATGATTGGTTATGTTGGGTGATCCTTGGGAGTTGGGATGAATAGGAGAGAGAAATACCGACAATGGAGAATCCGTGATGTAGGATTGCTGCAAATTACTTGAATATCAATAGACATTCATATAGGTCCCAAATATCAGTTACTCCTTAGATGAATTCAGTGGTGGGGATTTTCTAGGTACCTATAATCCTATTACAAACAGAGCCCTATTACATTTTTTTTTGTTATATGTGAACCTAACTAGAGTTGATGACTACTGTTATTGTGTCTAGGTTATGAGAGAAATTGATTCCATCTTGTAGAAGTTATGATTTTCAAATTTTCTTTTCTTACTTTCTTCACAAAAACCAATCTCTTGATATTTAAGCAAATGGATAAGAGAGCATATGTGTCTTCTGCAATATATTTTGCTTCCTCAGTTCCTGTTAATTTTTTTTGGGTAAATGAAATACAGTTTTTTGCCTTGTATGATTTTTATTTTGATTTATAATTGAATGTTAAAGCATGTCATTCAAGTGCAAGTTTCCAAAGGTCATGTGCCGTTTAAAGCACCATCTATCTTATGGTTCATTTGATGTAATGCTATTGCTAAGATGATTGCTTATCAATTTAAATTTATGCTTTCTAGGTAGTTCTAAACTTGGGGGACTTACAAGACACACACAATGGCCGGATAAGCTGTCTTGGATTAGCAGGTGATGGGAGTGCTTTGTGTACAGGAAGCTGGGACAAGAATTTAAAGGTATACGATTAATCTATATCTAACTTAGCACCAAATATGTTAGTTTAATTTGCAATTGCTTTGAGGGACTTTGAGGCAGAGTGTGTTTTGCTCTATGAAAGAATGTTTTGGTATTACAGTTTCCAATTTCTCTTGTCAACTGTCAATAAGTACTGAGTCTAATTTCTAATATACAAGGCATTTGTACTATGCATTTGCAGGTTTGGGCATTTAGTGGTCACCGTAAAATAGTTTAATAAGGTGCTGATTAAATCAAAATTTGCTGAAGAATATTGTTAAACAAGGTGAGTTCGTGAAGTGACCTGTGATACAGAACTCATATCAATCAACCTGGATTTCTCTTACAGCTTCAATTATTTTCTCCCATTTGGAGACGTCTATATTCCCATGGGCACTCCATGATATTACTTGCCAATGGAAGAAGCCAAATGCTTGTATTATGTATTGATATTTTTTTTTTCTTTGTCATTGCATTTAGAGTGGTGTATTTAGGACCAGACTGAAGTGGTCCTTGGCTCTATGCTTTCCCATTGCATCAATTCAAGAACAATTTGAATATTTGAAGCTAATGATTGCATACAAAGAATTCCAGAGTTGATTGAAAGCCAATATAATGATTTTTAGTCTGCCTTTCCGACTTAGGAGTCAGTATTGTTGTGTTATTTATTTCAATGTGTAGATTATACAGACTGACCTGCTCATGAGGCAAAACAAAATCTGATCTTGAGTTAAAAATTCTCTTCCTTTGAAAGTTCTATTGAACTGCATCATTTTCTGGTTTTGATACAGTGGAGTCAAGTGTTCTTTTGCAGATTTTCAGATGTGTGTTGAAAGTCTTTTTATTGGTTCAGCAGAAAAGGTTCCTAAGTAATAGGTGAATGTTCCATGATTACTTCCAATTACCATGATAGAATTGTTAGGGTTAGGAATTCCTTGCTGTTTACTAAAAAATCTTATCAAAATTGCAGTAATCCATACACTCTGGTAGATTCTGGTAGCATGTTAATATTATTTTTGTTATTTAGCATATTTCATTTTTTATTGTAGCATTTTAATATTATTATTGTTGTTATTCAATATTCTTAATTTCCTAATGCGATTCCTTGCCGTATACTATAAAATCTTATCTAAATTGCAATGATCCATACACGGTGGTAGATTATGGTAGCATGTTAATATTATTTTTGTTTTTATTTAATATTCTTAATTTCCTTGTGTGATTAATGATTAAATATATCCTTATTTGCATAAATTGCTCCTGTTCCATTAAAGCACTGATTCTTAGCTTTTACTTTGGAACTTTAGTGTTAAGGATCCAACATTTGATTGAGAGAATCCCTTTCCACTATTGCTGGATGGGTAAAATAATATTTGAAAATTTGAAGAGATAATCCATATCTATATCAACAGTTGGGAAAGAATACCGGTTGTTGCCATTGTACCATTGGGACATGCCGAGGTAGTTTCAAGCCACCTCTGTCCCTCGTGTGCTTAGAATTTTGGGACACACCAGGGAGTAGGGACGTTTGCCCATTATTGAGCAGTTTTGAGGATGTTCAGATGTTTGGGAATGTCCTCAGCGTGCAAGAAACTTCCTGATGTCCCTTTTTAAATGCCCCAGGATGTTGCCTGAATACAAGGGAAATGTTTGAACATTCCCAAAAAACTGCTAAGCAGACCTGACAGCTGGACTCTCTTTTTGAAAAATGTATTAAAACTAAAAGAACAATTTATAATTAAAAAAAAGACCCAAAAAGTCTGCTGCTCTTGATTAGAGAGTGTACTATTTGACTTTTTACTTGCTGCAGATACATACTTTGACATCTTAGAAAGTAAGCTGACCTTTTACCAGCTACAATACTGGGTTTTAAGAGAAAATTAGATCTTTTTTGTTGCTATTTGAAGTTGATCAAGGATAAATACTGGGAATTTGAATATTGCTCATTATTTTGGGATAAGGGATAACAAATTGTTGTCAATTTTGTCTTTGATTTGATCAAGGGGTTAAATCAGTTTGGCTCTTAGAAATGAATGTTCTGCTTCAATTGACTCTGAAACCCTTGTAGATCAGGTTATCTTGTGGGCATATTAATCAGTTTACTACAGCAGGAATTTCTGGAAAGATTCATATTACAAAGAAGCTAAATGTGTCGGATATAAAAAAACATTTCAGATCTGAACGTCTGACCTATTATATTAGGAGAGATGAGACAAAGTGTGAGGAAGAGAATTCGTCAGTTCGATCATAGTCAATAAACCTAACTCGTCCCATGGGATGTTAATTTTCTGTCATTCACATTGACTCTAATTTTGCTCTTCAATGTTCATGCAATGGATGGTGTATAAATTTGAAGTCTTAGACCATTTTAATGTCGTGGATGGCGTTTGAATTTCATTTCAGCTCCATTTTAATAAAATATATATATTGTTTAATTTCTTTATTTTTTGAAAACACAACGCACACATATTATTAGCCAACTCTCAATAGTTCCCAAAATTAGGGAAATGTTTTGTTATAGAACCCAGTTCCTCCATCTTAGAAACTTGAAGAAACACAGGTTAGGTATATTAACAAATTAAACCTCACAAAGTTTTAATTCAGGTTCAATATTAATATTTACTAATATAATATATATTTTGTTGAATTATGATGTGAATGGAAACTGCATGTAAAGATTTTCAATTTTGATTTTGTTTAATATTTGTTTGCACAAGAATTTAGTGAATTTTTGATATAAATTAGCGTATGTAATCACTGGAGCCCATTGCCAAATAAAAAAATTCAAAAGTATTATGTAAGGCGTGTAAGGCATATCATGCCTATAAAATTAAATTTGTTGGTGCAATATATATTAATCTAACTCGTGGTAATGTTATATTGCCTTAGAATGTGCTCTGCCCATCAAGAATTTTTTTAAGGAGCACCTCACATGCTATTGACATAAAATTAAAAATTTGAAATCTCTTCTACCAGTAAATTTAGGATTATGGGACTCGTGCATTTCTTAGTTAGATGCATTTGTAATAACTTAAGGATTTTAAGTTGAACTATTATATTTTCAACTGTTTATTAATAATGTTAACTATGATGCCTAAAAATACTAGGATATTAGGATGTGGTGATATTATCTACACTTATTCTTATTAATTCTGCAAATCAGGACGTAATGATATAATCTACAATTAGCATTCTTATTGATTCATGAGGTTTCTTGATATTAGTATTAGTGTCGAGCATTTTTTTGTTGGAATTTCATCATTGCAATCATACAATTGTATTTAGTAGAATTATGCATATTTGTTAATGGGGCTATTCATAGGATAAAATAAATTTACAATATCATCTTCAATGTTTTGCACAAGATTTGAAATTCGATGAGCTAAATCACCCGTATCACCTAAGTCATGGGGAAGCATATATATTCATAGTACACATGGAATATCAAGAAACATTTATGTGAATTATGAATGAAATATGAGAGCAAGTATTAACACAATTCATGATGGTCTTATATTCTTCATTTCAATCTCTTATAGATGTTTGAGATGTTAGTATTTTTTTCTATCTTGTGATTTGAATGGCACCCCTATTCTCTAAGGTGGCCTAGTTGTAACGACCCGGTTCTACATAATTTTTTTTGTTTTTCCAATTTACATCAAAAGAGTAAATAAATGTGCTACAAGTCATTGCAATATAATCTTTCTTTCCTTTATTGATAAAATATGAACAAGATATCATAATAGAATTACAATGAAGATTCCATGTCATTACAATAACTTTACAAATACAAGTAACGGTAAAACGTACCTTATCTAACTTAGCTCCAACGAGCTTTTGAACTAATGGTGGTAAGAAGGTCTAGGAATCCGCCTTTCAAATCTCGGTGCCTTAGTAGCCTGGTAAGGAGGAGAAACATCACTCGGGTGCTTTTCTGCCAACCGCAGACTTATAATGTGGTTCTCCGCACATCTATCGTTCGATAGATGGCCCTCCCTTCATCGAAGAGATTGGTTGGATAATCAATACTATAAACCGACTGAGTATAGTAGTGTGTCCTACATAGCTAGAACCTGTACATCCGGTAAACTCTCGATCTAGTATGCAATACGGGATCACAGTGGACATGACAATGTATTCATCACTCAATCAAGAGGACGTTGTTCATCTACACTACTTAGGCCAAAGTGTTTAATCAGTATCTCTACTGAGGGTCAACTGCCACATACACTAATCAGGGTTGATTTGACTTAGGGTTATCTTACACTACGCGTAGGTGATTTGTCCTTTTGTGGTAATCCGTATCATGACATCTTCAATTTAACCTACTGGGATGAATCTGCATCGCAAGTACTACCAATTCTTTCTCCTATACGGGAATGAACATTTCCTAGGAGTGTAGCTAGCTTATTGAGTTAACCTAATAACTTAGTTGAGCTATAATGTACTTGATTCACGCTGTCATCACAGTCCTAGTAGTAATAGCTAAGGTAAAGAATACTCTCCATTATACAGAGATCATACAAGTAAAACAAACAACAATTAGATGCATTGTATATCTTTGAAAAGGAATATTGATTTTTAATACAAACATGCATTACTTATCCTTAATTACTTAATGTATCTTAGAGACATTCAAAATTTAAGCTTTTCACAACAATATCACATTACAATTGACTAACATGTCTTTATAGGTTCTAACTATAAAAGTAGAATAAAACTTCAAAGGTTTAGCATGTTTTCTTTTAAAATCAAGAAGAAATGAGAACCAAATAATCATGCTTGTATTCAAGCTTCCACAAATGATGATGATGGTCTTTCTTGCAATGACTCAGGTTGCAGAGTTTCTTTGTTCTTTCTCACAGTAGAACACTCTTTCCAAAATTAATTCTCACAAAATAAATTGATGATTCCACTAACAATGATGGCTTCTCACAGCAATGATGAATTCTTCTTAGAACATAGATTACTCACAGTAATATGATACTACACAGAATATTGGGCACTCACAGCAATATGATACTTCATAGAATATTGGGCACTCACAGTAGTATGATACTCCACAAAATATTGCTACTCACAGCAGTATGATATTTAATGAATATTAGACACTCACAATACTGGTTACTTAAAGACAAAATGATATCCCTCAAAATACAGAATTCGTATGAACTGGTGAGGAATTGGTGAGAATTCGCAACAAATGAAAGTCTTTATATAGACTTAGGAAAGCAACACATTTCCTTATGCAATTGACAACACATTAATGAAGACTTATTCAAAAGGCACTTGGCGGGTCTCCAAGCCCTAACTAAGCAATTTTGATAATGATTCGACTTGAGTTATTGACATCATTAACAAAAAAATTCAACCATTAAATGAAATTCGCCACTTACAGGTGATTCCAAGAAAAATGGCGCCAGCAAGGAAGATGACTTGCCTTACTGGAAAAAGTCATGGTTTAAACAAGCTACAACAAATATCTCATGGCTGCGTCGCCCCCTGAAGATGTGTTCTTCCTGGTGAAGCGCTCTTGCACAGTTGCACGGCTCAGCTTCTTCCACCATTTTACATTCACGGGAAAAACTCACAAATATTTTCAAACTGACCATATAAAGTCTCAAGTGATGCATCGAATATTTCCTTTTTAAACATTGGAAAGCCTTAGTTTATTTCAAATTTATTCTATGAAGAAAATAAATAAGGTCTATTTCCATTATACTTGGCAACATTCGATTTCCAAATATATGATGAGAAATGATTAAACAATGATCTTTATTTATCAAATAATATACATATTAATCTATTAATATTTTATATATATAAAGTTACAATAATTTATATAAATATATATATATATATATATTTATGTATTATTTTTAACTTTAGTATTTATATATTTATAAATTTATTATATAATATTAATATGCATTTATATTAATAGGCAATAATAATAAAATTTATTAATATCCACAAGGTTGTTGTGGTGTATATACATATACCTATGTATACATATGTCCATATATATCTCGATATACATGCATGTATATGTATACCATATCGATGCAACTGTGCGAGCATATCCATTTGCCAGTTACACACTTGTATCGATATGTATATACATATGGATGCGTGTATACAATATTTATGTATATATATATATTCCTTGCCTTACTTTATGTATTCAAATACGATCCATTGAAATGAACTAAATAACATGGGACAGTTATCAGAAAAACATCTCCTATCAAAGATACAAAAGAAGACATGACCCCTAATGCCAGTCTATGACTATGGATGACTTATCTAATTCGACTGACTCAAATACTCACTTTATGGGGAAGTGTGTGTATACTCAGATAGTTCACATTACCGGTTAACCGACCAAGCCCCTCTCCCAAGTGATATTTCCCCTATGCCTGGAGGAATGGTACCTATACCTGCACCCACTGACATATGTCCACGAAAGTCAAATGCTCACAACATAACAATATAGCTACAACATTTCACAAGTTAGAATATTAACAACTCTATAACTTAATATGCATTATTACACCAAGTATGACATCAATTTGAAATACATTAAAATGAGACAACATCAAGTGATATGCATTCATATTGATAACAAGGTTCATGCATCATTAATTCCTCTCGAGAATTCACATCACATTCACTTTTACCGCATCTAGCAACAGTAAATAGTAACCTCACATTTTGGGATGTAACACTAGTTATGAACCTTGGCCCTGACTATGGGACATGATTGCTTGTATAGGACTCCAATGTGGGACAAGATGGGACTCTGGAATGAGACTCTGAGATGGAACTGTCAAGACATGACAGACCATCGGGAAGATGTTGAGTTTGGAGATTTATTATGTTATAAGAAATTGGTATTGTCATATTTCTATTAATTAGACATTAATGATTTAATTAAATTGTTGATGCATAAATAATTATCTAACAATTCTGTTAATGTAGGTTAGATGTGATATTTGAGAATAGGTATTAGATGAATTATGTTTGTTCTAAAATGAAGGAATAATTGATTGATTTTTTAATCAAGATACTTAAATTAATTAGATATCTTAATTAATAATATTATTTAATTATTAAGATTTGATTTAATTAGATATCTTAATTAATAATATTATTTAATTATTAAGATTCGAGTTAAACATTTATTCAATGTCTTTATTTGAATAATTTTAGCTTTGTTGAAAATATTTAATATTTAGTTTTGTAAAATAATCAAGTTAAATTATATCTGAATAACAATTATTTTATTTTAAATAATTGATTATGCAAAGTTTCAAATTTAGAATTTGGAAATAAAATTAATTAGTTAAATTTATTTTTTTGTTTGATTTAAATAAAAGTTTGTATTAAAATTAGTTTTGAGAGGAGTTTAATATTAAAATAGAATTGAAAATTGATATTTTATTATAATTGGTTTTGTGAAATGAAGTGCATGGGTGGAAGTATATTATTTTAAATTGGATTAACTTAGTGAATTAAATATTATTTTCTCAAATTAAGGTTTGAAAGCTTTTGAAAGAGGATATTTTATTAAGAGATTTATTTGAGCACATTATTATTTTGTATTTACACACTCATGAAAGATGCCCTCAAAGATCTTAGAGAATTTGCACATATTTTTTGTGGATTTGAGGATGTTTTTTAAGGGTTTAGCATCTTCATTGATTTCAAGTTGAGCTTTTAAAGAGGTTGGGTTCGTATTCGTGGCACATTTCAGAAAACACTTCAATCTAGTAATTAAATGAATTATGACTAATTATAAAATCATTTTGAGTGTTGTATGAATTTTATGATGCATGCAATTGAAGAATATTAATTTGGAAAGATGGAAATTTTGGAATTAACTACAAGAATCAAATTATGAGTGTTAGGAAATCATGCATAATATCCACATTGCTTAATCCATTTTCTACATAACCCCATGAGAGAAAAACATGCATGCCAGTAACCGTAATGGATAGATCAAAAATAGACAAGTCATAAGATAACACAACATATACCCTGGGAAAACTCTCAAGAGGGAAAAACCCAACCCCCAAAATCATCCATACTCTATTTGTTATTCATCAAATAATACATGTACTTACAAGAGTTAGCATGAGTACTTTTGAAGCATCAAGCCTCTCCAATGCATCTTCCATGTGTTCAAGCATGAATCCACACATCCCATGTCATGCTTCACATATGCACTCCTTTGAAAGGCTCAATGACAGTCCACTCACCCAGCCAACCTTAACCACTAAACATATGCTTGATTTTATAGACTCAAGCTCACACAAACACAATCAAGTGGTAAGATAAAACCATGTACCACAAAATCATGTGTACAAAACCATTGACCCCTCATTTAATATTGGGTACTAATTTTTCACTTTATTAAATTCTTTCCTCAGTATTAAATTATTCTCATGTCTTTCACACATTAAATAATAGACCAATGTTGCAATACGACATACAAGTCGTCCCCAAATAATTACCTAATGTGACTAAACACACCTCCTAGGTGCACCACAACTAAATAATTATTTAATTACAATATTATAATATAACACTTTATGCTATGGTGTACAACACCATATCCTAACATACTCCCACTTGTATGCATTGCATAAGGGATCAATCAATGAATTACATCACCATAGCCATACATGTAACCACAGGAATCTCCAACATGCTCTAATGCTCCATCAAGATACCTGCAATAAAACTAACGTGACCACCATCTCAAGCAAGAACTCCTCTCACCCTTCATCGTGCCACCTATGGAAGAAAAATAACATGCCAAGGTGAAGATGCACCAATTCAAGAATACAAGCATCAAATCCAAGTGATAAAAAAGGCGTCAACCAAGTTGTTGTGAAAGGAAAAAACCCACATGATCGAAAATAACATCGACAACACATGTTAATACATTCAAACATCCATACCTCCTAGGTATCAATAACATCAGTAAACTCATGCCAACAACATATGCAACCCATAAACCGCAATCACAAGTTCCATGTATCAAACTTGTCAATGAAGAACATATATATCCAAGAACTCCCATCACATGGGTAATGCCAAATCTGAAAATGATCATGGCATATCAAGTCTACCAATCAACACTATACCAAGGTGTGGTAAATGATAAAAAAATGAAGTACCAAGGACAAACACAATGATCCACACATGCAACCCAAATAGTTGCATAATCTCTCACGTGTCACCACAATCCTCCCAAACCATATGAACACAAACCTCCAGGAAGGAACCATAAAATGAAAAGTGAAAAACCTATAAACCATAGCATGCCCTTCTATCAATACCTCAAAGTGATACGTTGTATCAAATATGATCTCCTTACAACCCCAAATGAAAAGTCTCAACAACATCCACAACGTTCAATCTCTTAGATCAAACAAACATATGAATTATGTAAATGCCAACATGGATGTAAGCCTCTAAAACTAAGAAAATCAAACTCAAAGTAGCCATTCCCAAATCAGTAAATCAACCCAATAACCATCTCCTAAACTCCTATCAATGAATGAATCATAAACTCACATGCACAAGGAGATAACCACACTAAACATCCCTCAAAATGAATCCTCCAGAACTAACTATCCATAGCTTAAGATCCATAGCTATGAAAGATTTACAGTGTAAAAACACAACACACCTAAAAATAGGATGGGAAATACCTATTAGATTATAAACTGCCGAGTAAACAAAGCATGCGAATGAGAATGCTCCTCCAAGATAACCAAGTCATCATGACTTAATCCAAGAACAATCTACTTTATAGGTCCATCATGAACTCACATCCATATCTAGGTGAAGGATCTTCGGTCTTCCCGCTAAAATCTCCAAAGAGTAACCGTCTCA
Organism: Sequoiadendron giganteum; assembly: GCA_007115665.2. Classification (NCBI taxonomy): domain Eukaryota; kingdom Viridiplantae; phylum Streptophyta; class Pinopsida; order Cupressales; family Cupressaceae; genus Sequoiadendron; species Sequoiadendron giganteum. The sequence goes on along the minus strand of CM021109.1, from coordinate 484,858,434 downwards.
AGCAAATGTCTAATCTCAAGAGAGCTCCAGCCTCACCTGGGACTCCAAGTATCCATGGGCACTTGAAACTGATCAATCCATACTAAGCTCCAAATGCAACACTGCATTACCATGAAACACCCAAGAAAATGACTAATGTACTCAATACCAAGAGAACCAACAAGATTAATGTCAAAGCTCCAACTACAAAATTAGGAACCCAACATGACATCATGATCTAACCATCTCCTCCTAGGAGATCACATGCACCAATGCATAACTTCCTGGTCTCAAAAGAACATGTACCATGCCAAACTCTAATCTAGAATCAAGAGTACATCATGACATAATACTGATCACACTCTAAACCAAGAAACAACTCCAATCACATGAAGACAACCATCTGCTACCAGTGTACCTGTAAATGTGAAATAAATATTCTACAAAAATAGGATCTAAGAGCTCCTCCAAGACATCCACAAACACTAAAGAATATCATCCATCACCAACGATGAATCACGTCACTGCCAACAACTACCACCAAACTATGATATCAAGCTACACATGACACTATGAATCATATCCTAAATGAAGATCATCTAGTCCACACATGCAACATAAATGAAAATAACACCAAGTAGAACCAAGATCTCCAAGTGAAGAAGATACAATCACCATCAAAACATCAAGATACAATCCTACACTGCCAAGTCATCACTGTCAAAAGCTCCCACTGAAATGTGTAACCAATAAAATACAACCAAGCTATCATGACATCATGATAATACCACATGCTACAAGTCCCATCACTGACTAATTAGGTACTCTAATCATCCATCCTCTCCTCCTAAAGAAACATACCAATGCATAAATGACAACAAACAAGGCCAACTAACAAAGTCTACATCAACACTGAAACAATCTTGTGGATATAGACAATACACATCCGATTCATCCCATTGCAAGAAAGTGGGTAGCTAATCCACAACCTACATAACTCATAGATCCCAAGAAATGAAGCATGCAAACTCATCATCACATTAGTAACTTGCAAACTGAAATATCAAAGATGATAATCATGTAGACAACAAGACTCAAACACTAAATCAATCTCAGATCTGATTCACCAACATGTCCATAAATGAGTAACCATAGTCAAGGAACCATACAAGAATCTAGGAGGTGAGAACAACCTCCTAACACCAAACAAAATCACTATCAAACAACCGCATACATTATCATGTCGTGCCAATGTTCAAATGTACCTACATATCCATGAAACCATGACCATAGACAACTTTGTATATATAATCAAACTATCATCCATACAAGACTCCATGTCTCTACTCATGTCGATCCATGTCCTCAAAATCAAAGACAATTTGTGTACCTATCATAATCAAAGTCCAACTCTGAAAAACACTTGTAAACTTGTATCAGGAAGCACCAAACTGATAATCAGTTGTATCATCATAAATATCATATAAAAACATGTACTCCCTCAAGGTTTTTCCTCTTGATTCATCCAGATGCTCACACAATCACACCCTAAATGTTAGGCTCTTACAAGTGATCAAACAAGTACAAAAATCAAACCGCACCACAAGTTGAAAATATACCTAATCCAATGTATAGTACACTGTACATGCTCTCCAATGCCTATTTGAAATCGAAAATCTGATTTCATACACAAAAGTTAAGCTCAAAATTGTGTACAATAGAACATTTAGTTTTCAATCCCAAAAATTATGAAAACACTAAAATTATGGAACCAAAGCAATATCATTGCGTAGTGCTCGAAACCACCTTTCCACCGAGTATAAGAAGTCAAAAAATTGACATCTTGGGTGAAAGTTATGCCCATTTGAAAATAAGTTATCCAATCTGCCTTATGGACTACATAGAGGTGGCGCTCTAGTGGTTGGCCGGTTGCCAACCGACAATCTGCCGATGGCACCACCGCAAAGGGTGGCGGTCAAATTTTTGAACTGCAAATTTCAAACTTTATTCAAACCTATTTAGAAATTTTGTGGAAAATTATTTTATTAAGCCCCAATGGGGTGGGTAGGTGGTCACCTATTGAACTGAGGGCCTATGTCGAGTGCTTGGCCCTATCGACGATGGAACCCATCGACTAGGGGCCGACATCGTCAACGTACCTTGCACCAACAAGGGTACTGCGGTACCTTATTTCTAGGGTACAGGGAATTTGTGGACCCCCTTGTCAATTATTTTTTTAATAGAAATTTTTTGTAGGGTATTTTTAATTTTCATAGGCCAATTATTTATTTTTCATCGACAAATTTTATTTTTTATTTTTAATTCTACAGTTTTGGTGATAGTAAAACTGTACAACCAAGGGGTCTATGGCTAAAACAAATTTTTATTTTTCATAGTGACCAAAATAGGGTAAATTTTATATGAATCTTCATTTCTCGGCCATCTTGCTTTCAATGGTGAGGTTTTTTTTGTCTCAAGATGTCATCCATGAAATTTCCTCTACACAAACCTCATATGAAAACACAATCCAAGAAACCTTTTTGACCCAGATTTTTTATACCTTAGATCTACAATAAACCTAACAAATCTTCAAACCCCAAAAGCCTAAATATGCATAATAACACCTGCAACATGTGTTCCATACCTTGTAATGCCTCAAAGCTATCTTACATAGTCATGGATTCAACTTTGCATCAAATATACTCAAACAAGGGTTATAAAAAAACTTGGGAACTCACACCTCCCACAACCATTAAAGCTTTGATACCACTTGTTAGGAAATAATGCATAACACTCACATTGCTTAATTAATTTATTAAATAACCCCATGAGAGAAAAACATGCATCCAAGTAAACATAATGCATAGATCAAAATGGACAAGTCACAAGATAACATAAGATATACCCTGGGAAAACCCTCAAGAGGGAAAATCTAACCTCCAAAAGAATTCATACTCCATCTATTATTCAACAAATAAATAATACATGCACTTACAAGAGTTAGCATGAATACTTCTAAAGCACCAAGCCTCTCCAATGCATCCTCCATGTGTCCAAGAATAAATCCATAGATCCCATGGCATGCTTCACGTATGCAATCCTCAAAGAGACTCAATAACGACAACCCACTCACCCAACCAACTTTAACCACTAAACATGCGCTTAATTTTATAGACTCAAGCTCACACAAATACAACCAAGTGGTAAGATAAAACCATGTACCACAAAACCATGTGAATACAAAACCATTGACCCCTCATTTAATATTGGGTACTATTATTTCACTTTATTAAATGCTTTCCCCAATATTAAATTACTATCTCAGGTCTCTCACACATTAAATAATAGTCCAATGTTACAATACAACATACGAATGGTACCCAAATAATTATCTAGTCTGACTAAACACACCTCTTGGGTGAGCCACAACTAAATAATTATAACATTATAATATAATGTTTGCAGCTCCCCCAATGTGGATTTGAAAGGGGAGAATAAGGTTCAAGAGGAGAAGGATGCTGAGCAATATCATGCGAAGTTAGAGCCTCTAAAGGTAAATCCTCTTTCAGAGGACTTTTCCTATCTCAATGATGATTCTACCTCTATGTTCGAGTTGCTTGACATGGCGAGGGCAGAGGCCAATGGTACATTTAAATTAGAAAAATGGACTCTTCAAGAGTTTAATAAAGTAAATATTAAAATAAGGTGTTTGAAGGAGAATTTGAAGAATGTTCTGAAAAGTTCGGTCTCGGACATTCTAATTGATAGAATTGTGGATCTTGAGTGGTCATATCATGATTTCAAATCCATGTGTGAAGAATGATTGGCTGGGTTAGAAGCCAAGATATTGGACACTAATGTGGATATAAAGAAGCTTCTTCATGCTTGTCACATTTTAGTAAAGAATAATGCAAACTCATTGGAAGTCCTGTTTCATAAAATTAGTGAGCTCGAGGAGGACCAACTGTATTTTTCTGAGTTAATTGAGAAGGATCACTCAGCCAAAGGTAAAAGGAAAAAAGGTGTGAAAGATGATGGTAAAGGAATTGTTGGTAGAGGGTCTACTAGCTTGAAGAAGTCCTTTGAAGGTAAGAAAAAAGATTTGTTGGACATGATTGAAATAAATAGAAGCTAGGAGTTTGAGGTGGCCAATACCTTAAGCAATCTGAAATAGTGTCTTGTGTGTTTATTTGTCTATTTGTTGTGTGCTTTCTTGTTGTTGGTTCTTGGTTTCTTTCTTGTTGTTGGGTGCTGCTACTAGCTTACTGATTTATCTTTCCAGTAGCATTTTGTTTCTTCGGTTGTGTTGGGTTTTTGGGTTGTTGTTGGTGTTCTACTGTAATATCTCTTAAGCAATATTTTGTACCTTTAGCTGTATAGGGTTTTGGGTCTCTTCAAAACCTGACTTTCCCATATAATCAAAACATTATAATATAACATTTTATGCAATAGTGTACAACACCATATACTAACATTGAATTAGAATCTTAAAGAGGAATGAAATGAAATTATTAAATTTTGAATTTTGGAGATAAAACTCAAGTTTTCTTGTTATGCATGAAAGGTTGTAAAAATATGGTTTTTGAACATATAAGAATAATGAATTGATATAATTGTTTTATATGGAATTTTAAGACATGTTTGGCCTTATACACCTTTTTCTTGATGAATAAGTGTCTTTATTGCTAATTTTAAGATAATATTACACATTTTCACAAACAAAAGGTGGGTGGGAAAAAATCCCTAAAGCCCAAATGGGGAAGAACTTGAAACAATGAAAACAAATAAGTTGCTAAGTAGTGAGCGTAAGAGTAGTAGTTAGAGGAGGGGGTCCTATTCATATGGTTTTCCCCACACAACATGGGGTCTAGAGTGACATTAGGGGGTTCCCATCCATCATTTCCATCTTCATAATTTTTTCCTTGGTTATGTGGCTAGGTGTTATAAGCAGGTGATATAGCAAGAGTGATGTGAGAGAATTTGGCCAATGCTAGACCAACCACTAAACACACGTTTGGGAGCCTAGGGAGAAGTAGAGTATTGGAAGGTAGTCTGATACTAGTCCATTAAGAATGGCCTTAAGTTCTCATAGGAGGTTATGAATATTGGGAATGAGCATCTAGTTCTCCATAGGAAAATTGACTGCATCCTTGATGATGCCTATGACGTGGAGAACGACCTTGGTTGGAGGTAAGAGTTCAAGGGACAAGCAATAATGTATAAGGATTTTATCCAATGATCTAAAATAACTTAAAGGTGCACCATATATAGTGCAAACTTTTTGTCTTGCACCTGAATATGCATAATCACATTGAAATAAATCATTTCCTTAGTGTAAAGTGAGATATTAAGATCAATTGTATTTCTAGAAACTAAAACAAAATTTCTCTTTCCATATGTAGAAGAGAACTTCCACCCTAAAAGAATGCTAAATATGAGTATACTTAGAAGGGATTTTAGGCCAATCCCTAAGAAGAACCATGTGCCATGAGAATAACTTAGGCCAAAAAGTCTTGAAGAAATCGTGAATCCAAGTCCATGCAACCTGAGCTTTGAGACAAAAAAAGAATAGGTGTTTGAAAGAATCTTGATGATCATAAAATATGCATTGAGGATTCTTTATCCCAATATGATTTAGTCTAAAACCAATAGAAATGCTTTGGAAAAGAATACACCAGGAAAAATGAGCAAGCTTTGGTTCTGAAATAGCAAACCAAATTCTTTGAAAATTGCATTGCTAGAAACTTAAAGAGGATTGTAGAATCCATATCTAGTTTAAGATAGGCACCATAGGTAAGCGAGGGGAGAGCCAATAATAACCCTTGTGAGGATTTTAGTTACAAAATGGTGTGTCGGGGAACCATTTCCAATATTTCTACTAGGGCTTGGAGTAATGAATCCCAATTTTATGATAATATTTGGAGGAACAAAGTCAATAACAACTTGGAACATTTTTAAGTCCTTGTCTAGATGAAATTTATCTTTGGATTTAGTTCAAGTAATAAAATTCCTAGTTCTTTTGAAAAAAAGGTTCAGAAGGGTCTTGATTCCACTCTTAAAAAACCTTAAGGCACAAACCCAAGGGGTCTTAGCAAGAGGTTGACCTTGACAAGATAACAAGATACCATCATAGAGACTACCAATTAATTGAAATCCTAGTGCAAAAGTCAGTGCCATTCCAAACCAACTAGGGTTTGATGGCTACCCAGGCTTTCCAAATACTTTTCATAACAAAAGTACTAGAATTTGAATAGATTCTTTCATGATGAGAAGGGTATGAAGGCCAATCCATTTCTAGGCTTGCCTCCCATAGGGAACACCTAAAGAGATCTAATGACACATTAATATTTTCTAGGTCGCATTACCTTCTAGAGCTCAAATGATCCACTTAGAACACAAGTCTAGATTTTTGTTGAATATAAAGTAGGCCCAACCCTCCAAAGTCATAAGGGAGACAATGAAACTCCCACACAACTCAGTGGAATCCCCTATGGTTCTCAATGGAAGCCCAAAAAAATTCCTTGAGAATATTTTCTAACTTTTGTAGGAAGCTTTAAAATATATCTAGCTAGAGGAGTAATAAACATGAGTAGTTGCTAAAACCTTCGAACAATTTTAAAATTTCCCTACTAGAAAGAGAGGCTTGGTAATCTAGTAGCTCAAATTTTTAATTTTTTTTATACACAACCTACCATAAAGTGGATGAGGAAGCTTGAAAAGAAAAATGAATGCTTAGGAATCTAAAATCTTCTCATGATCAATCTAGCTCTACCCAAATGTGTCAATCTAGGAAGGTCTAAGAGAAAAGGATTTCTTATGACATTGATTTTTTTCCATTGAATGTGAGAAATTGATACTTTATGGAAGACATCTAGAAAATGTAGGTCTTGTTTGATATTTCCTTCATCCTTCAAGAGAGTAAGAAATGTGTCATCAACAAAGTGCCCATTCATCAATTGGGCTAAGGAATTAAGTACAGAAATGCCTTTTAACAAAATTTTCAAGATAGAATTGGATAGAAGATATCCAAATCCCTCAATAGTAAGCACAAAAGTAGGGGCTAAAGGACATCCTTGAGGTATGGGCCTAAACAACCCAAAGGCATTGGATTGTTGGCCATTGATAGTAAAGCAAGTAGGAGCATCACCAAAAATCATTCTAAGTGATTGAACAAATGAGGGCCAAATCCTAATGCTTGAAGTATAAAAAGGATAAAAGGTAAATTAATTCAATTATAGGCTTTAGAAAAAAATAATTTTAACAAAAAAAATCTGATATTGTGATATTTGGGAACATTCCATGCCCTCCCAAACAACAATAATTATCCAAAATATACTTGACTTGATGAGACTAGTTTTTTCAGAACACACAATCTCTCGAAGGAGATGGCACAACTTTTAAGAAAAATCTTTAGTGATGATATTACATGAGATGTTAAGAAGACTAATCAATCTCTAATTGCAAATATCTTTTGGATCTCTAGACTTAGGTATGAATTTTTTATGTTTCCTTTGTTTATAATTTTACCTAAGGAATTAAAATGAAAGGCTTCAAGGTAAACTTTATGGAGATCCTACCCCATTGAATCCCAGTTATCCTTGTAAAATTCATAAGGAAACCCATCACATGTAGGAGACATTATTCATTAAAAAATTAAATTCTTTAAGATCAACACAAGTAGAAAGGTGATCACAATAAACTTGCTAAGTATGAGAAATCCTACAACGGAGAGCCCTAAGAAATTGCTACAAATCATCATGTAATTCTAGGGAGTTCTTTTGGGATTTTCACACCTACTCATAATTATGAACAACACTTGGACAATATCATTAAACTTATTCAATAGTTGGTGGCCATCTTTGATTTGCTTAATGGCCTAGGAAGTATGATGATGATAAAGATCTTGAAAAAATTCCTTGGAAACATGATCTCCCACTTTGAGACAATGCAAGTGATCTTTAATATGAGCACCTATGGCTATATGAATATCAATAGTTTTCTTTTTTCAATGAAGCTTGACCACCCACATTTGTAAAGCAACCACAAATGGATGAGATTCCAAGGTAGCGGTGAAGCAATTTTTTTCAAATAAAAAAAGAAAATATATTGTGAGTATGGGAACGAGTTTTTTCAAATACGCATTCACCTATTTTGATGGTATTTGTTCACTTGGGTGGCTACCTTTTTATATAGGGAAACTACCTTGTTCACTAGGAAAATATTGAGTTTTCCTTTATGATACAGACAACCATAAACAAAGGGTTGAATTTTACGGTTTTGAAGCCCGAATTTGATGTACAAAGTATATTTGGCATATAGATTACTTTTTACTATCATGGAATAATGTATATTTATTTATGAAATAATATTTGTCTATATTATTAGAATGAAAGTCTTGATTGGTCTATGTAGTCTTCCAATATGATTTTGCAAGTTTGTAACTTGTTAGTGAGTTGTGACCAATATATTATATTACGTGTTTAGAAAGTATGTTGGACATTCAATCTTGTGATTCTACAACACTTGAGTATTTTTAGTATTTTTGATGGATCTTAATTAGTTTGATGTATGATAATTTGAGTACCTTTGTCATGGATAAATCTTGGTATTATTTCTCTAGTTCATGTTCAAACACCAAAGAGGTCATTATCCCCTAAGATATATTTGATCAAAGGATTGATTTTTCTCTTCTCACCATATTGACGTCAAGTACCACACTAGGCTCCAGTGCTCTTGTTGGAAGGTACCTAGACTATTAATTAATTTCCAAATGTTTTTCATCACTATAGTTAGGCAATTTCACTGAAAAGAAGCTTGTGACTTGTTTTGTAAGCTTGCAAGCTAATGCTACTTCTTGAGGTAGCATGCTTTGTGGGTGATACAATTTGTCTTAATTCTTATGTGAGGTATTTAGTGAATAAAATAATTGGGTAATGGATCTCAACAAGGTTGGTAGACATCTAGAATCTTGTACTATAATCTAGTAATGTGTAGAGGTCTATATCTTGTCTTATACTATGTTCTTTGTTTCTATATGCTTCTTGATGTTGTACTTATATGTTGTGAAGTCTTGATCATATTGGTTTGTTGTATTTTGACATTCTTAGTGTTTTTAATGTGTTGTGAAAAAGGAATTATTTTTTTAATTTATGTCTTATAGATTTGGGTATATAACTATGTGCAATAGAGAAAAGAACCTGAGAAGATAATTATTAAACTTTATCATTGTAATTCATACTACTAGATTATTTGTTTGTGCACTTCAATCCAAATTAAAGGATGGAGAGAACATGATTCTTTATATATGTGGGTTCAAAATACTTTCCCCATACACAACAAGAGCTTGGAGGGAGTTTCTTTTGAATTGGATTAGTGAATTCAATTGTATAATAGTTAATCGAATTATAGGGTTCGCTATCAAGGAGGGTATTGATGAGGATTCCATGATGGAAGAAGATATATGGGAGGATTGAAAGGAGGAAAAATAAACCAACGAGGACCTGCATGCTACATATGTGGTAAATCTAGACATATTGCCTAAATTATAAAGTAAAAAGATAACTAACCTACAAGTTTTTCAATGAAAAATGGATACAAAATCTTTTAGCTATCCTAGGGTTTCCTAATACTATAAAAATATGAGTAGAATCAAGACAAAATAATTGTCAAGACCTAATGCTACAAATTCATAAAACACTCAATGTGCATATCGATATTTAAAGGAGAAAAATGAGACTATGATAAAAAAAATTATTCCCCAAGAGGCAATAGTGCTTATGGTTTGAATAAAGAAACTTCCATTTAGATCCTAAAAAGGTGTGAATAAGTCATATAATACTAGAAATAACTACCAAAGAATAAGCTACACGACTTGGTGTGAGAATAACTACGAGTGGTAGTAACCAATTTCTAAGGGGCTTAAACATGGATAGATAAGGAAAATAAAACAATAAAGGAATTAGAGTGAAAATGATTAATTGAAGTGGATGAGGGAAAATGATTAAATAATTATATATTAAAAATTATTTAATTAAAGGTGATGAAGGAAAATGATGAAATAATTAAATAATTAAAAAATATTTAATTAATAGTGATGAAAGTGGTGATGAGTGATGATGATGGGAAATGATGAATTAGAATAATGCATTAGAATTTTTTAGGTGTTTACACCCCAAGAATAATATCATCAACATAAACTATGATGATCAACTAATGATCACCTTCAATTATGATGTATAGTTTTTGTTAGCAATACCTCTTTTGAAGCTTTGTTATTGTAGATACTTATCCAATCTTGAGTACCAATCCACAGGGACGTGTTTCAATCCATAAAGTTGTTTTTTTAGCTTGCTTGCATGATTCTCATTTTTAGATAGGATGGACCCTTCAGATTGTTCAATATATACTTCTTATTCTAAGTTTCCATTTGAAAGCTTTGATTTGACATGCATTTGGTAAACTTTGAAGTTAGTTAAACTAGAATATAATAAGAACATCCTTATAGCCTCAAGACGAGAAACAAGGAAAAATATTTCTTTTAAATCAATACCTTTAACTTGAGCATGTCCCTTGCATACTAATCTTGCCTTGTTCCTCACAACTTCACCTTCCTCATTTAGTTTGTTCTCGAATACCCACTTAGTGTTAATTACATTTTTATCCTTCGGTCTTGGGATAAGTTCCCAAGTTTCATTCTTTTCTATTTGATTCAATTCCTCTTCCATGGCACTCACACAGTGTTTTTCTTCACTTGCCTCCATAAACTTTTTTTGTTTGATTTACATGTTCTAAAGTAATGACCAGTCTTCTCCTTATCTAAAATTTTGTATCTTTGTCACCAATAATTAAATTTTCTAGATGATTCCTTTGAACAAATCTAGAAGGTGTGTTAGGTTCCTTTGATGGTGTCTTTGACTTTATTTGTTCAAATTCCTCATGTTCAGTATCTTCCTCCACTTCTTCTTCTTTGCAACTTTCTTCTTTTTGATAATCAACTTCTTGTGTCATTTTTCTATGATTCCATTAATCATCTACTCAAACATTTGCACTTTCAATAATTTTGTATGTAACCTCTTATTGTAACATATGCAATCTTTGATCCTTGGAGAGTATCCAAGGAAAATACCTTCATATTACCTAGATTAAAACTTTCCCAATTCTTTCTCATCTCTTCTTATATAACATTTACTCTCAAATACTTTGAAATATTTCACTGTATGAGGCCTACCCTTCCATAGTTCATATGGTGTTTTGGAATTGTTTACTCTAATTTGTCCTCAGTTTAGAATGTAGTATGTCGTATGAACTGCTTCTCTCCAACAAAAAAATTGGTATCTTAGACTCATTTAACATGGTCCTTGCCATTTCTTGGACTATTTTTTTTTTCCTTTCCACTACTCCATTTTGTTGTGGAGTCCTTGCGATAGAAATATGTCTTCTTATACTATGTTGTTCACATAATTCTTCAAATTCGTTTGAAGTAAATTCTCCTCCTCTGTTTGTTCTCAAATATTTTATTTTTATAATAGTCTCATTCTCAACTAAGGAATTGAATGCCTTAAACTTTTCAAAAGCTTCGGATTTCTCTTTCAAGAATGTAACTCAGGTCATTCTGGAATAATCATCAATTAAAAACGTGAAGTAATTCTCACATTGCATATTGTTTATTTTGGTTAGCCCACATATATTAGTATGGATAAGTTCAAAAGGTTTAGATTTATAGTAATCCTTTTTATTGAATCTCACCCTTGTTTACTTCCCATATTAGCATTGCTTGCCAATGGTATTTGATGGCTTTGAAATTTTTGGAAAATCTTTCATTGCTTGCTTATTGATTTTGACAAGATGATCAAATTTTAGGTGTCCCATCATTTTGTACCATAGTAAACTCATCTTATTTTACCATATAACACTTTTCACCTTTGATTTTTCTAAGGATGTAGAGATTATTGGTTGTTCTACTTGCATCTTCTATCAATTTCCCTTCTTTCTTGATTTCACATCCTTTGGCATGAAATGTGAGAGTGTGCCCTTAGTCAGACATTTGACTCACACTTAACAAATTATGTCTCAAGCCTTCAGCATATAAAAAATTCTTTTTTTTTTTTTCATTATCTAATCTAAGGGTACCTTTTCTAGTTATCCTTGTGGTAGCATTGTCCCTAAATTTTATTGTTCCTCCATTCACTTCCTTCAAAGTGAGAAATTTAATTTTGTCATTGATCATGTGACTTGAGCAATCACTATTAATATACCATTGGACTCTCTCATTTTGCACATGTAAGGTGGTTTGGACAAGCATGGATTTTTCTTTCTTTTCTTTCCATATTTTTGTGTTTTCTTCCTTGTTATTTTCCATAGTTTCCTTCTTGTTCTATTGGGGAGAATCTACAAAATCATGTTGTGTGCCCAAAATTATCACACTTATGGAATATAATATTATAGTCTACTAGAGGGGCAAAATAATTATATTTTCTATTTGTGAACCCATATGAACTTCTATTCTTATTCCACCCAATGTTTCTTGCACTAATTCTATAATCAATTTCTTTATGACCAAATTGATTACACATGAAATAATAACCAAAGAAAGAGGGTTGGAACCTAGTCATGTGTGCTTACCTTGGAGGAAAGGATTTTTGAAATTTTTCCTTATTAACTTTTGGAGGAGTTCCAGATTTTTGTCTCTTGCTTTTTGTTGCCTCCACCTTTGATGGGACTTTTAAGGGCATCAATATAACTTTTTTTATTTTTCTTCAATGATCTTCTTTGATGGTTCTTTGTAAAATTGGTATTCCTTTACCTCATAACCAAGGTGTTCTGGTGTAAAATTGCACCCTCATACAATTTCCCATAACACCACCCTTACTTTATCCTTATAAATCATTAATGCAAAATCCCATCATCCTAAGCCTTCATTTTCGTCTTTTCCTTGTCATTTTCTATCGGTGGGGGAATTTTTGTATAGGATGCTTATGCATTGCATAGACGTTTGTGCATTGCACGGACATCCTGACAAGATTCATTCCTTTGTGACCATTAGGATGTTACACTGTCACCTACCCACGACGTGTAATGCCTCTACAGCCATAGGTACACCCAAGAACGACTCTTTGGCATGCAATTTGACCATTTTCTTTATTCCTTTCCTCATTCAACTTCATTTTTGCAATTTGATATCACACTCTCCCATTATAACATTTCACTCTTCCATTCTAGCTCTTCTTCCTTGCTATTCTACACCATTTTCTCTTGCAAGTTCTCAATCTCTCTACATCACTCTTGAACGTCCATCTCATGTCTTTGAAGTGCCACTCTTCCTCTCAGTTTCACAAATCTTGTAGTAGGGAGGGTAACCTTTTAATTTCATTGCATTATCCATCTTGTTGTTAGCATATTGTTGTCTTTGCATTCTCTATGTCTCATTTTACTAATTTTTTATCACTATTTCTATATCATGGTCTATCTGGCTATCCGTGGAGGTGAAAACACCAAAGCAAGGGTTTGACTATGGCAAGCCCTGAAAAGTAGCCCCAACATTTTCTCATTTTTGTGTGTGCAGGCTTTTATCTGTGAGGAGCTTGTAGGAGGTTGGACCTACTATAAGTTGCATATATTTTCCTTATATTCATCATTTTGCTTATAGTTAGTTTGTTTATCATTTCAAGTATTCTTCTTGTTGTACTTATTTACTTTTCACGCACTTTTATCATTTTTATTCATTTATGTTGAAACTGTTAGACTTTAGTATTTAGTTGGTCGATAGGTCTTGAGTATTTTTGGTCATAGAATCCGCTCTCTACCTTACGAGATGCCAACATGCCATAAATATGCTAGAGCATTACGCTATCATCCTTGGTTCATGCTCTCGTCCTCTATCCAAGAGCCTATCAGTCTTTTCTTGAGACATCTGAGGTCTATTCACTTGATTTTTGAAGTCCTCCATTCAAAAAACCCGAAAACATAGTTTAATATTTCCTTTGTTTTCCACCGCATCACCTAAGCTTTTTTCATTGAGGTAATCTAGAGCTATCTGTCCCTTGCAGACTCTTACCTATCCTAGAGACTCGAGAGTGGTGGATCCTCTCTGTTACATTTGGGTGACCCTAATGTGAAACTTCCTCTTCTCTTTTTCTTTGTTTCAAAATTTTTTCTTCTCTCATACTTGGACGTGTAGTCGATATTATGTCCAGACATTCTTTATGAGCTTCACGACCCAGTCGAATACCTCTGAATACATAGTTAGGAGTTACAAAAACATATATATAGGATCTAGAAGGCTTAGTCCTACCCGATTTGACTCAACTTTCGATGAGTTACCTACAAGACTCTTTATCGGATATACCCCTCTTGTTAATGAAGCTACAACTTATGTTCCCACCCCCCTGCCTCGCCCTCGAGCTCAACCTTTTCCTTAGAGGATGAATCTGCTTTAGGGTCCCTTTAGAGAAAATTTACTCTTTGGAACTAAGACTCAAAGAGCTCACAGGGTTCTTGGAGAAAGTTGATTTTTTTCCCAAGTGACTCTTGTTATTAAAAATCTAAGAATTTTTTGACTAAAGATCAAAGAGGCTTAGAGCTTCTTCATAGCATAGAAAACATCGTAGAGACTCATGTCCCATCCTACACCTACATTTGGGGTGCTACCCAAGATGTTGGATTGGAGATCGTTGGACAACAAGTAGATATCTCGATTCCTAGGGTGTCTATGTGCATGGATGACATGAGTCCCTCTACTAATACCAACATCGTGCCTGAGTAGAGTCATACGATTAAAGTAAATAAAGTTCCTTTGGGTTTCAATTATTCCACGCCCGAGACTTAAAGTGTCCCTATTTTCGGTGTTAGTGTTGGTGCCTCTATTAGTGTTGGTGCTAGTAGCTCTTTTGGTGTGGGTTTTGGTGTTTCCATAGGTGGTTTTGTTGGTCATACTTCATCTGCTAATGTTTTCCTTAATGCTCTTTTATAGAACATGAGATGTATGTAGAATTAGCTGGTGAATTGGGCTAGCTCATCCTCCCAGCCTATGTTCCAACCTTTCTGCTATTGCAGTCATTTATATATCACTATTCTAAACACTCCTATCCCTCAAGGGGTGGAGATTCTTAAGTTTGAAAAGTATAGTGGTTGTAGGGATCTACATACACACGTCTCATCCTTTAACACATGTTTACAAATTTCTTCCACCATGATGCACTCTTGGAAAAAATATTCTCGTGTTCTCTCAAGGATGCCGGTTTGGAATGGTATTAATACCTACTTGATAATTCCATTTTGTCTTTTGATCAACTTTTAAACTAGTTCCTTCATTAGTTCCAAGCCAACATTAGGTTGGAGATCACATTTGTTGATCTCATTTGATGCAAGTAGGGACCTCATGAGAAGGAAATCGATTTCATAGCTTATTATTAGGCTTTACTCTCACAATTTTCATATCCTTAACCTAATTTTGATGTGCAGAAAGTATTCATCGAACACTTGTAGCATCCACTGTAAGATAAATTTATTTTAATGAAATATCCATCCTTTGTGCATCTGTGCACCACCTTGTGAGAGTACCAACAAACAATTTCCTTGTATGGGGATTCATCCTCGTGCTCTTGTTGGGATGGTCAATTAGTTGTGTTAATCTCTGGGGAGTCTAAAAAGAATAAGGTTGTGGCGAACATGGTTTATGTTCCCATAGATAAAAATACTATAGGACGAAACATGATATTTACTAAATTGTCAAAATCTTATAATAGCATCCTGCAAAAAAATTTGAAAGACAAAGTAAAAAAATTGCTAGAGATTAGACCACTGTTTGACTCATATCCTCAATGATATGATGTACAAATTTTTTTCCAATACCAATGAGTCTACAAACATGACACTGAGAAATGTGTTCACCTACATCACGTGATTCAAGACCACATCAATGACGAGACTATCTGGCTCAATGGTAGGAAACAAAACTTGAACAAATCTATAGAAAATACGAATAGCTAGCTACAGATCTACACAGATCCATTCCCATCACATTCTACTAACTTTTTCACTCCTTCATTGTCTTCTAATTTCACCCCATCTAAGTATGTGAATACAGTCTCATTTACCCATATTCCTCCTTTAGAGCATGTGATTGCTACTCTGATGCAGGAGCATCAATTTAAAGGTTTTTTTATGGTTTATTTGAGTGATAGGAGTATATTTAAGTTGATTTAGGTTTGTGGACTCCATTGGGATAATAATCCAATGGTTAGGTTAGATTGAAGAGTCTAGAAATTCAAATTGCTAGGTTTCCCGCCAAAAGGTAATTTGAATTTTCAAAGTGTTTTTGGTGTGTCACAAGGTTGAGATTGGTCCCTTAACTATTTTTTTTGGATTTCATGGGTTAAATAAGGTATTTAAAGGACCATGGTATTCATTTAAGGTTCCTTTGTTTGTTTTGTTTACATGTGGTAAAAAGTTGCAAAAGTGGCAAAAATTGTCAAATTTCATGACATTGTAATTAGGGCTATTGAGGAAATGGAAAAAAATGATCGTGGCAACTATTTATTGTAATTTATTTAATGCTAAATAAATAAAAATGTGCTCCAAGAAAGGAGGAGTAGGAATTTTGGTGATAAACAATGTTTTAGCAAGTTTGGGACAATTTTTTTTGTGCAAAAATAGTTAAAGAATGACCTTGTACAACTCTATACGGCCAGTGGACATGAATGCAAGTTGGTGGAAAGTTAGATTGGAATATTTTGTTTCTAATGCAAGTGGTTTGGATGAATTTCATGCTGATTTGAATAAGTTATGATCAAAATGGTGTTGATGGTCTATTTTTTAGGCCTAGGGTTTCCCATGATCTTCCAACGCCCATAACTTTCATTTCCAATGGTGAAAAATTATGAAATTTGGATTTAATTTTTTGTAGGTCTATATTCATGTTATCAAAAAATGAGGGATGCTAATTCATTGGTTGGCTTGAGTTATTGTGGATAGTCCTATTCTTTGTTGTCTTTGACTATGCAACCCTTAGTCTTGTTGAGGGTTTTGTGGAACTTCTTTGTTTGGAGTTGAATGCTATTAAGAAGGGTTTGAATGGAGCCTGAAAGGTGTGATTTGAGTGTTTGAAAGCTGAAACCTTGTCAAACTTATGATTTTTTCTTTTTGTATGTGTGTTGACCCTAGGAAGTGGCTTGTAGGGTATGTAATGCAGAATATTAATTTGTGTCCTCATTGAAGGCTCAAAGAATCTTGTGTTTTTTGTTGTTAGGACCACATTGTTATTTCCTTTGAGAAATCCTTGAGTTTGCAATAGCTTAGCTAGTTTTGGTATAGGGACATGCTTTTCCACTCTTATCCACAAAACAACTTTCTCATCAATAATATGAGTAACATGGCTCTCTTGTAAATCTTCCAGGTTTTTTTTAAGGATTTTGATACCGGAAACACTATTTTGAATGGTACCTTTTTTAGCTTGGACTGCACAATCGAGATTATCTTTGATGATAATGACTTCCTTTTTAAGATTGATTAGTTTAATAGAGTGTTATCATTTCCAATTATCCCACTTAACAAGTTGACCATATTTTCACTTTTCAAATAAGATAAATATTTATTAATTTTGTTCATCTTTTGAATAGCTTCTCAACCTTGTATAATGCTAGTGTCCTCCTCCCCTTCCATCTAAGTCTCATGATAATCATTTTTCTTGTGAATAGCTGCCAACTTCATATTGAGTTGGTTGATTTTGATGAAAAATCATTTGATCATAGTGTTCTAGGAAGTTACAACCTCCTTGATTGTGCTTAGGATGTTAAATAACTCCTCTCTAGATGAGGAATTATGCACGAGAATAGATAAATCTCTAGGGATATTTAGGGTAGGGTCTAAGATCCCAAGGAAGGAAACCACAACCGAAGGTTCAAGTATGTAGTTTTTCCCCAACCTAGTCACTCTTTGATACTCAACATGGAAATCCTCATAATCCTCAAGCCACATAGTATTCATTTTCCTACTAGCTTTCTTATCAGTGTTAGTTTTAGGCTTCAAAGTATCTAGCACAATATTTCTCTTTTGTTTCTTAGGAGTGATATACTCCTTTGACCCTTTATATTTCGATTCCATAGAGGACTCAATATCCATAGGATTGGACTCCCATAAGGCATCATTGAATGATTATGTTATATAATAAGATTTTACTATATTTATTATCTTTCCATCCTTCACATACACATCACATATTTCTTCTTTCTTGTAACATCATACATTGTGCTACCTAAGTGTGAAAGCACAATTTCACTCTATTTAGTGCTCACTTTAGTGTCCACTCCCCTAGTCCATTTTAGGACCACTTTCTAGCCTTGACCTTACCTCCAACTCAAGAGAATTTATTTTTATACTACCCTAAAACACCTTATTAATTGACTTATGCCCTTAAAACTCTACCAAACACTTGAATTTAGATCAAGTCCTAAGTCAAGGGACCTTAAAATTATGATCCCCTCTTTGAAAAGTGAAAAACACATGGATAAGGGCACTAAACGCTCTAGTCCCATCATTTTACCCTAAAAAGTAGGTCACATGTTAGGGTCATCCTTTGTCTTGTGTGATGTGACCTTGAATTTGATGTTTGCATGGTAATATATTCTTGAAATTCAAATTTAAATATGTCAGCCTACACCTAAGATTATTCCTATGTTTCCTTATTTAAACATAAAAAAATATTATACAAACACACAATACTAATGTATTGCAATGAATCTCTACCAAAATTGATACTCGGATCTATATATTTATGAATAAGATTTAATGTTATTTGATATTGATACAATGATTGAATCTTGAATAAAGTTGAGGAAAAAATTGCAATCTAGGTTTGTTAACTACTTTGGCATCTCTCAAGCATATTTGGACCTAATTTCAGTGGGTTCTCACCTTCGGGCTTTGATCACCTTGCTTGCCTAATTGGGGTAATTTGTTATGTATCATTTCTCTTGAGTAATTTCTTTCTCTTGGGTTGGATCTTGAATCTCCTTGTTGATTCATATAGAATTCCACTCCAACATGCTTGGGCATGGTTTTTATTTATTAGTTTGCATGCCACTAATCGCCACAATTTTAGACACTTAAGATTCAAAGCACACACTATCTTTTTTTATCAAATCGATTATTTGTGGAGGTAGAAATACCAAAATAGGATTTTGACCAAGGAAAACTCCTATGTAGATACCCCTCCCCTTTCTTTCTTTGTTTTTTGTAGGTTTAGATGTGAAGACAAAGATTTTAGAGAGCAACGAAGCAAAGCAAAATTGAGAATTTTAGACTATAATTCAAATAGCCCAAAACCCCAAGACTAGGGCACCCAACACCCCGAACCTGCCATTTCAAGCTCTGCCTTCAGTGATAGGTTCTCTTATATCTACCTTTTTTATATTTGTAATTGTTTTATCAATTTTTGCTTCTATTTATGTAATTATTCACATTTTTAGATTAGGGTTCCATATCAACTAGGTTAATTAAGTCACATGTTTTCAATCTACCCTCTTTGCAACAAAGGAACATAACCCAAGAAGATTGGCTCTCCTTTTAGGAAGTTAGCCAATCATAACACATTTGGTTCTTGTTCCAATGTTAAGAAAAGAAAATATTGATCCGGTTTAATATACTAGTTAGTTCTATAATCTCTTTTCACACTTAACATTTTGGTGAACTTGCCTTAGCTTACATTTGTAATTTTTTTGTTTTTATTGCATATATTATCAGATCTGATTGGTTAAGGAATTAGATTATTTACATTTTCAAACTATTGTGTGTTTATTTAGACAACCAAATACTCAAACAAATTTTATTTTCTTTTAGGTTACAAAACTAAAACATAAACAATTATTTTATCCCTAAATCAATATTTGATTGCACAGACAGTTGCCCTTACACCAAAAGATTGACCTATTAATCCCTGATACAACTAGCAGAGTTAATGAATCCACAGGAGGCGGTTAAGCCATGTCATGAACCCAAGCCCTACGGTGTACAACATAAGGAGACCAAGGGCGCACACCTTACAAAAATCTCCCCCTAGCGCAAGTGAGGGGTTCAAACTTGTGACCTAGGCCTTGATACCAATTGTTGCACAGATGGTTGCTCTTGCACCAAAAGATTGACCTGTTAATGCTTGATACAAATGCCAGAGTTAATGAATCCACAAGAGGCAGTTAAGCCATGGCACAAACTAGAGCACTACATTGTAAAACACAAGGAGAGCAAGGGTGCACACCTTGCAAAACATTTTTCATCTTGTTAACACTTTTCTTCCACTTTTTATATATCTTCGTTTTTCTTCTATCTTCATCATCTTGGAGAAAGTAAGATTATTCAATCATGTATGATCTCTTTCTTCAAGATTCCCATACACTTGATGATTTGTTTAGTGGTGATTATTTTGATATGTTAAATGAAGCCCTTGATTACTTCATCTCAATGGAATCATCCTCTATGACTCCTAAAACATCTCTTTGCCAAAGACTAATTAACATAATTGAAACTATAAAACCAAAAATTATTGTTCACCTTTGTTCCAATGTTCCTTAACCATAAAATAAACCCATTGTCACTATTAGAGGTGTTCCAAACCCATCTAGACCTCTTTGTTACATTCTAAATGTTTCAAAACAACTCACTCATAAAAATAATCTTAACCAAAATGTATTGCAACAACCTCATTATCATGCAGTTGCTCACACATACAATACTCAAAATAATAGACAAGCTAAACAAACACTGATTGTTCACACTTCAATTCTGATTCCTCAACCTTTTCTTCCTCTCGCACTTCATCTTCCTCAAAATATTGGTAAAGAATATGATCTTGTTGAGTAAATTTGTCCTACTCTAGCTAAGATCTCACTTTGTGAATCAATACAAACTTCACTTGCATACCATGGGATTCTCTAGGAGGCCTTGCAGAAGATAACTATACCATCTTATCTTAGATCAAATGATGTAGCAACCTTGTTAGATTGTATGCATGCAACAAACCTAGATATTGTATTCCATCAATATTAATTACCTTCTCTTGAGATTCAAAAACATGATCCTCTCATGAATTTTGTCATCATTAATTAAAATGGAATAAAGCATACTCTAATCAATAATGGATCAAGTTTTAATGTTTGTAGCATTGACCTATTATGCAAGATCGGTGTAGATGAGTCTCTCACCAACCTTGATACTATTTCTATTTGTGGATTTGATAAAGTCGGTAAAAAATCATTAGGTACAATAATATTATCAGTTGAGGTACAACCTATGACCTTGCCTACCCTTATCCATGTCATGCCCAATTCTCTTTCATATAGTATTCTTCTTGGTATATTGTGGATTCATTCCATGGGGAATCTCATCTATTCTTCACTATACAATAAAGTTTGCATACAACAAAAACCTCTATATGGTTGAAGCAGATCCAAATCTAGAAATTTTCTTACAAGTCAAATCTAGACATCAACCTCCTATTTCAAAATATCTTAGTACTTTGATTCCATTTTAAAAGTGGAACCATTTCCTTCTAATGATAACGATATCGATGATTATAAATCACCTACAATTGTGCTCTTTGGTGATGATTGGGGTTCATTATATTTTACACCTTCCTTTATTGGGGAGTATAAAATCTCACCATTAAATCCCAAGGAGTTGAAGGTTGTTTCAATGGCATCTACACAATATTCTCATTCTTCTTTCCAAACATCTAGTCTCAACACTATAAATTCTTCTTCTACTTTCACAATTGATGCTAGTTATACCTCTACTTTTGATTAGACCACTTATGGTGATCTGCCATCTTCAAAGGGTTTCCATCCATTTATAGTCAAGGTTTTAAGATATTTTCTCAATTTAGGTATAGAGGTAATGGTTGTGGTATAAACAAACAAGGTATCAGGATCCCCGTAGAGCCTAATTCACAAGATTCGACGCTTGGTCTTGTTTATCGCCCTTTAAAACCCACAAAAGCCTCTCATAGACCCTATCTTAATTTAAATATGATATCTCAATCTCTAAATCCCTCTACACCATCACTTACATTAATTCACCCTAAAATGATAGAAACAAATTCCACTTTTAGTAATCTTCACTTGATGTCTTTCTAACCGACAAGTCCTTGGCTAAATTCTGAGGAGTTTATGAACACTTGCCTTGATATCATCATGATCGTAGATTTCCTTATTGTTTAAATTCAGGCATAATTTGGGAAGATTATTTTTTATCAAATGATGCATTAGTCTCTCAAGGGACACCCCAAGAATTCCCTCATCTACTTAATGTCCCAGACCACAGTACTCTCCTTGTTGGAGATACCACTAATGTCTCAATGGACCTGCTAATCTTGAGAAGGTTATCTTGATTGGAAATTACCTTGACTCTAATGAAAAACACAAACATTCTACTCTCTTACATGAATTTCCTGAGCTCTTTGCTTGGTCATACTTAGATATGCCTGGTATTGATCCTAAAGTAGTGACACATAATATTAAATTGAATTTTGATTCCAAGCCCGTAAGATAGAAGATCAAAAAATAAATCTCAAAGTGTCATTGTTAGTCAAGGCTAATATTGATAAGCTTCTATAAGATGACTTTATCTGCCCTATTGACTATTCCCCTTAGATATCAAATATTGTTATTATCGCTAAACTCGACAACCATACTTGAATGCGCACCAATTTCAACGATATCAATAAAGCTTCTTTAAAAGATGATTTTCCTCTTCCTAACATTAACATGATGTGGAGCCTTCACCCTGACTTTTTTGTTTTATTAAAAAATTGGTGGGATGAACCTTGGTGGAGAAGTTGAGTCGTATCAAGCAGAGAGTGAAAGGGTGGAACAAAGTTACCTTTGGTAACATCTTTGAGATTAAGAAATCATTGGGAAATAGCTTAAAGGAAGTTCAGAACAATGGAAGTTGGCCTTGTGGATGACAAGATATGCATAAAGGAACATGACATTAGATCTCAATGGTTTAAGTTAATAAAAAGGAGGAAATATTTTGAAAACAAAACTCTCGGGTTCAATGGCTTACTAAAGGAGACTGCAACACTAAATTCTTCCACCAATCTACCTTGAAACATAGAAGCAAGAATAGGAATAGATCACTTAAGAAAGATGATGGTACCATGATCTCAACTGAAAAAGAAATTGTTGGGGAAGCGGTTAACTTCTTCTCCTCTTTCTAGAATTCCCAAGGAAATGCTAACAAGGTACATGACAATTTCCTTGAGGTGATCCCTAAAGTTATTTCTGAACAAGACTTAAAGAATATGACTAACGTTGTTTCTATAGAAGAGGTTGAAGAGGCCGTATTATCTTTTGGGGCTTATAAAGCCCTTGGCCCTAATGGGTTCCCTCCTTATTTTTTTCAAACTTACTGGGATATTGTCAAATCTGACTTCTTTAATGCTGCTAGAGATTTCTTCAGGTCGGGCAGGCTCCTAAACCAACTAAATGCCACCTTTATTTCTCTCATTCCCAAGAATGATGACGCCTCTTCTATTAAGGAGTACAGACCCATTAGCCTATATAATACTGTCTATAAATTGTTTTCTAAGATCCTTGTGTTCAGACTTAAAGTTGTTTTATGCAAAATGGTTGCCCCAAACCAGAAAGTTTTTGTCCAAGGTAGAAACATTCTTGATGTTTTTATCTCTACCCATGAAATCCTACACTCTATGGACCTCAATAAAAACCCTGGGATGACCTTCAAAATTGATATCTCTAAGGCTTATGATAGAGTCTCCTAATTTTTTCTCTTTGTTGTTCTTAGGAAATTTGGGTTTGAGGGAAGATTCTTGTTATGCCTTACATAACCACCCAATTTTTTTTAGGTCAAAATGGGCCCCCCTTTGTTTCTTTTGTCCTTGGTGTTCTTGTTCGAGACTTAGGAGTTATTTCTTTTTCTCCTAAGTCTTTGTTTTGTTTATTTTTTGGGTTAGGGTATCTAACTGGCGCTGACACTTGTTACTTTGCAAGGTAAAAGTTTATGTCTATGTTCCAATCCCAATCCCCATCCCTTGCCTTGTCTTTTTCTTCTTGTTTCGGGTTTGGGTTATCAGATCAAAACCATTGCCTTACACCCTTCAAGGTGTAAGTCCTTGGCGAAGACCCAATCCTGACCTTCGATTTCTTCTCTTGCACATTTTGCTTGTGTCAGAGTCGGGTTTCAGATTAGAACCTAAACCAAGAACTTAAAATGTTCTTGTCCTTGTTTCTAACCTGATCCCAAATTTTGACTCTCTTTGTGTGTTTCGAGATCGGATTTCAGGCCATAATTGATATTAGACTTATTTGAAGTTCTGGTTTCATCCCATGTCCCAATTCTAAGGGTTGTTTTGGTCTTATTCATTTTTTGGGTTTCAGACATTGGACCATCGACCAAACTTTGCACCTTTTGGAGGAATGGTCTCATTTTGATCCTGACCCCGACCCCTCGCTTGTCTTCCTTCTCGTGACCCCGCATTTATGACAACCACCCCGATCCCGAGGCCCGACTGCTTGCATTTAATGTCTAATCATTCACATGTGTGAATGGGTTTTTATTTCGTCGGTCCTTGATTTTCTTCCATTGTACCTTAAACTAGTTTGACGAAGAACATGAGAGTGATGGTGTAAGCTAGGTTTTGAGGAAGCGCTTCAATTCATCATTGCGCTGCCATAATTCTTGGTTGTGTTTGGGTCATTTTCCTGTTTGTTTTTCTTTTTGGTTCTATTTTCATCGATGGGATTTTGTTTCCCATCGTGCCCTAGTTTTCTAAGGTTTTGGTCATACCACTGAGTCGAATCGCATTTGAAATTGTTTGAATTTGAAATTTTGACCATTTTAAAATCAAGAGTCTTGGCCCTATAGATAACTTGATAACGAAGGCATGATTTTTGGATACTTTTACATATGTTTATGCCTTCGTTCATTGTCGCTATGAGAAACTCTGATTCCTGCATGTATTACAAAGTCGAGGATAAAAACTACACTTGAGGTTTTACTTGTCACCATTTACTTGTCTAATTTTGATTTCTGATGTTCCATTAGGGATCAAGTTTCGGGTCGCTACCACAAAGTGTTAAAAAGGTTTTTTTACATGTATTACTCCATGTCCTGATTTTGATCCCCACATTACTTTTAGGATCAGACATTGGACTGAAACCAAACCTTTTTAAATTTCAACATGTATATTGACCTATTGGAACCTGATCCTGATTCCTGACATTACATCAAGATCGGAACTCAGTGTTGATCTTTCCACTTATTTAAAAACTTAAGGTCATGCACGAGACAAGAGTTTGATCTTGATCCCTAAAATTATGATAGGATCAAGACTCAGATCGCTACCTAATCATCTCTATTTTCAAGTAGCTTGGTCTCACATCACTACCCGATTTTGACCTCTGATTTATTATCAGGATCAGAACTTGGACTGTAACTCACACTTGTTCATTTACCCAAGGATTTTGGTTAATGACAAAGACCTGAGCTCAATTCCCGATATCATATCAGGATCGAAACTCAAAAAGTGACATGCACTTATTTATCAATGTGGGTTGGGTTCCGACTGACAGCCCAATCTCGATTTCCGAATACACTGTGGGATCGGGTCACGAAAAGTTATCATTTTTACTATTATTCAAAGGTGTAGGTGCCAAGTCAGGACCTAATCTCGAAGTCCAACAAAGTCAATTTTGTGCTCAAAATGGTCAAGTTCCTGGTTCTATCTCGAACTTGAAACCTGAAGATGCTTGATTAACTTGTTGAATAGGATTCCAGATTGAACTAAGGCTAGTATAATACAAATGCATGTGCTAAATTATTCTTCATATGTCTTTTCTTTATCTGATAGTTGTCAATATTGCAGAATAACTAACAAATGTCATCTTCAAAGGAAGAAGTGCCCACATAAGGAACATGAAAGGGGCAGAAGCCTAAGAGATTAAAGACATAGGAGATCCTGGTCACAATGAAATACAAGTTTCAAGGAAACCTAGTGCATCTAAGTTTGGATTTGAAGTAATGAATATCACAGATACATTGGTTGGACACTTGGATTTGGATTGGTTTTGGAAAGATACTTTCTCACCAGATGCTATGCCAAGAGCTAAAATGATTGCTAACTCTAGATTAGCACATATAGCCTCATTCCCCATCTCTGTACAATACCCTGAGTTCATCCTAACTGTTGCACAGACCTACAACCCAACTCAAAGGCAGTGCATTGATGCACAAGGAAATGTAATTATTGACTTAACTCCTATAATGATTAGGCTGATCTTTGATCCACCTCCTCATTCTAACCCCAAGATTATGTCAGAAGACAAAGCACTTGCACACTGGACACAAGATGAGGAAGGGAATAAAGCACTAATGAATAAGAGGTGGTTAAAAACATAGAAGAAGTCAGTGAAGAAATTGCCACCTAAGTTTAAGAGGTCTGAATTCTCAAGTAAGGTTGGTGGCATAATCACATTGTTGTCACGGGTGTTTGGGAAGAAGGATTCTAGTAGATTTGAAAATTGGATGTTTCCTTTTATTCAACTTGTTCTTGATGGAAAATAGAATTTGGATTGGGCGTAGATTATTTCAAATAACATTCACAACCAATTATTAAAAGTGGATGAAACCAAGACATTTTATATGACCTCATATGTCATTTATTGTGCTACAAGGATGGGTCAGATCCTAGGGTTGAATACTATAGGGACTATGGATAGTGGCCTGGATCAAAAGAAAGTGTGGGAATATTATGACCAATTAGAGCTAAAGGAAGTAGAGCATCATTTCAAAAGGGTTAATGACACATTATTGTATGCAGTTATTCATCAACTAACAGGTGATGTTGGTTTTAGATTATCTTGAGAGGCAATGGAATTCACTGAACCTTGGGATTATTGGTTTATCCAATACACCAAGTCTACTTATATTAGATTGTTCGGGTTTGAAGATCACCAATTCAAATTGCCAAGGTGTTGTAGTGACAGGTGGGTCTTGATGGAGTTTTCTCGTCAAGCAACTAAAGTAAATGCAATCCTTTTTGCACAACACAAAGCTATTTGCATTCTTTTTCCATGGAATTGGGATTTTATTATTGTAATTCTTCCATAGTGGCCAAGACAACAACAAAAGAATTTCAGGCCTTGAACTTCAAACACCGCACTTCAAGGAAGAACTTTGATCCTAAGAAGAAGATGTATGGTCTTTATGCTTCACAGTTTCCTTTTCATAGGTCACTACTAGAGGATTTTTGGGCCAATTTGGAAGATGAATTTGAGGTAAGAAATACGGGGTATGAAAGGTTAAAAATTTCCCATATGAAGGACTTTGAAGTTAGTATAGACATTCCAGATAATATAATTGATGATGGGATCACTTTGGATCCTCGTTATGAAATGGATAAAGTAGCCACAAAGGACTTGAATCCCATTTATTAGATGGTGAAGGAGGCAACCAAGATTTAGCCAAGGACACAAGCAGTTGTGGAAAGAAGCAAGAAATGGCTTAACCTCCGCCTCAAGCAACCAAGAGTGCAAGCTTCCAAGAAAAGAGGTTCCAACGGTGAACCTGTTTCCTCCACAAAAATAAAACAACAATAAAAAAGATTAAATAAAAGTGTTGTAGCAACGAAGGCAACCATAGAAGAGCCTACCTCAGCGAAAGAAGATATTTTATTGCAGAAAATTGATAATGCCTTGAAGAAGGATAAATTAACTTAAGAGGTAGCTGTTGCGAGAGTTATTTTGGGTTTCGGTGCTATGATTTTGGCTATGGTATACCAAGGACGAAAAACTATTGAAGAGACCCCTGTTACTGCACCATCAACATCAGGAACTGAAACTATTAAAAAGGAGAGGGCTCCAGTAATTGATGTAATAGAATCACCCCTCCCTTCAGACTCTGAAAGAACTCCATCTCAAGAGGGAGAAAGACCCAAATGGGAGGAGTATTTGAGGAAGGTTGAGGAAGACCCGGGTGAAGAAGGAACCAGGTTTGAAGTTGAAAATTTGCATAGTGAACAATTAAAGTTGAATGAGGTTTTAACAGAAAAGGAGCAAGAGGAATTTCTGGAAAGTGCATAGAGGTTAGTTGTTGAGCAATTGGCTCAAGAAGAAGAAGAAGAACAAAGAAATAAAATGGAAGAGTTAGCTGCTTTGGAAGAGTGAGAAAGAAAAGAAGAAGAAATAACTAGAGAAGGAGAAGCAATTGAGGCACTAAAAAAGGTTGAAGCAAAAAAAGCGTCATGGAAGAACAAAGGGAAAAGGAGCTGGAATTGCAAATATTGAGAGACGAAGAAGAGGTCGCTAAAAAAGAGGAAGAAATGAAGAAGTTAGAATAAATTAAGGCTCAAAATCAGAGAATAGAGCAAGAATGGTTGGGAAAGGAACAAGAGGATCAACAAAAGGCTCCTTCTCAACAAGCCATTGGGGAAATTTCTTCTAATCCTCCTAGTACTCAACAAGTAACTACTCAACCAACTACTCCTGCTTGGCTCAATTTGAATTTGGAGAAGAGACAACAAATTCAGCCCCAACCTGTAGTATGGGATGACATGGTAAAGGAAATTGAGAAGGTGAAGCCCAAGAAGAAATTTTGTGTTGTCCACTCTACAAAGTTGACTGATGAAGGGGATATGATAGCTGAGATTGCCACCTCGATTGTTGATAAAGATGATAGAGAATTGTAGGCTGAGGACTATCAAATAAGCATTATTAATCTAGGGAAGCATACCAGAAATCAACAAATGAAGTTGATTGATATTGTCACCACCACCACCAAATCCAGGTTAATAAAAGATAAGTAGACCAAGGATGAACTCAAGGATCATCTAGGATAGGTGAAGAGTTTCTTGAAGGAGTTAACTACTTCTACATTAGAGTCATCACCAAGTTCAGAAGTTCCTATTCTAATGAGCAGACAAGAGGTAAAAGACTTGACTGAAATGAAGAAGAAGGCTACCTGGTTTGACAACCAGTTTAATGTTTTCAAGTCTTACATAGATAAGCACTTACATGAAGTTTTTAAACATTATCGTGTAGGCCTGGCCTTGGTTAAAATAATAGAAGAATTTATAAGGAAATGGTGGGAAGAAGAGGAGAAGCTCAGGCAGTATCTGGGAAAGCTTAAGGTGATTGAGAATTTTTTTGATGAAGAGTTGATCCAATCACAGATTATGGGTAATGAGGGCCCCGAATATATTTCAAATTATATTAATGTATTTGTTTTCAAAACCCATAATCTCGTTGAACAAAGGATAGATATGCTTAAAGGTATTCATGAGATATGGGAAAATGCAGGTATATTTGAAAACATTGTTACAAAGCTCATGGATAAGACTCTGCCTCTTGATCAAAGACTCAAATCAATAGGGGAGATAAAAGATGCTTGGGAGGTGAGACTTGATAAATTAATGAAAGGAGACACTACTGAGTTGACTCTTATGGATATACTACTAGATATTAGGTGTGATATGAAATGGGCAATCACAGACATTGGCCAGTTAAGGGAAGTAGTCACTGCAATAGAAAAGAGGTTTGGGGAATCAAAGTTTAAATTTGACTGGGTCAATGGACCTAATGATGATGCACTAAAATAGATTTTTCAGAATTATGATGAATATCATCATGAAGGTGATAAAATAAGAAGAATTATTTTAGCTACTTTTCGTTTTGAGCAACAACACTGTCGTGACAATTTTTGAGCAGATGGGTGACTCTAGATCAGTTTTGGTAAGTCAGAGATAACTCGTAGTGGCCAACAGAGGATAGAATCAAAACTCATAGTTATTTTTTGATTGAGGAAGCATGTGGCACCCTTTTCAACACTTACAGTTTTTAGCAGAGACAACATTTGCAGTTAACTGTGCATCCCTACAATTGTGGATTTGGGTCCGAGATTTATGGATCTTGATTTTTGATACGAGAGATTGATGCTAATTTTGTCTATAATTAAGAATTCTCTCCTCATTGTAAAGTTCAACTAATTGAAGTCTAATTAGGTCCCTGGAGATTAGAATTTTAGCTTGTATTGTTATTTTATAGCTTTTATGCAAGATACAAACACTTTTTACAATTTTAATAGAAGTAGTTTTATTTTTAGAAGTGTTTTAGCTCAATGATGGTGTTGATAAACAATGGTTATTCGTATGCTAGTGCTTGCTACGCATAAATGTTTCTTATTTGATGAAAATCAATAGAAGATTTTAAAATTGAAACCATTTTATTGCATTACTATGAATGATGTTTCTTAATATTTGTTGATCTGTTAATTCTGGTAATGAGCTTGTGATATTTTATTCTTGAAGAGTAAAAACAAAGTGATGATGAATGGTTGGTTGATTTAATTTTGCACTATGAATGGCTGCAATGGTATGGATCATTTCATAAATTGTATTCTTCTACAGTTTGGTTAATTAGGAAGACGCTCATTGTTAGAATTGCATGTCTGAATTAAAGAAATTTGTGTTCATGTTTTGTTGTCCCAAAGCTTTGATTGATCTTTTGCTATTTATTTAAACCTACCAACGTTAAGTTATTTTTGTACTATTCAGTTTGTCCTTGTTTACCAGCAAACCCCTTGAACATTACAACCTCATTAACCACTCAACGAAACAACAACGTTGTGATCCAACATCTAGGACCTTGGAAGGTGATCGATTTAATGATTGTTTGTCTTTTTCAAGAGAGGTAGGGTGATTACATCTTGCTTGCATGTTGCTGTGTCAATTTGGTCATCCATAATTCCTAAAGTTTTTTCTCTACCCGTGTTACCTCCCCTATGTGCTTTGTTCTGGTTAATGGTGTCCCCTTTCTTGTGGTCATGGCCTGAGGCAAGGTTATCCCCTCTCCCCCTATCTTTTCATAATATTTTCTAAGGTCTTAGGAAGGAATATCCAAAAGATTATTGACTCTAAAGCCCTTAAAGGTGTAAAAGATGCTTTGTCTCTTTTGCTAGACTCTCACCAACAGTATGTTGATGACATAATCCTGTTTGGTGAAGCCTCGGTGGGGGAAGCCAGCCTCTAGAAATTGGTTCTAAATGACTATGCTTTTGTCTTTGGCCAATATATTAACTATGAAAAAAACAAGATATACTTCTTTAATGATGACCAAGTTGTGAAGGAAAGAGTGGTGAAGATCTTGGGATGTTAGGAAGCTACTTACCTTGAGCTACCTATGATTTCTAAAAAGTTGGAAAATAATTATTGGAACCATTTGATTGAGAGAGTTCAAAAGAAGTTGGTTGGTTGGAAGGGGAAATTCTTAGCTTAGCCAAGAAGACTCAATTGTTAAAAGAATCCTTACA
The DNA here is from genome assembly GCA_007115665.2 of Sequoiadendron giganteum. Classification (NCBI taxonomy): domain Eukaryota; kingdom Viridiplantae; phylum Streptophyta; class Pinopsida; order Cupressales; family Cupressaceae; genus Sequoiadendron; species Sequoiadendron giganteum. The sequence goes on along the minus strand of CM021109.1, from coordinate 484,827,144 downwards.
AAATATCCCAATTTACTACTTGTCTCTTTCAAAATACTAGCCTTCATAGGGGAAAAAATAGAACAGATTCAGAGCAGATTCATGTGGTCAGGAACTGAAGAGAAAAACATACCATCTCTAGTTAGTTGGGAGAAAGTGTGCACTCCAAAAAGTGTTGGAGGGTTGGGGATAAGGATAATCAAATTGCTTAACAAAACCCTAACTACTAAGGTGGAATGGAACCTTTTGGAAGGGTCTAAGGATTGGATGAAGATTTTCCAAGCTAAGTATTTAAAGAACATAAATTTTGGTTGCTTCCTCTCTGCAACTGATTTTCTCAGTGGGTCTATTCTATGGAACCATCATATTAGAATTAAAAATGTGTTGAAATTGGGGGTTAGAAAGAGAATTGGTAATGGTAAAAGCACTGATTCTTAGAAAGACCCATGGATTGAGGCTTCCCCTCTCTCCTCAACTGATGGCTTTAATCCCCTTAAGCAAATCTTGACAAGGATATGTGGAAAAAAGGTGTCGGACTATGTCAATTGGGAGGTGGAATAACCTAAATAGAAAGAGTTCAACTTCCTGTTAAGGAGGGTTAACTTGAGAGGTCAAAGACGGGTCAACTGGGATCCGATTCTGTTAAGGTTACACAATCTCATAAGGGAGGCGAACTGGTTTTCTATTGAAAGGGAAGATGAATGGGTGTGGAAGGGGATCTCTTCAAGTTATTTCTCTGTTAAACATGCTTATAATGAATTAGTAAAACCCCTTATTGATAATAGATACCATCACTAAGATAAATTGTGGATTAAAATCCTGGTGCCAAAAATCAATTGTTCTTGGTGGGCTACTTCACTTGGAAGAATTCTAACTATTGATAACCTGGTTAGGAGAGGGTTTCATCTTTTTAATCAATGCATCCTTTGCAAGCTGGATGAAGAGACTATTATGCATCTTTTCTTTCAATGCCAGTTTTCTAGAGAAGTGTGGTCATTCTTCTTTCCTTTGATGTTCACTGACTGGGTGTTTCCCCCTACTATGTAGTCTTTTGTTGAAAGTTGACCTCTAATTGCCCTTTCTCTCATAAGGTAATTGTGGATCTTTGGAACTAAATTCTCCCCTTCTTAACCTGGGGAATATGGAAGGAAAGAAATAATAGGATCTTTAGGGAAGTTGAGAGAAGCAACTATGAGGTTAGTATGATCATAAAAGCATAGGTTTGAGAAAATATAGATGTGGGAGGATACAACTTCTCAAAAGTCTGGCCAAACTATAAAGAGATGAGAATTAAGCAGGTTTAGGGTCTAAGAAATTATCTAATTAATCTTCATTGGACCACGATTCTAGCTAGGAAGGCTACTATCTGGGTTCCTCCTAAAAGAGAGGATTAAGTGTAATTTTGACGGGTGTTCTAAAGGTAACCCGGGTATGGCTAGGGTGGGAGGTTTTCTAAGAAACCACTTAGGTGACTGCATTCTGAGTTATGGTGTTAATTTGGGAGCCTTCTCTAATAATAAAGTAGAGGCTATGGCTATGTGGGGGGGCATAAATACTCTAAGAGATTATGGTTTTAAAAAGGTTATTCTGGAAGGATATTCAAAATTAATTGTGGACATTTTGAATGGAGGTGTTGTGTTCCCCTAGGAATTAAAATATATCTGTTAGAGTAATAATTTATTACGCTTAATTAATTACATCATACTGGTTAATTAATTAAGTCACTTATTCCTCTAGTTGCTTAAGCTAAACTTAGGCACATTAATAATTGATTTGTCCCACTGGGTTTTCCTCCTCTACCTCTTTCTTGCATTTGTAAATGGGTACCTGATCAGGCCTAGTTGCCGGGACCCATCTTTTCTTGCATGCATCTTATTCTAGTGTTTTAGCTTCTTCCTAAGTTCATCTTAAGGGGGGGTGTTAGAGTAATAATTTATTACGCTTAATTAATTACATCATACTGGTTAATTAATTAAGTCACTTATTCCTCTAGTTGCTTAAGTTAAACTTAGGCACATTAGTAATTGATTAATTATTAAGTGTGCACACTAGGGTTTCATTTAGGGTTTCTTGATCTCCTTCATAAGGATTGATCTCTTTGTAATAACTGAGATTCTGATAATGCATTTTACACTTTGAGGTTTGCAGAACATCTTCTTGGTTTTGCATGTCTTTTGCATGTGACAGGTATCCATTTGCATGCAGGTGATCTTGGATTCTAACATGGTATCAGAGCTTCAGACCTGTCGCTGCCTGTTCGTGATCTGAAGATATGGCTTCTCAGTGAGTTTCAAGTGCAAGGGTTTCCACAGGCATCGTTTTTTGCAAGATCTGGGGGTAGCCAAATTTTTGGGACACTATGGGCTCAAACGAACGTCGCCATCGCGTTCACAGCGCCCCAAAACCCTAGAAACGCCTGTCAAATCGTCCATTTTCGAGCAGTTGGTTTCTAAGGCAAAAAATTTTTGCCAAGGAAGCCGTACGGCCTCCCCGGCACGCATTTCGAGGTCAAAATGGCTCAAAAATCGAAAAAATGCACTTTTTGGGGATCTGTGCCTGTGCTGCCAATGAAAATGTTGGGTGGCGCCCGGGTGGCACGCGCCACCGCCGCCGGCATCCTCCGCCAATCGGCCGCCGACTCCTTCAGCCCCCGCGGGCCCTCCCCTGCTCGGCCGAGGTCATATGGATGACCAAGTGCTCGTGCACGGCCCCCCGGCCCACTCCAGCCCCCTCGGCTTAGCCTGCGGTCATATGGTGACCAACGGCCTAAAAATTTTTCTGCAAGGAGTGATTTTTTGCGGCGACGGCTTGCAGGCCGTCAAAGTTATGCCCGTGAACCACTGACGTCAGCATGACGTCAGTGTCTGTACGGCCCCTCCTTGCCCCTCCTAACCCTAGTTTTCTCTAAAGAAGCAGTTTTTTTCTTTTTTGCATAACTTGGGCATACGGTATCGAAATTGGGCAAACGAGATATCGCCGGAAAGCTGGTTCCGAGCACTTTCATTTGGTGTAGTTTATTTTTCAGTATTTTCCTGCTTTACTGCATTTATTTCTTGTTGAAGTCAGATGTACTTTTTATGCTTCCGAGCTCATAACTTTTTGCCACGATCTCCGATTTTCGCTATCTCTGCGGCGTTGGAAAGGTATTGAGGAGCTCTATGTTGCTGTCCATGCACTTTTTTCTGTATCTATCACAAGTTTTTCGTTATTCCAGATTTGACCCGATGGGTGTTTTGGAGATTACTTGGATATTTTGACAGTTGAGAGAGTGCTTCTTGCATCTTTGCACTTCATTTTCAGTGATACATCATTTAATAATCAACTGCTGCTTCATAGATTCCAGAGTTGTTCCCGTTTGGAGTTTTCAAGTGTTTCGTGGCATCGGGTCTGCTGTTGCATCATTATGATTCCGATATGGTTTCGTGTAGACAGAAGTATCTTTCCTTGCTTGCCAGATTGCGGTTCCAGTGTTACTCTACAGTGTTCTTCCAGTGCTTCTTTGCAGCATGTCATATCATTGTAGGGGGGTTTTGTCCCACTGGGTTTTCCTCCTCTACCTCTTTCTTGCATTTGTAAATGGGTACCTGATCAGGCCTAGTTGCCGGGACCCATCTTTTCTTGCATGCATCTTATTCTAGTGTTTTAGCTTCTTCCTAAGTTCATCTTAAGGGGGGGTGTTAGAGTAATAATTTTATTACGCTTAATTAATTACATCATACTGGTTAATTAATTAAGTCACTTATTCCTCTAGTTGCTTAAGCTAAACTTAGGCACATTAATAATTGATTAATTATTAAGTGTGCACACTAGGGTTTCATTTAGGGTTTCCCTTTTAGGGTTTCTTGATCTCCTTCATAAGGATTGATCTCTTTGTAATAACTGAGATTCTGATAATGCATTTTACACTTTGAGGTTTGTAGATCTTTTTTGTTCTGAATGTCTTTTGCATGTAACAGGTTATTGCATGCAGGCGATCTTGGATTCTAACAATATCATTGATAAATGTAAGTCCCTTATGAGTTTCTTTACTCATAGCCAGGTGCTACATGTGTTTAGAGAAGGGAATATTTCCGCTGACTGTGTTTCCAACGAAGTGCTAAAGTGTAATGGGTGGATTCGCTGGGATAAAAATCAATTACCACTATCATTGAAGGACAAGGTTCTAGAAGAAAATTTTGAATATGTATACAACTTACAAAGATGATGGGAGGGAGTGGAAAATAAAGTATATGTGATCTTGTGATATCAAGAGCATGCAGAATAATGATGATGAAAGAGGTACGACTTCGAGCAAGAACTCCTCAGGAGAAAAATGTAATATTTATTTCTTTCTCGAGATGGTCATGTATCACATGGATTTAATCAAGTTGAAGAATGGTGTCGAATCCAAGTGTGATGAAAGCACCCTATGTAAATTCCATCCGCCATCATGAATATTTTCTTGGAATGAACAATAAAAAGACATTTATTATTTGTAAAAATAATAATGAACTCTTAGCCTCGGGAAATGTGTTATCAGCTATCTCTAAGAGAAAGTTCTTGAATATTAAATCCTTAAGTGATTATTTCCAAATTGTTTGTAATGGTGTTTTTTGCAAGTTTAGAAGGAAGCCGAAGTCGAGTGGGGTTATGAAGAAAAGCCTGCAAAATCCAAAAAGTTTGCAGAGCACAAAAATGGGTGGGTTGCAGAAGCGCATGGAACCTCTGAATTGCCAAGCGCTCAAACAAAATGTGAACCTATGGAGAATTTTTAACAAAGCGAGTATGGTTCCCTTTTTCGAGGCCATGAAGGGATGCAACAAAATCCTAACTATAAAATTAACCAATTCATGGAGGAAGGGGAATGTGGCAATTGGAGCGATTAAATTTGAGGTGATAACACAGTTTATTGCAGAGGCTACTGGTTTACAAAACCGGGGTATCAAGGTGGCTAAAAAGAGTGGTGCTGACGACTAGTCTTTTGTTGACAAGTTTCTTCATGATGGTGAGAATCTAACCAGATTTCAAAATGGGTACGCGTGGCTTGAGCTCCTAACTCCTTATGCCCTGGTGAGTATGCTTGTGATGTAGTATTTTACACTTAAAGGAAGATATATGACAATTCATGCATACCACTTTCCATTGTTGAATCATATTCGACATAATGAGAGAATCAATTTTCCCTTTTATTTACTTTCATCTGTGCAACTTAATATTGAAAAATGAGCAAACCATCCCTTGCATCAAGGATTAATGATTACCCTTTACAAGCATGCCTTAGCTTTGAACCCTCATGGAAACCTTTTAGTTGCTAGACTGGATAATGAGAACCGTAATGCTGGTGAAAATGTGGAACCTTTAACGGAGGCTAACCCTGTTGAGGAGCATAACTCCACACCTTCTCCCATTACTATCGAAAGAAATGAGTTAATCCCTGCTAAAATCCATTCCCCTGTTTCCAAAAGCTCAAATCCTTCAACCCCTGCGGGTTTGAAGAATCCTAATAAAACCTCCATCGAGCTTGAGTTGGTTAAAGCAGCTCTTGAGAAGCACAAGCATTCCCCACTTCTCCTGGAACTGCCTAAGTCAAAGAAGATGAAAAAAGAGCTAAAAATTCAAAGTGAAGTCATTACCATTAGTGAAGAAAAGGAGGGCAATCAAACCAAGGACTTGAAGGATAGGATGTTGTGTCAGAGTAGTGGAGGTCATAGATCCACACGCCTGGCCAAGTCTAACTCCCGGGATAGGAAGGGGAAACAAAAAACAAGTTTTCATGAGGAGGAAGAATTGGAGGTGGAAGAATTTGAAGCCCAGGTTGATGAAGAAAGTGATGGGATGGAATTTGAAGCTACTGCCTATGACACGGGTGAAGAGGAAATTGAGGAGGAGAATGAATATAATGAGGAGGAAGAGATCAAAATTGAAGAAGAGAAAAAGAATGAAACCTTGACTGCTCCTGAAACCAGGAATATTGCCAATGAAACTACTTTTGAAGATTATAGCATTGACTATCTGAAAAGAAGACTAACCTATATGCAGGTTCAAATGGACGATATGAAAAAAGCTATTGTCACGTTGATGAAGATGACAAATGACCTAATGCATAGATAAATGGTAGGTGCAGTGTTTGGTCAAACCAAGATCACTAGGAAGCTGAAGAAGATGGGAAAGACGGGTGACTTGAAGGACTTGAATGAGACCGAGGGGCCTGATTGGAAAGAATACATCTCCCTAATAGGATATTAGTGGGATTTGTTTGGAAAATCCAAGTAATGGCTTTTTTTCTTGCTTTTGTTTATGGATGCCTTGCTTTTTTTGTCATTTTGTTTTAATATTTTGGACTGCTATTTTCAAATAGCTCTGTTATGGTTTCGAACTTGCTAGTATATCGTGGACCTTATAAATGGTCTTCGTAGTTTTAAGTACTCTAGTAGAAATCTTATGTTTTTGATTAAGTATAATGGTTCTATGGTTACTATTTTGTTATTCGACCTGAGTGCCACCCTAGACATGTTGTTTTTTGATGTTGGTTGAGGTGTTGTTTTACCCACCTTGTTTCCTTCTTTTTAATTTTGGTTGTAACCATGGGATCAGGGCCCTTCCCCTACTAATCTAATAAAAAACATTGACATGATTATTGATTCTACTTCTCGACATGCCTTACTCTCCTTTATGGATGATTTCTCTAAATATAATAAAATCTTCATCAATCCCCAATATCAATATAAAATAGCTTTTATTAGACTTGGAGAATATTTTTTTAGGTGGTCATGCCTTTTGGACTAAAGAAAATTGGTGTGGCATACTAACAAGTTATGACACTCATCTTTCATGACTTCATTGATAATATCATAGAGGACTATGTCGATGGTATCATGTCTAATTTGATCTCATGTTAGGATCACATCAAAATATTCCATCAAATTTTTGAATGAATTTGTAAATATAACATGTGCTTGAATCCCCATAAATATGTTTTGGTGTCGATAGTGATAATTTATTGGGGTTCATAGTGTCACATTATGGTATTAAAGTAAAAAAAATTATGCTATAATCAATATGCCACCTCCAAAAAACATTTTCCAACTTCGTAGTTTACAGGGAAAGATTCAAGCTATTCGTCGATTTGTCTCATTACTAGCAGATCAAACTCTTCCTATCACTCAAATTATTAAGAAAGATTCTCATTTAAATTGGAACGCATATTGTCAAGAATATCTTAATTATCTAAAATGATATTTGGCTAATCCTCTTATCTTACAATCAACTGTCTCGAGATGACCCTTTCTTCTTTACACTTCTGCTTCATCCAATGCTCTTGCAACGTTTTTGAACAACATGTTGACAAAGGTAAAGAGCATGTTGTATATTATATTATTCACACTTTACTCAATTATGAAGTCCAATACACTATTATTGAGAAATAATGTTTAGAACTTATATTTGCAACACATAAGTTATGAAATTATCTTCTTAATGTTGAAATTCATGTCATTGTGAAATTTGATCCATTAAAACATTTCCTTTTTAAAATTGTTATTTTAGGATGTGTTGCTAAATGGGTGATGTTGTTAATCGAATTTCATCTTAAATTTATCTCTCAAAAGGCAATTAAGTTTCAAGCATTGACCAACCACTTAGCTAACACTCCTTCACCAATTTCCCTTCTGAATCAAGAATCATTCCCTGATGATCATGTTCACCTATTCAATATTGATAAAAGATGGAATTTATTCTTTAATGGTTATAGGTGTCAAACTATCTCTAGTGTTGGTGTTATACTAATACCTCCTTTATGTAAGCCAATTCCCATATCTTACCTTCTCAATTTATTATGTACTATTAATATTACAGAGTATGAAGCCCTTATTGTTGTCTTGCATGTTGTATTGTCTCTCAATATTTAACACTTTCATATTTTAGATTATTCACAATTAATCATAAGGAAAATCATTGTATCTTATCAAGCAAAGCAAGATAAGTTATCTCAATATTGTGGCTTGGCCTTATCAATGTTGAAGCATTTCTCTTCTTATGCTATTGACACTATTCCTCAAAAAGATAATTGACATGTGGATGTAATGGCAAGTGCTACCTCCCTTATATCTAATGATTCAACTATCGGTTTCTAATTCATTATTCATAATCTCTCTTCACCATCTATTTTTGAAAATTCTATTGAGATCACTTTTTGTTATAAAATTGATTCAAATGAATTGTACTCCCAAATATTTCAAAATTTGCATGATTGTACCTTTCCAAATTATTCATCTAAAATTTCTCAAGCTCACATTCAAAATCTCGTGACACGATATATCATCTTATTTAATATCCTTTATCACAGAGGATACAATGGTATTCTTCTTCATTGTCTTAAAAAATCAGAGATCCCCATTAACCTTGAAGAATCTCATTCAGGTGCTTGTGGAGGACACTTTGGTGGTTGATATTTGGTTCAAAAGTTACTTCATATAAGTTACCATTGGCAAAGTATGGAGCAAGTTTCTTTTTCCTTTGTCAAAAAGTGTCCTCAGTGTCCACAACATAACAATTTGATTTGAGATCTTGCCTAGGAACTTCATGCCCAAGTCTCTCTTTGGCCATTTTATATGTAGTGCTTGGATCTTATTGGAAAAATTTCTCATCCGTCTTCCCAAGTACATACTTTCATTATCACAACTACTGATTACTTCATGAAATGTTTTGAAGCGGTTCCACTTAGATTCATGACTATTGAACTAATTTGTCATTTTATCCTTGATAACATCATTTCTCAATTTGGTCTTCCTTTTTCTTTGGTATTTGATAATGGTTCATCGTTTAAGAGAAAATAAGTGAAGAAGTTCTTGAAAATTTCACATTCAACATTGCTTCTCTATGCCATATTATCCTCAATAAGATGGTCAAGAAAAAGCTTCTAATAAGACAATCAAACAAATCCTTTGAAAGACTGTTAACAAACATGGTAAGGGTTGACACACTCAAATTTCTTATGCATTATGGTCTTACTAAACGAGTTTCTATACAACTATGATCCCATACAACCTTGTGTATGGTGTCGCTACAATCATGTCTTTGGAGTTAGAGATTCATTCATTGTAGATTTCTCTTAATGACATCCTGGATGGAAATTCTTTCAAGGAACAATGACTTCAATATATTGAGACACTCGATGAAAAATGTATACACACTCTCAAACATCTCTCATTGGATTGTGTATTATCAATGGTGTATTTAATGCAACTACAATGATTGTGTCATTCATCGCTCATTTTTGGTTAGTGACTTGGTGCTTTACAAAAATCAACATAATGTGAATTTTGTGCCAGGTTAAAAAGGAAAAATCAACCTAAATTGGTTAGGACCCTACATCATCACTGAAGTCTACAGATCAAGTACATATAGGTTATCTATAATGGATGATACACCTCTTAAATAACCCATTAATGCTATGCACTTACATACATTTTATGCTTAAATTCATATCTTTCACTTTATTGTTGAAAGTATGCTATTATTTAAAGCACATTATGTTAGGTAGTTAATACACTTATCTATTTAATTCATGTTGCTTCATTCATGACAAATATGTTTTTCTTGGATTATGTAAGTAGTTTTCTTTATAGTGAGAATTACTTTTGGATAATATACATTTCAATAATTTGTGTATTATGTTAATTAGATCATTGTGGAATTTAACTAAATAATATGATTACATTGTTTAATTAGATCATAGGTGTATTTAGCTCAACATGTGTATACACTAATTTTTTGCATTTAATTAAAAAATATTAAGTTGTTTAATTAGATCACATGATTCATCTAATCTAATAACATATCACCAATACATGTATCAATTAAACTATTATCAAGTATTTATTAAGAAATAGATCATTAGGTTGTTTAATCAAATCATAGTTGTATTTAATTGGCCATACATTTCAATCACCACATAATTAGATATTTGTTGCATTTAATTAAGAAATACATCACACTATTTCAATCAAATCACAAATAGAATACTAAATTAAATCATCTCATAAAACACATATATGTCGATCAAAATGCTCATATATACAACAATATCTATAAAAACAAAAATCACCACCCTAAAAATTTGTGGTGTGTCATTATAATACAACAATATACAATAATATCATCAATCTATAGGCCCATGGCTACTAGATCTCTCAGGGCCTAATGGTGGTTGTTGATGTGAGATAGTAGATCGTGAGTAGCTCCAGGAACCACTATGTTCTTGCAGGACGCTAATCTCACCTCTAAACTTTGTTGCTTCCACCCATGCCTCTATATACTATTATTGTGCAACCAATCTATCTTGAATCACAATCTATTTACCTCTACCTTTAGGGCCACAGCTCAAGGATGGTTAACTATGGGTATCGGTCTTGCTCTCACCTCCTAAATATTGATCAATACTTGATCCATCTAAGTTGTCACTTGATTGAGCTCCACCAATCTCTCCTCATATGAAACTCTTAGTCATGCCAAAAGCTCAAATATCTCCATATGTCTCCCTACAGTTTGTTGTGGCTTATAGTTGGCTTGTACTGGCTACTAAAGTTGTACACTAGGAACCATCTCTGCTATGAATTGACCTACAAAGTTGATCCATGCTTGTGTACCAACCACAAAAATCAAAATAAGTATCAAATTAGATATATTCTCATATATAAATCAAAACAAAAATCAAATGTGTCATCTAGTGTTTTACTTATTCAAAACATACAATATACCTCATCTTACTTGGATTGTTGACTCGCTAGTGAGGATATGTGGATGTGGTAGCTATGGTGGCATTTGGGGTCACCCATGGTACTAGGAGCATCGTAGTAATAGCTCTGCTTGAATCTCCAAACTCATGGATGATTGGTCCCTTAGTTATGGTAGGTACTGCTCATGCTATGTGAGGTCAAGATGTAGGCCTCCCCTCGATGATAACACTAGCCTCCTCTTGTTGCCCTCAACACCCTACTATTGCTAGTGTTGACTACTCTTCCTCATCACTAATTCCACCCTCATTGTCATTTACCTCCTCCTCCTCAAACTCCTCACCTTGATGTGCCCATGGCCTCGAGTCACTAGTAAGATGGTCTACAAGAAACATGAGGGTAAGATGAGTGGTGCTCCACCATTTCATATATGAAATGCTAACTCTCACATCATCTGCTCTAGACATGGGGGTTGTGTCTTTCTCCTCGTCATTTGGGTCACTCAATGCATCATGTATGGTGGTGGGTTGAGGCACATCTCCAAGCTCAAAAGCATTGCGAGTTGATCAGAGATATGTCAATTGGGTGATCAATACTCCTTGCACATGATTGAACTGTCAAGTCGCTCGATCATAATAGAATAACATCATGATGTAATTATGGCAATCGATGAGGTGTGTTGTAACCTTGACAACTACTAAGGCTGACCTTCCTAGGATTGTAATCTCATGTATGGTCTCCACACTACATTTACAACCCACAACCTATCAAACACTACCTACCAATACAATAAATAACCAAACTACCATGGTATCCTCAAGGGGTAGGTGTGTGCTCAAGGAAAGATCCATAACGACTCAACCATGTATCCCACAAGATGTGTGCATGTAATATGCTTGAATTCCCACACTTGGAGGAGGGTACAACTCATCAAGCTCCATAGCTCGTAATGCACATAACACCCTAAGTCATGGTAGAGGTGGGATAACATGATTTTTCCCTCAGGTGATGGTAGTGTGTTGACCCTTCATCACATGGATGATATGTACAAAGCTCCCATGGAGGTGTGTGTCTCACCCATTGAGTGCTACCATGAGTGCAAAATTCATAATAAAAATATGATGGATAATGGGGATAGTTGCATTGACATATAATAGCCACCAAATGTATATATGCCTGGTGTCGTCCTTAGGCATAATGTAGCTGAAATAATATATCTAATTAGTTAGGATGTCATTTGGCATCCTATTCTTTTCCAAACATATGATCTCACCCTGTCAAGCAATTGTAATATCCTATACACATCCTCAAGTGTCACAGTCATCTCCCCCATCAAAAGATGGAAGGTTCCTGGGTGTCTATGTCTCATTACCCCAAGAGCACCATAAACATCAAGTTATGAAACAGGTGTACACCCACAACAATCCGACATCCCTCAGGTGTCCCTCCTCTATAAGTGATAGCATTTTGGAATGGTCACACAAGAGCATGTACATATGACCACCTACATGCTCCTGCATCTTTGGAAAAACTCGTGCAATCATCAAACAACCATTCATTAGTTCTTCCTCATCATCAAATTAGCATATAGTAGAATCAAAAAGTTTGAATTGAAAACCTATGGATGCCAACACCCTCGACAAGGGCACCAAGATTGGGAATTAATAGCCTAAGAGGACATGGGCACCCAACCTAGACACGGGTGCCTAGCCTTGATATAGGAATCTAAAATGGACACCAACACTCAATTTGGACACTAACACCATAGAATTTTCAAATCAAATCCTAAGCATTAAAAAAACCTATAAATACTAGCAAGTGAAGGTATGAATCATCTCTTAGGCTTGCACACCTTATGTAATGTGGTCTCTCAAGGCCTACAACTTGGGCATGTGGTATGATCATCATGACATCTTTTCTCCTAGGATTGCTCGGATCCTCTCAAAATGCTCTAAAATGGAAAAGTCAAAATTAATATTAAAAGGGTAAAAAGACTACTATTTATAGTAAAAATGAACAACAAAGTACAATTTTGACTCCTCTTCAAACCACTCTTCATTCAAACCTTCACAACTTGGGTTTGCAAACTCTAATTTTAGTGTTGTTTGTTGTGTTGGAATTCTGGTTTGACCCTCATTCCTCTTAAATTATTTTGGAATCGATATTATTTTGTTAAATGACCTTACCAAGGGAATTTTAATCACCTCCCTAAACATTTGAAGTGGGAATATTGCCACCTTGTTTCTACATCCATAAAATAAGAAAAATAGGGGAGGCATATATCTACCCTCAAATTTCATTCTCCTTAGACGTTTTTTTGGATTAATGCATTTGTTTTTTCCTACAAGGTGATTTTATATTTTTGACAAGTTGGTTTTGCAAGATGTGGCTCCTAATACCATGGCTTTATAGGTTACTATGTTGGGGGCTTCATTCTTTCTCGAAAATATTTTGCATCCTCTACACTATCCTTTTGGGTACCCTTTTACATGTTCCATAATTCACTTCCATATACTTTAGCTTGTATATGCACATAGTGTCATACACTCCCTAAAGTGGGGGCTAAATGTAGCATTGTAAATTATGCTCCTTAAGGGTGAAAACATAATTTCATGCTCTATTTGGTGATCACTTTAGTGGTCACTCTCCTAGTCCATTTTAAGACCACTTTCTAGCCTTGACCTTACCTCCAACTTAAGAAAATATGCTGATACTACCCTAAAACACCTCATTGATGACCTTATTCCCTTAAAACTTCACCAAACACTCAATTTTAGGCCAGGTCCTAAATCAAGAGGCCCTGAACTTGTGATATGTGCTTTGGCAAGCATAAAAAATGTGGATAGGGGCATTGGGAACCTCGGTACCATCATTTTTCCTTAAAAAGTAGGTCACACGTTGTTAGAGCCAAGATCAACTGGTCAAGTGATGACACTTGGTTGAGTTGCAAAAGAATGCAATGTAAATCTAATTGATTAATATTGTGTAAAATCCTCAAAGAGGAGGATGCATAAATAGGATGATGAGTTTGAGTCACAATATGAGTGGTCAACTCAAGGTGGCCCAATAAGGATCCACCAAGTGGAAAATGAGGAATTCCACACATCCTTGAAGAGTTCAACTACCTCTTCAAGTGACACATCACCAGCTAAGGTGGCTTAATACATAAAGTAAAATAAATAATTAAATAACTATTTTACTTTAACACCCCCTTTGAGCTTAGCTTAGGTGGGGACACAGATGGATGGGTCCCGATAACTAGGCCTGATGAGGTACCCATGTACAATGAAACTCTCCAAAAAGGTGGAGAAAGTTATAAAACCATGTGTGAAAAAACTACCCTCCAAAATAGAGATGATAACAAGAAAGTACAATGAAGAGAGACTATGAAGCCTCCCCAAAGATGATGCTCAACTACTCCTTGTGATATTATACTAGAAAGAACCTCTAGATTCTCTTGGCGAATCACCTCTAAATTTTGATGCAATAGGAGATAGTGGAGGAGATGAAATGTCCATACTGGAAGTGGAGGAATGAATTTGTGAGTATGAATTTGATGGAGTAAGAATTTGATGGAGCAAAGTGTGAAAATGTGTAAACATAAGAGATTTGATCAAGCTCGCCCACTGCAAAAATCTCTTTGCTCCAAGAGTCTCAAATTGTCACTGAAGTTGATGTAAACTCAACTATATTCCCATATTTTGTAAGTTGATAAATGGAAAGAATGTTGTTTCCCAATTCAAGAACAAACAAGATATTAGGAATACTCTAATTGCATACCTCAACTATACCTTATCCAAAAACACATATGAAAGTATTATTATCTACTTGTACTATGTTTACACCAGAAGGATAAATTGATATGTACACTTCTGGATAAGGAGACATATGATGTGATGCTCCTGAATCAAGAACCCATTTATCAATCTCTGAACTTGTAGTACATTAGTACTTTTACTTTAGGTGCTAAACTAGATTTAGATTCTTTGACAAAGATAGGAACTCCTTTTTGCTCAAGTAGATGCTCAAGGTGATATATCTTTTTCTTCATACATTTGTCTTCATTATGCCTAGTTTTCTTCCATAAAGCACAATTCAATTTTTTGTTTTATTAGTTTTTATTTCTTTGTCCTGATTTATTGCAACAAGAACTTGTGGCTTTGAATGTTGCATGATACCCATTTGAATTACTTTATCTTGCTCCTTTGTGAGATAAACAAAAAAATATGAGAGTGATGGCATATTGTAGCATACACCAAAAGCATTCTTTGTTGCATAAAAAGTAAAATCAAATACTAAATATTGAGGACCCAATTTTGACAAGATACTTAGGACCAATTGTTCATCCTATTTTTCTATTCTATTTTTTTTTAGTTGAAACCTTGGCAGATTTAATTTATTGAAGAACTCTTATATTGTGTTAAAGTCTTGTGGATTGAGAATTATTAATTCATTCTCCATTTGATGTCCCCTCATGACATCTTTCTTACCAAACATATTTTCCAATGTTTTCCATGTATCATTAAGTGTTATAGTAGAAACAATGTGAAAGAGAAGGTCAGAATAAATGAATGCACACAATGTTACATAGGCTTTATCATTTTGATTATACCGTTTTCATTTTTTAGCTACTCTTGTAGGTTCAGGTTCCAAACCCATAGTGACATGATGTAATTCTAGTTTTTTGAGCTTTATCTCCATTGATAGCTTCCATTTATAAAAGTTAAATGGAGTTGGGATTATGTCCATTTTATAAAATAATACACAAGACAACCCCCTTTGATTATGACTTTGATCCCCCCCCAAATTTTGACAATTTATATGTTTTAGTGCATATAACAATTTTAAAGTGTCGAATAGTGGGACTTTATTATTGAGTGTGATATTATTTTTAATGAAATGGGCAAGTGATATTCACTTTTACAAAAGCATTACTCAATGTGAGTAGATAATCAAAAGATACAATAATCATATATGCCTAATTTTTCACTTAGAAACTAAAAGTTTACCTTTTACAAGAGGAGACAAAATATATGTTTAAACAACATTTTTCACATCATCTCAAAGCTAGTTTTTCTAGTTCAGAAAGAGCTTACCAGCGATTATTCACAATTGATTTTTTGACTTACCGTTTGAAACTTGTAGAAAAAAGAAAAAAATCTCCCCTTTACAACACTTGATTCAATATTTGACCCCTCTTTCGAGCATTTATAGTTAGTCAAGTAGTTTATATAAACCTCTAATTATTTTTCTAAGTTGCTAGTTGTTAGCATTAAATTTTATGATTAAATAAAACATTAAATACAAACAATTATGCTCTAATTTAGTTGGCAGGCCACTTGTGCGAGTGAAGTGAATATGGTGCAACAAACCCAAAATTAAGGCTTGCAAAAAAGTAATGGCATTCAATAAAATGGACCTATGGTAAATTCCAACAGATGGTAGCATGGAAAAAGTCTATAACAATTGAACAATCTACCTAAGATCTTGCCTAACTGATTTTGAGAGTATGAGGCTATGTATGATAGGGAGAGTTGTTGGAGACTTCGTAGGAAGGCTCGACCTATGTGGTTGCTATTTTAATAGATCTTTACACAAGTAAGATAACAAAAAGAAAGCTCTGTGAAGGAGGAATGACCATTAAAAACAAGAAAGAATATGAAAAATATGATACAATGTAAAAGAGGAAAATATGTGAGTACAAGAAGAATGGAGCTTATTACCCTTGGAAAAAAACAACCCCAAAAGATTTTGGAAGGAGCTACACCAAAAAATAAAACAAATGGGAAAAAATATTACAAGCTTACGATGGCTAGACTATGCAAAACTACAATAAGAACAAGAAGAAGATAAACATAGACCTCCAATAATCAACACAACCACTGAGCTTTTTACCATTGAAGATATCAATCAAGGCATAAGAAGTTTGGCAGGAGGGAAACCATAGGATATTGATGGGCAGCAAGCAGAACATTTAAAGTGGGGTATTGAGGTCCTTGCACCTTGTATCGGGTGCAATTTTCAATAGGGTTATTCAAGAAGGCTTTTCGAAAGGATGGACAACTAGTGTTGTTATCCCCTTTTACAAAAGTGGTGACATCAATAACCCATCAAACTACCACACTATTATGATTAATCCTCTTCTTGGGAAACTTTTTGGAAGCATGATTGAACAAAAAATTAGAAGTTGGACTAAAAAAGAGGGAAAAAGAGCAGAGGGGTAGGCTGGTTTTAGACCAAAACATTCCACTATTGACCATGGGGTTACCTTTAGATTCTTGATTGAAAAAATATGGAATGTTCAAGGTGATGAAGCTTATTGTTGCTTTGTAGACTTTAAAAAGCCTTTGACATGGTACCACATGGCAAGTTATGGAATAGAATGGAGGAATTGAGAGTTACAAATACTCTTAGGGCGGTTGTTCATTGGCTCTATGGTCAGGTCATAGCTAAAATCAAAACGAATGATAGTGTGTCAAAATGCTTTGGTAGTGACATTGGTGTAAAAAAAGGTTGCTTGCTTTCCCCAACATTATTTGGGCTTTACATTAATAAGCTGTAAGAATGGATAGACAAGGTTAGTGGGGAAGGCATTGATTTGGCAAAGTTTATAATAAAATTACTCTTATATACCGATGATCTCATATTAATTGCTAAAACAACAAATGATCTGAGAAAACATTTGGTGGCTCTTGAAACATTTTGTCAAGAAGTCGGGATGCAAATGAATAGTAGCAAAACCTAAATAATGATCTTCTCATTGCGAAGAAAAAATAACAAATTAACTCTCTTCGAAGGCACACCGTTATAAATAGTGGATGAATACAAGTACCTTGGGCTTGATTTCCACAACAAACTTAGCTGGGAAATATGTAGAGAAAAAAGAATTCAGGGAGGTTGGAAAGCGTTATACTCTCTACAAAATAGATGTAGAAATAAAAAATTATGGGATTAGAAAACCAAGAGAACACTTTTTGGCTTACTTGTTACTCTAGTGATTCTTTATGAGTGTTAAATTTGAGGCAACAACATGCCAGATCAAAAATGGAGACAAGTGGAAAGTATATATCAAAAAATAGATATTAAACATAAAAGGAATGAAGAATAAAAGTAGTAACCACTAAACCTGCTATTCTCAATTCAATCTAATCTAATCTACTTATGGATTACAAACAACACAATAAAATCAGAATGAATGCAACATTACCTTCACCCTGTTGACATGATTTACCTCCATAGTATTCCTTTGTCTTGCTTTGCTCTTAGATTTGGTATATACTTCTTCGCTTCAAGCTCAAAAGTGTGTGATGATTGCAATGATGCAAAATGCTAGAATTCGTGGTTAGCCTCAAAATGAGAAAGAAGGTTTCATTTATAGAGGATTTGATAGAAAAGTGGCGATCAATATTAAAAGGAAAAATGAATGGATGAGATTATGAGAAAGAATGAGAAAGTTACCACTTTAATTGAAGAAGAGATAATATTTAATTATCTAATTAAAATGGTGGATAATAGTGCACATGAATTTTTTAATTTCATGCTTTGTTAACTAAAGATTTTTCTAAAATGAAGGAAAGTTGAAGATTTAGAAAAGATTTGGATTCTAAAATGAAGACAAGTTGATTGAAGAGAAAAAGATGGAAAGATTAAAGAAAGAAGGTAAGTTTAATAAATAAATAAAATTTATTTATTCACACCCACATGATTAATTAAAATAAATAAAAATATTTATTTAATTATAAAATAATTTAGGAATTAATTAATTAAATAAATAAATAATTTATTTAATTATGAAGAATATTAGATGTTTCAATTTGAAGACTTAGTTGACTAATGATGGAAGAAAGGATTGATTAAAGAGATGAAAATAAAAATTATTTGAAAATAGAATCAACTCACATTTAATTAAATAAAAAAATATTATTTAATTAAATGGATAAATGGGAATTAGGACAAAGTAAATAAATATGATTTATTTAATTAGTGAGGAAGGGTAATGGTAATTAGGACATAATTAAATAAATAAGATTTATTTAATTAGTCAAAAAGGGTGTATTAGGATGAATTAATTAAATAACACAAAGTCAATTAATTAATAGTAGAATATGATATTTGATAATAATTAAATAATGAAGTATTATTTAATCAATAGGGGAAAGATGATAATATCATTAATGTTAAAATGCTAGTTTAGACTAGGACAATTTCAGGTATCTATATTTTTTCCCTTTGATACAATGCATTTTTATAGTGTGGTGTCAAATAAAATTCAAAAATTCAAGTTTAGGAATTGCCCGGTATGCCCCAGTGATAATGGGAGAGCATGGTGCCCCCTTGAAAAATTTGGTAAAGATTCCAAAAAAATTGCCAATTTTTTTGACAAGTTGATTTGATGTGATTAAGTGTGAGGACTGGCAAAAGAAATGTTATATAGAAGAAATTGTTAGTAAGAAGTGAAGAATTATTAGATAGATCTTGATCAATGCATGATTGATAGTATTTGAGCTTTCAACAACGCATATTTTATCATCATAGAGTGTTTTATTATGTGGCAAGTAGATGTATGCACATCTAAGCATGAATTGTGAATGTAACTTTTGTTTCTATTTGCCTAAAGATATTGATATATAGACAAGTGGAAAGTGTACACTAGGTTGAGACAAACCTTGGTGACATTAGTATCCACTTGTCAAAGATTCTTGAACACATCAGACAAGGAGTGCCTTGATTCATACTAGTAACCATAAAACCTTATTGAAATATGTAAGAGAATAACCATAGAGCATGTTTGTCTATATACAAGAAAGTGTTAGATTGGCATTTAACTTGCATAGGATGTTTGGATTATGCCAAATGGAACTCTATCATACACAAGGACCTTAGTTGCCCTAGTCATGTTACCAAGAAAAACCATAAGCAACAATCAAAGAGAAAAAAGGTCATGATCCATCATCACTCCTCTCATCACTTGTGGACTTCCTCAAGGCACTTAGTAACATGACCAAAGATAAATCAATTAAAAGATAAGACAAACCAGACCAACAAAGTCAACAACCATTTAAATCTTTTGCCAAAGATGAGTGTGTTTTGATAGGATTGTCTAGTTCCAGGAATTAGACACCTTGTAGCAACAATCTATATAAGAGAAATGGTATCTGATAAAGATAAATGATGTTGATAGATGAGTAGGTAATTGATCGTCCAGATTGATGGCTAGTTTAGTAGTTTTGTTTGTTGGTTCATGATTTGTGAAGCTCAATTTCTGTGAGATATCTTGTTTGTTGTCCAACATGTCAGTTCTTGACAAGGGATAGTTTTTATTATGATACATGGATTGTGATGAAATGTTGGTTGGTCATGATGGACCCTAAGGGGACTAACCTAATGCCTTGGGGACTCATCAATGATGGCCTTTCCTACGTGACAAACTAAGAGACAACATAGTTCGACTAACCATGACAAGTGAAAATTTATTATGAAATGCAAACTAGGATAAATGTAGAAATTAACCCGACGAACCCTAAGGGGACTAACCTTATGCCTCAAGGGATCATCGATGATGACCTTGCCTACGTGAAGCGCAAAGACTTGATGTAGTTCGATTGACCATAACACTTTTTACTAACTTTTCTAAAATTTTATGACTATTTTTGGTTTTTTGAAGGGATATTTGAATGTTTTTAGATTTTTGAATATTTGGATGTTTTTAGATTTTGAAAGTTTTTGATGTTTTTGGATTTTGAAAGTTTTTGATGTTTTTGGGGATGAATGCAAAGACCTTTTAAAATTTTGACTTTGGATTCTAAACTATGACTACCTTGACAAGTTTTTAAGTTTTAGACTAATGCAACCAAGTGAAAAATCCTAAAACCTCAAAGTGATGATGATGGTGGTTTGATAAAAAAATGGCTCCACAACTAGACTTATAAGTTGGGTTTCAAATTTTTTTGGTGAGAGTGGATTGTAAAAGAAAGTGACCTTTTTGACGATTTTCATAAATGGTAACTCTAGACTTTGACCTCATGAATTTGTTTTTGGTTTCCACATTTTTGGATTTTCAAGACAATTTTTTCTGAAGGACTTATGATAATTATACTAGAATGATGCTAAAGTGAAGCTAAGGTTGTCCTAAGAAAACTAGAGATGTTAAAAAATGCAATAAACAATGAGTGTTTTGGTTTGTGAAATTCTTGGTAACAATATCTGAAATTTTGAAACTTTATGAAATTAGGCTCTAGTTTTTTACAAGAAAATACAGCATACAAAGCCACATATGTGGTGTATAAACCAATGATTGTTGTGCAAGAAATAGTGACTACAGTGCAGTTTTTCAGAAATGCATCGCAATAGTTGCAGTTTTTAATTTTTTGTTGCCTAGGGTAGAAACCAGTTGACAAAGATGCGATGTAATACCCAAAAAATGCATCACACTAGCCAACATATGTGTTGCATTATCTTTGCAATGCAGATACCCAGTTGCGGTGCATAAGCTAATGATTACAATGCATAAGTTTAGATGGGTGATCCCACAAAGCTAGTTTACAATTTTTGAGAGGAATTGATTTTTGCTGAAATCGCATATTTTTAGAAAATATAATGATTTAAGCCTTAAAAAGTTCCATTTTAAGGATTTCAATTGAAGAGGGTTTGATCAAACCACCTTAGATCAAACCCCCTTGGATAGAACCTCGCTAGTTTTAAACCATACCTATAAATGAGTCTCCTTTACACCTATCAAAATGTTGATAACAAATCACTTTTGATTAACCTTTTGGGGGATCAAATGAATTCATTTAAAATTTATTTAAAATTATTATGGTAGTCCTCAAAACGAGCTATCCAACGAATATAATTTTAATATGTTCTGGTTTTATTATGTATTTGTTTTTTTAGTTTTATTAAACATAGGTTTTTCATCGAAAATGAAGGTCTTTGTTCTACACATGTGGAAAAATAACATCTTTATCAAAAAAAAATTTTAAAAATATGAGTGCACCAGATATTTAAGTCCTTGATCCAACAAAAAAAATAAAATTGAATTTTGATATATACAAAAAAAGTTACACGTTATACGATCACGCTATGTCTAAATTGTAATTGGTTTGACTTCGAAACTTGATTAAAGAAAAAATATTCAATTAAAAATTATCTAACCAAGTGGAAGCACTAGATATCAGAGTTACAAATCTAAATGAGAAAGAATTATAATTTTATCCTTCATGGAAAAGAAGTTATGCGTTATATGGTGTGCGTCACTTTTTTAAAATGTTGTTTTTTTAAAAAAACCAGTTTTCATGGGAGATGGAAAAAGAAGTGCAATCTGATTCCAAAAATTTTGAAAAAAATATTTTTAGAATCTACAGACAAAATTTGACAAGACTCTAGTTTTCATCATCTTCAAATTCCTCACGGTTTAGCCGCTATAGGTGCCCGAATGTGAAGATTTAGTTAAAAAAAGTAATTTTAGTGTCCAGTTTGGCCAAAAATTGTAAACCACTATTGTGGGATCACCCAGATACATAAAAAAATTGCTAGGGACCCTAATCTTTTTAGTTTTTTTAAATTTTAAAATATGAATCAATGATTGAAGACACTAAAAATAGTTGTTTTTCAAAGTGATTAGTAGATTTTAGCACATTGATTTTGGTATCCAAAGATTTTGATCTCATGGTAATTTTGTTTGCAAGCTTTCTTCCACAAAACTTGCTAGACCTGGTTCACAAATAATACAAATAAGCACAATCTATTTTATTAGTAATAGGGTTTATCTACTGAAGTGGGCTTACCTCACCCCTGGAAGAGTGATTTAATCCATGAACAAGGAGTGGGTGAAGCTAGAGTATGCCAAGGTCATGTACCACCTTGACACCTCTCGACTTGAAAGGAGTAACTCCAAACAAGGAATTGTGCCACCTAAACCAAGAGCCAGACATGGTAAGTAACTTCTCGGGGCGATGCTATCCTGATGTACCAATAATAGTAGATGACCAAAATAGGTCTTAGGCTTCTAAAAAAATGGTTCATAGTAGGGGACTGTCATGAACACTAGTGGTATAATGTCAAACATGAGACACTAAAGCCTCTAGTCAACCCCGATGTGATCTATACACCCACATCTAAGTTGACACATGTGGTATACATCATGGGATTGTGCTACTAACTTTCACCTTCACACCTTTGATATAGCTCGCATGGGAAATGGGCTTGAGTTCGAAGCCTTGGGTGATGAAATCCCAAGGCAAGCCTCCTACTAAAAGATAAAAAAGATTGATATGTGTTTCTCATGCACCCAATATCGCATGAAGTGCAAGGGGAGAGGATGCACACACACCAATTTGCAATTTAACAGAATGTGCAAGTACACAAGATGTAGAAGAAACTTGTTCTTTTTAAGCACCAAAACAAAATGTGCAAGTCATTCTTTTTAGAGCTCAAATCAAAATGTGTCATGTTTAGGCATGCTATTAATTTTAACCCACATAGAAAAATGTGATAGTTGTCTTATTCATTTTAGGCACCAAAAATTAAATGTGAGTTTGTTGGTTCTTTTTAAAGCTCAAATGAAATGTGTAAATTAATCCTCTGAATCGCCACAAGTTGCAAACAATCAGATTAGTACCATGAAAACATTATTCTATTATTGAAACCAGAAACATGAAAAAAATTAAACATCATATTACCTTTCAGTTTTTCAATAGTCAGTTGCGGTGTAGGTTTTGAGTCTTCTTTGATCGAACAATTTATAACAACTTTCCCATATATCAATGAAATTCAAAATAGTAAAATATTCTAGAAAGCTAAAATTGAGATCTATGAAACTCATAAACCATTTTGCAAAAATATATGTGTAGAATTTGTTAGAGATGAAAGAACAACATGAATTTTTAAAGATTAATAATAGAATTTAAAAAATAAGCAATACTAAAATTGCAATAACTTTCTTAATTCTACATAAAATTGAAAACCATAAAATGTTCTAGAAAGGTAAGATTGAGGTCTACGAAACCCATAAACTATTTTACAAAATTCAATGCGTCTATTTCTTATGGTTGAAAGAACATGACTAGTTTTAAATGAATTCCTGCACTATAACTTGCAAAATTCCTTAAAAATACTTAGAAGATTAGAATGATTCACATCAGGTTCACCAGATTGTAGATTAAAATTTATAGATATTAAGCTTAAAAGGGACGAAGAATCAAAGCAGTAACCACTAAACCTGCTATTCTTAATTCAATCTAATCCAATCTACCTATGGAGTACAAACTAGCATACATATATTAAATATTAATATATATAAAATATGCCAAGAGTTATCATTATCGAGGCACCTATTGCACTAAGAAAAAATATGATGAAAATAGGTACCTCGAGAAGGATAACTCTCAGCGTATTTTATATATATTAATATTTAATATATGTATGCTAGTAATAGTCACAGCGCAACATGTAAGAGATTAATATAATATTATAATAATGTTTTCGATATAATATTTAATAAATATTATAAAATATTAATTTTAATGTAATTGAATTAGAATTACAGTTAGAACTTAATTGGAATCCTAATCCTAATTTAATGCTAACCTTAACCCTAATTATATATTTTAAAATGTAATATTTTTTATAATTTATTCTAAACAATTTTATATTAATTTAAATTATAATATTTGAAAACAATTAATTATAATAATTTAAAATTTAATAATAGTATAATATAATATTATATAACTATTATTAATTAAATTAATAATAGTATAATATTTAATAAAAAATATAATTTTTTATATAATTGAACTCTAATTGAACCAAAATGTTAACCCTAACCATAATTGAAACTTAATCCTAATTTTATTGTAATCCTAACCTGATATCTAGTTCTAATTCTAACTCTAACCCTAACCACAATTATAACTCTATTCATAATCTTATTTGCAATAGTAACTCTAACCCTAATTGAGCTGTAACCCTAATTGAACCATAACTCTAAGTTTAATTGAACAATAATCACACTTTTACGCTAACCCTAACCATAAGTCAAAGATTTCTCCCATAGACGTAATTGAAATGTAAACCTAATTGAACCCTAACATTAATTAAACCCTTTATGTAATGGATTGTTAATATTAAATTCAATTGAATGCTAACCCTAATTGAAACCTAACCTTATTCATAACCCTAAATCTAATTCTACTTGTAACCCTAAACCTAATTCTACTTGTAACCCTAATACTAATCCTAATTATATCTCTAATCCTAATTTATCTCTAATTATGGTAAGGGTTAGGTTATAGTTTTATTAGGAGAAGGGTTAGTATAAGGATAATGATTACAATTGAATTAAGGTTGGGGTTAGTATTATGGTTGTAACCTAGGGTTAGTCTTAATATTACATTAGGTTTAGGGTTAGATTTAAATTAGGGTTTAATTAGGGTTAGGTTAGATTTCAATTAGTGCTTAATAATAGTTCAATTAGGGTCTAGTTATGATTGGACTTAGTATTAGGATAAGCTTATAGTTGAATTTGATTTAGGGTTTAATTAGTATCAAGGTTAGAGTTCAATTAGGGTTGTTATTAGTTTTAGGGTAACATTTGTGTTTAATTTGAGTTAATATTCAGTTAGTATTAGGGTTAGGATTTTTATTAGGGTTAAGGTTAGTGTCACTTTAAAAATAGGGTTACTGTAAAATTTTGTTTACAATTAAATTAGGGTCTGGGTTAGGGTTCAATTAGGGTTTTGTTCATTATTAGGATTAGGGTTAGTATTATTACATTAGGATTAGTCTTCGTATTACATTAGAGTTAATCTAATGTTTTCATTATTATTAAAAATTCAGTTATAAAATGGTATTTTTTTGTAACAAATGTTTCTATCCTTAAACCTATCTTTAATTAAATTTCATAATGTGAAGCAATTAAAAGTTTTTTTATAATAAATTCACTTGCAATAACATAATTTTTTCCTTAACAAATTGAAGGATTTATCTTGTAATCATAATTGAACCCAATCCTTAACCCTAATTAAATATTAATCGTAATTACACTCTAACATTAACCCTAACACTAACCCTAAATGAATAGTAAATATGTTGAGAGATATCCTTTTGGAGGTGCCTATTGCACTTTTATTTGAAAATTTGATTAAAAATAAGCACCTTGAGAAATTTATTAAAAAATTAGGGTTAGGGTTAGGGTTAGGATTAGGATTAGGGTTAGTGTTAGGTTTAGAGATAGAATTAGGGTTAGGGGTATGATGTAGTGACTATAATTTTAAGTTGATATCGTCATCATATATATTTAATATTTAAAATTATAACGTTATCTTACATGTGTCATAGACTTGGTATTCTATGAATAAACCTAGGTCACACTAAATGAACTTTAAAAATAGCTAATAAACTAATTATACATTCTCAACTAAATAAACTTTAAACTATTAAGACAAAGATTTAAAAAAATAATGTATTCAACTATTTATTTTTATTACTAATACTTAAAGTCATAATATAATACAATATATTAATCTCCTTTAACCTCATCATTCTATCCTATCACTCATTAAGAATAATTTTTTGTATGTCAGCTTGTATCCAACATTTTTACTCAGGCACCTCAATCACCTTAATGAAATTAATGGAATTCAAGTAGATGATTTCAAAATTAATTTGGATGTTAATGCTGAAGATTGATGCACAAATTAAGATTAAACATAGATCAAAGTTTAATTGATAGAATTAAATTAAAATATATTCAGGAACAACCTTTCAAATTAAGAGCAACATACAATTACTTTAATTTAAATTCAAAGCAACACACAATTACTTTAATTAAAATTAAAATTCAATCATTAGAGGAAAAATACATAGCCTTAATTTACAAGATTATACATTACAAATTGATAAAATAAATAGCCTTAATTTACAAGATTATACATTACAAATCAAGACATATTTTAATTGATTGTAGATATTAATACAATTTTTTCATTTAAGAAAGATAGATATTTAAATTTTCAAAATCATTTTAAATTTTATCTTTAGTTGATAACACTCTTACAATACTCTTGGTGGTTAGGAAGAAAAAGAAAAAAATATCTTATACATTTTTTTTTAATTTTCGTTACAACTTCAAAGTAATATTTTAGGAGAGTTGAGTCAAAGTTGATTGTTTATGCTAAATTTCTAATTTCTTATAAATAGTTTTGTTTCTTTAGCTTGAAAAATCAATAAAAATATGTTTTATAAACCCTATACAATCTTAAGTACATTTTTTTGTCACTATTAATAATGTGAGAATTTAAAATATTAATGTTTCAAATAACAACCTCATTAAAATGGAAAATATTAAACAATACTTTGAAATAAAACACTATAATATAAAAAATTCTTATTACAATAAATTAACAAAAGTACAATAAGAAACTGTAACACTAAATAACAAGTCAAAAATATTTGTGATGTTATTTGTTCAAAGCTTTGAATGAAGGTTGGTATTGTGTCAATTCTGACCAATAAGTCAAACACATTTGTTGGCACTATCATTCCTCACATATATTTTTAATTTTTTTTTTTAATGATTTTTATATCAATCAACGTTTTAGGGAAAATAAGATTAAATATATTAGCAATAACTACCAAACATTATTTTTTTCTCCCCTATACCCTTTAAAGATCAAAAGGAAGATTAAAAATAATAAAAGAGTGCATCAAATTTTCCTTTTAAGTGATGCGACACATATCCAAGAGTTTGTGATTTTTTTACTTGTTTTGGTCTTTGTAAACCAAATTAAGGGCAACTGATTGAATAAAGATTGTCCTAAAATAAAATCACCTATAGAAATAAGATTCATCATTAAAAGAGAATCAACATTGTTTACACTATGTAATATTCAAAATTTAACTGGCTGCATAAAATTAAAACATCGAAAAAAAAGAACAATAATATCTAAAAAAATAAATATATATTCAAAAATATAAATATCTAATTTTATTAGATAAACAATATATTAATACAATAATTATATTTTTCTATTTAATGAGATAACACTGTTGATTGCAACCACAGAGCACGTGGACTGTAACACAGGCTTGTAGACCATGAGGAGGAATAGGAAAAGTGAAGGATAAAATCTATTTGTGGACCTCTTCTATTTCATTTTTTGTTTTGTCCCTTGCCAATAGCTTTCAGCTTAAGCCTATTCAACACAGAACAACACACTATACTTGATTTATATGTGCTTGATATATAGCAAGTCCAGATACAACTATTCCTAAAGAGCTAGAGTTTAATAATTTTGTTATACATTTTACAAAAAATCATTGACCAAGTTAAAAAAAAACATAAAAAATTAACAGGATATAATATTGACAGTTTAGAATTTATATGGCATTGTCTTTGAAGAGTGGTGGCAACTTGTTAAATTTTGGCAACCATGGGAAACTTCTTTTATGGCATCAGTTTCTTAACCTTTTCATTAGTTTCTTAAGTTTCAGTGTGTGGGGACTCCTTTTCTATTTTTGGCACCTATAATTCCCATCGGCTCTTCTTGGCAAGGATTCCAAAACTTAGTGCCTTCTCTTCTTACTTGGAGGGTGATGGAAGAAAATTGGTAGCATCTGAAGTACAATCGTGACAATTTAAAGAACCTGAGGTTCAATTCATGTCAATGACCCAAAAATTTGAAGAATAGAAATGTATTTTATTTTTAATGCCTTATCTTCATTCAAATTATGCAATATTTCTATGGTGTCTATCTTTCCACCAAAGTTTCATTTCTTGGTAAAAGAATGGCCATGCATAGACATAATGCAATATCAATAACTCAGTACTAGCATTTGATATATCACATGTGCACAATACAAACATCCTCCCTACCAGTGCCAAAATCGGTGCTTTGGAATAACATATGGACATCCATTAAGAGGATAAATGATAGAGAAATTTTGTTAGTAACCATCATAAGAGTATTAAATTTTCCACACAACCACTTTTATCTGCCCAAAGTATGTCTTGTTGATAAGAAAAACCTTGTACTGAGTAGGAGGTATGATTCCATTTTTTTTTGTATTAATAATAGATCGTTAAACAGATACAATATATCACTTATGGTAAAAGACATACAAGTTCAACCTATATACATTTCGCTGCCCTATTGATTTCTTTACAAATTCAGATTTATATTCATTTTGCAAACAAATTTATTGGACATAAATATGTTGCTCTTCCTCCTCTCTTCCAGTAGAGCCATCTTCAAAAACTTGAGCTGCATTAAAGTCTTTTTGGAGTTCCCTTAGAGCTTGGAGAAAAGTCTTCTCATCTCCATGATTATGGTGCCACATTTGATCAAACTTGCCCTCAAGTTTAATTGCTCCATCTGAAAGCAACCTCATGAGTTTAGCCATCGAAGTCTCCATTATTACAGTGACCTGCAAAACAATGGAAAGATGTGAGAGTCTTTTATTAGAATCATTAAGGCCTCTATTACACCCTTGAAACTTCTCTTTATTTCAAGCTTTCTGAATGAACCATAGAATTTCAGTAGACAAGCAGTCGCAGAAGCTCTGCAATTCATTTCTTAGCTTCCTTGAGTTAAATAAAATCTCAATCCACTTAATCTTCCCATTATCATTCCATATTGACATATTATTACAAAACATCTTCCAAACCTCTTTGGAATAGAAACAATCAAAGAAAATATGAACAATAGTCTCAGGAGTCTTGCAAATGTTGCAAATATCCACATCAATATGATTAAATTTAATAGGGAGTCTTTGTAATAACAATTGCCATCTAAAACAAGCCTTCTTGGACTCTTTAATATTCTTCCATATAGAAGATATGATTTTTCTCCATTTATACTCATCTACCTTAGTACCCCAACAGGCATTAACATGATCTCTAATAGAAACATTTTTCATTAAATCTTTATTCAGGTTTTTTGTTTTGACTCCAGTAAGAGGTGAGCCATCATTCCATCCTAGATCATAATCAAATGCACAATTCTCATAAGACTGAAGAGGAAAGGAGGCATTTTTACAAGTTTCAACCAAGGTGTTAAAGGTCCTAGGATTAGAAATATCCAGATTGAACTCACAGACCAGCTTGTCAAGGGTTTTAAGGTGACCATTCTCAAGCATATTATGAAAGGTGCAGATACCTGCTTGGTTCCATTTATTTGCTGAGCATCCCTGAAGGAGGGCAAGGGGCTTATTGTTATGCTCCAGGTTCCACCATGGGGAGTAGTAAGCTTGGCACTTAGTGTTGTCATCGATTTGAATGTTGCAGGATTTGAATTTAACCTTATGCTTGACCAGCTCGCAGGCTTTCCATAAGCTTTTAAAGACCACTGATCTAGCTGGGGACATGGGGTGTTTTCTCAAAAGAATATCACACAAGGGTAAACCTTTCCATTGCTTCGCATATTTAGGGTAAGCTTGAAGGATGTTATTTCTGACCAACACCTTCTGGGGTTCTTCTCTTGTCATAGCCTTGGCAATCCATTTTGCTGCTAGGGCGGTTCCTTGGACTCAGGTCTTTAAGGCCTAAACCACCATCCATTTTGTCCATACAACACCAATCCCAGTTAACCAAATGCCTTTTCTTTTTTCCTTTCCCATCAGACCAAAGGAAGGCTCTGATTCTTTTCTAAATTTCACTTACCTGATAACTACTAAAAAACCAAACCGAGGCAAAATAAATACTATATGAAGAGAGAATTTTTTGGCATATTTGAAGCCTTCCAACAAGGGAGAGATAGTGTCTATTCCAACTCTCCAATTTCTTCGCAATCTTCTCGCTTATCCAAAGCCACATTTCTTTTAGGTTAGGGCTGATGGCAAAGGGAATCCCAAGATACCTAACAAGCTTGTTGGGCCCCCCCATTGGAAGTCAAAATTTTGAAGCCATGTAGGAGGAGAATCAAACCATCCAAGAAAGCTAGATTTAGCCATTGAGATTTTTGCACCAGAAGCTTGACAAAATAGTTCTAGCTTTCCCATGAGGACCTCCAGATTTTTCTCTTCTAGTTCAATGAATATGGTTGTGTCATCTACAAATTGAATGTTTATGAGCTCATTGTGGTCTGGGAGTGTGATCCCTTTAACTTTAGGGGAGTAAGTTTGATCTCTTAACAGGTAATGCAAGGCATCAGACGCAATCACAAAGAGGGCTGGGGCAAGTGGGCATCCTTGCCTGATAGACCTACCAAGGATGATTTCTTTAGATAATGTTCCATTGACATCAAGTGTTGTTGCATCTTTAAGTAGAGTGTCAACCGCATTGCAGAACTTGTCAGGGAAGCCAAATGCTTCTAACATTGCTCTTAAGAAGGTCCATTCAATTCTATCATAGGCCTTCTCAAAGTCTAGCAATAACATGGTCGAGTTTTGGTTGGATTGCCTGGACCATTCCATGGCCTCCCAACTCGTAATTAAATTCTCCAAGATGTATCTCCCCTTAATAAAACCAGTATGGGTGTTGTTTATGAAACTAGGGAGGATGTCTACTAATCTCAGGGCAAGGACCTTTGCCAAGATCTTGTATGAGACATTCATGAGAGTAATGGGTCTCCAATTTTTAATAAGAGTCTTGTCTCCCCCTTTAGGTAAAAGCTTTATAATGCCTTTATTTATGCCTTACCCAAGGAACCTTTCTTAAGAGCCTCTTGGTAAATCTGCAACAAATCCTCGCTTATCCAGTCACTAAAGGCTTGGAAGAATTCTATAGAAATCCCATCCCACCCCAGTGATCTGTCATTTTTCATTGAGCGGATAACGCTTGTAATTTCATCTTTTGTTAATTCTGCTTCTAGTTTAAGGGCAACTTCCTGACTAATTTTCTTGGGAATGAGATTCTTTACAAGATCTTTGGCCTTCTTATTACCCTCTTGGTTTCCTTCTGAGGTGAATAAATTTTGATAGAAGGCCTGGAATTGACGAACAATTTCTTCTTGAGTATTCAGCATTTTACCTTCATCCCAAATTGGACCAATATGCTCCTTACATATTTTTTCTTTAATGAAGTTGAAGAAGAACTTGGAGCCCTTGTCTCCATGATTTATCCAGTTAAGTTTAGCCCTAATTTTTAGGCCTTTGGTTTTCCTCTCTTGGAAACACCTGAGTTCATTCTTGATTTTAACCATTGTTTCATTGAGTTCAATGTTAGACGGATCAGCCTGTATATTTTCCTCAGCATTGAACAAGTTTTCTTGCAGTTCATTCTCCATCCTTCTTGCATCCTTAGCCCTTTTCCTTCCAATGGTTTGGATTAACTTTTTCCAAGCCTCCACATTCTTCTCCCATCTTGCAATTGTTGATTCTTCTTTAAGCAACCACTTGTTAATCTCTCTAATGGATGCTATGCCATCCCTGCAATCCTCATCCTATAAGAGTTGGGTATTTAGGATGAACTTAGGGCTCTTGGGGGCCTTGCTGGGGGTACTCTGACTAGTGGAGATCCGAGTTTTGAGGGGGGGGGGTGGTCAGAAAGTGTGTAGGGGTGCACACTAACCTTTTGCCCAGATTTATCTGGGATGAAATTTACAATTGTCTTGTTGGCGTAGAATCTATCAAGACGACAATAAATCCTATTCTTCCCTTGTTGGGCGTTGCACCAAGTATACCAAATCTTTTTGCAGTCCTTTTTCCCCTTTTCCAAGGGGTTTGCAAGGCTTAGTTTGTTTTTGAGTCTTTGCCAAAAGTGTCTCTCAGCACCTTTCCAGGCCACAACCATTCTACCCCACTTATCCTCAAGATATTCCACCATGTTAAAGTCTCCCCCTAACACCTAAGGAACCTCGGGCAATTGAGAAGACATCCACTGCCAAAGTTTAGCTCTCTCCTTGTGATCATTAGGGGTGTAAACTGAACCAATTCCCAGGCACTCCCCGTCTTTTTCCAAGACAATCCACACCACCCTATTGCATGGGGATGTGCCATGATTGGTTATAAAGGCCATCTATTTGTTAACTAATAAGATGGAGGTCCCCCCTCTCCCCCTCTCGTGTTTAGAGGAGAATTGACAAGAATATTTCCAGATGAACTTAAGATTCACTTCCAGGGTGAAGTTTGTTGCCTTAGTTTCTTGCAGCAAGACGACATCTTTATTGGTCTCGAGATTTAGGAACCTTCTTATAACATACTTCCTATTTGGGGACTCCAGCCCTTGGATATTCCATGAAATGAGGTTAAGATTCATATTCACTTGTCAGAGGTGTATCATCTTGGTTACTCTTGAAGTTCTCAAAGCATTTAGGCCACTTCTCCTCTATCTCTGGCCTTTTGTGAATGGGAGATTGAAGCACCAGGTTGGTGTTTTTTTTTTATGTTTAACCAACTGCATGGTTTGATTGTCGGTTATGGCGTTGCCATACTTTCTTAGTCTTCTAGGCCCCTTCTTGGCCTTAAGGTTCTTCTACGGCTTACCCTTAGTGATACTCTCCTCAACCTCACCCTCAATCTCGTCAATTGAGTTAAAGGTCACCAAAGGAGAAGGCATTGAATCTGGCCTAGAGCTAAGGCAAGCATTCGGCTCAAGATCCCTACTTCTATTGGGAGCAAGTTGGCTTGATTCAGTTTGGATAAAATCCGCCTCTCCTTCTTGGGTGGGATTTTGTTTAGACTTATGAATGATGTCACCATCTGATTGGAACATCCTGTTGTTGGTGTTAATTCGCTTGGGATCAGATGAAGATTGGGGGGCAACCGACTCTGAGTTTACCAAGGTTGGCGTCTCATTTGTGGTGGGTGAGCAAGGTGCCCTTGAGTCTGAGGGGATCCCAACCAAATCAACCTCAACATCATGGGTACCCCTCACTTCAGTTTTCTCAATTTTAGTGTGGCCATCTATTTTTTTGATTTGCAGAGTGGTGATGTGGCTAGACTTTTTCGAGGTAGTAGGCCGCCCCGAGAGATGGGCCTCAATTTCTTCCTCAGAGTCTGCATTGCAAGTTATTAAGCATTTAACTTCTCGACTTGGGCTTTGCTTAGGGTGACCACGAGATTGGAGTCGCAAGGAGGGATGGGTCCAATGGTGGTGATACCATTACCAACCTCCTCGTCACCCAACGCACCAAAAGCATTGCTGATGGGGAGATCACTGTGAAAGAAATTAGAGCACTGGGTATGTGAAGGAGTATCATCCCCACAATGGTCAGGGGTTCGGGACTTTACCCCATGGTTTGTCACCACCGGAGATGAAGAATCCCTATTGGGGGTTTCTCTTACTTCCTCGCGGGTCTATGACACACCAAGGTTCGATGCCCCGTTAGCCACCCGATCAGGGTTGGGGAAGGCATCCTTCTTTACAACATTTCTCTTAATTAGATGGCAATTTTTTCTAATGTGTCCCTCTCTGCGACACAAGTAGCAAGCGTTTAGGCTACCAAGAATTTCAATCGGGCAACTTATGATTCTTTCTTCATCTTCGATCAGGATCCTTGGTGGGAATTCAATCCCTAGGTTCAAGGAGACCAAGACTCTGGCATCCAAATGGGGGAGGGAGGCTTTGGCTTCATCCATTCTAATTACTTTACCGAATGGAGCGATAAGAGTTGGGACAATCTTCCAAAAATCAGGGGGTACACTTTTAATCACCACCCACCTTGGGCATGAGAGGGCGAGGGCCTCATTAGCAATAGCCGACGGTGACCACGCCAAGGCGCGAAAGACACACCCACCAACATTCTAGTAGGATTTGGTGAGGGTCTTTTCTTGCATTTCATGGGATTTGAAGAACACAACAAAAAGCCCTTTCTGGATCAATCTAAAATAATTAATTTGAATCCCAAAGTTAGATAACCAAACCTTAGAACACCATGTGTCCAAGAATTTTCTAGCCGGGGTTTTGTTAGGGTCAACAACCACAAAGAAGATTGCTACATCTTTTAATCTATTCTTTTTAGTTTTAATGACGAACTTCATTTCAGAATTAGGAACAAGCTTCATAAAGCCAAGATTGTCAGAGGCCTTACCTTCCCCTCCTTCGTTAACACCCACCTTTCCTTGCTTGACATCGAAGATGGCGTTCACCGGGATATTCACCTCGTTGCCAACAACTGCATCCTTGAAAGTTTTTGAATGTGGAGGCACACCGTCGGGGGGACCCTGCTGGTCAGGGGGTTCCATTCATGCCCCTGCGGATCGGGCCTACAATTGCACATAGCGTGGGGAGGGAGAATACTCACAGAGAGGCGGCGTTAGAAACCCTAAGCAGAGAATAAATACAATGAAAAGAAAATGAAAAAGAGCAGTGAAAAATAGAATGAAGGAGCCCACAAGACTAGATGCCACAGGGGCAGCAAACCTATATGGAGGAGGACAGTGCCTCCTCCACCTGTCCCCTTGGGAGGGCCACCAGTTGTCGTAAGAAGTCTCAAGCCTTCAACGATCCAAGCGCGACACCCCCTCTATCAATGTCGTGCCTCCTTTCCTCTCAAGCACGGTTTTCTTCCCTGGTATTGTCATTGATTGTCTCTAAACCCACAATGTTCAAAAGATTTTTTTCGTATGATTCCATTTTCAAACACCGCCTCCAAGGAATACTACATCTCAAAAAAGAAAAGAAAATAGTAACCATCATTTTATTGAGTATTAAATTTTCTGAATATCTATACTTTTTATATCAACATTTATTCACCTTAAATTTTCTAGTTGTTTAGAGCTGTATAGGTATATGGCGATGGCCATATAAATATTACCATATTATAGATCATAAATAGCTGGGGAGCAACACGCTCGCCTATACAATGTACGCCGTCATAAATGCTATAATAACACAGATGCATAATAACAAATAATTATGAATTGAGTGCAAAGGAGTAGAAATGGACCCAAGTACCATTTTTTTACCCATTACACACTTGCAACTCTGGTAAGCATGCCATGTGGATGCTCCATTATATTCAGATGAGAGATTTGGTACAGACTTTTGACTGTAGGCAAATAAACAAACCATGTGAAACCAACTGGTATGAATCGAGTGGTAGAAATATGTGGACAGACCTGGAATAGACCCTTGAAACATCTCGTCTAGAGCCACAAAAAGCTTCTCGTAGCTGTCATAATCTTTCAGATCTATCTTGTGTGCGATTGGAACATCCTCCACGTTTACTACTTTCACGAACATGGTCCTCAACTTCTTCTGCCCCAAGGGATCAACAACAACAGGAGCAGGCTTGAGATTTTGAAGAGCTATGCGCGAGGGAGAGATTCGAGATCTTGTAGGGTTTAAGACTTAGTCAATGAAACATAGAAATGGCAATAAATCCCCCGAGTGGTAAATTTATGCCTGTTCCACTACCACTCGTTACAACTAAGATCAATTGTAATCTTTGGCATTACCTTCAAGCCTCCTCATCTCATCTTCCATTACAGTTTTTTTGCTCACGACTACCTTCACCTTCACGTCAACTTTTGCTTGAAGAGTTTTTGTTTACACGGATTGGAGGCTGTCACTGTAGGATGTCTTTCCGCGTAATCAATTTTTGTTTGAAGAGTTTTTGTTTACATGGATTGGAGGCTGTCACTGTAGGATGCCTTTTTATGTAACAACACAATAAAATCAGAATAAATGTAGCATTACCTTCATCGTGTTGACATGATTTACTTCCATAGTATTCCTTTGTCTTGCTTTTCTCTTAGATTTGGTATATACTTCTTTGCTTCAAGATCAAAAGTGTGTGATGATTGCAATGATGCAAAATGTTAGAATTCATGGTTAGCCTTGAAATGAGAAAGACGATTGCATTCATAGAGGATTTGATAGAAAAACGACGATCAAGATTGAAAGGAGAAATGAACGGATGAGATTATGAGAAAGAATGGAAAAGTTACCATTTTAATTGAAGAAGAGATATATTGAATTATCTAATTAAAATGGAAAATAATATTTTTCTGTAATGAAGGAAGGTTGAAAATTTTTAAAAAATTTGGATTCTAAAATGAAGACAAGTTGAATGAAGAGAAAAAGATGGAAAAATTGAAGAAAGAAGGTAAGTTTAATAAATTTATTTATTTACACCCACATGGTTAGTTAAAATAAATAAAAATATTCATTTAATTATAGAAAAATTTAGGAATTAGTTAATTAAATAAATAAATGATTTATTTAATTATGAAGAATATTAGATGTTTCTAATTTGAAGACTTAGTTGACTATTGATGGAAGAAAGGGTTGACTGAAGAGATGAAAATATAAATTATTTGAAAATAGAATCAATTCACATTTAGTTAAATAACAAAATATTATTTAATTAAATAGATAAATGGGAATTAGGATATTTTTAAATAAATATGATTTATTTAATTAGTGAGGAAGGGTAATGGTAATTAGGACATAATTAAATAACATAATTTGATTTATTTAATTAGTCAGAAAGGGTGATTTAGGATGAATTAATTACATAACACAAAATCAATTAATTAATAGTAGAATATGATATTTGCTAATAATTAAATAATGAAGTATTATTTAATCATTAGGGGAAAGATGATAATTAGTGTTAAGATGCTAGTTCACAAACTATGATAGTTTCAGGTATCTATAGAAAGAATCCAAAAGCATCTAATTATAAGTAGCCTCAAACTCAAGATTGCAGCGCCTTATGAGATTTTATTGGTTGAGATTGGTACCTTCCCCTTGGAAGCCTCTGGCTACTAAGCTACCTACAAAAGGTCCAAAATATGGAGAACCATCGTTGGTCTAAACTAATTGTGAAGGAAGAGCTGACTGGAAGAAAAAACACTTAGATGAAACAAAATAATAAGTGAATGAAAAAGTGGGATGTGGATATGCATGAATGCCCAGACACAAAGGAAGAAATAAAAAAATATACGAGAGAAAATTTTAAAAATGCTATATGGACAAAACAAATAGGGCACAAAAAAACTTACTATATCAAAGATTTAATCCCATAAGGGACCATGAAGAAAAATCCTATATAGGAGCAAATATTAAATGGAAAGCAAAGAGGTTGATAGCTCAATTACAAACTAGTTCACATCATCTTAGATATGAAACGAGCAGATAGATGGTTCCTAAAGGGGAGTGGAAAAAAAGATATGCCAATAAATTGTAACAAGGGAATGGTGGAGACAGAATGAAACTTTGTCATGGAGTGCTCAACATATAAAGAAATCTGTACTAGCTATAAAGACAACTTGCAAATTGATAATTTAAGTACCTTGTTTGAAGAGGCAAGGTTAGAAAAAACTGCAAACTTCATCATCAAAATCCATTGTAGAAGGGTTGATCTCGAATGGAGTTTACAAATTGTGTAGGGGTTTTTTGTTGGTGGCCCTTGTGCTAACCTTGGGTCCCATAGGCTGCTTTGGCCTCATGGATGTTATTAAAATATTTCATTTCAATCACTAGTACTCTATGCTTGAATCTTTCCAAGAGCACAATAATCAACATCAAAATATCAATAGGCGCCTATGGAGTAGAATGAAGGTAGTTGGTATGCACCATAGGAGGAGTTGACCGAGTCATGTGGAGGGTCTTCCAAGAGGCATAGAGTCCTCCACAAATGTTGCTATGCGAGGAGAAGTGCCATAACTAAAGAGGCGATGAAGAAACCAATATTCCCACACCCTTAGACCTCTCATGCAATAGATACTAGACTACATAATTTATTTGGATGCCTTTCACTTTACATGTGATTACTACATAATAATTACATGCTTTTCAATACATGCAATAATCTTTGCTATTTATCCCTCTTTGACCATGACTTTTTCATTTCAATGAGATCATATACAACCTTTAACAAGGACCGTAGGTCTTAATAATGGTAGAATACCTTACATGGAAGTCAAAGCGTATCACTTTAAAATTTTCTTCGTGACCTCTTTTACCTCAACCATAGTTTTTAGAGGTACATGAAGCCTTTTGTGCAGGTCCATGACCTTCAAGAAGTCTTCTAATGACTTGTAGATCAACTTAAACACCTGCAAGTATCCTACACAAGGGAGAATATTGGATGCAAACAAAAAAAAATTAAATTTAACTATTACAATAATACTAGACCACAAATGAACCAGTTTTGCTTTGATACCCTGTTAGAGCCAAGATCAACTGGCCAAGTGATGACACTTGGCTGAGCTACAAAAGAATGCAATGTAAATGTAATTGCTTAAAATCATGTAAAATCCTCAAAGAGGAGGATGTACATATAGGATGATGAGTTTGAATCATTAAAGGAGTGCTCAACTCAAGGTGGCAACACGGATCCACCAAGTGACAAATGAGGAATACCACACATCCTTGAAGAGTTCAACTACCTCTTCAAGCAAAACATCACCGCCTAAGGTGGCTTAATACATCAAGCAAAACAAACAATTAAATAATAACTATTTTACCCTAACACATATTAGGGTCAACCTCTATCTTGTGCGACGTGACCTCAAATTCGATGTTTGGGTGATAAAATATTCTTAAAATTAAAATTAAAATATGTTGGCCTACACCTAAGGTTATTCCTATATTTCCCTATTTAAACATGAAAACTTATTATACAAACATAATACTAATGCACTGCAGCTAAACTTTACCAAAATTGACACTAAGATCTGTAGATTTATGAACAAGATTTCATGTTATTTGATATTGCTATGATAATTGAAGCTTGAAGCAAGTTGAAGAATAATTTGAAATCTAGGGTTTGTGAATTGCTTTGGCATCTCTCAAGCACATTTGGACCTGATTTCAGTGGGTTCTCACCTTCATACTTTTATCACCTTACTACTCTAAGTGAGGTAATTTGTTGTGTATGATTCCCCTTGAGTATTTGCCTTTCTCTTGGGTTGGATCTTGCATCTCCTTGTTAATTCATATAGAAATCCATTCTAACACACTTGAGGAGGGTTTTTATCTATTATTTTACATGTCACCACCCCCCACAATCTTAGATACACTTAAGATTAAGAGCACACACTATATTTTTTTTATCAAATTGACTATTTGTGGAGGTAGAAATACCAAAATAGGGTTTTGACCAAGGAAAAATCCTATATAGCCACCCTCCCCTTTCTTTCTCTATATTTTGTAGGTTTAGATGTGAAGATGAAGATTCCAAAGAACAACATAGCAAAGAAGCCATGGAAATTTTAGACTGTAATTTAGATAACCCAAAACCCTAGGACTAGGGCACCCAACAACCTTGTCCTGTCATTTCAAGCTATGCCTTCAATGACATGTGACCCTCTATCTTCCTTTTCTAGATTTTTAATTGTTTTGTCAATTTCTATTTCCTTCTATGCAATATTCATATTTTCATAGTAGGGTTTCATATCAATTAGCTTAATTAAATCACATTTTGTCAATCTTTCCTCTTTGTAACAAAGGAACATAACCCAAGCAAATTGACTCTCCTTTTAGGAAGTTAGTCAATCATAACACATTCATTGGTTCATGTTCCAATACTAAGCAAATATAAGATTGATTTGGGTTAATCTACTAGTTAGATCTAAGATCTCTTATTCACACTTAACATTACTATACTTCTTAACATTACTATACTTTTTGTTTATTATTTGCTATACTTTTCAAAGGGCAGTGTCAACTACAAAAGCCTTTTATATTTCAACCGGTCAAAAGTTTTTAAGCTTCAAGTCATCTCATTTAATATTTTTGACAAGCATGATGCATACTAATATAATTTCAAAACATTTGATCATCTATAATTTATGATTTTAAAGTTTACTCTTAAAACATTTGATCATCCTATTTGCATAATTTAATAATTGTATATAATTATTTCAATACAATTCTTTTTTAATCAAATTTTACATAAAAATATCACCCACTATCCCAACACCCTTAAACAAAGGATTCCATTAATTTTTTTCTTCTATATAATGCAAACTTCCAATCTAATAATAGAAATTATTACTATCATTAATGTAATGGATCCCAAGAACTTCTAAATTAACCTTCAAAATTGTCACCCTTTTAAACTTCTCCCTTTGTTCAAATAGTGTGGACATTTTCTTTTGAGGAGGTATATATGGAGAAACAAATGTAGTCTCTCCAATTTGTTTTCCATCAATCGTTCTACCAACAACTATATGTTTTTGTGGCCTATTTAATATTCTCAATACGCATTTTACTAAAATTGATAATCAAATTTGGGTTCATTGCATAGTGTGATGGTTAAGTGGTGACATTGTTGTTGTGGCCACCAGAGTTCAAGTGAATTCAAGTGATCCACTGTGCTCACAGGCTTAATCTGTAATCTCATATTTGTAAAAAAAGAAAAGGAAAAAAAGAAAAATGAAAAAATGATAATTAAATTTAATACACAAAAAAAAAGAATGATAATCAAATTTAATACACATACTTTTAAATTTTAATTATTAATTATTTTTATATATAACGCACTGTATGAGACGTTGCCCGTTTTTCGGGCCATCCAATTGATTTCAAACCTCGGGGCATTTATGCCATATGGGAAGTTCTAGAACGTCTTCTAACGATTCAGACTTCAAAAAAACAGGATAATTGAAATATAAAAGCTATAGAAGTAAAAGATTAGATTTCTAGCCAGTCGTGGGATTCAAATAACATTTGGGGTGGGAGTCCCCAGTCGTACTTTCTTTGCCCCCAAAAAATTCAACTGTCTGTTTTTCCGAAGATAACAAGATAGGCCAGAATGCCAGTGGCCTCAATTGAATCAGGGCAGCTTTGCAAGGTATGGGAAATCAAAACCCTGGGAAGAAGCAGAGACGCCGAGGCCAAGAAGCTTCTCGAGTCTGTGGCCAAACAGGTCCAGCCAATTATGATCAAGCGCAAATGGCGTGTCATGGTCTTATCTGAATTCTTGTATTCAACTTAACCATGGCTATGCTATATTTTCCTGTAATCCAGATTTGAAATTTTCACGTCTTAGCGTATGGTTTTGTTTTATGCGTATTTTGAAGGTTTAGTTTTTGTTCAGAGGGTTTTAAATTAAATTTCGGGAATAAGATTTCAGACCTTATGTGAGGATTTGGGCCGCTTTTCAATGTGTGTGGGAATAAGCTTGAACTACATTCTTAAGATAGCAAACATAGGTTGCCATTGTTACACCACAACCTCATGTCCACTACATTATTGGGCTGTCTTGCTGCGGAGAGGGGCATTTGACCTCGGGTCACGGTCTTTCCAGTACCATCTGTTTTAAGTTTCAGTTATAACTAAGCCCCTTGAACTGAATATTGTGCTTTTGAGATTTAAAATGAGGGTGCTTTCAGCATGATTTTGAATTTTGATTTATTTGTTCGGTGTTGTAAGAAATATGTCTCATTTCTGCTTCCTTTATTGGCTGCAGCCCCAGCAATCCTTCGCTTTTAGGATTAAATGTCGGAGGTGGTGCAGAAATTAAGATCAGATTAAGGAGGCCTAACAGAGAATTAGACTTTTACCCTTACGAGGAGTTGCTGGGCACTATGTTGCATGAACTCACCCATAATGAACATGGTCCACATGATGCTAAGTTTTACAAACTGCTTGATGAGATCACCAAGGTAAAATTGTGTTCTTGATTTTGATGTTTTCATGGTTTAAGATCATTGACAGTTTTGATTTATGAAATAAATACCCTGATTTGAAGTGAAGTTTGGTACAATGCCTTTCAGAGGGTGGATTTCTTTTCTTTGAGAAGGTGTTTGGTCAATGGGTATTAAACTACAGAATGTTGACTATCTAGCCATTGCATTGCAAACCAAGCCAAAGGGTAGAGGAATTCCCCAAGCTGTAAGTGCATCGGTGAAACTACTGTGATTTTTTCATTTACATGGCTGGGACAATTCCTTCAGTAATTAGGGTCAGTACCTTGGTTCTCTTCTTTGACTAGTGTGCATTCAGTTCCAGAAGTTTTCTCTGCATCTAAGCTTCAAATTTTGGTGTCCTAATAAGCATGGGCAAGCAATTGGGCCTGAGCCTCACCATTTTACAATGTTTTTCTTTTTGATGGTTCAAACGGGTCCAACTGTAAGAGGCTTTAAAAATATTGATTAAGACATTGATCAGGGTGTGTCATGAAGCTTATTTTCAGATGCTTATGACTGCCTGATTAACATGAGATAATTACCTAGAAGCATAAGGCTGCTTTGAACTATAAACACATCAAAAGCCTGTAAGACCAACTATACTGACATCAAGTCCGGCAGTTAAAAAAACACTGCAAACAGTGTTGATCTTTAATTGCTCATGCCATATTAAAAGAAGAAGCAATATTTTCTCTGTGAATATAGTATTCTGGACTCTCTCTAAGGAAATAATAATCGATGGTTGTCTTGATGGAAAGGTTATAGTCTATAGATATGTTCCATAGACTCCCGAATGATTTCTTTTGGTGAGTGATCAGTTAGAATGGCATCCTGATACACCTCAAGTTCTGCAG
Organism: Sequoiadendron giganteum; assembly: GCA_007115665.2. Classification (NCBI taxonomy): domain Eukaryota; kingdom Viridiplantae; phylum Streptophyta; class Pinopsida; order Cupressales; family Cupressaceae; genus Sequoiadendron; species Sequoiadendron giganteum. The sequence goes on along the minus strand of CM021109.1, from coordinate 484,784,075 downwards.
CTGGTAACCCAGCAGTAATAGCATCCTTTGTTTGTCCAATAAGAACTTTATATTGCCTTACAGCATCAACAATTTGGCTACACAGTGAATGTTCAAACCTTCTTTTAAACTTTGGTACTCAGGTTACAATGTTTATTCTAGAATCCATATACAACTTCCTCCCTCCTATTGACATAGAATCAGTATGGAATACTATCTTGACTTTTAAGCTAAATATTAAAAATTGGTTAGAGCTTATACTATGCAAAGGAGAATAAGAATAAACCGTAACCTTATCAGCAATTGAAATAGATAAGGGGTCACTGTATTCCACACATATTCACATAGACAATGAACATGATATTTGGGGTTCCTACTCTTACTATTTTTGCTGTTTATTGCTATTTCGCACACCCCACTAGACACATCTTTGGTCTTTCAGTTCCCTTGCATATGACGAAGTATTATTTCTTGGGCACTGATTTGCTTAAAATACTGCTGTCTACAGAAAAGCAGGGGAAATTTTACTGACATATTTCTGAGATCAAAGAGGTCTTGCTAACCCCAATCTCTGGTCCCAGAGTAAACTGAGGAGATTAAATGGGATAACTTGAGGATCAGGACTGAGCAAGGAACTCTAAAGTCCTCCAAATTCTCTTCTGTGAAGTTCTCACATAGAAACAGTGGATTGGTTAAGAGAGAAACTTTTGTACAAACAACAGTGTGACAATTTCAAATAGTGATTTTGTTCAGATTGTTTATATTCTTCATTTCAAACAGTTAAGGAATAAGATTGTCTAGAAAAGTTTAGAAGATGTTTCTAGAAGAACTAGAATCTTCTAGATGTTGATGTGTACAGCGTCTGAATGATTACTTCCAGCCACGACCTTGTGAAGATAAACTCATATAGCCTTTGGCTATTTAATTTATCTAAGGTTGATATTAATGAAGAATGAAACAAATATTTAAAGGTGCCTCATTTATCATTTATCATTATTTTATTTAATAATTAATATTTATTGAATGAGGCCAACTTTAGGAAAGTCGTGATTTTCTAGAAGAGACGTCTCTTCTTGGGGCAGACCTCTTGCCTTGGAGAGATGTGTCTCTTCCCTTAAGTGGGTATCTGAATGAGTGATGATCACTCATTCGATTATCAAGTTCATTCATCATAATTTGCACTCCTAGAAGAAGTTCAGATGTGAGCAGCAGATCTTCATTCTGTAGCAGCAGATCGATCTCAAGGAGAAACATATTCATTTGTATCAGCATCTAAGAGAGGTGCGATTATTCATTGTATCAAAATCGGCATTGTGTTATGCCTAAGTTGTAAGCAGATTTCTGCTCTTATCAAATCAATATATAAGAGATATATTTGCTGGGTTTTTCTCCCTCAAGTTGGAGGGTTTTCCCAGGGTATCTTGTTGTGTTCATTGTCTTAAGTGCTGCATTTTCTGATTGATTTCAGTTTTATTTATCTGATCATATAAACTAACATGGTATCAAAGCGGGTCTAAGGAAAGATCTGATTAGATTCATATAAGCAACATTATCCTCCATTATTGTTCTCATCTTTGATTGCATCTATGATCTATCCTTTCATCAAGATGGTGAACGGGCTCAAGGTCGAAGATAGACTTGAGGGTGCATCAAACTTCACATCTTGGAAGTTTAGAGTGATGCTCGCTTTGGAGGAAAATGAGTTAGCTGAGTTCGTGGAGAACGAAGTTCCTGAACCAACCAAAGAGAATGAGAAGCCTCAATGGAAGAGAAATGGCACTAAGGCAAAACAGATGTTGGTTGATTCCGTGAAAGATCACATTGTGCCAATCATCTCCAAGTTGAAAACAACAAGAGACATGTTCAATACTTTAGAGGAGATGTATGAGATCAACAACACAAGTCGAGCTCTTGCACTAAAACAACAACTTCATCATATTAAGATGGCGAAAGGAGAATCCATCATCTCATACTTCATGAAGATCATCAAATTGAGAGATCAACTCTCTACCATTGGGCATATTGTTGATAGCAAGGATTTGACTATGTTGGCTCTCAATGGTCTTCCTAAATCTTGAGAGTCATACATTCAAGGAATTAGTGCGAGATCAAAACTTTCTAAGTTTGATCGATTGAGAGCAAATTGTATTCAAGAAGAATCAAGGTTGGCTGCAAGAGGCATTGGTCAAAGCTCTACAAATGAAGACATTCATGTTCTTTTCACTCAATCCTCGAAGAAGAAAGGAAAAGGAGGAAAGAAAGGATACTTCAAGAGGAATAGAGATAAAGGGTCAGATGGTGCCCCTGCACTCAAGAAGAAGAAGGATCTATCTCGTGCTCAATGTTTTAGATGTGACAAGTTTGGTCACTATGCAAAGGATTGCTCAACCAGGCCTAAGCAACATGCTTCATTTGCAGATGTGGATGAGATCTCTCCTCAAAAGGATTCAAGGGAATTCCTATTTTATTCTATCTTATCAAGCAATCTTCCAATAGATAGCAACACTTAGTTGATTGATAGTGGCGCCTCTCCTCACATCACTAGGTTTAGAGAACATCTCTCAAATTTGGTGATGAGAGATTCAAGTGTTCAAGTCATAATTGGAGATGATGCATGTTATTCTGTGAAAGGCTTTGGGACCTCCACTATTCACTTAGATTCAGGAATCACCTTGCAGTTGAGTGATGTACTATTTGTACCAGGCATCAAGAGGAACCTCGTCTCAATTTCAGCCTTAGAAGACAAGGGGTATCAAGTAGCATTCTTTGAAGGAAAAGTTCTTGCATGGCCAAAGAACTCTAACATCAAGATAGCCAGTGTGATTGGTGTTCGACAAGAATATCTCTACAGGCTCTCCACTCGTCCTCTACAAGACTTGTTGCATGATGCTTCAAGTTCATGTGAGCTTTGGCATAGAAGATTTGCTCACATTCACTTCCGTGCACTTCCTACCTTGGAGAAGATGGTCACCAACATTCCTAAATTGAGTCAGGAGCATGAAGGTACTTGTCGAGGATGCGCATTGGGTAAGAATACTAAACGACCCTTTCATAGTAGTGAAAGTAGATCTAAATGCATTCTAGATCTTGTTCATTTTGATTTGTGTGGTCCAATGTTTGTTACTTCTTTGAGTGGTTTCTTGTATTATGTAATTTTTATTGATGACTACTCTAGAAAGACTTGGATTTATTTCTTAAAGACTAAAGAATTTGAGGAAGTACTTGAAAGATTCAAGGAATTCAAAGCTCAAGTAGAAAACTTGTCCGGGAAAAGGATCAAAGTCTTGAGATCTGACAAAAGATGAAAATACATCTCTGGAAGCTTTTGTAACTTTTGTATTGAAGCAGGGATTAAGAGGGAGTTTTGTGTTCCTTATAATCCTCAACAAAACGGTGTAGCAGAAAGGAAGAACAAATCTATTGTAGAAGCAACTAAGGCCATGATTCATGATCAGGATCTACAAATCTTCATTTGGGCCGAAGCTTCTAGGATAGCTGTGTATGTTCTAAATCGTAGCCCTCATCACATCTTGGAGGACATGACTCCTGAAGAAGCTTTCACTGGTGTAAAGCCTGAAGTCAATCATTTGAGAATATTTAGCTGTTCTGTGTATATTCATGTCCCTAAAGATAAAAGAACAAAATTGGAACCATCTGGCAAGAAGGGAATATTTGTTGGCTACAGTGAGACTTCAAAAGCCTATAAAATTTACATTCCAGGACAAAAACTAATAGAGATCAGCAAAGATGTTACATTTGAAGAAGATGTTGCATTCAAGAGATCCAAAGGTCATCACATGGAGATAGACAATGAAGACGAAGAGTCTTCCTAGGATATGGAAGTTGACCATACTCCTGAGATTCAGAGGGAGTCTACTGATCCAAAAGAGGATGATGAACCAGCTGAGCCTTTGGAACCTACTGATGGGCCTACCGACATTGTTATTGGTAGAAAGAGACCTCTATGGGCTAGGAAAACAATGCAAGAGGCAAAAACATTTGCAGCTCCTAGAGGAACATTCAGAGAAAGCAAAAGACCTCTGAAGTTTTCAAACTATGTTGCATTGATGAGTCAAATGATTGAGTTTGAGCCTTCCAGTGTTGAGGAAGCTTCAAGTCAGCAAGTATGGAAAGATGCTATAGTTGAAGAGTATCAATCTATCCTCAAGAATGATGTTTGGGACATCGTACCTAGACGTGAAGGCAAATCTGTGGTATCCTCTAAATGGCTCTTCAAGATCAAGCATGCGGTTGATGGGAGCATTGAGAAGCAAAAAGCTAGGGTCATGGCTAGAGGATTCTCTTAAAAAGAGGGAGTAGACTATGAGGAAACCTTTGCCCCAGTTGGTCATTATACATCCGTTAGAACCATCATTGCTCTTGCAGCATCTAAGGGATGGAAGATACACCAAATGGACGTGAAGACAACATTTCTAAATGGTGTAATTGAGGAAGAGGTATATATTGAGCAATTTGATGGCTTTGAGGTTCATGGGAAGGAGTCTCATGTTTGCAGGCTGAAGAAGGCATTTTATGGCCTTAAGTAGGCTCCTCGTGCTTGGTACGAAAGAATTGATCCATACCTGATGAGTTTGGGTTTTTCCAAGAATGATGTTGATTCAAACCTTTACTTCAAGGTAATTGATGACGAAGCATTGATTTTGGTTCTCTATGTTGATGATCTAATTCTTACTGGAGAAGAACACTTCATTTTCAAATGCAAGGAGTTAGCTTCTGAATTTGAAATGAAGGATCTTGGTCTCATGCACTACTTCCTTGGTCTAGAAGCATGGCAAAAGCCGGATGAGATCATTCTGAGTCAAGGGAAGTATACTATTGACATTTTGAAGAGATTTGGTATGATGGATTGTAAATCCATGTCTACGCCTATGGAGACCAACTTTCAGAAGCTTAAGGAGGCTGCAACTAGTTCAGATCTGGTGGATCCTACTATGTACAGACAGTTGATTGGATCGTTGATGTATCTAGTCAATACTAGACCAAATATTTGCTATGCAGTGAGTGCACTTAGTCAGTTCATGTGTGAACCAAGGCGAATACATCTAGTTGCAGCAAAGCATATCCTGAGATACTTGCGTGGCACAGTTGGGTATGGCTTGAGATATTCTTTTGGTGTGGACTTGAAGCTGCATGGTTATACTGATTTCAATTGGGCAGGGTGTGTCATTGATTGGAAGAGCATTTCTGGATGTTGTTTCAGTTTGAGGTCTGCTATGATGTCCTGGTGTAGTAGGAAACAGTGGTCAGTGGCACAAAGCACCGTAGAGGCAGAGTATATTGCAGCATGTGTGGCATCTCGTGAAGCAACGTGGCTTCGGAAGCTCCTTGCAAGATTGTTTGGACAATCATTGGAGCCTACTATCATTCATTGTGATTAGCAAACCTGTGTGAAGCTTTCTGTCAATCTAGTGTTTCATGACAGGACCAAGCATGTTGAGATCAAATACCACTATATCAGAGATATGGTATTGAGGAAAGCAATTCAGTTGAGATACATTAGCACTGATGAGTAGACGGCAAACATTCTCACCAAGCCCCTCTCCAAAGTAAAGTTTGTGTACTTCCGAGACAAGCTTGGTATTGTGGAGAATGAAGCCCTAGTTGAGAGGGAGTCTCAGCTTCAGTGATCTTCTATGATTTGCTTTAATGCATTTCTCTCTACAAGAGAGATTTGAGGTGCAAGCCCTCGTTTCCACCCTTTGGGAGTAGCCAAGGTGGATGTCATGTGTGTGACTCCATGACAACATCACGTGAAAGAGTTCGTGATGATTTCCTTGTACTTGTGTTTATTCACCCTTTAGGAGTATCTATGGTGAACGTCATGATGAGATGACGACATCACGTTGAGTGATGGGCACTTGTGCACATTTACCATTCATGAGAGTAGCCATGATGGTTGATATCACGATGAGGTGATATGCTATCATGATGAGGTGATATGCTCTTTTACACATGGATGTAGCCATGGTGTTTGTCATCACAATAAGGTGATATGACTTGTAAGGCTGGAAGTATTCCTCCCTAGCTGAGAGGGAGTGTTGATGTGTACAGCATCTGGATGATTACTTCTAGCCATGACCTTGTGAAGATAAATTCAATATAGCTTTTGGCTATTTAATTTATCTAAGGTCGATATTAATGAAGAATGAAACAAATATCTAAAGGCGCCTCATTTATCATTTATCATTATTTTATTTAATAATTAATATTTATTGAATGAGGCCGATTTTAGGAAAGTCGTGATTTTCTAGAAGAGACGTCTCTTCTTGGGGCCGACCTCTTGCCTTGGAGAGACGTGTCTTCCCTTCAGCGGGTATATGAATGAGTGATGATCACTCATTCGATTATCAAGTTCATTCATCATAATTTGCACTCCTAGAAGAAGTTCAGACGTGAGTAGCAGATCTTTATTCTGTAGCAACAGATTGATCTCAAGGAGAAACATATTCATTTGTATCAGCATCTAGGAGAGGTGCGATTATTCATTGTATCAAAATCGGCATTGTGTTATGCCTGAGTTGTAAGCAGATTTTTGCTCTTATCAAATCAATATATAAGAGATATTTGTTGGGTTTTTCTCCCTCAAGTGATTTAAGATATATAAGAGATTTTTGTCTTAAGTGCTGCATTTTCTGATTGATTTCAGTTTTATTTATTTGATCATATAAACTAACACTGGAAAGGTTACAAGATGTTTCTAGAAGAACTAGAATCTTCTAGAAGGGCTAGAACTTTCTAGAAACTAGAAGCTACTAGAAGTTGTTGAAGGAAAAAGAATATTCCAGTTTTAGAGATATCTAGAACATTAGAAGTTTCTAGATCTTAGAGGCATCAAGTATAAATATGAGGCTGTCCATTGTGAACAACAACACTGTTGAGGTAAGTTGTTGGATTGTATGTAAGCAAGCTAGATCAAGATAATTTCTTTGAGCCATTTCATAATTGTTTTATGCTCTGTTTTATCCTGTTTGCTGCTATTATTTCATTATTTGGGCCTGTTCTTACACAAATAGTATCAGTCAGCTGTCTTTGTGCACTCACTTGCAACAATTAAATCATACTGTTTGAAAGGTGATGTACCCAAATGTGGTATCATTCACAATATCATACTTCATTTGCAACTTTTGAAAGTTCAGTGCGTAGCCCTTTAAAGATGATTGGTAAGCTAACGCTCTCAATGTAACACTAATGTACATAATCCTAGGAGTGGTAGGATAATATTTAATATTTTTCGTATTTCCTAGCAACACTGTATGTTGGAATCATCTAGAAGATTAATTGAAGAGTCTTTTTAATATTGTTAAATATGTACATTTTGATTGAATGGAATAAGTTTTCATTGCATTTTTTTGGTTGTCTAAGTCCCATTCATTTGTCAATCATTTCTTGTATTACATTTTCAGGCTCGACATTAGTATTAGAGCACATAGGAACTATTTTCATTTGCATTGAATCCCCATCTCTAATTCTCTAGCTTCAGTTTTAATTCATATCTGCCATTATTTCAGTTTGCTTTCATTTTTCCGTTCTAGTAGGGTTTCCAATAAAACTGTTTTGGTTTGACATTCTGTTTGCTCTCATTTCTACATATCCCATTCACTATTCTTAGCTCACCATTTTGACAAAATCCATGGTGGTGGGAGTTTAGGGGCGAGAATTCCAAGTTGTCAAACATAGTGATTGTGTTTCCAAAGATGAAGTTGTGGGTTCCTTGATTGTGCAGTTTTTGTAGAATAGGCAGAATATGTGGGCATATAGAGTGTCTTGGTGGCTCACGGATGTGCACATATAAAAAGCAGAGAGATCGCTGTCCACTCATAGGGCCATTGCTTGGTTCCTCTTTGGCCCTTGGTACTTGTTCATTTCATCTTTTTGCTATCCATTTGCATGGGAATTTCTTCTCTTATTTGCTCTCAATTTTGGGCTCTTTGACACTATCTTCATCAATCTGGAATATCTCTAGCTACTCAAATGGTAACTCCTCTTTTCTATTATTCACAATAGATTTGGATTGCTCATATGACACCTTAACTCCCTCGAATCTTGATGGAATTTGCTCCTCTTCATGCTTAAGTTTCTTTTGAAGATTCCTTTCATAATTCTTCTTCTTGACATCAATGGCATCATTCTTCCTATTCCTATAACTCTCCCTTGTTGTAACTCTCCTTCTTTGACATTAATGGTGAAACCGTGAAGGGATGCTCATCATACTTCCATCCATGTCTTCTATGGCATCATTACATCAATAGAGACACCCTTAATGTGAAGTTGAACGTAAGCACAACCATCCAACTTTCCACTATCAATTTCTTTTGCTTTTTGCCAACACATGCTTGTGTGTTCTAGTGTAAATGTCAAATGCAAATATACGAACATACTCTTCAAGAAAAGATTCATTTGGATCATTCTTATCCTCCTGTTAAGGCTTTTGGAGAATTCTCTTATCAAGTTTAGTCTTACAAACATCTTCACGACTTTCTTCTTCATATATTCTCACACTATGATGAAAGGTTAAAGCTTTGTGATCCCTATTCCTACTTTTCAACCATATCTTCTCTTTCTCTAATGTGAATGAGTATAAGATAATTTTTCACTTCTTTAAGCTTTAGCATAATCTCTTCTATTTTCCCAACTTCAATCCCATGGAGACACTTGTAAATGCCAACTTAATGTGCATGAGTTAAAGGTATGCAATCTTTCATAATCTAGGATCTTGAACATATCCAACAATTATGTAGATACCAATTCATTACCTTCTCTTGATGTCAATCTATTGCACAAGTGGATTCTTCTCTTCCTTTTGAGTTATCTTGTCTATGGGGCTGAACAATAATGCCATACTTAGCTCCCCTCGAAATTGTACGTTGTATAAACTTAGTGAGACCACTTGTGCATGAAGTGCAGTTTGCATTTGCATAGGTTTATCCGTCTCATTATCTTCTTCTTGTTTCCTTCTCCAAACTTTTATAGACTTAACTTTTTGTTTGGTCATGGTGTCCTTCACCTTTAGTTGTCTAGGTGGTTTCATAAACCCACATCTACAAAATCGTGCTATATGTCCATAGTTTTTGCACTTGTAGCATACAACACTATAATCCACTAAAGGAACAAAGGAGTTATAGTTCCTTCTTGAGAATCCATAAGATCTATTTTTGTTCCATCTATCATTGCATCTTACTTGTGTTTTACACTCTCTTGCCTTATGTCCATAATGATTGCATAAGTAGCAATAGCCATAAAAGGTACTCTTGAACTTGTATGTATGCACTTGCCTTGAAGGAAAGGACTTCTTGAAATTGTCATTATTAACTTTAGGAGGAGTCTTTATCTTCATGCTACCTTCATTTTTGCTAGGGCTTTTGAAAGTATCTTCAAGCCTTTTTGTCTTTCCCTCATTTGTCTTCTTATGAGTCTCTTTGGAATCTTCCTTGAATGTTTGATTTTCTTTATAGCCAAGTCCTGATGTATTTGATATTGATCTTTGGCCATTAATGATATCATCTAGAATTTCAATGCTCTTTTCAAATTTGAGGCTTGTGTTCAACTTGGTGGTCATCTTTTCTAGTTCCTTAAAGAAACTATCTTGAACTTTAGCATTTCACAATCTTCTTCCTTTTTCTCTTTATTGGACTCTCACTTCCTCTTTCATCTTGTATCCTTCTCATCTGAAAATTTAGCTCGACAATTATCCTCTTGGATTCTTCAAGACTTCGTATTAACTCTACATTAGATTCATTGTTCTCTTGAAGTTGAAGCTTTAGTTTCTGGTTCTCCTTTCTAAGCCTCTTGATCTCACTGTAGGCATAGTGGAGTTCTTCCTCAAGATCCACTGTACTATAACCTTCATCATTTTCTTCTTCTAATTTCAAATGAACATTCTCATTATATTCTTTTAACTTCCTTTCTTCTAAGTTCATCTCTTATTTTCTTTCAAAGATACCATCTTTTGTTTCTATTTCCATTTGTGTTCCATTTGTCACCCCATCATTTTTGCTTGCTTCTTTGTCATCACTAGTCTTTGGTTTTATTGGTGCTTGTTGATCAATGCTCTGTTTGGTACTTCATTTTCCCTTATTTCCTTTTCTTCTTGCCATGCGTGCTCTTTTAGATCTGCCTTCAAGTGGTTGAACTATCTTTGAAGGAACCCGCTCTGATACCAATTGATGAGCATACAGTTATACTGGGGGGGGGGAGGGTTGAATCACTATAACGCAACTTTTACCAAGTTAAAACTTTATCAATCATAATGACATTATTTACTCAACATCAATAATCATGCACATAAGAACACAATATTAACGTGGAAACCCTTACAAGAGAAAACCACGACAAATCAATGCTTTTATATAAATTCTTCTTTTTACAAATTTTGTAGGCACCAACCCCTCATTCAGTTTGTGAGTACCAACCTACTAGAGGCACCAACCCCTCTTCAATTTGTGAGCACCAACCCATTGGAAGCACCTACTCCCACAATTGAATTCGTAGGCACAAACCTACTAGAGGCACCAACCTCCAAAATATTTCCCCTTCTTAAATTGCTCTTTTAACAAATGATATACATATAATATCTTCACAAAATCTTTGCAACTCTCCCCTATTCTTCTTCTCAGATTTTGAGGATAGTTGCCGCGAGATTGGTACTGGTATGGGTACAAGAGATTGGTACTGGTACCGGTACGCCCTTTTTTTGAAAATAGGAGACGGGGGTACTTGGAGACGCCATTTTTTTTAATATAAATAAAAAATACAAAATTAATAATTTATAGAAAATCTGAAAATAAATTTAGTAATTTATAGAAAATCTGAAAATATGATGACATTGAACTTTCAAAACAATAATTTAATCACTCTTAGACATGTTAAATACATTATGCTTTAATTTTTAAAGTTTCAAATGTTTAAACTTTAAAGTTTTTTTAGATATTTTTGCGGGTGACGTCGTTTTTTGCAGTAGGAGATGGCAGGGTACTCGGGAAACTTCAGCGGAAGTCTCCAGCCTCCTAGAGACATCTCGAGAGACGGTATCGGTCTCCGAGACGCATCTCTGAGGGGGGGAGACGTGTCTCCCGGCAACTATGATTTTAAGCTACTTCAATGAACAAAGACCAATTGAATTGGTTTTAAAACCTTTTCAACACTTCGTCAAAATTTGTTCTAAGATATCTGCTCAAAATCTGCATATGGATCTGCTTGAATATGCTTATAAATCTGTTCTTAGATGGTGCACAATATATGCCTTATTTCATAAACCAACTCCTAGCATTTTCTCCAATATCTTCCTTCAAAATAATTCTGCTCTAAGTCTGCTCTAAGTTTGCTCAAATTCTCATGAATATCATTGCAAGGCTCTTATCTTATTACAAAAATCTGTTCATTATTCCTTACTCATAAAATCTTTACAAATCTGCTTCTGCAATTTATCTTCTCTGTTTTGAATGATTTACATTATATTACTTTTTTTTAATTCCACCTCTTAAACCCTCATATACTGATCTGAGCGTGTCTTATAGATATATCTTTTCATTTCCACTCAATCATACCTCTTCAACCAAGAGGTGCATCTATTCCCTTTTTTAAATGCTGCCGTTCATTACATTAATCATCGCTTTTAATATGTATCTCTTCTTATATCATAAAATATTTCATTGAGTCACTCACTCTCACTTTCTCCCAATTTGCAATCACTATTTATACCTTACCAAAGGAGGTGATCCCTTTGGAGACATATCCTTTCACCTTCAAAAAACATAACACTTCATTACCAATGCTAATCGCACCTCTTCAAACTGTTTTCTCAAACTTTTTTTTATGAATCACACCATTTTAAAAGTGAATAAGACAAATTTTGTTTTTTAGTGGGATGAGTAAGTCAGCCACATAAACTTTAATGGCTGTTTAAAGTGATGCTTTAAACTTTTCGCTGCTCCTTTCCTCCATAAGATTTGATGCACTTTCGTCTTTTTCTATTTTTGTCTTATTTGTTTTTGTCTTTATACTAATCATTGCTGCTGTTTATATTAGTTTCCTTCTTAAATAATAGAATCGCTGCTTATTATATATTGCTGCTCCTTAACATTAATCACTGTCATTTAAGTAATCATTACTGCTCATTATCAACCTTATTTAATTGCTGCTTCATTTATATAAATCGTTGCTTATAGATATAATCCCTGCCTCTTTGTTTTGGCACCAAACATAGGGGTTGGCCAGCATATGAGCCGGCCAGCTTTATGAGGATCAGCCATTATGAATTTATTCCAATTTCAACACTGCCATACCTTAAATAAGGTCTCCCATAATTAGAGTGCATATTATGAAGTTGTCTTCATTCCCAATGATAAAACATTTCATCATCTTCGGTGCTAACTCATCATCTTTATCACTACTCCAGTAGTCATGCATATTACTCTTATATCATCAACTTCATCAATTTATACTTATAATCTGATTTTGCTTGGTCTTGTTTGTTACCAACCTGTCCATCGATTGGTGGTCTATGGCCTTCTATGATTTTCTTGACATGGATCTCATTTGACATCAATGATAATATTTCCAACAATCTCGTCCATACATCAATGATACTATGCTTAGACAACGAAACCCTTTTTGACATCAATGACAACATTTTCAATACTCTCATCTATTTATGAATGATAACAATAATGAATACCTTCTTGACATCAATGACAATATTTCCAACATAGACTATCAAAATGTCTGCTATAATGGACTGATGCATTGCTATTAATCAAACATGCCATGTGTCTTTCTCATTTGCCTAAGCACATCATTTGGGTTTTATGGTAGTTGCTAAGTGTCCATAGTAGTCAACGAATGCTAACCTTTAGCCTCAATATCTACAACCAAGGTTCATTAGTGGATTGCCATAACGAAAACTACATTGATCAATTGATGAGCCGTTACCAGATTTTTCCACGTACCCCTTTAAAATTTCCTTGGCCAATCCTTTAGTCTATCAAGCATTGGCCAATTTGATGATCCATATGCCATTTACTTTAGGTCAAGGTATAGGGTCACTTTGACCTTAGCAGAGGAACTACCAACATTTGTAGAGATAATTTAAATATTTTGACTATAGCAGCTATAGTCATCACTTAAATTCAGTAAGTGTCACCAACTATCAATGGGTCAAGTTGATCGGTGCAAGATCGTTAGGGGTAAAATGGGGAAACATAAAGGTGAATGTCACTACCTTTTGTTGCTTTGCGTAAGTTGTGATTGTGACACGTAGCTTAGAAATAATAGTGAAGAACTTATAGTTGAGACTCCATTACATAGATAAATTGGGTCCACCATTCTTGTACCATTGAATGACACGTCGTGAGTATTTATTTGCTCCTTATGATATGGGCCCACGTGAGCAACTCATGTACTCACCCTCTAACCAATTAAATTAAGACACATCAAACCAAGTGTCTTTTAAAAAAACTTCCTACTAACATTTTTAGACTGCAACTAGATTTGACAACTTGCATTGATCAAAACAAGATCTATGGTTAGGGGTAAAATGGATATACATAAACTTACATGTTACTACCATTTGCTGTTATACCTAAGTGTATAAGATTTGGACACCCCTAGCATCAACACTCTTAAATGGCCTTCAGATTTAACGCCCCCTATAAAATATCTAGTAAATAACTATGGTTGGCTCAGATCTCTTTTTGGAAACGTTTGACTCAATGAGAAATAACCAAGCTTATTACTACAGTTTTGCAATTATACCATTGAAACTTATTAAGTTGCAATCATATCCAATGGCTTGCCTTGATCAATGTAAGATCGTTGCTCAAGGGTAAAACAAATAAACCAGCACTACAGAGCTAAAGGCTAGGTTCCTATCCATACAAAGCAGGATAGCAGAAATCTGTCTAATCTCTCTGCAATATGAGCTGGTCCTTGCCTCCTGTTTGTCTAGGTGAACCACCCATTTGGTGGTTTGACATCCCAAAGAGTAGAGTCTTATATGAAGGAACCAAAACTTGTATGATCCTGAGAGTCCAGACTTCCCCCAACTTTATTCAAAGCATCAATTTTGGCATTGAAATTTCTGGTTGCAATCCATTTCAAGTTCCTGCATATTGATAACTTGTTGAATCTTGGACCAGCACTTTTCTTTATTGTGATTATTTTGCAGGCCATAGACATTAATAAGACCAAATTCCTTAATGTGATTTTTGGTATGAGCATGAAAAGCTTGCTAGTTTTTTGTGATCTTACCTCATGAAAATTAAGTGTTGAGCGTTTTTGTCATTGATGTCAAGTTGATTGAGCTGTTTGCCTGTGTGTTGAGCTGCTTGGTTGTGTGTTTGAGCTGCTTGAGCTCTTTACTTGCCTGCTTCAGCTACTTTTATGTCTGGTTGAGCAGCTTGAGCTCCTTGGTTGCCTACTTGTGTTACTTGAGTGTCTGCATCAGCTGCTTGTTTGTATTCTTGTCAACCTTTATGCCAAGTGGAGCTTCATAGTGCCAAATCAGCTAAGTAAAGGTGTTTTAAAAGGTTAACATCTGTTTGGTTTGTAACGCCTATGTTAATGTTTTGAGGATGATATATTTATTTGAGGTGGCGTTGAATTTCATGACAGTGAGGAGGTAGAATGGATGAGGTGGCATTGTATTTAAAGAAATCATTTTCTTCTTATCCGGTTCCTTTTAAGGTCCATGGATGCTGCGGCAGTCATGTAAAACTAATGCGGGATCGAAGCAGCATATTTGTGGCTTGCGTGGCATTTATTTATTTTTAATGCAAATCTCTTTAATGATGGCGGCTGGATTAATCTCCTATGCGAATAATTTTTGAGGACGACTTCTAAGTTTCAAGCAGCTAAATATCTCTGCAAGATTTAAATTCTTCATGCATATACTCTAACAATAGAAATTTAAAAGTGCTTCAGCCACTGGAGTTGGTGCTTTGGTGTATTAGGAGTTGGTGCTTCGAAGAAGAGTTGGTGCTCTTGGTGGGTTGTTGCTCACAAAATGTAATCTGGGTTGGTGCCCGTTATTGATAATAAAAGAGATATCTTGCCATGATTTTTTACCCGAAAGGGTTTTCCACCTGAAAACAGTGTTCATCTTGTTTATGGTGTTTTCTGTTGCTGATTTCTGATTTACACGATTAATCTTGTTTAAAGTTTTTAAAAATCTGAAATACTGATTCACCCCCCCTTCTCAGTATTTCCTGTGTGATCTTCATTAAGGTCCATAGGATTCTAGAGAGTACCAAGACCCCTAGAAGAGCAATTTGTTTTTTGAAAATATTTTCCATGTTCTGCTTACCCTAGGACTAGGAAAAAACCTCCTGTGGATTTTCCACTTTAGTTTCTTGATATAATAACATAATATTTGCCTTGAAATTACTCAAGAGCCTTTTGAGAAGTCCCCTCTTGAGAGGGGCACTGAGCCCCCTGATGTTCAAAGAGATTATCTTCAATAAAAAGGTTTAGGTTTTTTGGCGTCCGCCAAGATATCCTCTAGCTGGGATTGATTACCGACCACTGTATCCGCCATGGCTGCATGTTTGATGAAATCATGTTTCGTAGGATAACCTGCCTTGGAAATGCCAAAGTCCTTTCCACTTGTCGTTTCTTTTATACTTCAGTGGAGGATCTCTAGCACCTTGATTCGAACTTGAATCATCCTTCAAATCCTTTCTCTTGTTTAGGTCTAATCTTTCTTTCTTATACAAAGAAAATTCCTTGTCTTCTTTTTCAACATATTTTCCATCCTTTCTTTGTCTTCCAAGATGTGAGCAGGTTCTTCCTGAAGTCTTTCCAGATCTCTTTATCGTATTACTCTATTACTCAGAGACTTTCATTCCTCTTTGCTTATTTGTCTTCTAGGAGTTGTGTTTTGGGAATAAATGCTTCCTTTGGTTATGTCTTGATTGTTGTTCTTGTGTCTTCCTCTTCCATCTTATTACTCCCTGCATTCCTTTTTCAACCATTTTTGTTCTTTATGGTGTTCTTCCTTTTTTATCTGATGAAACCTTCATCTCCTCCTTGGACCTTGACCTATTTTCGTTTGCATGTCTTACTTTTGCTAGGAAGAACAGTCTTTGATCAAGTGACCATCTTCATGACAAGCTCTGCATTTGAACAGGATATTTAATAGTTCAAGCTTTGTAACCATTCCACCTCCCTGGCTTTCAAGATAACATACTTCAGCGGTTCTGAAAGATCTGGTTCCACATAGATTCTAGAATAATTGGATCGCCCCTTCCCATGGAAAGGTCTAGAGGTATCTATTGCATTTTCCAAGGAGTTGGCAATCTCATCAAAGACATATTTAGATCATAATTCCTGGAATACAGAAAACATGCGAGTCCAAACTGGGGCAGCAGTAGGAATTTCCTCCATAGGCTTGAAATCCGGATGCCAGTGTTTCATGAAGAGATCCGCATTTCTGAAGAACCCAATCCAAAACTCTTCTCTCTATTAGATTCATTAGCAAAGATAGCAATAAAGTATCCTCTGGTGCAAGATCTGATTTTGTATTCACCATTCATCTTCCAGTTTTTCTTAACCCATGCATGCACTTTCTCCAGTAAAAGTTGTACTCCCAGGAATCTGTAAATCAAGCTCCTAACATGGATTCCTTGTGAACTTGCCAATATCCAGATTGACAATGAGATTTTCTTCCAAAGTTGGGAGGCACTTACCTCTTGCCAGAGCAACTTACCAGACCTTCCTTCTTCATGCTGCAGCAATTGTTGCTGCTATCTCCTTTTCTATGACGGGCTTTGGAACCTGCAACCACCTGTCTCAGAGAAAATTTTTAGGCGGGGCAGCAACCCCCTGAATCAAGCTCATATTTGGTTGCCCTGCACCTCAAAAACTAGGATCTAACAAGTAACAACAGAGAATAGAAAAACTTCTAGGAATTCATAGAGGGAAAGAAACTCTAGCAGAGCTCATTCTGCCACAACTCTCCACCTCCTATCTCTGTGACTGTTTCCAATTTGAAAAGCAGAAATCTCCTGAGCACCTAAGTAAAAATGAAATCATCTTGCATAAATTTGAAACATTGATTGAACAAAAGGAGACACCTTATTAAGTTTTTTCTTGAATATACTTGAACTGGGGATCCTACTAATGAACACTTATGGCTGCTGCCATTGTGAAATTTTATGCAAAGTAACACACAAAATTCAAGTGAGAAGGCAGCACATTCTTCACATAAGCTTCAGACAAGCATGGACAGTCCAGTTTTCAAGATGAAGTAGGTTTAACTTAGTGGCAGAGTGCCTTCGTTTGTGATTATTCTTCTTTCTTTCAATGAGTTAGCATGGGGAAATCAATTACGGAGGTTATGCCCATCTACAAAGTTTTGGCATGCAGATCACATCTTGAACCACAGTTAACATTACAATATATTGAATTACATAGGAAAGGTTTTGCCCAATGGGAGTCAATTCCCATATGCACAGCATTCTAATTGCTGTCAGTTGACAGATAATGCTTATAGGATGCCTTGAAGTGGGTAAGGATCGTTTGATATAGGCTGATATTTAGATATCATTCAGTGTAAGATAGTAGGAGCCAGATAAACTAAATAATTTAAATTAAACCTAAAAGAGTTTCATTATCCTTAAAGTATTTTAGGAGCTATTAAAAAAATTTAAAAAACAGATTTTTAATTTAGTTAGATGTAGTTGATTAAATAAACATAAAGCAATGACAGTATTCTGTTCAAAATGCAATAGTTTAGGTGGAATCAGAATTTCTTAATTAAATGTTTTCTTATGTATGCTTATGTAGGAATGTGAGGAGCTGATGGCTAAGGGGATCAGTGGAACTGGTCAAGGATTTGATGCCCCTGGGAGAAGGTTGGGAGGGTTTTCCCATAATCCACCTTTGACATCTCTCAGACAAAGTGCTTTGGCTGCTGCAGAAAAAAGAGCTCGGCAAGGGACTTTAGTACCATCAGGGCCAAATCGTGTTGGGGGTGACAGAGAGATGATGAGACTTTTGACTCCAACTCAGGCGGCTGCTATGGCTGCAGAAAGAAGACTTAGAGATGATATTTGGTGTGCTGCTCCGGTCACTTCTGGGAATGATGGAGTTCAAAGAGCTAGTGAAAGAGAGAATGGATTTTCTGGCCCTGCAACAGGAGTTGAGGATCAAATTAGTGAAAGTGATGGTAGGCTTAAAGGCATTGTTTTTTCAGGGTCTTCAACTTCAACAGCCACAGTGGAAAATCCAACTTGTACAAGCAACGGTGATTCTATGTGGAAATGTGGCGTATGCACTCTCCTTAATCCGGTATGTATAGCTGTTGTTGCATATTCATTAGTTGCTGTTGAAGATTATGATTGTGACTGCTCACAAATACTTATATCTACATGTGCTTGCACGTGTATAAGCATGCAGAGTGTTCACTTGCAATACACACATATTAGGCATGGACATCTTTATTGCCATTTTAATCAGACACTATTACAACTAATGTATATTTATGCTATCAAAAGATGTAAAATCCTATATAGATATCAGATCTCCAAACACATGACATTTGATGTTGGTAATGCCTTATTACAATTACATGAAAATGTGGTCATATTTTCTTTAATGGAAGGCTTGTTATTACTGGGTCTACATGTTGATAATTTCACAAAGATTGATTAGTTTTATGATTTATCACAAAAGTTGGCAAAGGAAAAGACTAGCTATAAGGCATGAAGACATTATATTTCAATCTGTTTGTTAGATTTTTGTAGTGCAATTCTCAAATTTGTTGGCTTTCAAAAATTGCCTTAAGTAAATTTGTCCTATGGTGAAGAATTGTTTGATAAGCCATACATTAACAAAGGTTTGGATGTCTTTTTGGTTTTTCCAAGATTTGTAGATCACCATGATTAGACAATTTCCATTGCTTAAATGCCAATCTATATGGTGCCTAGAATTTTTACTTGGGTAGGGTTGATTGAAGAGGCACCGTAAAAGTTGAAACTGATGCACGGGAGAGTGAATTGTTATTTCATGGTATAATATTATAATGGATCTAGTTTAACACATGGAAATATTGGCTATGGCTAATGAATTTTTTAGTGCCTGAAGAAGACGGACAATCTTGAAGGAGATTTTACATTATTTAGAAACCACATTATAGAAGGCATGATATGGAAAAATAACAAGGCTCTTGACTTAAATGTTTATATTAAAGATGGAGTAGATTGTGAAGAGACTGATCATCAAAGCTCACACAATTTCAATGCAAGATAGGCACCTCAAGCTGGTAGAAGAATGTGATCACCTACTAACTGCTAGGCAACTCTTAACCAACCTATCAACTTTGAATACCAACAACATTATCAATATGATTAAATCTTAAAAGATGACACTTGCTATAACATGAATCTACATTGCTAGTTGCTAAGATTATGGCTTTTTCTTGGCTTGGGGCTACTGTCAGAACTGTCTGATAAAGTGTTCAGGAATACTATCTCATACTGAAGAAGAAAGTAATAATGAGATTTCAGTCGGCTGGCATGTCTATGGCAGAACTTTACATTGGATTAATTTTTAGTTGTCCTATTAGTTCTTGTCAATCAGATAACTGCTATTTTGATTTTAAACAATTAATGGCTGAAGCATCAAAGGTGCATTCAAGAGGAGAATATAAGCTTCCAATACCAACAAAGTCTTTG
Organism: Sequoiadendron giganteum; assembly: GCA_007115665.2. Classification (NCBI taxonomy): domain Eukaryota; kingdom Viridiplantae; phylum Streptophyta; class Pinopsida; order Cupressales; family Cupressaceae; genus Sequoiadendron; species Sequoiadendron giganteum. The sequence goes on along the minus strand of CM021109.1, from coordinate 484,764,408 downwards.
AATAATCTTTGAATGATTATAAATTTTGTTAAGAAATTATTTTAGACGACTGTGAGTTGATAGCAAAAGATAATTAAGATTCTTGAGACTAATCTGTTGGGCAATTTGCTTAATCTTTAGGATTTATTTCTTTAAAAAATAATTTGATAATTGACTTATATTTTTTTGGTTGAATTTAAAGCTCTTTCTGGATCCCTTTTGAGATCCTATAAATTGTGTTCTTCTGATCTTCAAATGAGTTTGTTAGTACAAAAATCCACAAAAGAATTACCCTGTTTACACGTACAGTGTTCTGAACTGTATTGTTTGGGATAAATAGTTGAATTTGGAAGAATTAAGGATGGTGGAAGCTCCATAATGGATTGATGTTTTAAGTTTTAGAAGCTTTATATTGGAATATCTGGCCTAAGACACTTACAATGCTGGTGAGATTTTAGTATAATAAGGAAAAGGCTTATTTCCTTCAGCACTTTCAGATTGGTATTGGCAACTTTTAGTTTGTATGATCTTGATTATTTGAAATTTTTAATTGAAGTTAATTTAAGCGAGATGTGCAATTTACTTCTATTGGATGCCCAGGATGCTTAAAATTTAAATGTATGAAAAGAAATTGCTCAGCTTTGTGTAAACTGGTATTAATCGTAGATCAGTTTCTGGTCACCATGGGACTGCAGTTGCAAAAGAACAATTCATGTGGGGAAGAGTCAGCTGCAGATGTCTAAGGCGGATGCTTATTCTTTCATACCAGTGGTTTAGTTAGTTGTTATTAAATATTTCTTTTAAACTAGCATACCTATTTTTAGAAAAATCTATGTAAAAGATACTGAGAGATATCATTCTCAAGGTGCCTATTTCTGATTGGATTTGTGATTTATTTGAATAGGCACCCAAGAATGATCTCTCAATGTCTTTTACATAGATTTTTCTAAATATAGGTATCTAAATATAGGTATGCTAGTATATATACATAATGCAAATGAGTGTAGAACATGTACAATATTGGAAATCTCATGTTATTTGATCTTTCCAATGTTGCAACAGTGTTCTTATGTATCTATGCTCCTCATATAATGATGTATTTTAGGGTTGTAGAATAGACAACATGTGCCACACATAACCTTATGTTAGTTACATTGGATCAAATGGGTAACTTGCAAGTAGAAGGATTTACCCTACCTTAGTGTTATTACATTATAGGATATGGATATGTTTTTTCAAGGTTATAGCCTAGCCAACACAACAATTCAGAGTGTGGGAACCCTCTGTGGGAAGAAGATTTTTTTCACTTTTATTTACCTTTTATACTTTTTGAATATTATACTCAATGGTTTTGATCATATGTTGATGTGAAGGTGTATCATGATAGGGCTGTGGAAAATTACTGTTGTATCTCCACTTTGAGAATGGGATTTGATGGATCAAGCAAACCCTTTCCCAAATAAATCATCAATTATTGTGGTGTCATGCTTATAGAACTATAAGCTAGAGTTCATTCCATGTTGTCATTGAGGCATATAATCAATTCATGTCAAATGTTTAATGCTGTTGTTATTGAGGGATGTGAGTCATTTTTGTAAACATTTAAGCCTTTTGTCTTACATTTAAGCCTTTTGTTATTGAGGGATGTGAGTCATTTCTTTGCAATGGCATCCCTCTTGAAGGAGTTGTGAATTTGAGCCTTTTGTCTTACAAGTTGTAGAACCAACAATTTGTCTTAAATACAACCTATGTAGAAGTTCTAATAACATTGATAATCCACATGTGGATAAAATGTTTGTCAATATCTTTAGCAGAGCATTGAATATACTGGATAACTCTATTTGTTTGATCTAATTCGATCACATAAGGTGCATTAACCTTAAAAAGTGGAAGCTCCTCAAGCATCCAATGTGACATTAATCAATTTGGTGGTGTTGTGACCTATTTCACACATCGCCCCATTGCAAATGGGGACCCCCTTCTTTTTGATTTTTGGGTTTTTGCCTTGGCAGCGCAACTGCTTATCACCATTTTATTTACAATGAGGAGTTAGAGTTTTGTAGAAATCATCTGAGCCAAGTAGAGAATTCAAGCCCGTATCAGTGCTTAGATGTCATGGAAGTGCTCAGAAGGACCGGTAGATGAGGAACGCCATTGCTTTGAGTCAATTCTGACACTTCCTATTTTTTAGGGATTCTGCTTTTTTGCTTTTTGCTTTTTATTTTTGGCATTTTTAGGCCATTTTGGAGTTCCTATTTTTTAGGGATGCTTTTTGTTTTTTTCTATTTTTGGAAAGTTTCTATTTTGGGAAAAGTTTCTATTATGAGGTCCCACTGAACATGAAGTCAACACGCCTCCAAAAATCATCATGAAAATCAAGGTAAATGGTAAAAAGTTGAAAAATGACAGGTTTGAGAAGTTCGCCCATGAGAAGGCACTGGCAGGCCAAGCTCCAAGTCCGCTATGTCTGGAGAAGCCTCCAAGTCCGCCATGCCTTGGAAGGAGAAGCTCAAAGTCTACCCATTGGTAGGCCAAGCTCCAAGTCCGCCCATGTCTTGATGAAGTGCCAAGTCCGCCCTTGGACAGGTAAGATGCCAAGTGCGCCAATGTCAAGGAGAGGTTGAAGTTCGCCTAGCTTTGGAAGAGGAAATTTTTCTAAGGCATGGAAAAATAAAATATGCCTAGAGAGAGGGGATCAAGCTGGCATAAAATTCACAACTCGGCGTGATGGAATAAAATTCTAAGGCACAAAAGGAAGAATGTCTGGCAAGGCAAGCACTAGGTCCACCCAACTCAGCATGAAATAAATTCCTAAGGCATGAATAAAATACAAAATGGCAGAGAGATCTTCAAGTTCACCCAACCCAGAAGGAGAGAGAATTTGAAATTTTTGACTAAGTTAGATGTCTGGCTAAGTACAAAGTCCACCACAGGAAGAGAGACTTGTCTAAGGCATTGGCCAAAAATACGCCAAGTATGGGGGATGGCAGAGCATCATGGCAAGTCCGCCCTTGCCTATGGCAGGCCAACCCCAAAGTCCGCCCTTGCTCTGGAAAGACAACTTGCAAAGTCCGCCCTTGCCTTGGAAAGAAATGGCAAAGCATCTTGAAAGTCCGCCATCAGCCTTGGCAAGCCAGCCTTCAAGTCCGCCACCCTCTGGAAAAGCCATCATGAAGTCTGCCATAAGGGAGTAAAGAATGGAAAGACATTGAGGAAGTCCGTCCATGGCATGGATTAGTCAAAGTCCACCCTTGGCAAGAGAAAATTGGCAAATCTATTAAGAAGTCCGCCCAACTTTGGAGGCAAGGAAAATTTCTAAGGCATTGGCAAAGAAGTCCGCCCAACTTTGGAGGCAAGGAAAATTTCTAAGGCATTGGCAAAGTGCGCCAAGCATGAGAATGTCTAAGCACTCACCAAGTTCGCCTAGTATGAAGATGGCAGGCCGAAGACAAAGTCTACCCAGAAGGAAGTGCACATGGTCTAGCCAAAGATGAAGTCCGCCAAAGCATATCTAGCCAACCTTGAAGTCTGCCATGCAGTTATCCAAGCCAGCTTCAAAGTCCGCCTTGTCCAAGACACATCCAAGTCTGCCAGGGAGAAAGAAAAGAATTGGCTTGCCAATGAGGAAGTCCGCTCAAGCATAATAGAAAATTGGCATGACATGTGCCAAAGTTTGCCAAGGTAAAAAAAAAACATGGTAAAATTTGCCAAGAGGAAGCAAAAAAATGGCTAAGTGTGGAATTTTCCTACAATAAAAGTATCAAATTTTGACTAAGTGTTGGAAAGAAAACAGGAAAAATGAAGAGAAATAAAGAGGAAATGAATAAAATTCTTGCCCAAGGATGGAGTCTACCCTACTTAGCGCAAGCCAAACTCATAATTGAAGACAAATCCACAGGCAAAGTTCATTCGAGCATAAAGATGGCCAAAATCTTGGCTAAGCGTTGAATGGTCCACATGAAGGCGTTACAGAATGAAATTGAATAGCCAAAATTTGGCTATGGGAAATACTTCACAAGGAAAGTTCCAATTTCTTCCATTATGGTGAAGGCACAAGAGAGTTTTTCTCCAAATTCAGGCACTTGAAGGAATTTCAAAGCAATTAGGAAGGAAGAGTTCAATAACTACTCCAAGGGGAGACTTCCAAACTTCAAATGCAAGTGAGAAGAAAAAATCAAAATCTTGAAGGAAATCCAAGATCAAAGCTAGGAAGAAACAGGCACAAAGGATAGAGTCATTGGCAAAGAAAGATATTCTAAGGCAAGTACATGGAAAAAGAACAAGGAGACCAAGGAGGACATCCAACACGTTGAGGTGGCGCCTCATCATCTTCCAACCAATCAAATTGTTCCAAGTCAAAATATCCATGGAATTGGTTTATATTTAGCAAGAGGGACAAGTGTCCCAAAATGTAATTTTCTCATTGGTCGAGAGGTAGTTAATTATGACAAGCCCTAATTAGGGTTTTATTTTGTAATCTTGGTCGTTGATTCGAAATCAATCTTGGCCATTGAATTGTAATCGGGGAGCCTATAAATTGAGCTCGCCCCTCATTTGTAATTTGTGAAGTGAGTAGTATGAGATTGTTGCGATAAGACTATTTCTGTTTATAAAAGCTCTAATACATGATTTGTTTAGAACCACTTTTGTTTTCAAATAGTGTGCAAGGTCTACATCTTCTCCTTCAACATTTAGAGTAGAGTTAAATTAGTATTTATTTATATGTTTGTTAGTGAATGATAGATTTGATAGCAGTGGTGGATGAAATTAAGCTCATACTTTTGTTGAATGGATGATTTGTATTCAATGTGTAAAGTTAGCCTGAGCTATTAAGTTGTGGATGCTTAACTTTCGTTTGGATGATTGTTAATTCAAACATGAAAATCATTATCACCTCCGTTGAAGATTGCACCCACTTTGCGTAAGTTGTCCTAAAGGAGGCGAAAGAAAGTGCGGTTATTCCAATTTTATCTAGTCATTGCCGTCTCTTGAGTTCTTAGGCATAGCTTAGATCTCTAAACCCTTATCTTTTTGCCTTTTTTTGGAAAATCTAAAATACCCATCAGAAAGAGCCTTCAATGATAAAACCGTCTAAGTCCTCAACTTGCAAACAAATTTAACGTAAGTCCCCTTGTGATTACCAGCAAATCACAACGCCCATTGGCCTTATCCACATGTCATGACCTGACCAAAGAAACATTGGAGTTATTGCACTATCTTCTTATTATTTGCATTAACTTTTCAAGAGAGGATAAAGTGTCCTTGGGCATTTTATTCTGTGTTTGGTGGGTATTCAAAACACACACCAACAGGTGGCAAGGCCTCCATGTTGTGTAGGTCTTTGTTACTAGAAACACAATGGCAAGGCTTCGTTTTGTGTTCTGACAGGAAAAATGAGACTTCCATTTCAAAAGACCATTTCTAAGCTAAGTTACCGGATTCGTACCCGGAGGCCTCGAACCCGATACGGGTTCGCCTGCGAGTACATCCTGGGCACGCACATGTGCCCAGGCCTGTGGGTACCTAGGGCGCACCTAGGTGTTTGGTACGTGGACCCGAAGGTACCAGGCACGTACCCGGGCGTACCTCCAAGAACCCACGGCCCAGTTTTAATAAAGTTCGCCCAAACATAAACAAAAAACAATTTTTATAATATTATTTTGTTTCCTAACCCTAATCCGGCCCAATATGAGGCCTTTCAACACTAAAACATTTCATTTCTACTTCTCATTTTGCTCTCACCATATTTTTTCTACATCTTGGCATTTTGAAGGGAGGTGATTGTATTCGAAGGAGATCGATTGTGAAGTGCTAAATAGCTTCTTCAAAGGAGATTTTAGTGTTTAAGGTATGCATTTAAACCCTATTCTCTAGGTTGCAAGCTCTTCTGCTGCTGAACGGAATTGGAGTACATACTCCTTTATCCACTTAGTGAAGCGTAATCGGTTGGCTGCAAAAAGAGCTGAAGAATTGGTGTATATTCATTCCAATTTGCGTCTTCTGTCACGTAAGGAACCTCAATACAAGCAGGGGGCAGCAAAGCTTTGGGATGTAGCACCCGAGTCTGCTGACTTGGATGCAACCATTCAGGATCTTGCTAGAGCCACTATGGATGATGTGGATGATAATGATGATCATGACATGCATGGTGCTGGAAGTGGAAGCGGAACCGCTTTGGGTTCAAATGATAATGATCTTGAAGTTGAAGCCACTGAAAATCCAAATGATGATGACTTTTTTGATAATCCTTTTGATGATTGATGAACATTGAAATTGAATCATGTTTCAACTTTCATGAACTACATTTTGTAATTCAGTAATACTGTAATTGTGATGATTTCCATAATTGATATCATTGATATGGCGTATTTGAATATTTTTCAACTATCAATTGACATTTAATATTTATCTTTGGCATTTGGCATTGATCAATGATCAAGTATCATACTATGAAATGATTTAGTTTTACAATTCTTTATATTTCTCTTATTTTTTTGTATATATAATACATATATATATATATATATATATACACACGTACCCATACGTACCCAAACCCCTAAAAAAATTTTCACGTACCCACGTACCGGGTTCTCGTACCCGAACCCGTCCCTGAACCCGAACCGGTAACTTAGTTTCTAAGCATATTGTGCCGTTTCTTGCCATCGCAAGGTGTTCTTAACTTTTCGGTGAAAACCAAAAAAAATTTCTGCCATTTTTTTGGCCTATTCCCTTTCTTTGAGGGGGTTATTAGGAAGTTTTATTTATTTTTAACAATTTCTAACTTAGTCCAAGTTGTGATTATGTTTTTTTCAAAAATCTTTGAAAACTTTGTAGGAATTTTTATTTTATAGGAATTTACTTTACTTTTTAAAATGTTTTCATTTTTCTATGTTTTTAATGATATTTTGTTAAGTTTTTTATTTTTTATTTTTATATAAATTATCCTGTTGGAGTTTTGGGATGAGGAAATCTTTGCCTGGATAGCTGATTCCTTCGGTCACTTTATCACCGTGGATAAAGTTACGAAGGATAAATCTAGGTTAGTTTTTGCTAGATTTTATGTTATGGTTGATGTATTTAAGACTCTCTCGACCTCTATTACCATTGAATGTAAGTTTGGGAAATGGAACCAAGTTATTCTATATGAAAACTCAAAGAGTATTCTATCAAAATTGTCGAAAACCTGGTCATGTCTTCATTCAATGCTCAGTTACTAAAAACAGAGGCCAAAAAGTTATGAACTCAGTGGAGAAACTCAAAAAACCGATTGATAACCTAGAGGGTTACCCCTTTCGAGAAGACCTTATCAATATTATCATCTTGCCTCATGGCTCTTTGGATAACTCACGTGTCATGCAAATTTTCTCTAGACATTGTGGGGAATTTGGAAACTGTTTTAGAAGACCAAGATAAAAGGAAAAGCATGGGTGTTGAATGACAAAAAAATAGTTGGTTGGACTGTCATTTGTTTGTGCCTTTGAACCCGCTAGATGAAGTTGAGGAAGGCGACGTTCTTGAGCTCCTTATTGAGAATTTGTCTTTGGAGAAGGAGGAAGGGGTGCCGCTTATTCATATGGATCCAAAAAAAATGGTTCAAAAGGAGAAAGGGATGACCCATCCTCATATGGTGCAAGAAAAATCGATTCAACTAGATAACATAATCGCTAATTCTTGCCCTAACGTTGTGTAGAGGGTGCTCTTAGAGAATCTAAATAGTCTTTCAAATCATATAAATGAGGAGGATGAGAGGGAAGGATCTCAGAAAAACGTGTCACCCCTAGCTAATTGTGATTAGGAATGAACAATGCCAAGGATTGGTGCTAGTTCTCTTAGCAATTTACATAATATTGGGATTGGCAAGTTGCAAGTTTGGACCACTTCTAAATGGAAGGGCAAAGGTCCTTCTAAGAAGGTTGCTGATGTTGGAGTAGTAGATGTTAAGGTTGGAAGACCATCCCAATGGGAAACTGGACAAAAAGAGATTGTCTGAGAAATTGCTAAAAAGAACCCTAGAAGTTTCTTCTGAGAAAAATCGTAAATGAAAATTGTCATTGAACATTAGAGGACTCAACAATATTCACAAGTGGTTTTCAGTTAAAAGCTGCATTTATGAAAACAAGATTGACATTCTCCTTCTGCAAGAAGTCAAAATGATTGAAGCTAACTTTAAAATCATTGCTAAAAACATCTGGTCGAATGCGGATTTTTGCATCAGTGAAGCCCATGGGGTGTCAGGTGGGATTGTAACAATGTGGAATCAAAATATTTGTTGTGGTTCTTACTTAAGCCATTCTAGAAATATTCTAGAATTTAAGTTCCTCACTACTAATAAAGAGTGGATTATTGCTAATATTTATGCCTTGAGTTCTAGAAATGTTAGACAAGAGGTTTGGGAGATTATCTCTTCCCTTATAAATGCTAACAAGGAAGATCATTGGATGGTGGTGGCAAATTTTAATACTCCTTTGTATCCTTTTGAAAAGATGGGGGGAATAATGGACTACTCAAACAATATGGTAGATTTTGCTGATTTCCTAAATGTTATTGGAATGATTGTCATGTCCTCGAAATTGGGAAACTAGGTAACAAAGACATTTAAAATATTAATAATTTGATCCTTATAATTACAATTGTCAAAGACAATATTGTAATTATAATTATTATTATAGATATTGTGATCCCCAAAACAATGACACCAAAATGCGGAGTATAGGATCATTAAATAAATATCAAAATATAAATCTAAAGAAATACAATTTAAATCTCATGATAATTATAATCATCACCGATAACATTATAATTATAATAAGTCAAGTATTAGATATAAAGTATAATTTCTTCAATTACGGAAGTACTTGAATACTAGATATCATAATCATGATAATAAATAAATAATATATTGACAATACCAATTTACAATGTAGCATTATTATAATTATCATAATTATAATATTGACAATTCAAATGTTATAATAAAAATAAGTAACGCCCATTTTATTGTCATATCATAATTATAATTTTATATATACAAAACAACTAATATTATAATAATATAAACAATAAAGAAACTCATATGAAAATAGAATAGTTAAACAAGAAAAATTGAATAATAATCACAGTACCAAATGATGAGTTGTCGAGACCATTGAGGGTTTATACAACGACCTTGCAAAGGATATTTGTCTCCGTATTAACTCAACTCACTACGATTTCCTGTTGGCTTACAAACGTGCTCTCAGAATCTCCACAACGTCACCATCACAGACTTCCAATTACCTTTGCATTCATTCTTGGTGCTCAGCAAATGGGGAACATGAAGCTTCAGAAGAAACTTGAGATCACACGGCTTCTGATTCATGCAATGAGTCTGCCTTCAACACATCCTCTATGTCAAAGAGAATATGAAGCCTTCAGTTACATATATCTAGAATCTTGAAGATGGGAATGCTAATAATGGATTGATGGGATGCCCAATATCGAGAGTGTACAAGTGAAGGTTAGATAACACACAAATGAGAATATGGAGTGCCGCTTGAAATCACGACTATACAATGATGCAGGAGGTATCGACATAGCTTACACAAATGACTGTGGAGTACGTCTATGCCTTGAGTCGACTATAAGCATTCAAACTCATCGGCAACAACCATTAGTTTATAAGCATTCAAACTTATCGGCTACAACCATTAGTTTCATAAAAATGTCGTAGCCTCCATCTCATTTATGGAGACATTTTCATAATCGTCTTCCCTATGGGCCGCTCCACTCAGGTTCGGGCCTCTGTTACAAATATCACAAATTCAATATTAGAGGGAAGTCATATTCGGACATATTAAGAAACCGCAATCAAAGTCTATGCCGTCAAAATCAAAGATTACAGATAGGCAAATTTAGGATTAACGACAATGATTAATATTTATCTAAAGAGGATTAATTTAGAGTAAGAAGTCACAGACACTACTGTTCAAAGGGATGCACCCTTGTATCTAGGCATAAGATATAAAGGCAATATGAAGGAAAGAGGAGGTGGGCATGAGAATAGAATTATCTTTTCAGAATTAGAAACGATAATTTATTATCAACTGCAAGATAGCGACATATATTCAAGAGGGATAAAAGTGAATTATTTCTAAATACTATTAGCCCCAAATCAACCAGAAGGCATTGATCTCATTAATGGAGAGGGTAACAATTGACATTGGCGATTATATGGGTAACTAAATAAATGAAGTCAAACAAACATCAACAATTAGTTTGAAGGGGAAATAGGTGAATGCCTTTAAAAATTGATGACATCTCCTTTCCAGAAAACGTTGCTCTTGAGGTAGGGTCATGTCTCATGACCATCGCGGGAATACAAGAAGTCAAGTCAAAAAAAGGAATAGCTGGATAGAGAGATACTCCTGTAATAGGCAGGTCCTCTAAATCGAAGAACTAGGTCAATGCATACCCTTGAAAGGAAACTAGAGCTTATCATTAAAGTTAACAGTTGTATTTCTACCCGAGTATCCTGAAGTAGAAGACTAAGAAACAATCATTGAGACAAATACATGGGGGAGACCTTACAATGATTTCAGGTGAGACTACTCACTTAGCTTTAATATTTAGTTGTCCTCAATTTGACATAACGATGATGCATGAACCTTGTATGCCCAACTGATCTATGTATTATTAAAAATAATTGATATGCTTTATTCATTGGAATGCACATAGTCCCCTTTGATGTGTTGGAACCATTCCTTCTTTATCAAATCTGGACATAGACTCATTATACTGGAAATTGGCATTGAACTTAGGCGAACTATGTAGTCCTTGACTGATCAGAGGCCAAATGGTTTATCTTCTATAGATATGGCTTTAATGATGATAAATCTGCATTTATATTTGATTTTTGCAAATATTGGACTTGCAGGATGTATTGAATTGCAAAAGAACATAATGAACATGTAGACATGAATATTTCTCAATTTAGTTTTGTATTCTGATAAACCTTTATATTAGGACTCAAGGAATTGTTTGATCATATTAAATACTCTTATTAAAATGTGTAAATACAAATGAAGTACTAATGATTGCATATCGATTGTCTGAATTGTGTTTGTAATCTCGCCAGGAGAGCTGAGTCATAACTTAAGTGGTTCGTCTAAAAACCTCACCCAGATTTCGCCCCACAGGCCCAAAGCAAGGGTTGGGCAGTTTGCCCCACATGCCCATAGCAAGGGTTGGGTAGTTTGCCCCACATGCCGCCCATTGCAAGGGTTGGGTCATGGAGGGGCGAGGGTTCCACCTAGGCATTCTGCCCCACAGGCCCGAGATACGGGTTGGGCATTGGAAGGTGGTAGACCGTAGGCCCTTAAGGGTTCCCCTCTCTTGATGGGCTGAGTGACTCTTCTTATGTTTTGCAATCTGCATTTGTGATTATGTCTTATTTGGGATATTAGATATTAATGCTAACAGATATGTTGTTAACATGTTGAATACAAGACACAAATTTAGGATTATTGAATCTAGGAGGACATTCTTTTGGAAAGAAGAAACCTTAAACCTAATCAACAAGCAAATCTTAGGGCAAGACAGGTAAGGGACACTACACTGATGGATATAGACCTTAATGGTCAACTGTTTGTTGGAGTGAAAAGACACTGAGAGGGAGCGGGGCGGGGGGGGCTGAATCAGTGTCATTAACCGTTTTGACAAATTTTACTAAAACTGAAATAAATCCAGTGTATGCTCTCATTTATTAATGATAAGCTCATTCATGTATTGAATGCAATCACATAAACTGAAATGAGAATAGTGAAACATAGCATTTTAAAGCATTCATGCACTGAATCAAATGAACCACAGATACTCAAATAAACACAAGATATGCTGAGTGGAAAACCCTCCTGGGGTAGAAAAACCACTCCTTAACCTGCTGCCTTTTTTAGGCTTTCATTTCAATAATCATTTTTGACAATGCCTCATAGGCTGTTTTCTGAGCACCAACTCAAGGAGCACCAACCCCTTTTAGAAACACCAATTTCAAGGAGCACTAACCCTTTTTCTATTTTCAGTAAATCATACAATGTTACATAGGATCTCTCTGTTTCCCTGATTTCAGTCAAGTGCCTCTTGATAGAGAATGTTTACAATTCTCAAATGTCAAGAATGACATTTCAGAATTCCACCCATTGTCAAGCCTTAAGACAGCTTGAGGAAATATCTCATATATTTTATTTTCAATCTCAATGCTCAAATTCTCCTTAATACATTCACAGTGACATGTTCTCACACTGTTTTTCACATACTGTCACATGCATATTTCATTGTTCTTTTCACACAGTTGACTCTCTCTTTCAATTTTTTCAGCAAAAAATAATACCACTATTTCTCATGCAATTTTTCATAATACATCTCTACTTTTTTCTCTTTTTGTTTTTTAGTAATATTAAAGCCCTAATCTCTCTGTTTTCTTCATTTTAAAAATTTCATCATTACACACATTTTCCGGTTACAACAGTATCTTGTGTTTCAAAAACAAAACAGAGGTGATCATCGGGTTACCAACTTCCAGTCGAGCAACCTTGCCAGGTATTGCAGAGTTCCTAAGGGAAGGATCTTTTCTCTAGACAAGAAAAGAAAAGCAGTATGGAAATATAGAAATGTGACTAAACCCTATCCTGTCAAGCAGCCTGCACAGGCAGAGCTTAACCAAACAACATCAATGCATGTATATAATTCATGAATAATAACCATTGAAACTGCTGCAAAGTGAAGTAACTGAAAAATCTTATATTGTGCAACTGAAACCTCATAAAAAATGCACCCTAAGAACAGTTACCCACGACTCCAAGTGAGAAGATGAGAAGATTTTGCAGGTATCATGATTACCCACAACCTAAAAATACCATTTCTTAATGCAGAAGCAGATTTAATTTTGATAAAATAAATCAATATGCATTTATGAGAATATGAAATTGACATGCAAAAATTCTGACCACGAAGAGAATAAACCTATTTTCCATTCTTCCATTTAGAAGTAAACACATATCTTCTATTATCTTTGCCAGTAGAGGTAATGGTTCTTCAAACGAGTTGTAAAGATGAATACCTGAGAATAATGAGGGAGATATTGTCATGAAAGTATTTACTAGATTTGTAGTGAGAGAAATGACCAAGACTCCTTCCAATCTTGAGCCTTCACCCAACGACAGGACGTTGACACAACCATCGACCATTGTAATGGTCTTCTGACTTTCCCCATATGCTGTCCAAGATCAGAAAGACAACAACAAACACAGTGAAACGATTGTGAGTAGGTTTCCATGGTGGCGGCTGAGTTAGGTTTCCAAACCCACAAACAAGTGAAACAAAAGATTGACCTAAAATTCCTTAGCAAACAAAAGATCGATGACTATTCAAATGTTGATAATCTTTGAAGTCCGAAAGGACTAACATAGTAATTCAAAGACTCATTATTCCTTTTGAAGTCCGCGGCCTGTTCAAAGACAATCATGCCGACCAAAAATCTTTCTCATTATCAACTATTGACCAAGTGATAAAGCATGTGTAATATTGCCTTAATAATGCCTTGCATTATTTCACATAAAGTGTCGAGTGCTTTAGACTTAATGTCCCCAAGTAACAAGACCAAGTCACTTCCAATGTGACCATTAAAATAATCAAAAACATTATACCTGCTGTCGGCCTTAAGGCCTAGAATCATTATCAACCATTAGATCCGATTCTAATACAAATAAAAGATCAATTTGAATACCTTTACCCAAGGTCGATTGCCACCTTATAATGCCACTTAAACTCAATGTATCCAAGGCTTTTTGAACTGAAATAGAGGCTGATTTCATGCTATGTTCAGTATGCCATTCACCCAAGCCAAATACCAAAAACCATATGCCCATGACACAATATCTTATGACATATGCCCAAACCATTATCAATTGGTTAAGGAAACTCAATAGGGTTTTCTTAAAAGTGAAAGCCAACTGCATCTTATAAACCCAAGCATCAAGAACTAGAGAGCATTACCTGAATGAGGATAGAGTAATATGACTTTGAAGAGGATCAAAACCATTGTCAATTTCATGATGCTAGAAATTGATCAAGCCAAAACATATAAACCTGTAGATCATTGAATAAGCTAGTATCATGTAATCAAGTGAATTATTATAGCTCAAAATGTCAAAACAAAAACATGTCACCGGATCAATGGAACATAAACCTTTAACCAAAATTTCTTAACCGAGATCTGCACATGGAGTCAAGGGATCAGTGCCACTAAAAATAATATCATAAATGAAGTAAATATGCCGATCAAAATCGAAGCAGTTTCAACTTAGTAAACAATCACCAAGATGCTAGACTGTAACACATATTGTCATCAAGGACAAATTAGCAAAATAAAGATTCAACAAACTCGCCCTTTGTCCTTGATGGCAAAAACTGAGCCACCAAGCCAAAATAATGAATCGGAACCAAATGCTCTTAATTCTCCCCCTTTTTGTCACAAGGATAAAGGGAAGCCACAATAATGAACCAGAATCAAGAAGCTGGAGATATAGCAATGGAGCAGCAAAGTATGAGCTGCAAGGAGAGCTAACCAGCTCCCCCTATCACCAAGATAGAGTATTTATGATAGCAAAGATTGGGAGACAACTCCCAATCTAGACCGAAGTCTTTCAAATACTTCTTTAGCCAACGGTTTCGTAAAAATGTCAGCAACCTGTGCTTGTGTAGGAACATATTGCACAAAAACCTCGTTAGCCAACACCTTTTCACGAAGAAAATGAAACTTAATAGCGATGTGTTTAGTGCGACAGTGCATAACAGGATTTTTTGAGATATTGATTGCACTAGTATTATCACACATGATAGAAACAGGTTTAGGGATTTCAATACCCATGTCAGATAATGTCTGTGACATCCAGATTACTTGAGTGCAGCAAGAGGTAGCAACAATGTATTCTGCTTTAGCAATGGAGAGTGAAATATATTCTTGTTTTTTGCTGTGCCATGCCACTAATCGATCACCAAGAGAGAAAGCAGCACCACTGGTGCTTTTCCTATCATCCAGACAACCAACCCAGTCAGAATCAGTATATGCAATTAATGAGAAATCATTGCTTCTGGGATACCAGAGTCCATAATCAATAGTGCCTCGAACATATTTAAGAATCCTTCTAACATCATTAATGTGAGATTCCTTAGGAGATGACTGAAATCGAGCAACCATGCATACAACTTGCATTATGTCAGGTCTTGCGACTGTTAGATATAATAGGCTGCCTATCATTGACCTATAGTCAGTTGGATTGACAACAGGAGAATCATCAACCTTGTTGAGTTTACAACCGGTAGCCATTGGAGTGCTAACTGGATGACATTCATCCATTTGAAATTTCTTTAACATTTCTCTTGCATATTTTGTTTGAGAGAGAAAAATACTAGTTTCAAGTTGAGAGATTTGAAGACCTAAAAAGAAGGATAGTTCTCCCAACATGGACATTTCAAACTCAGATTCCATAATCTGTGAGAACTTTTGACTCAAAGCAATATTGTTGCAGCTAAAGATAGTATCATCAACATAGATTTCAACAACTAAAATATCAGAACCTTCAATCTTAACATAAAGATTGCTGTCTACACCTCCTCTAGTAAAGACTTTTGACAGTAAGTGATTGTCTTGTCTGGAGTACCAGGCTCTAAGAGCTTGTTTTAGGCCATATAAAGCCTTTTTCAGCCTGTAAACATAATTGGGCTTGTTTTTGCAAGTAAACCCTTTAGGCTGTTCTATGTAAATTTCTTCCTTTAAATAACTATTCAGAAAAGCAGTTTTGACATCCATTTGATATACAGTAAATTTTTGAAAACATAATAGGCCAAGAAAATTCTAATGGATTCAAGTCTAGCTACAGGTGCAAAGGTTTCACCAAAGTCAATACCTTCTTGCTGAGCATATCCTTTGCAGACATATCTAGCCTTGTTGCGAACAACATGGCCGTTTTCATCATGTTTGTTTCTGAATATCTATTTACCTCCTATGACATTTTTGTCATCTGGTCTTGGGACTAGCTCCCAAGTTTGATTTTTCTCAATTTGATCAATTTCATCCTGCATTGCATTAAACCAACATTCATCAGTTAGAGCATCATCAAAGTTTTTGGGCTCAAACTGTGTGATTAAACATAAAGCAGTAAGCTCAGCTATGCGAGCTTTTTCATCATAGTTGACAGTTCTTTTCCTTGTTTGAACTCTTGCAGATTTATCTCCAATAATCAGATCTTTAGGATGGTTTCTAGCAAGAGATTTTGAAGGAGTTTTAGTTACACATATTTCAGAGCTGGTTTCAGCATCTTCAGATTTTGCTTCAGCTAGTTTAGGACTTGCTGATTCTGTTTCAGGCTTTGCAGTTTCAAAGCCTTCTGAGTTTATATCAAGTTCAAATTCTTCCTCCTCATCATCTTGCATAGGTTCAGCATCTAAAAGCAGATTTTCATCAAATTTGACATTGACAGATTCAATAACCTTATTCAACCTATTATTAAAGCATTTATAGGCTTTGTTGTGAGTAGAGTATCCTAAAAGGATACCTTCATCAGACTTAGATTGAAAACTACCTAAGTTATCATCATCTCTTTTGATAAAACATTTGTAGCCAAATATTCTGAAATATTTAATTGAGGCAGATTTACCATACCACAGTTCATATGGAGTGAAATTGGATTTCACTCTAATCTGGACTCTATTCAAAATATAGACAACTGTATGAACAACTTCTTTCCAGTACATGTTTGGCAGATTTGCTTCATTCAAACAGAGTTCTTGCCATTTCTTTTACAGTCCTGTTTTTTCTCTCAACAACCCCGTTCTGTTGGGGTGTTTTGGCAGCAACATATTGTCTTTTTATGCCATGTCTATCACAGTAGTCTATGAATTCTTGTGAGGTGAATTCACCACCTTTGTCAGATCTTAGACATTTCAATTTTAAATCTGACTCCCTTTCTACCATTTTTCTAAAAATTTTAAAACGTTCAAAAATTTCAGATTTATGCTTGAGAAAAGTAACCCATACCATACGAGAGTAGTCATCAACAAATAGCATGAAATATTTCTCACTATTGATAAATCTAGTCCTTGTAGGACCACATAAGTCAGTATGAACAAGTTGCAGAGGTCTAGTAGAAGAATGTTCTTTAGATTTAAAGCTTACCCTTGTTTGCTTTCCTTTGAGACATTCTTTACAGACTGCATTATCAGGTTTTCTCAAAATAGGCATACCTCTTACATTTTGATTCTTACTAATTCTAACCATATTGTCAAAATTAATATGACCTAGTCTCTTGTGCCACAACCAACTTTTTTCAACATGAATCATTAAGCACATACTTTGATTGTTTTCATTTCAAGATGTGTCAAGTAAATTGTAGACATTTCCCTTAGTCCTTCCAGCAACAATAACTTTTCCAAACTTATTTTTAATTTCACATCTTTGTGAAGTGAATAGGATTTGATAGCCATTGTCACAGATTTGACTGACACTCAAAAGGTTGTTCATTAATCCTTCTACGTAATACACATTGTAAATAGGAGTGTCTTCATTTAGAAAAAGTGAACCTCTACCTTTGATTTGAATTCCCGAGTTATCTCCAAACTTCACATATCCACCTACATAGTCTTCAAGATTAGTGAATTTTTCTTTGTCATCAGTCATGTAGTTTGAACAACCACTGTCCAGGACCCATAAGTCCTTTTTCTTGGAGTGGAAGGCAATTTGAACTAACATAGTTTGTTTTATGTTGTTGACAGCTTTGGGTTTCCAGACCTTTTTAGTTTTTTGCTGTTTATTTTGCTGATCAGCATTACATTGCTTAGCAGAATGACCCATGGACTTGCATGTGAAACATCTAATCTGTCTTGCAAAGCCAAGATTTTGCCTATAACCAAATCTAGGTGTTCTAGGATTTATAAATCTGCAAAAGCTCACCTTGTGACCAAATTTGTTGCAAAAATAACAATACCCATAAAAGAAAGGGTTAGAATTATATGCCATTCTATTACTCCTAAAAGGATGAACATGATCCTTATCAGAATCAGGATGTTTGGGTTCAACACTTTTGTTTCCAACAACAACATTATCCTTTGCACTATCATTTGAACATTCACCTTTCACAAAACCAATACCTGTTTTGTCCTTGTTCAGTTTTTGTTTACTGAGCATGTCATTTAGTTTAAGAGTACTCTCATATTTCTCAATGGTCTTCCTGAGATCTACAATCTCATGTTCAAGTTTTTGAATTTCTCGATCTTTAAAGCTTATGCTAATACAAAGACAATATTCAACTCTCTTGGATTCTTCAAGTTGAGTTTTTAATGAGACTACCTCAAGATTTGTGAGTTGCTCTTGTGCAAGATCTTGAGCAGAATTTTATTCTTGAGCACGCATTTGTCTTATAAGTTTCCTTAGCTTTTTTAGAGCACATTTCAGTTCACCTTCAAGGTCTACTTTGCCTTCTTCAACATCATTGTTGTTGGTTTCTTCTTGCCGAGTGATTTCAGCCATGAATAGATTTTCATCCTCTTCATCTAAAGAATCTTCAGATTTAGAGTCTGTTTCATTTTTGCTGAACAAACTTTTCTTCTTTTTGAAGTAGAATTTTTGTTTAGGTCTATAGGGCTTTTTCTTAGCCAATTTTTCAGATTTGTCGTTATCACTATTTGGATCAACATAGGGGCACTTTGCAGCGAAGTGGCCTATTTTGCCACAGTTAAAGCATTTGAAGAGAAGTTTTCCCTTATACTTTCCATAGCCCTTTTTGAGCTTCCTCACAAAGTTGGATTCTTTGGAATCAGAAAATTCTGATTCAATGAGCTCATCCTTTTCTTTCCTTTCAACATTAAGTGCAGTTTCTTTTGCAGAGGTATTGTTTTTACTGATCCTCATTGCATAGGCAGTCAGAGTGCCTTGTAGGCTATCAATGGTAAGCTGGGTAAAGTGTTTCTTCTCTTCTAGAGTCGACCTTAACATCAAATTTTGTTGGTAAGGTTCTAATGATCTTAGTTACAACATCAAATTCCTTAACTTCTTCTCCTAGACCCTTCATGGCATTGCCAATTTCATCAACTCTCAAAAAGTAATCAGCTACTTTTTCATTGTCCCTCATTTTTATTTCTTCAAACTGGTGTTTTAGAGTGAGGACTTTAGATTGTTTTACTTTTTCATTCCCTTGATAGATAGTTTCAAGTTTAACCCATATTTCCCTAGCAGAGCTGTAGTGCATGACTTTAATAAAGGCATCTTTAGTCAGTGCACACAGAAGAGCATGTTTTGCTCTTGCATTGGTTTCATATCTTTTCTTTTCATTTGAAGTAGTAAGCAGAGTAGCTGGTACAGTGTACCCAGTCAATACTATGCTCCAGACATCGAGGTCAATAGAAGTTAAATAAGTTTCCATTCTGATTTTCCATAATACATAATCAGTTCCATTAAATAATGGAGCTCTAGTCATGGATGTGCCTTCTTGAGCTTGAGACATTTTGAATAGACTCCAAGGCCAGAATCAATCCTAGGTTGGAAAGACCTATCAGAGGACCCTAGGCTCTGATACCAATTGTTGGAGTGAAAAGACACTGAGAGGGGGGCGGGGAAGGGGGTGAATCAGTTCATTAACCGTTTTGACAAATTTTACTAAAACTGAAATAAACCAAGTGTATGCTCTCATTTATCAATGATAAACTCATTCATGTATTGAATGCAATCATATAAACTAAAATGAGAATAGTTAAACATAGCATTTTAAAGCATTCATGCACTGAATCAAATGAACCACAGATACTCAAATAAACACAAGATATGCCGAGTGAAAAACTTTCTTGGGGTAGAAAAACCACTCCTTAACCTGCTGCATTTTTCAGGCTTTCATTTCAATAATCATTTTTGACAATGCTTCATAGGCTGTTTTCTGAGCACCAACTCAAGGAGCACCGACCCCTCTTTTAGAGACACCAATTTCAAGGAGCACCAACCCCTTTTCTGTTTTCAGTAAATCATACAATGTTACAAAGGATCTCTCTGTTTGCCTGATTTCAGTCAAGTGCCTCTTGACAGACAATGTTTACAATTCTCAAATGTTAAGAATGACACTTCAGAATTCCACCCATTGTCAAGCCTTAAGACAGCTTGAGGAAATATCTCATATATTTTATTTTCAATCTCAATGCTCAAATTCTCCTTAATACATTCACAGTGATATGTTCTCACAATGTTTTTCACGTACTGTCACATACATATTTCATTGTTCTTTTCACACAGTTGACTAAAATAATACCACTATTTCTCATGCAATTTTTCATAGTACATCTCTACTTTTTTCTCTTTTTGTTTTTCAGTAATATTAAAGCCCTAATCTCTCTGTTTTCTTCATTTTACAAATTTTATCATTACACATTTTCCGGTTACAATAGTATCTTGTGTTTCAAAAACAAAACAGAGGTGATCATTAGGTTACCAACTTCCAGTCGAGCAACCTTGCCAGGTATTGCAGAGTTCCTAAGAGAAGGATCTTTTCTCCAAACAAGAATAGAAAAGCAGTATGCAAATATAGAAATGTGACTGAACCTTATCCTGTCAAGCAGCCTGCACAGGCAGAGCTTAACCAAACAGCATCAAAGCATGTATATAATTCATGAATAATAACCACTGAAACTACTGCAAAGTGAAGTAATTGAAAAACCTTATATTGTGCAACTGAAACCTCAAAAAAAATGCACCCTAAGAATAGTTACCCATGACTCTAGGTGAGAAGATGAGAAGATTTTGCAGGTATCATGATTACCCACAACCTAAAAATACCATTCCTTAATGCAGGAGCAGATTTAATTTTGATAAAATAAATCAATATGCATTTATGAGAATATGAAATCGACATGCAAAAATTCTGACCACGAAGAGAATAAACCTATTTTCCATTCTTCCATTTAGAAGTAAACACATATCTTCTATTATCTTTTCGAGTAGAGGTAACAGTTCTTCAAACCAGTTGTAAAGATGAATACCTGAGAATAATGATGGAGATACTATCATGAAAGTATTTACCAGATCTGTAGTGAGAGAAACGACCAATAATCCTTCCAATCTCGAGCTTTCACCCAACGACAGGAAGCTAACACAACCATCGACCATTGTAATGGTCTTCCAACTTTGCCCATACGCTGTCCAAGATCAGAAAGCCAACAACAAACACAGTGAAAGGGCTGTGAGTGGGTTTCCATGGTGGCGGCCGAGGTAGGTTTCCAAACCCACGAACAAGTGAAACAAAAGATTGACCTAAAATTCTTTAGCAAACAAAAGATCGATGACTATTCAAATGTTGATAATCTTTGAAGTCCGAAAGGACTAACATAGTAATTCAAAGACTCATTATTCCTTTTGAAGTTTGCGGCCTGTTCAAAGACAATCATGCGGACCAAAAATCTTTCTCATTATCAACTATTGACCAAGTGATAAAGCATGTGTAATATCGACTTAATAATGCCTTGCATTATTTCACATAAAGTGTCGAGTGCTTTAGACTTAATGTCCCCAAGTAACAAGACCAAGTCACTTCCAATGTGACCATAAAAATAATCAAAAACATTATACCTGCTGTCGGCCTTGAGGCCTAGAATCATTATCAACCATTAGACCCGATTCTAATACAAATAAAAGATCAATTTGAATACCTTTACCCAAGGTCGATTGTCACCTTATAATGCCACTTAAACTCAATGTATCAAAGGCTTTTTGAATTGAAATAGAGGCTGATTTCATGCTATGCTCACTATGCTATTTACCCAAGCCAAATACCAAAAACCATATGCCCATGACACAATATCTTATGACATATGCCCAAACCATTATCAATTGGTTAAGGAAACCCGATATAGGGTTTTCTTAAAAGTGAAAGCCAACTGCATCTTATAAACCCAAGCATCAAGAACTAGAGAGCATTACCTGAATGAGGATAGAGTAATATGACTCTGAAGAGGATCAAAACCATTGTCAATTTCATGATGCTAGAAACTGATGAAGCCAAAACATATAAACCTGTAGATCATTGAATAAGCCAGTATCATGGAATCAAGTGAATTGCTATAGCTCAAAATGTCAAAACAAAAACATGTCACTTGATCAATGGAACATAAACCTTTAACCAAAATTCCTTAACCGAGATCTGCACATGGAGTCAAGGGATCAGTGCCACTAAAAATAATATCATAAATGAAGTAAATATGCCGATCAAAATTGAAGCAGTTTCAACTGAGTAAACAATCACCAAGATGCCAGACTGTAACACATATTGTCATCAAGGACAAATTAGCAAAAGAGAGATTCAACACTGTTTACTTTGACTAATAGGAGATTGGGGGAGCATCTTATTTAGGCTAAGCGTGATAGATTCCTTATATCTTCTAAATGGGATATTGTAAACAATACTAAATTCTTTGCTCTCCCTAGGGTTGGTTCAAACCATAACCCCCTACTCATGTGGGAGGAAAGAAATTGCAAGGGCCCTTATCAATTTAAATATGAGATCATGTGGGCTACTCTTCGAGAATTTAGAGAATGCATTGCTTCTTGATGGAACACCCTCATTCAGGGGTTTGCTATGTTTAGTTTGGCTCAAAAATTGTCCATCATTAAAATAAGGTTAAATCTTGGAACAAATTCTCATTTGGCAATGTTTTTGAGAAAAAAAAAACTTTCTAACAAGCTGTTGGATGTACTTCTCTTTTGGAGAATGATTTGATTAAAGAATGAAAAATCTTGATGAGGAAGGAGGAGATATTTTGGAAACAAATATCCAGAATTCAATGGTTAAAGGAAGGGGATAGGAATACTTATTTTATCAACCTACCCTACGACATAGAAAGAGGCATACTATTTATAGGCTTATTGATGAGGGAGGTTGTGAGGTTAATTATGATGATTAGGTGGGTTTGGTTGCGAACAAGTACTTTGAGTCTTTGTTATTAGAACAACTCTCAACTCTCCTCTTACTCTAGCTGAAAAACTGTTGGATTGCATTCCCCCCTTACTCTTGGAAGAGGATAATCTTGCCCTCACTAAACTTGTCATGGAAGAGGAAGTCAAAATAGTGGTTTTTTCTATTGGAGCCTATAAGGCTTCAAGCTTAGATAGATTTCCCCCTACTTTTTTTAGGATTTCTGGGAGATTGTTGGAAACATGTCATGGATGTTGCTAGAGACTTTGTTAGAACTGGGAGAATGCTGAAACAACTCAATAACACTTTTGTTGCCTTGGTCCCTAAGATAGTTGATCTTGTTTCTATGGGGGATTTCAGACTTATTAGCCTTTGCAATACAAACTATAAGGTCTTCTCCAAGTTTTTTGTGTCTAGAATCCAACCTTTGCTGGACAAGCTGATATCTAATTGCTAGAAAGGATTTGTTCTAGGAAGGAAGATTTTAGATGCCATCAAGACCGCTCATGAAATCATACATTCTATGGATAGGAGTCACACAGAAGGTATGGTATTTAAGTTTGATATCTCTAAAGCTTATGATAGGGTCTCTTGGGAATTCCTATTCAAGGTTCTTGAGAAGTTTGGTTTCTAGGATAAAGTTATTAGATTGATACGAGAGTGTATTGCTATTGTCAAATTCTCAGTTCTGGTTAATGGCATTCCTTGTGGCTTCTTTAATTCATGTATGAGACTAAGGCAGGGTGATCCCTTGTCCCCTTATCTGTTCATCTTGATGGCAGAGGTAATTGGGAGGAATATAATAAATATAACTAGGTTAGGAGAGCTGAAAGGTTTTAGAGCTGCCACCTCAATCCAACTGTTTGCTGTTCAACAATTTGTTGATGACACAATTCTTTTTGGAAGTGCTTCTGTCTTGGAGGCTAGGAAATGGAAATAGTTCTTGGAGGACTATTCTGCTACTGTTGGTCAAAGTATCAATTATGAGAAAAGACATTTATTTCTTCAATACCTCCAATGAACTACAATGGAAAATAAAAAATATTTTGTGATGTACTTGTGCTCAACTCCAACCACTAATCTAGGACTCCCTTTGATAGTTAAACATGTCACCCCGACCTTTTGGAACTCGGTGTTGGAAAGAATCCAAAGGAAACTTGTTGGATGGAAGGGTAAACTTTTAACTCATGTGTTTAGCAGAAAAATTTGAATAAATCCAGAGAAAGCTTTGTTTGGAGTGGGGTTGAGGAAAAGAAAAGAATTGCACTTATAAGCTGGGACAATGTTTGTTGTTATTGATGTCAAAGCAAATGAACGAGATTATTGTCATTGATGTCAAAGCAAATGGATGAGTTTGTCATTGATGTGAAATGAGATCTATGTCAAAGGAAAATTAAGGAGTCAAAGGAGAGAATTGTCATAGAAGAGGAAAATCACCAAAGGCCACTAATAGCAATTCAAGGTAATCATTATGTTGAAAAATGTGCCTCAATTTATTGGCTTGGACCTCTGTTAAAGGCTTGACGAATTTATGCCCTTATTGCTTTACTGCGGTGTTCTCTTTTGGTTGGCTTGACCCTTTGGTCGTTGAGACTTTGTCTGATCGGCGAGGCGCCAAGGGTTGTCACAGTGATGGGCCGATGGGCGTGGAGTTGGCGGATTGTTTGCTGGCCTCGGCTTGATCGGTAGAGCAGTCGTTTATCGGTGGAAGGAAATGCTTTGTCTCGCCGATGTGCCAATGCCTTGCATCAACGGCTGCTATCGGCTTCATTCGACGGTGCTGGCTGCTTTTCGTGGCATCCGAAGGCAAGTACCGTTGTTAACCTTTTCGCCAAGCGGAATCGCCTGTGCGCATGACGCGTGGCGGCTTGTCAAAGTGGTGAGCGCAGCGAAGAGATGGTGGGTCTTGTGTTGCTTTATGCGAAGTTCTTGTCCATCCATGGACACTTGTCTGCGCCTCTGGAGTTCCTTGAGGAATCTAGTGGATGCTGCTAGAGATTCCCCGAAGGAGCTCCAGTGTCTTCCACATAGGCCAAGCGGAGTGCGTGAGCGATTGGACACGTGGCAATCTCAAAAGCTCGTTCCGGGCGGGCTCATGGGAATCTTGGAGATTCCCTCCTGGATGCCTCGAAACCTCCTGAGTAGCAGACGTGTCGCTTTTGGGACCTGATAGAGTTGGCAGTTGGTGTTTTGGCGATAGCGGATTATTGCCGGCCTGAAATGTGATGCAATTGTTAGCGATTGCGAATCGAAGCTCGATGACTGTTGACCGATCACTGCTCTGTCAAGCGGCGGAACGAATAGCAGTGCGACATGTGGTGATTTCTCATTGGTTGATTTTGCATTGTTGTTGCAAAACAACATTTATTGCCGAAAGCTGGATTGGTGAAAAGCGAATTATTATGCAGTCTTTTGTGATCGGATTTTGGCAATTGGCAGTTATCGAATTGTATTTTCTCTGCAACCAATTTATTGTGGGGGTGGCTCGATGCAGGTTTGCAGGTGGATCCAATCTGAGGTCAATTTGGCATGTCAGCAAAGAACTGAATTTAATGCACCCTAATTGGTGGTTGTATAGAGACTTGTAATAGTCGGTCTTGACTTAAGTCGAACAATCTCAGGAAATATAGAATATTGAAAAAGAGGTTGTGGTCGAGTTTTTTGTATTTGCTGTATGCTGGAATAGCATTGTAATAGTGGGTGCATAAAAAATCAAGTGCTGCTATGAGCTAACTATCAGAAAGTGAGGACTGTAACTTTGTATGTAATCGTTTGCTTACTATAATACAAAGTGTCTTTCTCTTGGTGTGGTGGGTTTTTTCCTGAAAAGGTTTTCCCACATAAATCGGGTGTTATCTCTGTAATCTTTTTATTTCTCTTACTCTTGTTACCTTGCATATGTTCATCTTAAGTGTTTTAATGTTTTAAAACTGGTCTTTGCACGTCTCCTCTTTGGTTTTAGCGTTAGGAAAGCGTTTCTGCACCTTTTCTTTTCCTTACAAGTGGTATTAGAGCCTAGCCAGTTGTGTTATCCTTGTTAGAAGGGCTGGTTTTTTGTGCTAATATTGTTCCAGTGGGAGTCTTGCAAAGTTAGAACTTAGTTCTGTCTAAGATGGCGAGTACATCAGGAAGAGTTGATATTGAGAAATTCAATGGCGGCAACTTTGAGTTGTGGAAACTCAAAGTGGAAGACCTGTTAGTGGATAGAGACCTCTGGGTAGCAGTGTCTGGAACTATGCCACAAGGTATGAAGCAAGAAGAATGGGACCTCGCAGATAGAAAAGCGAGAGGTCTGATAAGACTTTGTCTGGCCGATTCTGTACTGCTGAATCTCCATGAGGAGAAGTCTGCAGCTTCGTTATGGAAGAAGCTTGGCGATATTTATCAAGGAAAGTCTCTGGTAAATAAGTTATTTCTAAGGAAGAAGTTGTATTCCTTGAAGATGGAAGAAGGTGCATCTGTTACTGACCATTTGAACTCGTTTAATATGAGTGTTGCTCAGTTGGCGTCTGTGGGTGTAAAGATTGAGGAGGAGGATCGATGCATGCTCCTGTTATGTTCGTTACCTAACACTTGGGATCATCTGGTGATGGCTATTGGAAGTACGACTACTACTTTCAAGATGGAAGATGTGGTTGCTTCGTTGCTGTCTGAAGAGATGCTGAGGAAGTCTTTTGAGATGGCCAAAGAGGCCCTTGCTGTCCGAGGTAGATCGAAGGAGAAAGGCAAGAATGACAAGAAGTCCAAATTTAAATCTGTAGGCAGATTGAAGTCTCTTGGTAAAAATTCCAAGGTGAAATGCTAGAATTGTGGGCAGCCTGGTCATATCCGAAAGGATTGCAAGGAGAAGAAGAAGAAGAGTAACTCATCTGACTATGACTCTTCTTAGAGTGATGCAAATGCCTTCATTACAGTTTTGGCAACTCAGGTATCAGATGATGTTTGGCTGGTTGACTCGGGTGCATTCTTTCACATGACATCTCATAGAAAATGGTTCACTAAGTAAGAGAAGTATGATGGTGGAAAGGTGTACCTAGCAAGTGATTCAACGTTGGAGATTGTTGACTGAAGTAGAGTCAGAATTCAGTTTCCTGACGGGAGAGTCAAAGGTATTGGTGGCGTACTGCATATGCCAGGTTTGACTCAAAATTTATTTTCTGTCAGTTAGCTAAATGATGCTGGTGTAGAAGTTTCTTTCTCGAGTAAAGGATGTAAGATGGCTAGAGGTGCAATGGTGCTGGCTAAGGGTGTACGTATTGGCACTCTATACAAGCTAGATGCACGTCCTGTTCAATGCAACGCCTTTGTAAAGTCAAACAAAGTTGTTCCTGTAGAGAAAGGTGAAACTCCCAGTAGAGAAGACCATGTTGTGGCATCATAGACTCGGTCACATAGGTGAGAAAGGTTTAAAAACCTTGAAAAATAAAAATCTTGTTGAAGGGCTTATAGATTGTAATCTTGAATTCGATTTCTGCGAACACTGCATTTATGGAAAGCAACAACGTGTTTCCTTTTCTTCGAGTTCTCATAAATCTTCTGGTGTACTGGACTATGTTCATTTTGATGTGTTTGGTCCAGTGAATGTTCCTTCATTATCGAAGTCTAGATATTATGTTTCTTTTATCGATGATTATTCGAGAAGGGCATTTATATACTTTCTTAAAAAAAAATTAGAAGTGTTCAGTCGTGTTAAAGAGTTTAAAAACTTGGTAGAGAATTAGACTAGAAGGAAAATAAAATGTTTGAGGACGGATAATGGCGGTGAGTTTTGTTTTGCAGATTTCGATAGATACTATAAGGACCATGGGATTAAAAGGCATAAGATTACACCTTATACTCCACAATAGAATGGAGTTGCTAAAAGGTTGAACAGGACATTGATAGAAAAGGCAAAGAGTATGTTGAGTAGTGCTGGTCTGGAGCAGATGTTTTGGGCTGAGGCCGTGGCTACAACATGTTACTTGGTAAATCGTTCTCCTTGTTCTGCTCTTGTTGATAAGACACTTTTGGAAGCGTGGTCTGGTAAGAAGCCCTCTCTGAGACATGTACGTGTCTTTGGCTGTGAGGCATATGCATATGTGCCAAATGAGAAAAGATCTAAGTTGGAGAACAAAGTTGTTAAATGTATCTTCATTGGCTATGGTGTTGGTGTAAAGGGATACAAGCTTTGGAATCCTGATACTAAGAAGGTTTTGTATAGCAGAAGTGTAATATTTCGTGAGCTGAAACCTTCTACAACTGATCCACAGCTAGAGACAGGTTAAAGAGAAAAGAAGAATGATGCAGTTGAGATTCCTCAAACTCCAGAAAAGGGAGAACTGCATGGTGTACCTGAAACTGAGGAGAGCTCTAGCAGCTCTGAGAGTTCTGAAGATGAAGAACCACAACCTCAACTAGTGAGAAGGTCTACACATCAAAAACAACCACCTGACAGGTATGGTTTCTCCATTTTGGATTCAAACTGTGCCTATGCTTTAATTACTAGCATTGAGGAGCCTAGGACTATTAAAGAGGCAATTATTATGCCCGATGCAAATTCTTGGTTGGAAGCCATGAATGAAGAAATGGGATCATTGGAAAAGAATGAAACCTGGGATTTGGTACCTTTGCCTGAAGGAAGAAAGCCTGTTGGTTGTAAATGGGTATTTAAGAAGACTGGTCTTGAGGGCAGTGCTAAGAAGTATAAATCAAGGTTGGTTGCAAAGGGGTATTCCCAGGTAGAGGGAATTGATTATGGAGAATTTTTTTCCCTTGTAGCTAAGCTGACATCTATTAGATTTCTGCTATCACTTGCAGCTGCGTATGACTTAGAGATCGAGTAGATGGATGTGAAAACAACGTTTCTCCATGGAGAGCTGGAAGAAGAAATTTACATGTCCCAGCCTGAGCATTTCGTTGAAAAAGGTAAAGATAGCTTGGTTTGCAAATTAAAGAATTCTTTGTATGGTTTGAAACAGTCTCCTAGAATGTGGTACCAAAAGTTTGACATCTTTGTGTTGTCTATGGGATTTGTGAGATCAAAATTTGATCATTGTGTGTATTTTAAGACTGAAAATGATCATGTGCTTATTATTACCCTGTACGTGGGCGATATGTTGTTCATAGGAAATAGTAAGTCTATGATTTCTGATCTTAAATCTCAGTTGTTTGCAAAGTTCGAAATGAAAGATCTGGGTACAACAAGGTATATTCTGGGGATGGAGATAACGAGGGACAAAAAAGGCAGAAAACTTTGGGTCAACCAAAGTAAGAACATCAACACTGTTCTGGAGAGATTTGATATGAGTGATTGCAAGCAGCTAATTGTTCCAGTTACCCAAGGAACAAAACTATCTATTGAAGACTGTCCAAAATTATCTATTGAGATGGAGGACATGACCAGAGTGCCTTATGCAAGTGCTGTTGGCAGTTTAATGTATGCGATGGTCTGTACAAGGCCAGACATTGTCCAAGCAGTGGGAGTACTCAGTCGATTTATGGAAAATCCAGGAAGGAAGCATTGGGATGTTGTAAAGAGAGTGTTTAGGTATCTGAGAGGTACCTCAGAATGTGCTCTATGTTACCATGGCAATTTGGTTGCATCACAAAGAACTCTCAGCATTTGTGGGTATGTGGATTCTGATTGGGCAGGGGAAATTGATAGCAGAAGATCCACCAGTGGATACACTTTCATGTTAAATGGTGGTGCAATCAGTTGGATGAACAAGCGACAAGCTGTAGTCGCTTTGTCCACGACAAAGGCAGAATACATGGCAGCGACTCACGCCTGCAAAGAAGCTGTTTGGCTCAACCGCTTATGTTCTGATATTGGTTTTAATGCAGGGCAGATCACTATTTTCTGTGATAGTCAGAGTGCCATTTGTTTGGCGAAAAGTCCAACTTTCCATGCTAGGACGAAGCATATCGATGTGCAGTATCACTTCGTGAGAGATATGGTAGAGGATGGAAAGGTTTCTTTGGAAAAGGTGGATGCTCTGAAAAATGTTGCTGATGCATTGACAAAGCCAGTAAGCACGGACAAGTTTAGATGGTGTGCAAGTTCAATGGGCCATGGGGCTTATGATCGCAAATGAATTCGAAGTCTGGAGGAAGCCAGTAAGTCTTCGTCAAGTGGGAGCTTGTTGAAAAATGTGCTTCAATTTACTGGCTTGGACCTTTGTTAAAGGCTTGACGAATTTATGCCCTTATCGCTTTACTGCGGTGTTCTCTTTTGGTTGGCTTGACCCTTTGGTCACTGAGACTTTGTCTGATCGGCGAGGCTCCGAGGGTTGTCACAGCGATGGGCCGACGGGCGTGGAGTTGGCGGATTGTTTGCTTGCCTTGGCTTGATCAGTAGAGCAGTCGTCTATTGGCCGAAGGAAATGCTCTGTCTTGTTGATGTGATGATGCCTTGCATCAACGGCTGCTATCGCTTCATTTGACGATGCTAGCTGCTTTCCGCGACATCCGAAGGCAAGTATTGTTGTTAACCTTTTCGCCGAGTGGAATCGTCTGTGCGCATGATGCATGGCGGCTTGTCAAAGTGGTTAGCGCAGCAAAGAGATGGTGGGCCTCGAGTTGCTTTATGCGAAGTTCTTTTCCGGCCGTGGACACTTGTCTGCGCCTCAGGAGTTATCTAGGGAATCTAGTGGATGCTGCTAGAGATTCCCCAAAGGAGCTCTAGTGGCTTCCACGTATGCCAAGCGGAGTGCGTGAGCGGTGGACACGTGGCAGCCTTGGAAACTCGTTCCGAGCGGGCTCATGGGAATCTTGGAGATTCCCTCCTGGATGCCCCGAAATCTCCTGAGCGGTAGACGCGTGGCTTGTGGGACTAGATAGAGTTGGCGGTCGGTGTTTTGGCGATAGCGGATTATTGCTGGCCCGAAATGTGATGCAACTGTTAGCAATGGTGAATCGGAGCCCGATGATTGTTGACCGATCACTACTCGGTCAAGCGAAGGAACAAATAGCAGTGCGACATGTGGCGATTTCTCATCGGTTGTTTTTGCATCGTTGTTGCAAAACAACATTTATTGCCGGAAGCTGGATTGGTGAAAAGTGAATTATTATGCAATCTTTTGTGATCGGATTTTGGCGAGCAGAGCTCGAATTGTATTTTCTTTGCAACAAATTTATTGCGGGGGTGGCTCGATGCAGGTTTGCAAGTGGATCCGATCTGAGATCAATTTGGCATGTCAGTGAATAACTGAATTTAATGCACCCTAATTGGTGGTTGTATAGAGACTTGTAATAGTCGGTCTCGACTTAAGTCGAACAATCTCAGAAAAAGTAGAATATTGAAAAAGAGGTTGTGGTCGAGTTTTTTGTATTCGCTATATGCTAGAATAGCATTGTAATAGTAAGTGCATGAAAACTCAAGTGCTGTTGTGAGCTAACTATCGGAAAGTGAGGACTGTAACTTTGTATGTAATCGTTTGCTTAGTGTAATACAAAGTGTCTTTCTCTTGGTGTGGTGGGTTTTTTCCCGAAAGGGTTTTCCCACGTAAATCGGGTGTTATCTCTGTAATCTTTTTGTTTCTCTTACTTTTGTTACCCTGCATGTGTTCATCTTAAGTGTTTTAATCTTTTAAGACTGGTCTTTGCACGTCTCCTCTGTGGTTTTAGCGTTAGGAAAGTGTTTCCGCACCTTTGCTTTTCCTTACACTTTAAGATCATTAATGGGCCGATCCATGAGATTGTATTCTTCCTATGAACTTGCTGGTCAACCATAGTTTGATACAAGCTAAAAGGCATATACATAAGTTTATTATTAAGGAGGCTGACCTCCTTTGGATATGACAATGAAACTCATATAAATCAATGATAAGATAATCACCCAAAGAAGTGAAGTGTGAAGGATTAATAAACAGCGATGATGAGGAGTAATGAAGTGCAGATTTAAAGAAGCGATCATTAACAAGGCTGTGTTAATGATAAAGAGACAACGATAATATTGTTTGAAGAGTGAAGAAGGCAGCAATTGTGATAAAAAAAGTGCAGCGACTGTGTTAAATAGAAGACAGTAATAATATATTAATAGAAGGTGGTGATTTATATGACAGTGATTGCCATGTCTTTATGAGCAATGAATACTATGTTAAAGGCAGTGGTTAATATTCATTTAAGGGAGTGATTTATATTATGAAGAGCAGCGCTGTTACATACGACAAAGTCAGCAATCTCACATTATTGATGGGGAGCGATTAGTAAGTGAAAAGGTGGAAAATATTCTTATTAACAAAGGGCAGCGATCTATAATGGAAGGGTGCTTCTCTTGTAAAGAATGCATCCATTATGAAAAGGTATCTCTTTTCATTTAGAGACGAAGATATGAAATGAAGGTTGTGTAATGAGAAGAGATGTGTGAGAGTGAGGAATAAAAGAAGATAAAAAACACACATTCAGATCTGCATATGAGGAATTAGAAGAAGATTATTACAAGAGCGTTAATGCAGATATAAAGGCGAAGATTGTGCAGTCATAAAAGAGGAATTTATGGCAGATCTATAGACGAGAACATACAGATTTGAAGGGGTGTATAAGTGGATAATGAAACATCATTTATAAGGCAGATTGAATGAAGAAGATATGCGTATGGGAGATTAAATAGAACATATATGAAGATCATTCAATGTTGAAAAGATGAGAAGAGTATAAGGTGAGAACATAAAAGCATAAAGTAAATTTATGTTATGGTATATGAGAAGAGGGGAATCATGGAATGAATAAATGAAGGGAATAAAATAAGTTCATCCGGTGAAGAAGCAACATTGTGAAGGTGATATCAAATTGGAGAGGTTGGTGCCTCATAGCGAAGAGATTGGAGTCTCTTATTGAGTTGGTGCTCAGTTGTGGGGATTGGTGTCTCCAGTGGGTTGGTGCTCGCAAATTGTATAAGAGGAGATTGGTGTTTCCTGTAGGTTGGTGCCCTACAAAGATTGTAAACGAGATTTATATAAAAGCAATATTTTGCCGTGGATTTCTCTTGTAAGGGTTTCCATGTAAATCTTGTGTTCTTGAGCCGCATAATTGTTAGAACTTATGTGAATGATATTGTGCAATTGATATTGTTATGGTTGCTAAGTTTTAAAAAGTAAAAGATTATATGATACTGATTCACCCCCCCTCAGTATAATCGTGTGCTCATTATGTTTGCCTCTTGAAATTGCACGAAGATATGGGATTTAAAAATTTCGATTGACTCATAAAGCCTTAATGGCTAGAGTAGTTTGGAGCTTAATTAAGGACAACAAGGATTGGGGCCTGTTAATGAAAGCCAAATATTTAAAGTTAAACAATACTTTAGAGAATATGTTCCATTATGAAGTTGAGGTCTCAAAAGGGTTTGTGATCTGGAATAATGTTCTCAAAATCAGGAGCCTCTTACAAAAAAGAATTAAATGGAAAATTGGAAATGGCAGAAAGATTAGTTTTTAGGATGATATCTAGATGCTTCAACAACCCTTAAGTAGTCACCAAACCTACAGGAGATTGGCAGCCCATGCTAGTAACTTCTTTGGTCCTTTGATTGGTGACTATATCTTGAACAATGGAATAATCAATCCGTGGAAAAATCTGTCTGATTGCTGCACTAGTCAGAATGATTTGGTCATTGTTGCTAGGGACCTTCAAAGGAAGCTACCGGACCTCTGAATTCCCGTTTTCCCCAAAGAGGATGAAATAATCTAGGCCCAAAATAATAAAGGCTTTTTCACTGTCAAATCTGCATATAGTCTGTTGTTAGACCCCACCATTGGAACTAGATTCTGTGAAATAATTTGGAACCATAAGCTAATTCCCAAAGTCAACTTCTTTTGGTGGATTGCTGCCCACAACAAAACATTCACGCTAGACAACTTACAAAAGAGAGTTTTTTTACTCTCCCAACATTTGTACTTTTTGCCTGAAGGAAGAAGAATCAATGCCCCATCTGTTTTTCCATTGTGAGTTTGCTAGAGCTGTTTGGGAAAGGTGAATGCAGATATTTGAATTGTGCTGGGTTATAAACGAGAACATGTCCTCCTTTGTTAAACACTAGTTTTCCTCCTCTCATCCTATTATCTAGGAGCTTTGGAATCAAACCCCTCCACATCTTGTGTGGAGCCTTTGGAAAGAAAGGAATAATTGAATCTTCAGGGATTCAACTAAGAATACTAAGGTCTTCTTTGCCTTTCCAAAACTCCTCATTGAGAATGTTTCTATTTGTAAACTGAAAGTCCTTGAAGTTCTTCCTACCTCAATGGAACTAACCATAGCTAAGAATTGGGCCATCACAATGGATATCAACAAGGTGGAAAAAACTAAAAGGATAGCTCGCTAGAATACCTTTTTGAAACCCCCCTTGCTGGTTGGAGTAAATTGAACTTTGACAGTGCTACAAAAGGGAATCCGGGACTTGCTAGTGGGGGTGGTGTTCTAAGATCTCACAAGGGTGACTTTATTGCTGCCTATTTAGGTGGATTGGGTGTGAAATCTAATAATGAGGCTGAGGCATTCGCCTTGTTGTGAGGAGTCAAATTGGCTATGTCTTTAGGTATCCAAAAATTGCAAATAGAGGGGGATTCCAAGCTTATAATTGATTCAACTTTAGGCAAAGTGGTCCTTGCTTGGAATCTCTCTAATATTATATTGGATATCCAAGGTTTCATCAACAATCTTGAGGAGTATGAACCCCTCCACATAAACAGGAAGGGAACCAAGTGGCTGGTGGCATGGCTAACTTGGGTATAAGTTTGAATTCATTGAGGTGTTGGAGAAGTCTTGGGAATCTCTCCGAACCTATTCCCTCACTTCTTCATAGGAACCTAGTGCTTTTGAAATACGGTGCCTAATGAAGATAACGATTATGAAAACCAAGAAGATTATGATTAAGATAATGTTTTTGATTAGATAAGCAGGGGTTTGAAAGGGCCTTGACCCTTGTACAATAGAAAGATAGAACATGAAGCGCAACCAACAACAACAAACAGCAAAAAATCCAGACAACCGAAGACACAACAAGACTCACGGACCTACCAACCCACCTAAATCATGGTGGTTTAAAAAAGTGTTCCAAAGAGCTTTGTTTTAACTCAAAACAAGGGTCCTTCTCCTCAAAACTAACTCTTTTGGAATAAGGCATGCAAACAGGACCATCCCCCATCCTCAATGCATTCATAGAAGAGCACTCTTTAAGATTAGCTTTCAGCACTTCTTGGAAGTCCTCAGTAGAAAGCTGATTATCCAACTTCTTCCCCGTAGGAGTAAAAGAGTCATCCTTAGCAACTGGCTGATTGTCTTTCTTCTTCCAAACAAAGTGATATTTCTTATTCTTGTGACAAGTAGTGGAAGAATGACCCACTTTACCACAAGAAAGATAGATAACAGGGGATTCTTCAAAGTCCAATTGCTGAACCCAGACACCAAGTTTGGAGGGCAAGGTAACTTGAGTGGGCAGCTTCAGATTTTTCTCCACAAACACAAAATCTAGCATATAATAACCGCTTTTTAAACTTAGTGATATTATCAGTAGCATTGTATTGCCCAAAAGAGTTAGCAATAAGTATGAAAATCTTTTCATTCTAGAATTCCAAGAGAAGCCCATGCAAACGGACCCAAACATGAAACTTGAAGGATTCAATCATACGATTGAAACTCGGTGAGCAGCTTTGAAGAATTAAACCGTTTAACCCCAAAAACCAAGGGCCATCGATCAAGATCTTAGAATAATCCTCTTGACAAGAAAAGGAAAAAAGGAAAAAGCCATTCAACATTGCAAAAACCTCTACCTTGCCACAAAGCTCTTCCAAATTCGTGAAATCCATCTGTGAACAGTGTCAATGTTGGGGCAATTGCCACATGATTAAGACAATGTTGCCATGGTATAGTTTTGTGATTATCACGTGCTATTGCTCCAATTTTTTGAGGAGTGTAAGTTCGAATTTACTTCTTTTTCCTACTATTTCCTTGACTAATGACGTGGTGTATGGCGGATGGTTTATTAAGTTGATGAGGCTAAGGGTTCGAGAAGTTGGTCGGATGAGGTGGACATCGAAGTACAACCTTGGTTCGACACCTTGCGAGAGTGATTAGCACCTTAGTACTACCATTTATTTGAATCTGTGGAAGCTGAGTTTGGTTCATCAAAATCATATGCTTGAGGGGTGGGATTTTGATGATTTTGCTTTCATCATTAAAGTTGTTCTAACATGCTGGTTTAGTCAAGATTTCATTTGGCTATAGAACTCTTTGGACTGTTGCAATAGCATAATGTCTTTGTTGAATTTTTTGTTCGCTCTGCCTCTTCTCAAGCTTGTCAATTGTTGTGTTATAATGGGGGGTGATAGGGTTTGTTTAGAGCCCGACTCCTGTGACGAAGTGAAGAAGGATGGTACCCTTTGGTATATTTGCAGTGAGGGTAGCCTTGTTTTGTATCTTGAATGGCTGAATGGGTATGACAAAAATTTGTCAAAAATCTTGGGATTGGATAAATGTTCAGGAGGTGGGAGGGGTGAGTTTTGAAGTTATTGAGGAGGTTATCAACAAAGCTACTGGGATGAGCTGCCATGGGAAAAAGGTTCGATGATAGAGAAAGACTCTTTACATTGAAAGTATGGAAAAATTCTTCAGAGAGGGCGAAGAACATGTTAAATCTTGGGTTTGATTGCCAAAAGATTCCACGGCCATGGGACTCGGTATGTAGGGTTCTCATAAAATATTTTACCCTTGAAGGACAGTTCAAGTGTTACTACCACTACCACTTTGCCCTGTTGAATCATTTTCGGCATAAAATCTCAATGAGCTTTCCATTTTTTCTTCTCACTTCTTTGGAAAACTCAATTATAAAAGCTAGGGCTTTTCACTCCAAAAACCCCAATAAGCCGGTCATTCCATTACACCAGGGTCTAATTATATGCCTCTACTATTTTCACCTTGCCCAATTGAGTTAGCTTTGTGGAAAATTCCTCTCCTTGCCTTCTTGAGAATAAGGACAAAATCCCCTTACTTTTGTGGGGCTTTCGTCCCAACTCCTTTTGCTATGAATAAATCCAAGGGAAAAAAGGTGGTGGAAGGCTCTAGTAAATCTAAAACCAAAATGATTGTATAGGCTAAATTTCCTAAAATGTTCAATTCCCCTTCCATTAACCTTGAAACTAAAACCAAGACCCAAGATGAGGCGGTGGTTGGGCTATGCTATCTCAAACTTAGCTCCCCTGCCAAACATGATTCTAACAAGGGTTCGGTGAAAAGAAATGAGGAAGGAGAGTGAAACAAAATGAAAGGTAAAATAGTTAAATATTTCGATCACTTAGAGGGTAAGAAAGTGCATGAGGGGTCAAGCCAATTTGCTGGCATGGCCTTGTTCACCCTGATGAAAAACAACCTCGAATGGTGGAGCAAAAGGATAAGGGAATGTCCTAGAAACAGGATATAAAAGGCATGAGTGTCAAATGATGAACTAGACTAGCTATGGTGCAACAACCTAACGTGAAGGACATTGAAATACCCAATGACTCCTAGCAGGAGGATGATAGTTTTGAAGGTGAAGAAAAAACTATTAATAGCTCTTCCGAGCCTTCCCTCCCCTGTGATATGAAGGCAATGGCTTGTTCAATGAAATGAATATGCTTGAATTTGACTAAGAGATTGAGGACTAACCTAAGGTCCCCTATACTGTGACAGAGATTGAGGATTCGCCCAAGGCCCCCTATATTGTGATTGAGGATTCCCCTTAATCCCTTGCTACGAATCAAGAACAAGGTGAGATTTGTACTCAAACTGCTAAGGAGGTGGAGATGATGAAGGCCAAAATGGAAGAAATGGAGAAAAACATGAAGATTATGATAAGGTTCAGCACCAAAATTGTGCGCAGGTCTGCCACCACCCTCTCGGTTTTGGAGGACTTGGAGCTGAAGAAGCATGGGACTTGGGACTTTGGGAAGTATGATGATATGTACAAATTCCTCATTGAGGATTGGGGACATCTATCCCCTTAAGTTGTTTTTTGTTTTCTTGATGTTTTTTGATTAAGTTTCACTTTAACTTTGATACTTTAGTTAATCTGTTAATGTGCTGTTTCTGCCCATTCTTGGGCTGATTTTGTTTAGGGTTCAAGACCTCGGTTTCTTGCTTAACTTAATAAAAAACATATATATTTATATTTTATAATTGTTGTTATTTCTAAATTAATTTAGAAAATTGTTTTAAATATACTTTTTATTTTTTGTTTTTATAAATTATGTTTTGTGTTTCACAAACTTAATTTGTGTGCTTATTTATTCATGTGCGATAATTTTTTATAATAAATTTAAATTTTTGAAAATGTATATGTTTATAAAAGCTGTTCCTTATATGCAACCTCTAAATATTTTGTTTCTAGTCACATTACCGTTGCTGTTGTGGTTTCTGTTTCTCGTTTCTGGTAACATTGTAGGTAAAAGTAATACCATGCTGATGCCATCCAAAAGCAAATGCCATCCAAACACCAAATTGCAAGAAAATCTCCTTTAAGCAGTGACACATGGGAAAAGATGGGTGACTTTCAACAAAGAGATTTTTTAATGATGTGTTGACCTGATAAGAGACATTGATATACAAGTGAAATAAAATTAAAGGAAAGACAAAAAATGTTCCCTTCAGCACCTTATTTGGTTATATTTTACCAAGTTCTGGCATGTTTTGTTATACATTAGTTTCCCCTCCCTAGTTTTGTTTAAACTTGCATTAAAGGATAATGGCTTATTTTTCATATTTACAAATTGCTTTTACGAGGATCTGAAGAAAGGACTAGTTTTTGTAGTTAGGATAGTTGTAAAAGGTGAAGTGAGTCCCCTTTTAACATTGTTTTGTGAGACTTATGACTCATAAATTCTTGCTAAATGAAAATAAAGCAGGCACGCAACTTTGGGACCTGTGTAGTCATTACTATAAGTATCTATTGAAAGGTACTGAAATTGTGTTTGAATGCTGGTTCAATGTCTAGATGCAAATGATATTCTGATTAATATCTGTCATGGCTACTTTCCATGAAAAATTTGGTGGTTTAACATAAGTACATATTTGCTTAGTAAGTAGATTTTATGAATTTAATAATTAAGTGCCTTTTACTGTGCATGCATGCTTTTCTTGCCACTTTATGGTCCTAAAGCGATGTATTGGATTGTAAAATATAGTGAGATATTATGGGCTGCTGAGACTGAATAGCATGTAGCCCAAGTTGGTAGGAAAGTGTTAAAACTTAAAACTAAAAGTTCATGTGCCTCTGTGTGTGAGTGTGCATTTGTTCTTACCCTATTGCTTTCCTTTTGTTTTGTGAGTTTAAAGTTTAAAGATACACCTCCAGTAGTTATCGTAATGAGCTGCATACCATAGTATTTCTCTGACTATTATAACTAATATTTTTTTTTAGTTGTTGGTAAGCATACAAGTTCGATGTTCAGTTTCTAAGACAAGCAACATGTGAAACAATCAAGCCTTACTAATCTATTAGCTGTGAATTGTGTTCTAGCCATAGATATTACAAAAAAAATACTAAACATGCTTTGCCTTACACAATTATACTTGTTTCTAAGAGGTTGGTCATTGCATAACTGGT
This sequence comes from Sequoiadendron giganteum, assembly GCA_007115665.2. Lineage (NCBI taxonomy): Eukaryota > Viridiplantae > Streptophyta > Pinopsida > Cupressales > Cupressaceae > Sequoiadendron > Sequoiadendron giganteum. Next base: position 484,724,895 of record CM021109.1, on the reverse strand, counting down.
GATGTGCTCATCTCCAAAATGTCACTTCACTTTGGTTCTGACATAGTCACTTATGTATTTTTTGTGCCTCTTTGAGCTGCACCAAATGACATTTGGAGCACAACTTTGTTTTAACGAGATTAGGAAGATAGCTTACAAGATAATTGAGAAAGCCTTTCAATGTAACAGTAAACCTTTCAAAGAGAATGATAGATATTAAATACACAAGCAAATTCATTTTTCTCTTGCCCCAGTTTTATATATCAGCTGCACTTTGCACATCTCAACATACTAAAAGTCCACTTTGCACTCAATGTGCTAAAAGTCCTCATTATCCAGTTTGAGAGAAAAATGATTTAGTCCTATGCGTCAAGTTGTTGTCAATTCACACCTAGTAGTTGATTACTTTTAGATACCTCCTAACAGTAACCTTGTGAGCATATTGTGGGGCAAGCTTTTCCACTTTTCAAACTCCTAATTGCATCCAACACTGGAAGAAGTCCTTTCTGAGTGCTGTTGCCATGAAAGGGGGTTTTTCTTCTTGTCTTTAATTAGGTTTGATCTTCTAAATTTTGCTTTGAAAATCTGCTTGTAAAAAAAGTAGATACCGATACATCAAGTTCAAAAATATGCCATTTTTTGCTAGAGTGATACAGGAGAAACAACTGTATTAAAATTTGAAAGAAATGGCTTTAAAGCCACAAGTATTAATTGAATCATAAAATTTAGAAAATCTTCTTGTCATGGGCAACTTTGGAGAATGTGAAGATATAATACTTGTTCACGAGAACATCAATACAATTTTGTGGTACACATGGATGTTGGGTTGCCTGTAAAACTAGTGCTTTTTATCATCTGCTATTGGAATGCATCTCTAAATAGTTTTGATGATGCACACATATTCTGCTTATGTTAATTGTTATTCCTACGACTAATTATTACATAAGATTCTTTGCACAAGGAATTCTTCTTGTCTTTATGGCATTTATTTGGTCTTTGCTCATTTTTTTGTATTTGGATTCACTCATACAGCCCTTGGCATTGATCTGTGGAGCTTGTGGCACTGAGAAATCAAGGGAGTCTCAAACTTGGGCGTGCAAGACATGTACATTGGAAAATCCGGCCAACTTAGATAGGTGTTCTGCATGTGATCAATGGCGATACTCATATGGTCCACCAGTGGCTTTGCATGGACCCTATGTGGGAACCTAAAAGTGACTTTCATGTGCTAGCTAGGACAAGAATTGTATGCTCCAGAATCATGAACTTAATGATTGCAAGAGATATATGTTTGATTCTATATAAAAAATAATGTAATTGATTGCCTATTTTTACTATGCAGCTTTTGTTGAGTTCTGCTAAAAAATATATGTGACACTGAAGTGTGGCAATGTGTATTGCGTATTTAGTATCACTTGGACTGACTGAAGTTAAGATCAACACAAGACCAACGTTCTGGCACAGGATTTCATGCTTGGAGTTCAGGAAGCAATGTTGGGGGCTCTGCCATAGATTCAACTTTGCTTATTATGACGAGGGACTTAATTGTTCATTTCGATATATGGAATTCATCTCTGATGACTAGATAATTTCAGAAAATGCATATCATCTTTCAGGAATTAAGCATTAAAGTGTACACTTTCATATTGTTATCAATCCATCCCGTTACATCCCAGGGCTTCTTGAACTTAGGATTCAATTTGCTTAGTATGAGAGGGATTTAACTGGTCATTTCAATTCATGGAAATCATGTCTGATGAACTAGATTTAGTTGATCATTTCAGTACATGCAAATCATTTTTTGATGAGTAAAGTGTTACGGTCTTCACTTTCATTTTGCTATGAACTTATCCCATGATGTACCAGGGATTCATGAACTTTGAAATAATTTTTACAGAGGTGATCCACAATCTTCAGAAGTAGTTGCAACTGTTGGAAGGCAAATTCACATTTCTTCTGATGGTAATCAAGGTCCAGACCCATGCAGTTAAAACTAAGTTAATTGGTCTTAAATCCTAATTTCTCTACATTGTCTTCAGTCTTGCTATACTAATACTAGCTAAGTCTCTGTAAATTGATAAATCTTTGCTTGTATGCTCTTCTGTTAACACGGGAGTGGTATGATGGTAATCTCAAATCTATAGGAAATAGTGACTCTAGTTTTCAAGATATCTTTGAAGCAGCCTTGGATTGGATTAACTGGTGGTAATCTTTTCAGTCCATATCAATATAAATATAAAAGAACTGTGCTTATAATTGCTATAAAGCAATGTATCTTTTGAGCACTGCCTACATTATATTTTTTTGTTCTGTTTACAAATAATAAATTTCACTTGTTGGGGAGCACAGGCAGAGTCTTTCTATTTGAATGTCTCCCTTAAAAGCTCAATATCATGAATAATTTGTTAGTGGAATTTAATTGGTTAGATTTCATGCTACCCCTCCCCAAGGATTCTGTTTTTGTTAATAAATTGGTATGCCTCCACAATGAGATGTGAGACTTTCCATGTAAATTCTTTTGTTTTTGGATCAGTATAAGAAAATATAAGAGTGGGATGATTATGCATTAGTTTAATTTAATTTAATTTCATTGAAAATATATTTTTCACCTAGTTGTTATACGATTTTGACGTGTGATTTCCAACTAAATATCTAATTTGGTTTCTTGATTTAGGTTTATATATACAATGGAATTGATTAATGTAAAAATCATCTCTTATGTGTTGTTTTGTAGGCCTTGGTTAACTTGTAGTTGTTAATTTGTGTATTTATTGGAATTAATATTATGTTCTATGGATGATTACAATTAGCACAATAATAGATGAACATGCCAATTCAGTAATAGCGACAAGGTCTTTGGTCTTCAGTTAAAAATACAAATATAGCGACATAACCATTGTTATAGAACTATTTATTGTTGGTTGTTGAACAATCGAGGTGTCCAGTATTTTTATATTATTTGTTGTTGCAAAACTTGTTTTGGATAAGCTTTATATGCCAACAATATCAAAGACTAGGCTTACGTAACTTAAAGTGAGCATCTTAATTAATGGAGCTTACTTTTAATTACTATGATGTGTTGGTCTACTAATAAATTCTATTTTGTTTTAAATTATAATATTGGGGATCAATTATAGGGCCTTATCCCAAGTAAAAACATATACTATTATATAGGTAATATACTTGTATAACAAACCATGCAAGAGTGATAGACACACAACAAAAGATACCTTATCAAATTATTAGATCACAAAACCATTAATTACACGTTATACTAAATACTCCATATCTAGTGCAAAACATACACACCAAAAAACAATCAAGATTGCACAATGTGCTACAAATAGCCATACTACATCATAATATGCTAGGGAAGCTTAAAACTAACAATCTAACCATAACAAGACAAAACCACAACAATGGACCTAGATATCCGACCATAACAAGACAAAAATGCAACAACGGACCTAGATATAAAAGTAAAACTATTATAATTTTGAAACCACTCACCATGACACCCCCAATGCCACTAGGTATAGTCCTTCATTACTCACTTTCTCTACTATGTTCGGGACACCATTGTTCAAAATTGGAACCACATAGACCTTTAGTGAAGATATTGATGAAGCAACCTCTAGATTGAAAAACATACTACCATCAATGAGCTCAAGACTCTTTATCAACCTTGTTAATTTATCATTCTAAAAAATTGGCAAAGAATATGCACATACTCTCAAATAACCCTTTGTGACACAATGTTATTAGGGGTCATATCCTTAATAACATTTATATAAAAATGTGCTCGGGTGGGAGAAAAAACGCGAGCGTCTCTGCTGTGGTTCGGTCCGTTGGGAGGCCTGTGGTGATGGGTGCTGTGGCTTCCGCGGCTGACTGCGTGTTCCCAGTTGGGGTGGTTGGGGACGTTGTCGGTTCCCGTGGTGTTCCTCACTCTGCCTCCTCCCTGTGCCCTGCTGTTCATTGAGCTTTGGTTCAGGACTCTTTGGCGCCCCTGACTGCCTTTGCATCTTGTGTTGCCCCTGATGTCTCTGTTCCTTCCCTGTCCTTGGCGCCGATGCTTGGTGTTGACGGGATTGGGGGCTCTACTCTTGCCTCTCGTCCTCCTGTTGCTGGGTGTCCTACAGGGATGGTAAATACTGTTGCTCAGGTGGGTGCGACTAGTGATGACGGGTTTGGGGGCTTTGCTCCTGCCTCTTGTCCTCCTGCTCCTGTGGGGAAGGTAAATTCTTTTGCTGATGTTGCTCGGGTGGCTGCTCGGTCCCCTTCTCATAGACCTCTTCTCTGTGCTTGGGACTCTCCTATGGTAGTGTGTGGGCCAGAGATTGTTGAAAATGAAGAGTATTACTCGAAAACAAGGGTGGTCTGCAGATTCAATGGCCTGTGGCCATCCCTCCTGGATCTCCACGATTGGGTTGTGGCTTCTTGGAAGCCCTTGGTTGCTGGGGAAATCAAACTCTACCCTAGCGCTAGGGGCCTTTTCATCGCAACCTTTGGCTCCTCGATTGAACGTGAATGTGTTCTAGACAGAGGGTGGATGTGGGGTATTCATTCTTTGACCATAAGGCCTTGGTCTCGTTCTTTCAACCTCCTCACGAAGCAGTTGAACACCAGACCTGTCTGCGTCTGTCTGCCGAACCTTCCTCTGTAGTTTTGGGAGGAATCATGCTTCGAGGCCATTGGCAATTCCATTGGTCGTTTCCTAATGGTGGATTCAACAACCAGGGAGTTTGGGCATACTACAGTCGCACAGATGCTTGTTGATCTTGACTTCTCCAAGCCTCTCCATGGTGATGTTGTTTTGCTGGTGGAGGACAGATCGTGGAAGCAACTCCTTGACTATGAGGGTCTCCCCTTTCGGTGTCGGAGGTGTTTTTCGGTGGGTCATCTGGCCTTTGCTTGTCCTCTTGCCCGTCGCAAGGGCGCTGCGACTTGGTGGAAGGATGCTCTCTTGGATCACCTCACGGTGGGCTCTCCTTCGGTTGCTTCTTCGTTAGGGGTTGTTGAACATACTTCTGATCCTCTATCGGGCTTACCTTCAGTGGATCCTCTTTTGGAGCGTTCTGGTGAGGCTGGTATGACTGTGCTTGTCCAGTCCGTTGACGCTGGTAATTCTGTGATGATATGTTCTGTTGACGCTGTTGTCTCTGTTTGCCCTCTGTTGGATGCCTCTGTTGTCCCTTTGGATGTTTCGTGCTTAGGTGCTCCACCTCCCTTGCTTGGTGGTTCTCCTGTGGTGCTTGGGGTGGATCCGCTCCTTTCCCCGGTGGTTCTTGACTCCAGGCCTCCTTGGTCGGTTGTCCTTCGGAAGAAGAAGGCCCCTGTTGCTGCTTCTCGGCCCCAGACTTGTGGTGCCAGCCTCGACCCCTATGTTTCTGGGTTTGTTTAATTTCTTTGGGTTTCTACAGCTGTCTGTCAGCTGTTGCTGGTTCTTCCTCTAGTTCAAGATTCTTCTTGAACTATGTTTTCTTTGGCCTTTGAGCCTTGTGTAAAGGGTTCAACACCCTGTAAATGCTGCTTAACTTTTCAAAAACATTTATATATTGTCATGATATAAGGTTATAAAACCTTATATATTATATGCTTATTAAGCAGTTGTCATTTGAAATAATTATAATCTAATAACTATTAGATTATTGATTATTTACGAATGGTGGTTGTTGAATAGGTGTGACTAATACCCCTTCAAGTATTATCTTACACTTTCTCCTATATTTAAGGAGGTTCTCATTTGAGAGATATTGAATTTGGATATTTTATAGTGAGAGAACCTCTCACTATAATATAGAGAAGAGTGTGCCTATGTTCGGTCTATATTATAATAAACCATTTTTGTATCTGTTTTAATAAAATGATGCTTTATGGAGTTTTTTTACTTGAAAAAGTTTTTCACATGTATATCTTATGTAATGTGTAAATTATTTGCTTGTATGTTTCTCATTTTATTTATATTCTATTCTATTTATAATGACTAGTATCCTAAGATCTCGATTCTAACATTGTGTCAGAGCAGGTTGAGTTATACTAATCTTTTTTTCAAGTTATGTCATTAAGTGGTTTCAAAATACTCCTAAAATCATGACACACCAATCTTTGTTACATGTGGAGGATAATAAACTGACCAATTAATGTGGTGTAGATTACTAAGAAGATGACCAATGCAGTATGTTAGAAACTAAGTATTGCTAAATTTATTCATTTTAAAAAATAAATGTTTTATTTGATTGCGATTTTTAGTCATTTAGTTTTATATTTATTACTAAAGGCCACTATAAAATCCTCACTATATTATAATACAATATTAGAAAAATAAATTCACTTAACACACTATTGCCTCTCTCCTAACATGTAAATTTTATAATGTAAGGTACACTTAGACAAGAGGATAAAAGTTATTTTAACCATTAAAAACTAAAAGGGTTCTATGAAACTTTTCCTTCAAGGAAAATTATACAAGCTCATTAATCACTAGTCATCCTAAAATACTTACATCAAATATTTCCAAGAATTAATGAGACAAAAAACACATACATAGACCTTTAGAGAAGTCTTTACAATTCTATATGTTCTGTTAAAAACTTGGTATTTTTCTTTAATATGATTCCCAAAGGTAATAATCAAAGAATAAAATGTTAAAAAAAGTGTAAACACCTAGTACCTTGGGTTCCATATTTTATGTTCTTTCATTTGATGAACTTGTTGTACTTAAAATTTCCACTTTGAATTCATGTGTAAGTAGCTTAGAATTTCATCAAATTTATTTTGTTTATTTCTTAGTTTTTCCCTATGGCTTCTCCTATTCCTCTCACTTCCCTTAATTCTCTTTTGTTGATCCCAAATTCTTCTCTTAGTTGATCTCTTCTACCCTCTTATTTTGGAAGATCCAATTAGAAATTTTAGTTAGATCCTTATCCTCTACCTATTGAATTCATATGGACATGCCCTCCCATTCTCCTACCTTTACAAGCTTCCTTAGTTCCTCCACTTTAGACATACATAGTGACAAGTTCTAGTGTTCTCATCATACCCTAAATATTCTCTTCTTATTCATAAGCTCTCATATTTAGACCATGATAGCCCTCCCAATTCTCCCACCTTAATTCTATCTTTTATAGATACATTTCCTAATGATAAGCATAAACTCCCTACTATTATTGTTTCTCATCCTACTTCCTCACCCAAAGGTTCTTATGTTTTTTTTGATGATCCATCATTTGGTAAATTTAATGATTCTTGTAGTAAGTAAATAATCCATGATCCATAGTATGATAATATATTTGATGATAATTCATCCCCTTTACTTTCTTCTACATCTTACTATTATTCTGTTTTTGAGACCTCCATAGATGTCCTCAACCTTGAATAATTTAGTCTATACACTACACACCTTTTATAAATTTCATAGGATGAACCACATTGTAACATTGACACATCTCCTTATCCTTCCTCTCCTACTCATTGTTGTCCTCTACTTAAGCCTTCCCTATTGATATAGATCAACTTCATCCCTTTTTGGAACTATGATTGTTCACTTCTATTATTCTTCCCCCACCTTATCCTTCCACCCCCTATGATGTCTTACATTTTCCTCCATCTCATTCCACACTTCATCTATTATGGATTCACTTTCCTACGAGTCATCATCTTTTCCATATACTCTTAGTATTGCAACATTTTAACTTACACTACATTAAACTGAGTGAAATATTTCTTCCTCCATCATACAAACTATTACCTATACCCTCCCCTTTACCACACATTTTGACTAAGCACGAGGAATTTAACACATGATAAAACGAAATTGATCTTTTTTAGCTAACACATTATATGCATGCCATTAGTTAATGCTAATACTACCACTTACACTCTCCACTTCATGGAATTAACAAATCGAGGAACTTCTTCATAATTTTTGAAGTATCCATCATTTATTCCACCCTCGATGATAACAAAAATTATATATATATATATATATATATACACATGTAATTTTAGATGTTTACTTTACCGTATATTTATAATATTTATTTCTTTAAATATTATCACAAATTGCAATAGAAGAATATTTAAACTATATTTATATATGTATATAAATACTCTTATTTATATATTATATAAATACCGATATGCCAAAAAAGCATTTCCTCACATGTCATAATACAATAAGAATTATACCAATTTAAATAAATAAAGAACATGCTTTCCTTTTAAGATAATATTCTATTGAATTATCATATACTAAACATAAAGAATGAGAAGTTAAAACAACATTCACGACATCACAATTCAAAAAACATGAACAATAAAAACACAATGATCAAACAATTGAAAACGAACATCCACATTCATTACAACCAAACATAAAATAGTGTGTATGTGTGTGAGTTCTTAGATTCATGGTGGTCTTGACATTCTTTCAAATTTTCTTCCCTCACTTTAGTGATGCTCTCCCTCGTTGTTCACAAGGGGTAAAAAGTATCTCTTGCATCCATCTGATTCAACCAACAAGGTAGTTAGTCCGATTATTGTGTTATCAAAATATAATATAATCATTGATTAACATTTCAAGATAATCAACTTCACATATAGAAACAATATCAAACTGATAATAAAGTGGAATCATCATAATATAAATATCTTTAAAACAAGTTTTGGCATCAAAATCAAAACACATCAAAATATAACATAATCTAGATGGCATTTTTTGAACATGTTCATAGGCGGGAGAAAAAATCGCGAACGACTCTGCTCTACAATGACTTGATGGGTTGGCTACGACTGTGGTTGGGGAGGTGGTCTCAGCTGGGGTTTGCGTGCGCTCAATTGGGGGATCCTCATCTGCTCTTGGCGATGTGGGCTTTGTCCCTGCTGGTCTGTGTGGGGATTCTCCCTCTGGTGTTCCGTCTGCAGTTCCGCACCTGGTTTTGGCTTGCTCTGCATCGGTTCCAACCTCCTCTGTGCATTGTGCGATGGGGTGTGGTGTCCCCGGTCTCCTTCCCACTGGGGGCTCCCGTCCTTCCCCTACCTTGGTGCCTGTAAATGGTCCTGTTGGTGGGTTTGCTGCCACTCGTCCTCCTGCTGCTGGGTGTTCTGCGGGGAAGGCAAAACCCTTTTATGAAGCTGCTAGGGTATGTGCTCGGTCTCCCCAGAGGTCTATTCCTTGTGCCTAGGACTCCCCTGTGGTGGTTTGTGGTCCAGAGATCGTAGAAAATGAGGAGTATTATCTGAAAACGGGTGTGGTTTGCAGATTCAATGGTCTATGGCCATCCCTCCCAGACCTCCATGATTGGGTGGAGGCTTCCTGGAAGCCTTTGGTTACTAGGGAAATTGAGCTCTACCCTAGCGCTAGGGGCTTTTTTATTGCTACCTTTGGCTCCCCTCGTGAGCGAAACTGTGTTCTGGACAGAGGATGGATGTGGGGTATTCATTCTCTATCCATCAGGCCCTGGTCTCGTTCTTTCAACCCCCTTACGAAGCCGTTGAACACCAAAACCTGTTTGGGTACGACTGCCAAACCTTCCTCTCCAGTTCTGGGAGGAATCATGCTTTGAGGCCATTGGCAATACCATTGGTCGATTCTTAATGGTGGATTCTACAACTAGGGAGTTTGGGCACACCATGTTCGCTCGGGTGTTAGTTGATCTGGACATCTCCAAACCTCTCCATGGGGATGTTGTTTTGCTGGTGGAGGACAAACCTTGGAAACAACTCTTAGAGACTATGGGGGTCTCCTCTTTTGGTGTAGGAGATGCTTTTCGATGGGTCATTTGGCCTCTGCTTGCCCTCATGCCCGCTGCAAGGGCATTGCGACTTGGTGGAAAGATGCTCTCCTGGATCACCTCACGGTGGGTTCTTCTTTGGAGGTTCCTTCTTTGGAGGTCGACCCTCATGTTGTTGCTCCTCTCCCAGACCTCTCTTCTGTGGAACCACCTTTGGACCGTTATGTTGACACTGTTGTGCTTGACCCTGCCCCTGCTGTCGCTGCTCTGTTAGGCCCTGTCCGTCCTTTGTTGGGAGCCTCTACTGTTCCATCTGTTGATTCGATCTTGGCTGCCTCGCTACCGACTCCCTCGCTGCTTGGTAGTCCTGTGGTGGCTGAGGCGGATTCACTCCTCTCACCGTTCTCTTCGTTTCTTGTTTCCGAGCCTCCCTGGTTAGTTGTTCTTCAAAAGAAGAAATCCGTGTCTGCTTCTCGGAATCGGGCTCGTGGAGCCAACTTTGAACCCTCTGTGTCTGGGGTTGCTTAATTTCTTTGTTTTTCCATAGCTGTTAGTCAACTGTTTCTATTTGTATCTATAGTTCAAATTCTGTTTTGAACTATGTTTTTCTTTGGCCCCTTGGGTCCTTTGTGAAGGGTATGACACCCTGAAAATGCTGCTTACCATTTCAAAAACATAATCTAGAGGGCTAAAAAATGGGATGTGAAAGACATCATTGTTAACACAAATAAATACACATATCTATCATTCAACAATTACTTAAAAAAATCATAGAACCACTACTCCACAAAATAAATCCATGAGACAACATTCCAAAAAAATCTTAAAACATTTAAACAGTGGTTGATAAACAAAATAAACTAAACATTAAAATACGACCTTCCTCTTTGACAACCTTCCCTAATACTATCTTTTGAACCAAATGATATTTAAAAATAATTATACATAAATATAATGACCACTAACACAACAAATTAATATTATAAATTTAAATAATAAATAATTAAATATATCTCTTTAATAAACCTATTAATGTATGTGACTTAAAAATAGAAGATAATTTTTTTTTATATATATTTATTATATTATAATAAAATAATTATATAGCTATTATAATTAATAAATTAAACCTTAAATTATTTAGATATTGTGTTTATATCCAAATCTTAATCATTTATATATTATATTCTTTCACATTTTATATTAAATAAAATATTTTAGTATAATTATTGTAATTGTTTTTAAAATATATATATATATAAAATATTAACAAAAATAAGTATAATTTATTAATTTGTTAATGTTTTAATTAAAAACTAAATAATTAAAAAAGATATATAATCATCATTTTTTAAATAAATAATTAATGAGTATAATCTATCATTTAAAAATACTTATTAAATAATAAAATTATGAAAATGTCTTAATGTGATATAAAATCTCATAATAATATAATTTTAAATAATACTAATGATAATCAAATAAAATTGAATGTAACTATTTAAAATTTTAACAATTCTATATGAAACCTAAACATTTTCTTTTCTTACATAATTTATTTTATATTTTTCTTTACATGTGCTTCATACGTTTCTTATCTTTTATAAATTATCTATCTTTAATGTCATAAATAAAATTTGATTTTCTTATATTATTATATTAATTTATTAATTAAATTAAAACACTCATCCAAATAATTGACTACACATTTTTATCTAGTGAATATTATATATTATCTTTTACAGATTTTATCCTATTCAACAATTATGTATATATTAACACTCTTAATTTTAAAAGAATTAAGAATATTTAATCTTAGAAGAGTCTTTATATAAAAACAATGTTCAAACTTAATATCAATATATGATAATTCTCGTACCAAACTTTACAACAAAGAGTTAAAGCAAATTATAAAGTCTATTCACTTTAATAAATCTCATTAACAATCTAATCAAGATAATCATGAAAAAAATATTATTATTAAAGTTCATCAACTCATACTTTAGAGGTGATTAACATTGAAAAAAAACTAAGAGTCAACTTTATAATAGAGTTATTTAAGGAAAAAAATTAAAAAGTTTTAGAACAACTACCAATTCAATGGAAGGAGCGGTCTTTTAAATAATGCCTCTTTTTCTATAAATTTTTAAACCACCAAAACAAAAGGAAAACTACCAGCTCAAATCAATAAAAGAAGTGGTCTTGTAATGAATAAAGACCACCTGTCTTACCTAATTTTGGGCGGGTAAAAGAAAAGGTACAATCAATGGTCATAAACTAATTCTATCAATATAATTAAAAATCAAATCATTTCAACGAAAAGATTTTGTTTTTATTGGAAGTTGTGCCCTTTGAGTTAGTATGGCACGTGATGACAGGTGGCATGGATGATGGCGTCACCTTTTCATTCTTGGTGTGTGTACGATATAATCAATCAATCACGTTTTTCTCGTGAAAAGGTGACAGATAAAAGTAAGTTTATTATTTTTACCGGGCTGGAATTACCACTAGTTGGGTGGGTAAATTACCATTATAATTTGTGTTGAACTTATTGCCTGGCACTAATTTCAAATTTGGCATTAAGCGTGGGGACTTGATATCTTTGTCTTTTAATATTAAAGTTAAGAGGTGACTTCAATTGATTAAACATTGGCTTAAATTAAGTGTTGTTTTGGTTGTTAGTTAATGCATGTGGATATGAGGTGGGTGTATTCAAAAGGGAGGAAAGGTGGAAAGGTGGGTGTACTCAAAAGTGAAGGAAAGTTTCTTTTATAGTAGAAAAGTTATGTGATTGAGTTTATTTCATTATTATTTTAAAGATTTAATTCATTTAGGGGAAAAGATTCAATTGCCGCTCATGATTCAATACCCGTTCATTTTTTGCTCCCCTGATCCCCCAATAACCGTTTACATTTTAGTCATTATATTGATTTAATTATGCCAATAAAAATTTACAAATTACACCAATACATGTTCACTACTGAATGTGTAGTTGACAAAAATAAATAAAACACATTGAAAACTATTGAAAATACCTTTTTAACTATTGAAAACACTTTAATTTTTTGTGGGTTTTTATTGTTTGTCTAATGGACGGGTACTGGCGAAGTGGTAAAGATGTATGGGACGAAGGTTTTAAAACACCCTTTTTGAACACCTTTCACTTTACGAGTTCCACAAGCCGCGTTTTAAATACCCAGAAGACACATTTTTATTTTTAAGGTCCTAACTCGCTTATGAAGAAGCCCAATTTTTTTTTTTGAAATCGAACCTATTTTGTACTCTGCATGAATGCGCGAAGTTAGCCCTGACGGCTACTGGTACGTTTCCCCTATATGATCTTCAAATTTGTATATTTGTGTTTTATTTTTACATTTTGATATGTTTGAATTATAATATCTTTTATGTAATAATAAATTTATAAGAATATTATATGTGAATCATGATATTAATCTATTTTGATTTTATTATCGTTTATTTGTAGAGATTGGTCTTGATTTTTAGGTCTCCCATTCACTATCATGGATCATAATCGTAGCTACATAATTGATCTAGGGATTTTTCATAGTTCTAGATATGAATCCCAAACTTCTAAAATTTAAAACTCAAATTTAAATTGTGTCAACCTTTTCACTAGCTATTGTAATCGATCTAGTGTAGGTTTGTATTGGATGACAATCAAAACTAGTTTTAAGTGAGATGTAGGTGTGGGCAGTAGCCTTAAGAGACATATTTTTTTAGTATATTAGTGTATGCAAAGAAAGTATCAAAAACACAAATTGAGGGGTGTAAATGCAATGACGGGTGTTTATTAATATGCTATGAAAGCACATGCTATGCCACTAGTTTATTAAATGAATCTCTTAGAGTGAGTTATGATTATCCTTAGAAGTGTCATCCAAACCAATACACTCATCATCACTAGCATTAGAAGGATCATTATTCATTTCCATTTGATTAGACTCATTTGCATGTAGAGGTGCTTAAGTCTCATATTTTTCTTCAATTTGAAATGACAGATCATGATATTCTAATTTCATATGTATAATGAAGATAAGGATAGATAGGGCCAACAAAAGACCCTTGCTTTAAGTAAGAAGTACAATAAATTTGTAATATAATAGTTCGTGTTGCAGGATAATAAGCTAATGAATATTCCTACTCCAATGAGAATTCAATTTGGAATAGTTTCAAAGGAAAAAGGTGGGAAAGATGGTGTGGGTCATGTTTCATATGCTAATGTTGTTAGAAGCCTAATACATGTGATGGTCTAGATACAAGACCATATATTTCCTATGCAATGGAAGGCTTGAGCAAGTGTAGGTCCAATCTAAGAAAATTAGTTTCTAAGAGGATATTTAGATATCTTTGTATCATTTTTGTGTATTTTAATATTATCAAGGAGGACCTAATTTGAGTAAGATATTGAATATACATGTTTCCATGAATGTAGAAGTTAGGTTAGTGGCATTGATAGCAAGAAAGGAACTAGTGGTTTTCCTTAACCTATTTGGTGTAGTAAGTTGGATGAGAAAGAGATAGATTATGTTTGATTTTTTGAATACAAAATTTGAGTACACACTATTTATTTGAAGATTGGAGAGATTGCAATTGATGATGTTGTTTGGCAACATGAGCATGGAAGGTATGTAACAATGTGTTGTAGTGTTGTCATCGATGTCAACATTGTAACTTATATGAAGATTTTTGTTGTAGACCATTTTGATCAGTTCTAATAGTTTTTTGAGTTGTTTAGGAAGACATTTTTGCTAGTTGGTTTGATCTGGAGATATCAGTTGTGTGGGAAATTGACTAAGTGTAAGTTCTGCTTATACAATGTTACAGAGCATTTTTTTTAGGTCTGCACCACTCCATAGATGAAGGTTTCACTCTACGCTTCTAACATTATTTTTGTGGATGTTAGATGTATCTAATTCCAAGATTTCATCATGTTTTGACAAGTGGTTTGAGAGATATGAGTTACAAAAGTTTAGCCTAGAAATTATAGTTGTTTTTTGTATAGTACAGTTGTGTGGGAGATTTCACACATCTTTGCAGATGAGATTTTGACTTTGCGCTTTTGAAGATAAGTTTCCAGATGGTAGGAGAGTATGGATTCTAGTTGGCATTGAAGTCCACGTTTCAAGATGTGAATACACAGTTGAAGGATTTTGTTATTAGGTCTTATACTATGTTGACCTAACACGTTTGATGTTGTGCGAGGGTTAAGTAAGTATTATGGTCTTATGTGGGATGAATTATAGGTCCATGTTGACCTATTTAAATTTTCTTTGAGTTTTGAATTGTGGTGCACTGTGTGGATGAAATTTTTTAGAGCCGACAAGTTACATTTTGAGTATTACATCTAATTAGGCCGACCTAATTGATGTTAGAGTTGATGCAGATAAATATGTTGAATCTTTTTGGTGTTTTGATGTATGCTATGAATATAAGATGTGTAATGCGAAGATTCTACATGCTAATATTATCAGAGCAGTGCAAATTTAAGTTGTGAATGTTGAGTTGAAGAATATAGTGATGCGAATGTAGAGAAAGTCAGAGAGTTAGCTTTGAATAAGATGAAGTGTGTAAAGTCAGTTTATTGAGATTCATTGGAATTGCATTTCATACATATGATAAATGCAATTGTAACAGCTCAAAATAGGCTATGAGCCACCATCTCTCTTCTATCTTTTTCTCTATGGATAGTGAGTCCACTTGGACAATATGTTCACTTGTAGTGAGCACTTTTGTAAATATACTATAACTGGTTATAATATATTGTGAGCTAATCCTCATTGTGGTTTTTCCCATTTCGGGTTTTCCATGTAAAAATCCTGGTGTTCATGTGTTATGTGATGTTGTTAATGTTTCATGCTTTCTTTCTTTATTACAATTGAATATGCCTTGGTAATTGGATTTTTAATGTTTGAATGGTTTAAGGGAATATTGATTCACCCCCCTCTCAGTATTCTGGGTGTTCAACAATTTGTATCAGAGCTTGGTTCCTTGGAAGAAGCTTAACCGCTTTGGGAAGATCTTGGAGGTCAAACACATGGTTGATAGAAAATTTCCTATTCCTTCAGAAGAGATTCCAATAATTAGATTTATAGAAGAAGATTGCATGCTTGAAAAATATGGAGAACTCAAAGTTGACCTTGAATATCTTGAAAAGACTAAAGATGAAAACAAAGATCTGAAAGAAAAAATCAAAGAAGCAAATGAATGCATCAAAAATTTGAGAGAGAAAATCAAGAAGTTCAGAGAAAGGCATAAGGAAGTTACTGAGCAATTGAAGTAAGAAAATGAATCCATCACTGGTTTGAAAGTGCAAGTTGAAGAGAAGAAAATAATTGAAGAATGCTTGAATGCAATGGTGAAAAGAAAATAAGAGGAATGTACAAGGCTTGAACAAGAAGTGGTAAATCTGAGATTAGATTTGGAAAAAGAAAGAAGTCATGAAGACAAATTTAAGATGAGTGCTACAAAGCTTGATGAGATGATTGTAGGACATAAAGCTTCTAAAGACAAAGGTGGTTTAGGGTTTGAGATAGGAGAAAGTTCAAATGCAAAAAGAAGATTGAAGAAAATAAGAACAATGACAAGCAGATCCAGAATCAAAGGAATGAAGCTAGAATACCACAGATCAGATAACCAAATGCATAAAGGTACCAATACTTTAATGATTTCTATTATTCTTGTAATAAATTTAGACAAATTAATGGAATGTAGAAGCATAATGAAACAGATGCTCCATACTTTTCTAGTCAATATTTTACATGCAAAAGATTCGGTCATAGAGCAAGTGAATGCAAAAGTCAAATGATGAATGGAGCTAAAACAATGGTAGAATGATTCAATATTTCAATGGTTACTGTTATACATTGTATGGATTTGGACACAAAACTAATCAATGTAGATCTAGAATGAATGGAAGGAACATTGTTCAAAATAATGTTGTATGCTACAATTGCAATAGACTTAGACATATTTCCAAGTTTTACAGAAATAAAAATACAAGGAAAGATAATCTGATAAAAAGGAATGAACTAGTTAAAAAGATTGATCCGATAGAGACAAAGAAGGAAATGGAAAATATTTGGAGAAAGAAGGAAGATAAAGAAGTCAAGGATGAATCTATACCCTCATCCAGTGTAGATGTTTCCTTTGGAAACTAAGATAAAAGCTTTGGCTTAGGGACAGTTTTAATGGAAATATTTTGTCCCCCACTAGAAAAGAGGTGTTGAGGTCTCAGGATGAAGATATATGACGTAGATCAACATGCTTGATCTATTGTTGAATATTGTGGAAGAAAATATGATGATGTGGAAGTGGGGAGCTTCAGAAGTTGACTGTGCATATAGATGAAGGGTTGCCAGCTTTATTGGTTGAAGCATTTAATGCAAATTTAGGTCAGATCAAAAGGTTATAAGCGATTTCACTAATGAAAATTAATTTCAAAAAAGCATTCGAGAAGGAGAAAAGAAGCGATGAAAGAATTCAAAGTGTTCAAGGCAAGTTGAGATTTAGTCTCTATTTTACCTTAGTTTCACAAAGAATATTATTTTAAGGAAACTTGAATACATTTGAAATGGCTACACCAAGGGTAATTGAAGTTACATAAAAACCACAACCAAAATTCAAGAAGTATCCTATGAAATCCATAGAAGACGACCTGTTAGGCACATTCTCTCATATTCTTTATGGGGTTTTAGGTCAATTGAGGATATTAGGATCTATATTCATGGCAAGATAGAAGAATTTGATCATTCTAAGTTAGGGGATTTGTGGGTTAACGAGATTATTGGAGATAACTACGCCCTAAAGCTAGACTTTCAAAACCTAGTCATGAAGACACTAGATGTGTGGCAATGGTTTCCTAATTTCTATTTTGAGGACAAATGGGTTAGGGTGGCTTTAAGCAAACTCCATGACAAATTTTTCTGCACTGACATACCTAACATGATAACTAAGGAAGTGATAAGAGAGGTTACTGGTCTATGCTCCACTGGACCAATTCCTGTGCTTAAATCTATTAAGGATGAAGTGGTCCTAGAGAAGATAGGTGATACATAGGAAAAAAGAGCTCTAGCAGTGAATCCCATTATAAACCCAACTATAAGATATGTAACAATGATGATTGACTATAAAATTTATTTCACAAATAGGGACAATTCAGTATCTACCACTGTAATCAATGTGACACATGATGATGCAAAGAATCTACCAAAAACCACAAACCATCAAAGGTAATTTTGACCCTATTTACAATTGAGAAGATCAATTAGCAAACCCATCAAAAACTCACTTATCATTTCAACAAAATTCATCAAATTTACTTGCCATCCACAAGGCTACCAAACATCAATTCACCCAATCAGGATTCCAGACCTTTATCAGATTCATATACACCTTAACCAACATCAAATTGATTGAACCAAATCGAAAACATCATTAGAAACTCTGATCCAACCACATCTTTCACTATTCACCAAATTACCATTCATTATAACTTGCTTCAATTAAGGAAAAAAGACAACCACTCATCCATTCTTGCTTCAAAACTGTTACCAGACCCTGCAACAACTTTGAACAATCATACTTTTTCAGAAACAAACTAGTACACATATTCATAACACTGTACCACCAGATTCTTTAACTTTTGCAGTCAAATACCACTTTGCACATATAGAATTAACTTTGTCCAAATCATCAAATTAGCAATTTTTATTTCTAAACCTTTCCCCAACCATTGAGACATATTTACCAACATCATTTAGATATGTTCCAATCAATATCCATCATCTACATCTCAGTTTATACAAAATTCTCATTTTCTTGCATTCAAACACCAAACCCTAGTAGTATTGGCACATGACAAAAACAGGTATACCAAACAAACCATATTGAAACTCCACAAAATATTTAATTTTAGAGAAACCCATCAGTGCCAACAATAACATATCACAAATTCAAATACCATTGTTTTAAAAAGTATACTGTAACCATGACTGTATTGTAGCCAAAAAGCACCAATTAGGTCAAATTTTCAAAGCAACCACCATTGAATCCACTTGAAATCATATAAAAACCATAAATAGTTTTAGATTACATCTCAAAACTTGAGATTCCATCACTCTTAGGGACTAAAAGGCTCAACAAAACACTGAACTACAAAACCCTTGATTTTAGGCTCGACCATGCTTAAAAGTGTGAGGGTTTATTGAAAACAGACACTGCAAACCTCAAATCCAATTGCCACCTCTTCAACCATGTTAGAATTTGTCTGCATATGCTCTAGGAACAAACTATCAACCTCCTTGAATGCATTTTCCTCAATTATCAACGTGTAGCCAACCATTTTCATTGGAAAACTCTGTACTTTTTGAGAGATCAACAACCAAGCATTGAATTCTTGACTTCCCCTGCACATATCAACACACACCAAGATTAAAACATCCAAGAATAACCTAATCCACCAATCTATAGGGCCTAATTTGGTGGAGTAGTCATTACAATCTTAATAAACTCTCAAAACCCCAATATTGAGGGTTTCAGACCGAGTTCAAGAAAATCAATTGAAACAAGAGATGTACTCAATGGATTTCTCTCAAAAAGGATTTAAATGGAAGTTAATTCCCTATGCTACTTGGACCAACAAAAATTAAGGCCTAATACTGCTGAGCATAACATACAACTTAAATTCAACAGAAAGAAACTCTATATTTACTAAAGTAGGGTACTTTTATTGACATAAATTCTTCAAGTATACAATGTCTGATCATTTTCTCATCTTAAAAATGCTTATATAGATGTTTCCAATCAGTTTTTTTAACCACCACTTCATTTTCATTGTTCAAACCTTCCATTTTCCCACTTGACTCTTCATATTCTTTCCTTTTTTTGCATTTTACAAGTTTGGAAACTTTTGCAATTTTTGCAAGTTTTGGTTTTTACATCATTTTGACCACGTAGAGACCTATAGAGGACTTTATTACATTAATTATAACCTTCACATGACCTTATTACATTTATTTAGACTTGAAAACTCAAATTTTACAATTTTTCCTTTTGAAGACATTTAGTGAACAAGGTGCACCTGCACCATACAACCAACCTACAAAAACTTTCCAAGTCCCTTTGGAAACATGTTGTATCAACCTTGCTTGTTCTTTCATCTGCATATCAACTTCAAATTTTCCTTGGAATGCTTCCTCTTTCTTTCTCTTGTCTTTGTCTTTGCCTTCAACTCTATCTTCATTTCTGACTCTTCTTGTCTTCACTTGTCTTTTCTTTGCCTTTTGCCATCTCTTTCTTTGCTCATCAAGTTCACAATCACTCTTCTCATTCAAAAGGACACAGGACTATCCTTTCACAACTCTCAACTTCCCACTAACTCTTTCTCAACCAAAGGACACAAGACTGTCCTTTCACATTGCTTATCTAAGCAATCTTCCCTCTTTTCCAACAATTCATCCTTGAACTTATCTGACCAATCATATTTTCATCTACTCCTATTAGTGGAGTACTCTTCAAACTAACTTTCAACTCTCATAATGATTGTAAACTCTTCTAGTGCTTCTTCAGATAGGCAAACATCTCCCTCTTTGCCTCATCACACAAACTCAACAAACCATCCATCTTACCCAACAATAGATCCTAGAAGATGCCTCACTCTTTCTATGCACCTTCTCCCTAGCTTAATCTCCATTGGAGGATGGTGAACACAGACCTCAACTTGTCTTCCAACACACAACTTCTTAGAATTCTTCCTCTCTGCAACTTAGATGGATCAAGCACCTGCAACCAACCAACTACTCAAAAACAAATTTTAACCAACTAGATTAGCTAGCTTTGATACCATTTGATGCAGAGCATCTTCCAAAAATCAAAAACCATGAAAGGTACTTTTGACCCTATTTACAACTAAGAAGATCAATTAGCAAACCCATCAAAAACTCACTTATCATTTCAACAAAATTCATCAAATTTACTTGCCATCCACAAGGCTACCAAACATCAATTCACCCAATCACGATTCCAGAACTTTATCAAATTCAGATACACCTTAACCAACATCAAATTGATTGAACCACATAAAAAAAATCATTAGAAAATCTGACCCAACCACATCTTTCACTATTCACCAAATTACCATTCATTGTAGCTTGCTTCAATTAAGGCAAAAAGACAACCACTCATCCATTCTTGCTTCAAACCTGTTACCAGACCTTGTAACACCTTTGAACAATCATACTTTGTTAGAAACAAACCAGCACACATATTCATAACACTGTACCACCAAATTATTTAACTTTTGCAGTCAAACACCACTTTGCACATATAGAATTGACTTTGCCCAAATCATCAAATTAGAAAGTTTTCTTTCTAAACCTTTCCCCAACCATTGAGACATCTTTACCAACATAATTTAGATAGGTTCCAATCAATATCCATCATCTACATCTCAGTTTATACAAAATCCTCATTTTCTTGCATTCAAACACCAACCCTACTAGTATTGGGCACATGACAAAAACAAGTATACCAAACAAACCATATTGAAACTCCACAAAATATTTACTATTCTAGAAACCAATCAGTGCCAACAATAATATATCACAAATTCAAATACCATTGTTTCGTAAAGTATACTTGTAACCATGACTGTACCGTAGCCAAAAAGCACCAATTAGGTCAAATTTTCAAAGCAACCACCATTGAATCCACTTGAAATCATCTAAAAACCCTTAAAATTATTAGATTAGGTCTCAAAACTTGATATTCCATCACTCTTAGGGACTAAAAGGCTCAACAAAACATTGAACTACAAAACCCTTGATTTTAGGCTCCACCATGCTTAAAAGTGTGAGGGTTTATTGAAAAAGGACATTGCAAACCTCAAATCCACTTGCCACCTCTTCAACCATGTTAGAATGTGTCTGCATATGCTCCAAGAACCAAGTATCAGCCTCCTTGAATGCATTTTCCTCAATTATCAACTTGTAGCCAACCATTTTCATTGGAAAACTTTGTATTTTCTCACAGATCAGCAACCAAACATTGAATTCTTGACTTCCCCTGCACATATCAACACACACCAAGCTTAAAAAATCCAAGAATAACCTACTCCACTGATCTATAGGGCCTAATTCAGTGGAGTAGTCATTACAATCTTAATAGACTCTCAAAACCCCAATATTGAGGGTTTCAGACTGAGTTCAAGAAAATCAATTCAAACAAGAGATATACTCAATGGATTTCCCTCAAAAAGGATTTAAATGGAAGTTAATTCATTGTGCTACTTGGAACAACAAAAATTAAGGCCTAATACTACCGAGCAAATTGTACAACTGAATATCAACAAAAAGAAACTCTGTATTTACTAAAGTAGGGTACTTTTATTGACATAAATTCTTCAAGTATACAATGTCTGATCATTTGATCACCTTAAAAATTCTTATATATATATATTTCCAATCATTTTTTGTAACCACCCCTTCATTTTCATCATTCAAACCTTCCATTTTCCCACTTGACTCTTCATATTCTTTCCTTTTTTTGCATTTTACAAGTTTGGAAACTTTTGAAATTTTTGCAAGTTTTGATTTTTACATCATCTTGACCACCTAGAGACCTATAAAGGAATTTATTACATTAATTATGACATTCAAATGACCTTGTTACATTGCTTTAGACTTGAAAACTCAAATTTTACAATTTTGCCTTTTGAAGACATTCAGTGAACAAGGTGCACCTACACCACATGAGATGGTTGAAAATGGTGCAAACTATGATCTTTGTGAGTTTCTTAGGAAATTATTGATGGAGAATTTAAATAAAACTAAGGAAAATAAGTATATATTCAAGTATGGGACATTAGTGGTGTGTTTAATTTTCTATTTTCTAAAGCAACTATCCAGAGCTCAAAATGTGACATGGATAAGAGGTAGACCTATTGCTCATCAGATTAGAGACTATATGAGTGGAATTGGAGACTGGAAGGCACAATATGATGCTATTTCTACTTTCTTTGTAGTATTTCAAAGGAGGATGCATGAGAGAGAATGAATCCCAAGGAAAATGGTTGAAAAATATCACAATGACACCACTTTCCTAGTGTCAATAGACGAGTGTATGATGGAAGCAGTGGAACCGAGGATAGTATGGATTTTGGAACTGGGATTTTAGGTATCTGAAGAGGAAATTACTAGTTATGATGAAATTTTACTGAAGAGTCCAAAGGATACAACAAAGAAAGGTATGACACATATGAGGAAAAATCCTTGGAAGTACACATGGAACAGTGAAAACCTATAATAAAGAAGAATGTTCATAAGATGGTTGATGTGCATATGAAGGAAATGGGCATTTCAAAAGAATGAGTACAATATGCAAGGTAGGATTTAAGTGTTGCATAAGCATCCAAAAGCACAAGAAGATATGGTAGGATTTCTACCACTCCTACTATTTAGAAGTCCTTCGAGACTATTCCAACTACTAGAGAAAAGATAAAGACTACTGAAAATCCTTTAGTAAGGGAGAGACCCCATTTGATAGTGAAAAATACAAGGGTTGAAAAGAAGAAAAGTACTTCTACAACACCATTTGTTTCGACCAACCAAAATAAGAGTAAAGAAAAAATCTATGAGAGAGAATGGTATAGGCATTAATGTAGCACACGAAGAAGAAGGACCACAATTGGTTTGGAGAAGAAGAAGTGATGCTTCACAAGGTGAAGCTAGTTCAAAAAGAAAAAAAGATTCAATATCATTGCCATCGAGAGTGAAGAGGAGATAGAGAAATAAAAAGAAGCATTTAAGATACATACGAGGAAAAAAATAAGGAAGCCAAGAAGGCTTCTCTGAAGAAGATGCAAAATACAAAAACAAAGAAGACTTCGGGTGAAAGCAAAAGAAAAGAACAAACAAAACTGGTAAGGCCTCATCCCCCCATGAAACTAGAGGCATTATTTAACAGTATTTTGCAAAATGAGATGTTGGAAGAAACTGTAGCTCTGTATAAAGATGTAGATGAGGTAGAAAAGGACACTATCATTGAAGCTATAGTCAAATATATTGTTGTTCTTGAGGTGGACATGCAAAACATCAATAAAAATGTACCTGAAGATTTGTGGAACATCTTGTTGGAAAGGAGGCAAGAAGCTATAAAATAAGGTGAAAGGCTAAAAGAAGAAGATTTGGAAAGAGTGAGTGCTCCTCTCTCTGAGGATGATAGAGCCACATTGGCTACAATATTTAGCAAGGAGCTAAGAACTAAGGAAAGGGTGAAAAACCTTATGGGAAGAGATAAAAGTGATCTTGAAAGAATTAAAAAGAAAAGCAATGACAAAGCGGAGGAGATAGCTCAGAAACTAGGGATGGTACCAAAGGTAAGAGAAGAAGTGAATATGGAGACCCCTCCTTTGGAACCAAAAAATGAAGAAGAGGTGTAGATAGATGATGCTCAACATGAACATGATATAAATGAAGAAATTGCATAGAAAAACACATCTCCGGAAGTGGACGATATGACGAAAAATAAATATTGAGGATGTAGTGATCGAAGAATACATTGCAAAGGAAAATATCATTAGTCCTCCTCTGGTACAAGAAGAAATTACTCCTTTGATAAACACTAAAAATCCTACAGAGGAAGATCTAAGGAAGAGAATACTGATGCAGATAAAGAAAAAAAACATGAAAAAGATGAAGAGAAGAATAAGGATGCATCCAGAGATGCACATACAGAAAAAGAAAAACCAGTTGACTCCATAATTGTTGAGGAAAAGGGAAAGGTTGTGGAAACAACTAAGGTTTTAGGTGAATCCTCTGGCTCCTCGGGAGATTCCTTAAAGAATCTTTTAAGTATGCAACCCAAGTTCAAAATTGTTGTGCCTTCACAACTACTGCAACTGTCAATGCAACAAGGTAACATTGATTTGGATAAGATATCTCCCATCCACAAGCTACAACTGGGAGATATGTTTCATCCATCTGCAAGGAAAGAAATTATTGAAACACACCAGATAAGTGGAGAGCTAATGGAAGAAGTAGTGAAAACACACCGCAAGATACCATACCTAGTGCAAGTATAGACACATCACTCTTTGGTATGGAAAATCTCAAACTGTTGATTGATTATTTTAAGGTTTATACATCCAGATTAAAGGAAGAAGAAAAGAAGGAAGTGGAGAAGAGAACTGATGATAAAATAATTTTAGGAGTTTAAAATTTTTTTAGAGTTGTTAAAGGATGCTGAAGGATGCATTGATGAGGCAAAGGCTCTATATCAGTATGGCATGAAGTGGCCCAGAGCCACACAGAGCATAAGGAAGGAGATGTAATCTATTGAGCCACAAATTAATATTTCCTCAAGCACTTATGATTTGGCACTTGACCTAACCGGTGTGAAAAAAAATGCAATAGAAGATCTACATAAGAAATTCTTTCAACTGCAAGAACAAAAAGAACACATTATTATGCAGTTTGGAGAGGTAAGGGATCTGGTCAATCTTAAATTTATACTTATTTCTGTTGGTTAGTTTTACTGTAACCAGGTTGATCTTCTAATCTACCTATGGAATTGCCAATTCCAATCAAGGGCAGCTCAAAGGACCTGGACCAACTGATGAGGATTTTAAAGACCTCCTACACTTTGGGATCTGCAAGACCCAAGAGGGTGATCCCTTAATGTGTTTATAACCTCTGCACCATAATCATAAAAACCATTAACAATAATAGATAATCTCACTCAATAGCTCAACAAAATGGGATAATACTGAATAGAATTGGTTGTTCATCAATAATATCAACCATTTGGAGCGTGAGACATCACAACAGTACTTCAAGGTAAAAGATATTCATTAATTTTCAATTTGTAGCAAGCTCCAGGTGAACACAAACAAATATTGAATCACAAAGAACAAATGCAATTTAGATCAGTGCCTTACTTCCATTGGGGGAGTCAAATCCACAAATACCTAAGGGTTTATAATAGATTCAACACATAGAATATAAGATCTTTGATAATATTACCTTACAATATCACCAATATGTAACCCTAACTCAATACTACTTATCAGATCCTTTTACAAAACATATCAACCTACAATCTCATTTAAGAATTTTAATTAATTCCTTGAATGAAAGCTAGAATAAGAATTGAACACCCCACAATAGCAAGATGAACAAAATAACCCTTGATCACTTTATTCAAAATTCAAATACGCTTGTACAGAGGAGAGACATGAGCTTGAATTTATCAGTATGATTCAAATGCTAGTACTGTTATAAAATATTGTATCTCCATGAATTCAAAACCCATAACTAAATGACTCAGAACCTAACTTGCATTTTCTCTATACCCATCAAACTTTACAATTTCTCTGCAACTTCACCTAGACTCGACCAAAAATTTCTAACTTGCTAACTCCTTTCAAAAATGAGAGAAGAAGAGAAGAAAAGAAAAAGAGAAGGATCCAGAAGAATACCTAAAGCTGATCCAGAGATGTCATCTAGAAACATCTTCACCGTTGATCATCAAACTTAACAGAATCTCTCCTCTCCCTTCAACAACAAACTTATTATACCCCCAAAACTGCCTTTGCTCAAGTTTTTTTGCAACTGAAAAAATCTGCCCATGTGGAGAATCTCCCCATTTACTTGCTGTGTGAAAAACCACCCTGTGCCCGTAGAAGCTTCTCTTATTTTTTGCTCTTTAACCTTTATCTGTTGTGGCTGCATTTTATTTTATTCACCTTAGTGAATAAAATATTCTACATAGTGAATATTCTATTCACTACATAAAATTATTTCCCCCATATTTTCACGTGTGTTTTATCTCCAACAATAGAATGTTTCACCTTTATATTTAATTCTCTAAATAAAGAATATCTCACATATAATTTTACATTCACCCACTTTTAAAATATTTAACTTTGAACAAAACCATATTGCATTGGGCAATATTCAAATAACGTGGGCCACTATTTACTCTAACCATTAAAACATTTACCTTCGTAAATTTTAATGAAGGCCCTTCTCTTTTAAATTTTTTATCGAGCACATAAAACTTTCGCTGGCCCTTTGACATTTTAAAATATTCACTTGCTCAAAGGCTCTAGCCAGGCTCACTTCACCCTTCTATTGATTTAATTCTTGGACAACATTTAAGACCCTTTCATGAAAGACTCCACCCGGGCCCCACATGCCATGTGGCATGATCTCGCCATCTCGTGATAATTAAAGAGTGAGCAACTTTGGATCATGAATTGGTGGGGGACGACTGAGATTTTGTTGGATTTCATTTCATCTTATCTCCGTTGATTTTGTTTTCCCCTATTTTCTCTCAAACTTTTTCCCTAATTCCTCTTTTTCCGTTCATGCTCACTTTGTAATTCCTCACGGGCATTCATGGCGGCTTGTTTCAATGTTGCACCCTTCTATTGGTTTGAGCCTCCTTCTTCTTTGTTTGCTTGTTCGCACATCCTTTTCTCTACAACTTTAGCTCTTTCGGTTTGATAATGGTGGCCCCATCCTCATCTGCTGCAGTGATTTCTCCTGCAGCTGGTGTAATGGGTGCTCTATGTGCAACATGATCATTTCGTTATATTTCTCCTCTAAAATCAATTCTAAGTCTGCGCCAACATCACCCTCCTTACATGCTTTGATGGCTCTCCATACCCCCTTTTTAGCATTGAATGGTGGCACTATCCTGCTGCTAACAATAATGCACACATTCGTGCTGCATTAATTTGTTTCTTATGATGCGAACCGGTTGATGCATTGAGCATTCGAATCCCCTGCCAATTGTATTTGTTTTAAAGTTTCTGAGGACTCTTCAACAATCCCATTTTGTGATTATTCAGTGCCTCATTTGTTTGGCATGGCAACAATGACATTCCACGGGATCACATTTGTTTGGAGCCTCTTTACTGTGCCCCCTTTTGATCATTCACATCGGCCTCTCTTTGAGTCCTACTTGTTTTGGGGCTTTTATCAAACAAGTTCACGAGCTTTGTCTTTGCATTGATGCGTTCATCTGCCTACTAGATCCCTCCACCTTCTAGTTACGCCCTAAGCACTTGCATCATATACATTTCCTACGCAAGCACTCCATACCGTGCCTAGTTTCCATGGTTGGTGCCGATACCAATCATTTTCTCAAACACTTTGATACGGTGTTCACTGCTATTACACTTAGGGAATAATACGTCTATGTGATATGGATTGAGCTTCTGGCGTACTCTTGTCTTCTTCAAATCATTGGAAGAATTTCCATGCTGCACAACACACACTTACCTCACCATCCCTGTCATAGACAGAAGTCTTCAATGCTTTGAGGATTGTCCATACCCTATGCCATGGTTCGAGCCTTCTCTTGGCAGCTTCATTGCATATGCCGATTTCATTTTCTTGAACGTTTCTAGATTCTTTGAACACATTAACTTTGTGTATAGACAATGGCATTCCATGAGATTATATTTTAAAAGATAATCTGTCACATAAGCTACGTACTTTGCCTATGCTTCCAATTATAACTTGCTGCCATGGCTTCCTCAATTCTTTGCAGCAAAAAACATCTCCTTTTCACCTTTTCATCTGTCATGGCGCCTCATTCTCCCTTGTATTCCTCCTACGCATGAAGTTTTGTAAAATTCTTTCAACATCTATTTTGATGATACATTAAACTTTGTTTTCATGTGCACTGATCATCCTCCTTTCTCAAATCAAAGATCAATTGAATTTCATTCAAGCTCGTCAATCTATCCACTTTTGATTTATTTATAGATTTTACTCTATACAATAACAATCCCTTAATCTCAACAATGAATCTTTTGATTCCCAATTGCTTGATTTCTTCTTCATTTGAGAAAAGATTTTAAATCATGTGGGCTTCAATACTCTAAATGCTTCCACATTTTATAAATGTCAGATGTTTACACATTTACACATATATTGAGCAGGGTACCTACACATACAATGTCAGATGGATATATTCCATCTATTAGGTACTAATGGATATCCATATTTTTTTCAAACATTCCCCATTTTAACATAGTGCCTATATGTTTCCTTTCAAAGGTGTACAACTATTGATTGTATTTGTACATGAGTTCTCAAACCCTCTTGCAATAAAAAATTTGATGTAGGCACATGGAGCAAACCAGAAGGGTGACAACAGAGGTTATGGGAATAAACATTGCATCCAAATAATTAGGAAACATGAACAATAAAAGCCTCAAATTGTATCACTTGTCGGGTCCCCTTGTGGGCCCAACCTAAAAAAATTTCATTTTCAAACAACTTTTCTACTCAATTTGACCAAACATAGCCTCTGAATGCTTATGGAATGGAAATTTGAACTAGGTTGCCATTAAAACTCGCTTTCTGACATGTTTGCAAAATGTGCAAAACTGGCCAGGTGGGCTCTGGAATCACCTTTGAAAACTAGGCAAATGACCTTTGAGAGTCATGAAAAATTGTAGGAATGGAAACATATGACCCGAGAATATAGTGCAACAAACGGCTCAGTAAAAGGACTCATGAGGTGAAAGTTATTAATTGGAAAATTTTCCCTCTCGAACTTTCTGCAACAAACAACTGTTCTGAACGAATTAAAACTCACCCAACTGCCGATTTGGAAAAATAGCAAATCAACTCCTGGTGAGCTACCATCAGACACATAAGTTCATTTAGGTACCTTGAGAACGTGTGAAAAAGGAAATTGCTTGAACCATCACTGATCAAAAGATATTGACGGTCAAGTTGACCTCTCAGAAAGACTTTTGAAAATATAGGTGCAAAACAAGAGAACTTGCATTTGGTTTCGATCTGTTAAAAATAACATATCAGATCATGAGACTCTGAAAACTGACATACGAGCTCATTTAAGTGGGGAGAATGCAAAAAAACAATCATCCTGGCATGATGATCAACCAATTGAAAAATGCAAGCTCAAACAGGAGGCCACTTTGCAAAACTAAACATTTGCAAACAACATAAAAGTGCAAAAACCCTCCAACTTCACTTTTAGAAACCCTAACAAAACTCATCGTGGGAAGCTGAAAATTGACACACACATTCACGTATGTGAATTAAATATGTCTACCAATGGATTTTGCACCAAAATCAATAGGATTCAAACTACGACTCTTAGAAGTAGGTCATTCAGGTAGATTCATTAGGTGCACTTCTAAAAGTGTAGAGGCAATTTTTTTGAAATGGGCACTTCAAATTTGCAAAATTTGAGAGTGCCATCAATTTCAAAAGCTCTTTTGAATGCAGACAACACCAAGAAGATGAATCTGGTACCTGGTACTCCAGAAGAGGGAGAAGAGCTACTTATGGAGTTTGAAACATAGAATAGATTGCTTTCAGAATCCAAGAGAGAATGAGAAGATGGAAGGAAATCATGGTAAGAAAATTTGTAAAATTTGCAGGCGTCAACCACCTCTGATTGACTTATTTATCACTTTTTAATGTATTTTCTGTAGTTCAATTTAGATTCCTTGTATATATGCGAAATTTATAGTATTGTTTCCAGTATAGTTTTGTGTTTTTGCTCTGGTATATGAATCAAGGGGAGTCAATCTATTCTTTTTAGTTTGTATATATGCACAAATTTCTTAGGGGGAGTTTTTGTTGAAAGTTAGAACAGTTTGTACAGGCGCCCTTTTCCCTTGATGTCAAAGGGGGAGAATATTTTTGGCATGTTGTCATCAATGAAAATGGGGGAGATTGTTGGAAGTTTGGATAGATTGTCATTGATGATGTTGTTTGGCAACATGAGCATGGAAGGTATATAACAATGTGTTGCAGTGTTGTCATTGGTGTCAACATTGCAAATTATATGAAGATTTTTGTTGTAGACCAATTTGATTAGTTATAACATGTTTTTGAGTTGTTGAGGAAGAGATTTTTGCCAGTTGGTTTGATCCAAAGATATCAGTTGTGTGGGAAATTGACTAAGTGTCAATTCTGCTTATAAAGTGTTATAGCGCAATTATTTTTGGGTCTGCACCAATCCGCAAATGAAGGTTTCACTTTGCAATTCTAACATTATTTTTGTGGATGTTAGATGTATCTAATTCCAAGATTTCATCATGTTTTGACAAGTGGTTTGAGATATGAGTTACAAAAGTTTGGTATGGAAATTATAGTTGTTTTCTGTACAATACAGTTGTGTGGGAGATTCTGCACATCTTCGTGGATGAGTTTTGAGTTTGCGCTTTTGAGGATAAGTTTCTAGATGGTAGGAGAGTATGGATTCCACTTGGCATTGAGTTTTGAGGTCCACGTGTCAAGATGTGGATACACAGTTGAAGGATTTTGTTATTAGGTCTTATACCATGCCGACCTAACATGTTTGATGTTGTACGAGGGTTAAGTAAGTATTGTGGTCTTATGTGGGATCAATTATAGGTCCATGCCAACCTATTTTAAGTTGTTTTGAGTTTTGAATCATGGCACATTGTGTCGATAATTTTTTTTTGAGCCGACAAGTTACATTTTGAGTATTACATCTAAGTAGGCCAACCTAATTGATGTTAGAGTTGATGAAAATATATACGTTGGATCTTTTCAGTGTTTTGATGTATGATATAAACATAGGATGTGTAATGAAAAGATTCTACATGTGAATATTATCAGAGTAGTACAAATTTGAGTTGTGAATGTTGAGTTGAAGAATATAGTGATGCAAATGTAGAGAAAGTCAAAGAGTTAGATCTGAATTAGATGAAGTGTGTAAAGTTAGTTTATTGAGCTTCATTGGAACTATATTTCATGCATATGATAGATGCAATTATAATAGTTCAAAATAAGTTGTGAGCCACCATCTCTCTTCTATATTTTTCTCTATGGACAGTAAGTCTACTTGGATAGTGAGCCCACTTGCAATGAACACTTCTGTAAATATACTATAATCGATTATAATATATTGTGAGCTAATCCTCATCGTGGTTTTCCCATTTTGGATTTTCCATGTAAAATTATTGGTGTTCATGTGTTATGTGATGTTAAAGTTTCATGATTTCTTTCTTTATTACAGTTGAATATTCCTTGGTAATTGGATGTTTAATGTTTGAATGGTTTAAGGGAATACTCATTCACCCCCCCTCTCAGTATTCTAGGTGTTCAACACTATCTACTCATTCTTGTAAATAAGTAATATGGATTTAGATGCCATGTTTAAACATGGGTTTGAGACATGATACAATATATATAGACAACTAAATTTAACCATTTATTAACATCACATAATTCATCCCACATATATCTCCTTCTAGTGTTAATTAAATGAAACTAATTATTTAATTAACTAGTCCAATAATCTTCCTAGCATTAATTTAATAAATTATAATAATTTATTTATGTAAGAGTTGTTATAGAATTTTTATAGCATGTAATATTTGGCTATGTAGATAGCCACTTGAGATCTAGGAGCTTTAATGAAAGCATAAGAGAGACCAAACATGAGATAATAGTTATATTATATCAAATGATGTAAATGTAGGATATATGTACATAATATGATTCAATATGATGGATTGAGATTACAATGATCTAAGGCCTTGGTTAGATAGGTAAATGTGAAATATAGGATAAAATAATATTATGACATGTATATTAATCTTATGACTTGAGACATAAAGTGATAATTCCCTAAGTAAGCTTAAGTAAACTAGTGTGAATACCCATTCACACCAACACCCCCTTAGCTGTAGCTTAGGGAGAATGATAAAATATGTGATGATGCAATGATGTAATGATGTAATGATAGGTATGAGCTACAAGGCCAAGCTAGGTATCCATGTACAAAATAATCTCTCACAAATGGAGAAAAGGAGAAAAACCTATAGGAAAAACCCCTCCCCAAAAGAGAGAAAAAGATCTCCAAAATAAAGACAAAACCTCATGTGAGGAAAAATTCCCCCATAAGACAGAAGAAGAAAGACCCTGAAACTCCCTCTTAATGTAGAATATCTTGTAGTGATGGTAGATGTTTGATAATGAATATTGAAGATGATCCAAAACTATTGAACAACATTCCATCATTTCAAAATAAACAAAACCAAAGATGTATGCAAGACGTCTTCCCATTCTTGAAAAGAGATAAATATAAGAGAATTCCTTGAACTCTACTCAAGTGTCAACGTGTTGATGTTGAAAGACACCACAATCAAGTTATGTGTTCTAGGCCAGATTGACGATGGCGACAATCCAAAACCTTATAGGAATGTATGTAGAACATAATCCAAAGATGAGGATGAATCCTCCAAATAATCCTCAAGGATATCCAAGACAATGTAAAACTATGATAAATACATATGTGGAGAAAGAACAAGAGGATTTATATATTCCCTCATAAAATTTAAAGAATATGATGTAACTCCATAGGAGATAATGTCAAATATGATTATCCTTAATAGTATCCTCCAAGTCTACAAGATAAGACTCATAAAAAATGTCCAATTTTTGTCAAGTAATAATTAGAAGATGTTGAATGTCCTACTATACTCATTCATTAGAATCCATGGATGTAACAATACTAGTCTCATTAAAAGAAATAATGGATGGTGTAGAAACTAAAATAATTCTTATATTATCATTATTATATACATTATTAATTAAATCATTCCTCATTATTTAATTAATATGAGCTAATTATCATCCAATAAATAAATAAATAAATTACATCCATCTCACATTATCCATAAATATTTAAATAATATTCCACCTCATTGTTCATTAAATAAATGAATAAAACCTAGTTAACTAGTTCACCTCATGAGTTAAAATCCTCATCAAAATTTGCTAACTAGTCCACCTCTCCTTGTTAACTCCACTAAAAATGGAGTTAAATCATGGTCTATGTGTTGTAAACAAGCTACACTGAGAGGGGGGGGGGGAGTGAATCAGTGTTGTGCAAAAATTAACTTTATAAACCTTTATCTTCAAAGTATTAACAACATTCAACCATAATGCATAAACATGAAGCAAATACAAAACCATAACACAAGTATTTTTACGTGGAAACCCTGTTAGGGGAAAAACCACAGTGGATGGCCAATCCACAAGTTAATCTAAGTATACTCAAATGAAGTTTACAATAAGGGGAATGCATTTGCATTCAGGCACACTACCTAGAGGTCACTGTTCAAAGGGAAGGCTCACTGCCTTACAAATAAAATCATATTAAAACCATCTGAGAGTTTGAACTGAGAAAAATAACATCTACATATGCCTGATTATAATTCTAGTTAAGCACAATATACAATCTTTTGTCCTGCAGACTAATTCTGCACTTCTTCTCACACTCGCAATACAAATTCTCTATGCGCAAGTGAAACTGTGCATTATCTCTCTTCTGCTCTGCTCTAATTCACAATTCACATCAATACACAAATCATACATCATACAAAATGATACAAACGATCTTATATATATATCCGCAACATAGAATTCAATTACACTTTGTCAGCTTCAATAGAACACAAAAATAATTACCACCATCGGCTAGATCCTTAACTAAATCTTTATGTGCATCCTCCAAAGTCGGTTAAGACATAGAGAGGACCCAAACAAAGATGTACAAACACAAAAATGCTTAACCAATTGTTTCTCATACATCTGCGACATAATACATTCATGAAGTCGGCTCCAATACAAGAAAAATTGAGAATAAGCCAACTGGATCTTCTAACTTCCACACGAATTGATGCGTGCCACTACGCATCAGTAGTAACATAGATAATATACCAAAAAAAATTTCCTGAGATGCGCAACATAAAATAATAACATGAAATATTCATACAGATTGATGAACACTGTGCTACCGGATACTCTGTTCTTCCTAATTAATCTTCAATCTGTTTGCCGGTGAGATCGAATGATAGTGTTCGCATTTGATCATCGATTAGAGTTTCCATCAATGACAACATCAAGTGATATTGCAGTGTCTCTTGCCAACACTATGGTCAAATCTAGGCCATCCATTCATTCTCTCCAAAGTCTATAAATTTGTCCTCTAATTCATCATTTTCATAATCTATCTCCAATACAATATTGTGCTATGATTTAGTCATCCAAAGAATTCTAATGTCATGATATAAAAATTGAGAGCATCCACGTACCACTACAATTTAGAGAACATCACATTTAAAGATCAAATATTTCTCTTTTCCTATTTATATTTTTTGGTTGAAGCTACAAGGATATTGTTTCAAAGTGCAGTGCAAATTTTTGAATTTTTTTGACCTAGTTTACTATTTTTCCTAATGTCTCGAATATATTTTTTGTAATGGACCTATCTTGATTATAAAATAAATAAAGTATTATTAAAATATTACATACTATTTTTTAGAAATCTAATTTAAAAGAATACATAGATGTAAAACCTTATCTCTAGGCGATTTTGTTTAACCCTAACATGCATGATACAAAGTTGATCATTTTGATAAATAAAATTACATCTAGATAGGAGAAGAAAAGGATGCCAAAGGGGTGCACAATAATAAATTTGTATTAAATTGAGTTCAATCAAACCCACTTCATTTGAATATGTTTTGATTGTTTATACCTTTATTATTTATATAAAAGGTGGGACCAACAAATTATGTTGGCACTTTTCCTATTGAGCATTAACTTGATAATATTAACACACCAAGATGTCAAGATTTTTGTATGTTAATACCAAAAAAATCACTTCTTTACCCATTGAACTTGGTGGAACCCTCTTTTTTCCATGTTCCACTGATCTAAATACCTTTACTTGGGTGGCTTCTTGATTTGAAATGTGTATGGGTTTAGGGGTTTATGCTATTTCAGTGGGTTTTACTTAGCATTTTCCCTTTCTCCTAAATCCTTGTTTCCTTTGATCTAATTTTTCATTGACCTGCTGGCTAGGTTCCCAGTTGTCTAAGTTGCATCTTGAGTCTTTGAATTCATTTGGTCACCGACCCCTTGTGCTTAGGGTTCCTGTTTTTCCCATCATTTGGTATTTCATATTATTTTGGTCCGGGGTTTTAATATTTTGTAAAGTTGGGGCTCTAAAATATTTCACCTTTATATCCATAGTCGAGTGTGGTCTTAAATCCTTTTAAGTTTCTTTTCCTCATCTTACCTAGGCGGCCCCTCTTTAAGAACAACCTTTTAAGCATGTGCTCAAATACCACCACTTAAAGTTTTGTATCGCTCATCGCTAAAACCTTATTACTCCCTGGTTTCCTTTCCGCGATGAGCGATGAACCATATTTCCTTCGCATTGCGTATCGCTGTAAACTTTTGGTCTTCTAATTCTACTTCTACGATGTGCGATGGCTTGGGTTGTCCTTGCATCATTGATATCCTTCGTATCGTTGAAGTTTTTATGTTCAATAAATCTTTACCATGACACATGATGGCATGTATTAATCCTCTACATCGCACTGGTCCTTTGCATTGTAGAAAACTTTTTGCCGCTCAATTCATTTGAGCAATGAGCGATAAGAGGAAAGTTACCATTGGTTATGATCTTGCCACTTGTCAGTATCCTATACCATCGCCCATATCGCTCATCATCGAAAGCCTTTTCATTTCAAATCAACTACTGCGATGAGTGATTGGCAAAGACAAGTTTCTCTATATCGTGGGAGATCTTCACATCGCCAAAGTGAAAGTGTAACTTTGAAATTTTACAACGAAAAGCGATGGGTGATGGGTGAATATTCTGGTGAATATTCCCTCCATTGGGGCTACTCTTTGTATCTCTCTTCTAGTTGATAAAGTGATAGAATTGCAATGATGAGCGATGGTTTCATGAAGACTATTGAGAAATGTGGAGCGGCCATGCGGTATTTTCCTAAGGTGTCATCGCTATTTTAAATCACGATTGTGGAAAGCAAAAGGTGATGAACAACAAGAACCATTGATGATTTTTTAAATCAAAAATATCAACGGCCTAAATTCAAACCTAAATGGCTACATGTCAGTTTGCTCATGTGAACTTTCTTTTAGGCATGAATGGTGAAAATGCTCCATTTCTAAGCTTTAAAGGAGGTAGTTGGTATTTTTCTTTTAGAATTGCAATTGTTCGAAAGCAAAAGAATTGGTCAAGTTTAGAAAAAAGGAGAAGGTGAGCTTCAAGCAAAGAGAATTCGAAGAGAAAATTACAGGTTATTCTTGGGTAAGTCAATTGTATACGCCCCTATGAGTAATTTTATAGCACTGGATAGTTTGAGAATTGGGTGAATTTCTAGGGTTTGCAGTTAGGGTTGCTATTCTCTGTTTGAAAAGGGAATTGTAATTGTTTCACGTAGGGTTGGGAAATAGGATAAAATTTGTTGAAATTAAGTCTAAACCCTATGATTTTGAAGAACTAAAGCTGTAATTCCCAATTTCTTTGAAACCCTAGTTCCATAATATCGTGCAAAAAGGGTGAACCTAGTGAGTCTACTGCACCTGAGAGAAAACCTAAGTAGAAAAGGGTTAAAAACCAAAAACCCAATATGAAAAACCTAAGCCAAAAGTGCCTGAAGCATCTACAAAGAAAATGACTGTGAAGAGAGAATACTCTGGGTTTATGAAGGAGGCTATTAAAGATCCAACTATAGAGGTCAAACTAGTTGGGAAGAGGAAAACTGGTGAAGGTGTATTTATGAGCCATTTTCGAGACTTTTCTTCTGGGGTTGGTGATGTTGTTGTGCCAGAGAGTGGCTGGGACTTATTTCTCTATGCTTTCAATAGAAGATTTGCTAGTCACCCCGCATGTCATCTCTAGACTTGTGATATTGGCAAGCTGGTTTGCCCAAATGTTTTTGTGGAGGTGGATTTGATTATGGAATTGGCTAGATGCTACAAACCTAATGATAGGGTAATCAAGAGTTTTCTAGATGGAGATCCCATGCTTGATATTACAAGGAGCCAAATTGTTGAGTTCTTCAATCTAAATCCCTCTGCCATTGAGTCAATCGAGTTTCGTGCTTTGTATAATGAATATGATCAGAATAATTTTGGTTATAAAAATAATTTTCTACCAAGGAAGAGAAGGCAAGACTTGAACAAGAGAGGTGTTTTGTTTGGGCCTAAGGAGTTTGATCCTTTTGAGGATTACTTTAAGAACACAGATTATGCATTGTGCCAAGTTTTGCACAAGAAATTTGATATCAAGATGGATGTTGCTTTAATGGTCATGGCTATTGACATACATAACAAGTATCAAAACATGATCTTTGATTATGCTTCTTACATAGCTAACCAACTTCATGATGATTTGATGAAATTGAAGGATGCACAACCTTCATTGTCTTGTAGACATTATTCATTATTGATGCACATGTTATTATGGAGAGGTAGAAAAGAATGGAGGAATTTCATGAGATTGAGAGAAAGGGACAACAACGATAATGAATTACCAGTGCAAATGTGGACACATGTTTGGGATATACATTGTCGAGATTCCAATTATGCTGCATTTTGTAATGGTTTCAAATTTGGTGTGATGGAGAAATTGGGCTTGAAGCCCATATACAAGATATCAAAAGGCGTAAAGGAATTTTTTAGGCTTTTGGAGTTTGAAGAAAAAACAACACAAAATTTCAACTTGGGGGATTGGTATTTACAAATCGGTTACACTACAATCAAGATCTATGGATCTCTAGTGCCACCCCACCGGCTACCTATATATGTATCTGACAGATAGGTATTTATGGAAATAATGTGGCAATTGGATGTCATGGATAAAGAAAATTTTAGAAATGATAGGAAGGAATCACTAATAAACCCCAAGTGTGAATTTGCATATTTTATATGTTTATTATTGAAATGCACACAAGATAGCTGAGAGGGGGGTGAATCAATTGTATCAATTCTTTCCACTTATAAACTTAAACAATTTCACTTTAACTTCAATCTGTTATTAAGTATGAGCATGAAAAGAAAATAAAAGAAACACAACACCAAAGACACCAGATTTACATGGAAAACCCAATGAGGGAAAAACCATAGTGAGGATTAACTCACAATATAGTAGAATGCAAAAAATGGATACACATGCTCACTGCCTGAGGGCTCACTGCCCAGATATGAAGGCTCACTGCCCAGATTAAGGGCTCACTGCCTTAAGACTCACTGTCTAGAAAAAGAGGCTCACTGCCTACAAAATTTACAAACAAGTAGATAAAAGATCCACCACTAGGAGTTCCACACACTTCGCAACTTGATCTGAAGAATATAAATACACTGAAATACTATTGCCGCAATTTTCTCTTCCACACTATGCTTTTCACACTAATTCACACAATCTTCTCTTGCTCGAATTGAATGATGGATGGATGATCAATTCGACTCAACTTGATTCACTTATATACCATCTTCAACCTTAGAGACATTCATAAGGTCAACTAAACAATTACAAATTACAAATTCAAACAAGGTCGGCTACTCAAAATTCTCGCGGTTGATAAGAATGTGAGAGGACCAATTACATATTTTATTTAGGACCCAAACAACATCTTGGATCACGCACACACTTTCTTCAAATCGATGCTCAAACATAATGAAACGTGTAAACACCAGGTCAACCAAACCTAATGAAAACACTTATGATCTTTGAAGTACACACATCACCAGTAGGATAAACACACACATATGGCACACCTTGCTTCACTAGTCATTTTACCATCTTTGAGAACAACTCAGATACATCCACAAGAACTTCAACAAACTTCATTCACAGAGAACACTTCACCAGTCCTACTGGAACAACCAATCAGAATATCGGAGCTCTAGAACTAGCCTTCCAGAGTGCCAAATCATATACAAATTTTCTAGAATACAAAAACCAACCCAAAGAGTAATCTCCCAGATCGGAAAGATCTGAAACCAAATACCAGAGGAATGCGGAGCCAAAAAATTTCTCCTAGTCAATCAACCAAATAACTCTGCAAACCTAGTTCACACACTGGTGAACATAAATTGTATTCTCCATCAAGCCAAAAGCTGAAAATCAGAATATACAATCCAATTAAGCTCAAGAAAACACCTATAAAATTGCATAGGCAAAAGATAAACATAGAGGAAGTGCAGACCACAATATTGGATTGTGCTCATAACACACTTCAACACTGGTTTACATCATTTATCAATTTTCTCAAAAACACTTGGCAATTACACAACTTGCTCAACTTGTATAGTGTTGACATCAATGCCAACATTAATGAAAACACCTCCAAACATCTCCATACTTGCAACAATCTTCCCCTTTGTCATTGATGGCAACACATGATGTGAAAAACCATCAAAGATAGTAAACATGATTAGAAGGAGCGACAACCTACCAAGTGTAAATAATTCACATGATCTCTCTCCCATATCCTACATGATTTTCAGAAGCGACAACCACCAAGCATACAATTTTCACATGATCTCTCCCCCTTTGAAATTAATGGAAAAGGAAATTCTTTCCATATAAATCTCTGTTCACTCCCCCGGGAGTACACCCACACCACATACTACAAAAATGCACTTCTCTACTCCCCCTAAGGAGTAGACCTCAACCATCAGTCCAGAACAAAAGAGTCTATGAATCCACTGGACTGATGCACCACTAGATGCACTTAGTTCAAACAAGGAGGGGAAAAAACCCCTAACTTCCCTCTGAGATACACAAAAGTATCCTTCAGAAGGGCCTTAGTGAATATGTCTACAACTTGTTCTTTAGTAGGCACATATTCAAGTCTAACTTCATTCCTCAACACCTTCTCCCTCAAAAAGTGATACTTAATAGATAAATGCTTTGTTCTAGAATGCATCACCAGATTATATGATATGTTTATAGCACTTGTATTGTCACAAAATATAGCAGTAGTTTCATCACTCACCACACCTATTTCCATCAAAGTTTGTTTCATCCACAGTACCTATGTACAACAGGATGCTGTTGCAATATACTATGCTTATGTAGTGGATAAATAAGTTGAATCCTGTTTCTTAATCAACCAAGCAACTAATCTTCCACCAAGGAAGGATGCTCCTCCACTTGTACTCTTCCGTTCATCTACACATCCAACCCAATCAACATCAGTGTAGGCATTCAATGTAAAATCATTGTCCTTCGGATACCATAGCCCAAAATTTGGAGTTCCCTTAAGATATCTAAATATCCTCTTCATAGCTGTTACATGTGCTTCCTTCGGTTCTGCTTGAAATCTCGCAACTAAACATACTGCATGCATAATGTCAGGTCTAGTAGTAGTAAGATACAACAATCCACCAATCATGGATCTGTACATGCTCTGATCAACTTTAGCAGATTCAACATCCTTAGTCAACTTACAACCATTTACCATAGGAGTAAAAACCGGTTTAGAGTCACCCATTCTAAACTTCTTCAATAATTCCTTAACATACTTAGATTGTGAAATGCATATCCCTTTGTCAGTTTGATTAACTTGAAGTCCAAGGAAGAAATTTAGTTCACCAATCATAGACATTTCAAATTCTTTTTGCATCTCATCAGCAAACTTCTTACACATACCTTCATTTTCACCAAAAATGATATCATCAACATACACGACAATTATCAACATCCTACCTTTCTCAATCTTAAAGTAAAGATTGATGTCTGTGAACCCCTTGCTAAATCCCTGTTTTGTCAAGTACTTATTCAACCTAGCATACCAAGCTTTGGGAGCTTGCTTCAGACCATATGTTAAAGCTTTCTTCAATCTACAAACCATGTCCGGTTTGTCAGATAGTGAAAAACCTTCTGGTTGCTCCATATATACTTCTTCTTCCAATTCCCCATTCAGGAATGCAGACTTGACCTCCATCTGATATACCTTGAAATATTTATGTGCTAAAAATGCCAAGAACATCCAAATGGATTCCATTCTTTCTACAGGTGCAAAATTTTCTTCAAAATCTATGCCTTCAACCTATGAATATCCTTTACGTCCATTTCGAACCAATCACATACTTTTTTATAGGTCTAGGGACCAATTCCCATGTTTCATTCTTCTATCTGCTATAATTCCTCTTTCATTGATTTCATCCAACTTTCATCATTACATGCTTCATTCACAGTCTTAGGTTCAACCTTAGAAAGTAAACACAAGTTTACCTCAACCACTTTGCTTCTTGTCTTCGCTCCATTTTTATACCCAATTATCTACCCCCGGATGATTTTTCTGAACATATTTAGGAGTCTTCGATGTAGGTTCCAGATTCTCTTCTTCTTCTTCTTCACTTTGTTCTTTCTCTTCCTTCTCTTCTTCCTGTAATTTCTCATAGATAGGCTCATCAGGTTCAATTTTAGTTATCTCTACTAGTCTATACATAGCTTCATCAACCTTCACATGAGTACTTTCAATGATTTTTCTTAGCCTTTTATTAAAACATCTGTAAGCTTTTCTATTATTAGAATAACTAAGGAAGATTCCTTCATCACATCTAGCATCAAATTTTCCAATATTTTCTTCATCTCTTCTAATGTAACATCTACTACCAAATACCTTAAAGTATTTCATAGTAGGAGTCTTACCAATCCATAACTCATAAGGAGTCTTAGTGTTGTTACCTCTAATTTGAACTTTGTTAAGAATGTAAACAACAGTATGTATAGCTTCTCTCCAGTACACATCAACAACATTTGATTCCTTCATCATGGTTCTAGCTGCCTCTTGTACGGTCTTGTTCTTTCTCTCAACAACTCCATTTTGTTATGGGCTTCTAGGAGCAAAATAATGTCTTTTTATGCCATGAACTTCACAAAATGCATTGAACTCACCGAATGTAAACTCTCCACCTCTATTAGATCTTAAGCACTTAATTCTCAAATTTTCCTCATTTTCTACTCTTGCCTTAAACACCTTAAATCTATCAAGAGCCTGATATTTTTCTCTGAGAAATGTAACCCATGTCATCCTAGAGTAATCATCAATTAAAAGCATAAATTACCTATCACCATTCAGGCTACCAATTCTTGTAGGACCAAAGAGGTTTGTATGAATTAACTCAAGCATTCCGGTAGAAGATTGATCTTTTCCTTTGAAACTGCTTCTTGTCTGCTTTCCCATCTGACATCTTCTGTAGATTGAATTAGAAGGATTTGTGATTCTAGGCAGATCTCTCACAACTTCTCTAGAACTGATTCTAACCATATTATCAAAATTCACATGTCCCATTCTCCTGTGCCATAGCCAACTCTCATTAATCTATGAAAAAAAACATTGTACATCACCTCCTTTAAGTTGATAGATATTTCCATGAGTTCTTCTTCTAGCTGCAACCACAATTCTAAATCCTTTTTTGATCTCACAAGTGTTATCTTGAAACACAAGCTTAAAACATTTGTTGCACATCTGTCCAGCACTTAAGAGATTACGTCTTAAACCCTTCACATAATAAACATCATCAATATTGTGTTTTCTATCAAAGCTAATTGTTCCTTTACCAAAAATCTTAGCACCATAGTCATCTCCAAACATGACTATACCTCCATCATACTTATCAAGTTTAGTGAAGTTACTCTTATCTCTAGTCATATGATTTGAACATCC
The DNA here is from genome assembly GCA_007115665.2 of Sequoiadendron giganteum. Taxonomy (NCBI): domain Eukaryota; kingdom Viridiplantae; phylum Streptophyta; class Pinopsida; order Cupressales; family Cupressaceae; genus Sequoiadendron; species Sequoiadendron giganteum. Next base: position 484,681,641 of record CM021109.1, on the reverse strand, counting down.
GCTGTCAATTACCCAAAAGTATTCATCCTGTCTGGCATGAAAAGAAGTCACTAGAGTACCTTCTGCTTCCTCTTTCTTGTTCTCCAGACCAGATTCCTTTCCACATTTCTTCTCTAGGGCTAGAAACAAGACTTCATCCTTATGTTCCTCAAGGTCTGATTCATCATTAGAAATTCCTTCATCTTTTTTGACATAACACAACTTCTTGAACTTTATATCCTTCTTATCCTTGTATTTATTGTTATTACCATCCTTATTCTTCTTCTATGTAGTTCTATTAGGACATCTTGATGCATAATGACCAATATTTCCATAGCTGAAACATTTAAAAGGAAACTTACCTTTGTATTTACCAATACCTTTGTTCAATCTCCTTGTGAAATTGGCTTCTAGATCTTCTGTATCATCTTCATCTTCATCATCATCTCCTATCTTAAAGGATTTAAAGGTTGTTTCAGTATTCTCCTTTTCTCTTGTAAAATTTGTCATCTCAAATGCAGTCAAGACACCAAATAGATGTTCCTTAGTGAATGTCTTTGGATCATACTGTTCTTCAAGAGAAAAAACCTTGTCATTATAATTATTTGGTAAGGTCATCAAGATCTTCTCAATTATATCACCATCCTTCATAGTACCACCTTGATTCTTGATTTCGGTCGCTATAGTCTCAACTCTCTGATAATAGCTCACAATGTCTTCTCCATATTCCATTCTCAAATTCTCAATTTTTCGCTTAGTAGTTAGTTTCCTTGACAACTTTACTCTCTCATTTCCTTCATAAATGTCTTTCAACTTTGTCCACATTTCATTTTTTGTAGCCAAAGAAATAACTTTTGATCTTTTAGTTTTATATAATGTACTAAAGATAGAAAACCTCGCTTTTTCATTCTCTTCAAAAAGTACAAACTCATCAGCAATGGAAGGATCGAATACTAGAATCACATTATTCATCTCCATAAATTTCTAGGTATTGAAACTAATTGAAATTAGGTAACTTCTCATCTATTATTTCTAGTCACTGTAATCAACTCCATCAAACATAAGAAGTTTCAACTTGTGTGCCATCTGATCAACCTCAAGCGGTTAAGCTTTTCACTGAGGAACCAAAGCTCTGATACTAATTGTTGAAATGCACATAAGACAACTGAGAGGGGGGGTGAATCAGTTGTGTCAATTCTTTCCACTTATAAACTTAAACAATTTCACTTTAACTTCAGTCTGTTATTAAGTATGAGCATGAAAAGAAAATAATAGAAACACAACACCAGAGACACCAGATTTACATGGAAAACCCAATGAGGGAAAAACCATGGTGAGGATTAATTCACAATTTAGTAGAATGAAAAAATTGGATACACAGGCTCACTACCCAGATTAAGGGCTCACTGCCTTAGGACTTACTGTCCAGAAAAAGAGGCCACTGCCTACAAAATTTACAAAGAAATAGATAAAAGATCCACCAATAGGAGTTCCACACACTTTGCAACTTGATCTGAAGAATATAAATACATTGAAGTACTGTTTCCACAATTCGCTCTTCCACACTCTGTTTTTTGCACTTATTGACACACTCTTCTATTGCTCGAATTGAATGATGGATGGATGATCAATTCGCTTCAACTTGATTTGCTTATATACCATCTTCAACCTTAGAGACATTCACGAGGTTGACTAAACAATTACAAATTACAAATTCAAACAAGGTCGGCTACTAAACATTCCTGTGGTAGATAAGAATGTGAGAGGACCAATTACATATTTAATTTAGGACCCAAACAACATCTTGGATCATGCACACGCTTTCTTCAAATCGATGCTCAAACATAATGTAATGTGTAAACACCAGGTCGACCAAACCTAATGAAAACACCAAGGATTATTGAAGTACACGCATCACTAGCAGGATAAACTCACGCAGATGGAAATACACGCTTCACTAGTCATTTTACCATCTCTGAGAACAACTCAAATACATCCGCAAGAACTTCCAAAAACTTCATTTGCAGAGAACACTTCACCAGTCAAAATACCAGAGCTCTGGAATAGGCCTTCTAGAGTGCCAAATCATATATAACTTTTTCAGAATATAGAAACCAACCCAAAGAGTAATCTCCCAGATCCGCAAGATTTGAAACCAAATACCAAAGGACTGCGAAGCCAAAAAATTTCTCCCAGTCAATCAACCAGATAACTCTGCAAACCCAGTTCACACACCGATGAACATAACTTTGATTCTCCATCAAGCCAAAAGCTGAAACTCAGAATATACAATCCAATTAAGCTCAAGAACACACCTATAAAACCGCATAGGAAAAAGATAAACATAGAGGAAGTGCGTACCACAATACCAGATTGTGCTCAGAACACACTTCAACATTGGTTTACATCATTTCTCAATTTTCTCATAAGAACTTGGCAATTACACAACTTGCTCAACCTATATAGTGATGACATCAATGACAACATTAATGACAACACCACCAAACATCTCCATACTTGCAACATTTATCAAAGGAAGGGATTGAGAAGTTTGGAACTATTTTGAATAATTATAGGATGAAATAATATATTGTCAGATACTGTGATCCTGAAGGAGTAATTGATATAGAGAGAGAAAATCCAGAGGAAGGTCCGGTAAGCAACATCAATTCTTATATACAAAAGATGTAATAAAAAAATTATCTTTTGATGTGGAGGTTGTAGAAAGGAAAAATGAATGGAGAAAGATATGTGCCATAGAAGAAAGGATGCTACAAGAAAACCCCTTTTATGTGAGTCCTTATTCTGAGATAAAGGACCAATATGTTTAAGCTAAAGTGATGTTGGGCGATTTTAAAGATAAAAGCGTTAATGATAAGGTTAAGGGGTCTAAGATAAAATAATTTTTTTCTAAGGAAAATCATGATGCACAAATGAGGAGTCAAACCATTCACTCCACAACTCAAGACATTCAAGTGTATACAAAGGAGACATGTAAGAAACCTGTAGTTGCCCCATTGGTGAATTATTCAGCAATTGAGTAGGGTGGTGAAGAGTATGCACCAGAAGAATCTATAGAGCATGTTCCTATGGAAGAAGAAGTTGATCAGAGATTCCCATCCCTTGAAAAGGAGGATGCTTTAAATGTTGTTGTTGTTCCTAGTAGTAGGATTGTAAAATGGGAATATGATGAAGATAAAGATGATAATGTCAGAATCAAGGCTTGTAGGGATTTCATGAGTGATGACACCTTTGTCCAGAATAAGGAGCTCATGGACTTTGTCATCCAATTGAGAAGCTATGACATCAAGAGGATAGAAGAAGCAAAAGGAAAGGTTGATCCTTCACTTTAAGAGGAAGATGGAAAGGACGAAGAAGAGAAAATAATAAAGGAAATTGAAGCCATAACACCCTGAGAGGAAAGAGAGTTGGTCAAAGGAAGTGGAGCTTTATTATTGCCTTAGTGGGAGTTTACATCTGTTATTGCACTAGATGCAATAAGAAAGGATCCCAATGCCTCTATTTTTGAAGATAATTTTGACAACAAGGTGTTTGGTTTAGGGTTTAGCCCAAAATTGCATACCCTTGCAATTTGGTCTATGGCACCAAACATTGGAAAACCTACAGTGATCAAGTTTGTGGAGCAAGAAATTGGTACTATGGTTATAAAAAGAGCTACAAAGATGACTGCTACTGTAACTTCACAATTGACTATGAATGCTACCATGTTAAGTGTAGATATAGCTCAGATTACACAAGACATATATGAGAAGTTATTGGATAATTAAAATAAGTTTTTGGATGAATATAACAAAGGGGTTGCGATTGTTGCTAGCTCAACACAAAGAGCTTTGCCTTCTCCAAAAACTTCTTCCTCTGATTTATCTGCACAAGATAGGGAAACCTTATCATTAAGAATCCAAAGTCTAATGTAGGAAGTGCAAGTAGAAAAAGATAATGTTAAGAGAGCCAAGGAGGAAACTGCCAAGGTTGTTGATAATATTTTTGATGAAATTATGATGCATAGGGTTACAAAATTACTACTCAAGTCTGACAATGTATGGGATATTTATAAAAATATTCATGAGGCCCATAAGAGGTATGTGTAGGTCCAAAGTACTTTTTAGAAAGACTAGAGCAAGTGGAGTACCAGGGTTGAAGCACTTAAAGAAATGATACCTAATATTCAAGAGAACCCTGAGGCTCCAACTAACATTCTTGATTTGATAAAGGTAGTAGATTTGTTAAGTGAAATTACAACATTTCATGGTAAGTTGGGCATGTAGCTACAAAATAAATTGAAGATGTTTAGAGACATGGAGAGGCATGGGATTCCAAAGATACTGAATGACGAGGGTGAATTGAAGGACTTTCCTACTTGGAAAGATGATTTGGGAGGTCTTCTCCCACACTTAAGAGAGAAATCAACCTCAAAGATTACACCATGTTGAATGTAGCTATGGATAACATGTCATGAATTGAGGTGTGTTTGGATACATTTGTAAAGGAGGCTAGAATATTGATGGATGTCAGGTATAACCAGCATGACACAAAGGTGCATAGGTTACTGGATATGTAATGGCCTACTGAGGAGGAATATAATGCATGGCTTGAAAAGTTCATAGATTAAGCCTTTGATAAAGTATTGTAAAAATTATATCCTCTTAGTCAAGTGATGATAAATTATGCTGATGTGGATAGGGTCTATGTTTTTTTCCTTTTATTACTTTCTTGTTTTAGTTTATGCTGACTTGGTGGCACATGGAATATAATTTTTCTCATGGAGAAGATGCTTTTCTCATGGTTGGTGCTACTGCAGTGAGGAAAGATGCCCTTTGGAGGGCGGGAACTAGCTTCTCTAACATTATGAAAGGGAATTTTTTCTTATTTGGTTTTTCCCCTTTTGGAAATGCAAATATAATTGCTTGGGGATGTTTTAAATTGAAATTGAAATGTAAGTCAAATGAAAAATGTGACTAAATGTGTAATTTGGCCCGAAGCTTTTTTGCTCCCTTGTTCTTATAAAAGGGAATTCAAGGCCAATTGCACGAGTCTTTGGTTGGTGAAGTTTTGAACTCATTGTAAATAATTCTATAATACACACACAAGGAAGTAGAATTAGTGTTGAGTCATAGGCCAAATTCGAGTATGTAATAGGCATAATGGTTTTACAATAGTGATGGAATTTGAATGAAAGTGCAAATTTTGGAACAATTTCTCTCCTTTTGTATTTTGTTACAAAAATTATTAATGAAATGATCAAGGATCATTTTATTGGTCTTCAATCGCTTTGGTTGAATGTATGATTTTGTCTCTACTTTAACTCAAGGAATTAATTAAAATGCTCTGATGGAATCATAGGTTTGTGTGATTAAGTATGAGGATTTGATAAGTAGTTTGTGTTTTGGGATATCTTGAGTTGTTTTTTTGTAATGAAATATCACAATAGTTTGTAAATGCTGAGCTAAGTCATTGTTGTATTACGGTTTATTTCAAATTTGAATTCGTTGCCCATTGATAAGGAACTATTCTATGGATCTAGTTAACTTTGAACTCACTGAGTTGGCCCTACCATTCAAAGAACAAATTCTTAAGAAAAACTGTTCATACACCTCAAATTGTTTTAAAGTTTCATAAGATGTCATCCATTCTCTGCTTTAGATGATTATTTGTTAGAGAATTAGCTAGATTCTTGAAATATTTCATCTAATTTTTAATTTATGGGAATGGGTGAAGCCACAATAGTGGTTTACAATTCCAGTGAGGAAGGAAAACTCACAAAAAATGACCCCAAGGCAAAAAATGTGATTTTGGGGGTTCGTACGAACCTACTAATTCAAGCGTTTGAACCATGGTTCGAACGAACCCATTTTGATCTTGCCCGCCAAAAAACAAAAAAAAAAGCATTAGGAAGGGTGGTTCTCTCGAAGCCCTAGGGGTTCGTACAAACCCCCCTTATCCCTCATTCTCCCCTGAAACACAAAAAAAACCTAAATTTTTTCACTTCAGAGCTTGGTTTGAACATTAAAATGGTGGAGAATTCACAAACCCAACTGGAATCAGGAAGTCCTCGGAATGAGCTATCCAACGAATATAATTTTAATATGTTTTGGTTTTATTATGTATTTGTTTTTTTAGTTTTATTAAACATAGGTTTTTCATCGAAAATGAAGGTCTATGTTTTGCACATGTGGAAAAATAGCAGATTATCAATTTATTTTTTTGAAAAATATGATTACACTAGATATTGAAGTCCTTGATCCAACAAAAAAAATAAAATTGAATTTTGATATATACAAAAAAAGTTACGCATTATACGGTCGCGCTATGTCTGAATTGTAATTGGTTTGACTTCGAAACTTGATTAAAGAATTTTTTTTTAATAAAGAACTATCTAACCAAGTGGAAGCACTAGATATCAAAGTTACAAATCTAAATTCAAAATAATTAGAATTTTATCCTTCATAGAAAAAAATTTATGCATTATACTGTGTGCGTCACTTTTTAAAAATGTTGTTTTATGAAAAAAATAGTTTTCGTGGGAGATGGAAAAAGAAGTCCAATCTGATTCCAAAAATTTTGAAAAAAATATTTTTAGAATCTACAGACAAAATGTTAGGAGACTCTATTTTTCATCATCTTCAAATTCCTCACAGTTTAGCTGCTATAGGTGCCTAAATGTGAAGATTTAGTTAAGAAAAACAATTTTAGTGTCCAATTTAGTCAAAAATTATAAACAACTATTGTGGGATCACCCGAATGCATCTATTATTTGCAAGGTATGTGGAAAATGGAACAAGAGTATCACTAAGTACATTGTAGGGATCACCATCCCAGGTCTTGTAGAGCTCGAAGTGCAGAGGGAAAGCCTAGCAAGCTTTCACCTAGTCATTGGCCAATCCTCACCATTGTTGATCATTGAATTATGGAAAATTCATAGACAATTGTTGAGATTAAGTCTGGTTCTTAAAAACAACTAACAAAAATTATGGAGTTAATCATAAAATCAATTGTGTATCTTGTACAACATTAAGAAATCTAAGGCAATTCAAGGTCTTGTTAGTATTACACAACATACATAAGAAAATTATTTTGATCAAGTTGGAGATTTTCTATGTTACTCTTAGTGTTAATACATATAAGATAATAAATGGATAATAATCCATAATCCCACCATTAGACAAAAAAAGGTAGACTATTACTTAATGGGTTATTATACAAGACCTTTTCCCACAGTTACCTCTAAACTTTCACAAGATTGTTCAATTCCAAAAATAATTAAGTGTATCACATGCTATAGAGATAAAAATATAAAAATAATTAAAAATATTTATTTATTTGAAACAAATTTCAAATAAACATAGATAATCCACTTGTGAATCTTGTCTCTAGATCAATTACTTTGGTAAATCTCAAAAACTTATAAAGACAAAATAATACATGAGAAGATTGTTATTTATTGTTTCTCCAATTGTAGCTTGAGAAGTTGGCATGGAACTGGTCAAAATTTCCTTATAGAGATGAATAGTAAAGAAATAATTAAAAGAGGCAAAAAAACTTTGTCACTTATAATTTATTTGGGAGATAAATATGTACATGTATCATAAATAAAGAGAGACATAGTCCAACCTCCATTGAAGAATAATTAGCATTAATTTTGAAGTGTATACACTTCAAACCTTTAGAAGAAACAAATAGTGTCTAGTCATGGATGACACATTTACACTAGTCATAGTTGTAAAGCTTAAAAATATCCTTTTCAATAGATTATGTGATAATAATATTGTTAATTATGTCTTTCATCATATTAAGTCAAGTCAATTCACAAGTGCAAATAGAACTAAAAAAAATACATGAAAACTTGAGATGGGATAAATTCATCAAAGATTTATGTCCTTTTTGATTAGATATAAAAAAATGAATGACTTATTTAAGACGATTTTTTCTTAGAATGATAGAAAATGATTAGAATTGTGATGGCTTTGGTGCTAGTTCGTTGTTTGCAAACCCACAACTTGTGAAGGTCATGGTCTACATGTCCACGGTGGGGAGTGCATGCATGCGAGGTGTGGAGATCAGGGGTCTATGAAGGAGTATAAGGGAGGGGTGGGTATGAATCAAGCTTGGGGGGTTTGCTATTGCTATTTTTTCCATTCTTTTTCTATGTTATTTTATTAGGTGTTTTCAGTATAAGGTGTTGGGTTGTGGGGAAGTAAAATGAGGTTCTCTTGCTTCTTTCTTTGTGAGATATGGATTCAGGAGAAGCAATAAGCTTCAAGCACAATATGGATTTTTGGGCTTCTTTACGGGTAAGTTCCTCATCTTTTTCAAAGCGTGTTGATGAGAATAACTTTTTCTTCAAGGATTATGGGGTGGAGGGGATGTCCCTATCTGGAGGTCCTTGGATACCGAAAAAGAATGGCTATTTGGAGAGATGCTAGGACATGTCCTTGTGATTCAACCAGAGTCTATTACAGAAGATGTTGAATATTATTTGAATCATGCCTTATTATGCAAGTTCATGGGGTTGCACATCTCTCTTCCCTTTTTGGAATCCTGAGGGTGAAATAGAGGTGATGCTAATGGCCAATAGCTTTTTATGGTCATTTTTAATTGTATGGTTTATCACAACAAAGTCTTTGAGGCCATAGTAAGATTGGCATATTTATTAAGCTATGGAATATTGTATTTAACCCTTCAGAGGAGCTTTTGAATCGAGTTCCTATTTGGGTATGCCTCCCTAGGCTCTCAGTTGAGTTTTGGTGGAATGAAATTCTGCATATGGTTGCTTTGTTTCTCGAAAAACTAGTGGGCCCTTCTCAACAAACACAAGATAAGAAGGTTCTAAATTTTTCTCATATGTGTGTTGAAATAGATTTGAGAAATCGTATTCTAGATTCTTTGGAAATCTGTGTGGGTTCTTCCTCTTGGGTGCAACAGTTGGACTATGAGGCTCTCCCCTTTCATTGTCGGTTGTGTCATGAGTATGGACATTTGCAGAAGAGATGTTTGAGGATCCGCTCCTCGAAGGCCCATCTACACTAGCCATCTCATGACCCTCCCAAAGAGGATAAGGGAAAGGATCCCATTTTGGGTGATGTGGCTGATAAAGAAGGATTTATTCCTGTCAAACCCCATAACAAGAATTGTGGCCAAAAAATAACTTTCAAGGAGCGGTAGGAGGAGGAAGTTTTTAATCATTTTTATGTGTTGGATGATCTTAGCCAACACGAGGTGAATCTTGGTATGATGCTTCTTGATCCAAGTGCACAGGAGGAGGTACAAGAGGGTACAAAGTTTGATGATCTTTAGAACGTGCAAGAGAGTGGTTTGCGACTAGCTCAAATGGAGACAAATCTAAGCATCATGATTCTAGCTAGTCCTATGGTGCCTGGTGCTTTGGAAAGGCTTGAGATTGAGAATGGTTCCCCTCTGGGGAAGTTGGCCTCTGAGCCAAAAAAATGAAATAAAGACTCTCTTCCCTTAGGGGTCCTCCAAAAAATCCAAATGAAGGGGATAATGAGAAACCCCTCAAGGCTGGGAGGAAGAAGGATTTGGAGAAAATTAAGATTATGGGAAAAACGTTGGTTGCGTTAGGGTTTGTTAGAACTCTTGACTCCCACTTTGATGCCTCTCAAAGATGCTTATTATCTCATGGAATGTTAGGGGATTGAATAGTGACCCTAGATAAAAATTTATTCAAGATTTGGTGCAAAGTCATTCGCCTGATATGCTATTTATTCAGCTTCTCTAGAGAGTATGAGAAGTTTAGTACCTAAAATCTAGAGGCAAGGCCAATGTTAGAGTATTGGTGCATAAGGTAATGTTGGGGGGGTGGTGTGCTTATAGAACCCTTTGAATATTTTCCCTCTTTGGTGGATTGCCAGTAAGTTTTCTATTTTTGTGCTAGCTATGAGTTTAGAGTTTAGAGAGACTATTATTTTATCCAACCTTTATGCCCCAACCTTTATGCCTAGTAAGCAATATCTATGGCATCATGTTTGGTTTATTCAGAGTATCGTTCCTCTTTATCCTTGGATTGTTTCTAGATATTTTAATGCTATTACTGATTTGGAGGAAAGAAGGGTGGAATGTTGAGGTTGGAGCCATCTTCTTATCTTCTTAGAGAAAATATTTCCTTCTTAAATCTAGTTGACATAAAACTTGGGAATGGTCACTTTACTTGGAACAATAGGAGGTGTGGTTAGGATTGTATTTCTGAGAAGCTTGATAGGTTTCTAGTATCTTATTTCTGGATTGGCATATCTTGGTCTTCCAACTCAAAGATTTTGGATTGGAGAAGCTTTGACCATTGGCCAATTAAGTTCTCTGCTTCTTTGGCTAGTGTTGCTCGTAGTCCTTCTTTTAAGTTTCAAATTATGTGGCTGTGGGATCCCTCTCTATAGGTCCATATGGCTGAGTGGTGGCAACATGATGCACCTTCTTTTGGCACACCTATGTATTCTTTTGTCAAGTAGTTGCAATTTATGAAATACTAGCTTAAAAGGTAGAATAAGCATTGTTTTGGTAACATCTTTCATGGTAAGGTTGTTTCTCATTCTAGTTTGGACATCATCACTTGTGGGATTAGGGAGCATGGCCTATTTGAGGAGTCCCTCATGGAAGATTCAAAGGCTTTGAAAGCTCTAGAGGAGTGTGAGCAAAGTAAGGAGATTTATTGGAAACAAAAGGCACAAGTTTAGTGGTTGTAGGAAGCGGATAGAAAAATTGTATTTTTCTTCAACTCTATGAAGGCCAAGAGACATGGTAATTATATCCCTTATCTTGTGAATTCTAGGGGAGATCATCTGACCTCTCGTGCGAACATCATTAGTGAGGATTCTCAGTATTTTTCCTCTTTGTTCAGGGAGGACTCCCTTGATATGGGGGAGGACACAAATCATATTCTCGCCTATATTCCTTCTTTTGTCCCTAGGGATATGAATGAGCACCTTATGGGACTTATCTCTTTGGAGAAGTTGGAGGCTACTATTTTTCAAATAAGAAAGGCAAGGCTCTTGGTCTTGATAGGTTTCCGATTGAGTTCTTCCAGAAATTTTGGGAAATTATAAACTTGGACTTATTAGAGGTGGTGTGTGAATCTCAAAGGAACAAACAGATGTTGAAGGCTTTGAAATCTACTTTTCTTTCCCTTATTCCCAAGTATGAGGGGGTAGATAGGCTGAGTTTATTCAGGCCCATAGCTCTTTGTAATGTGGTTTATAAAATCCTACCCATGTTGATTTGTAGAGAGACTGAAGTGGTGGATTAGCAGGTTGGTTTTAGAGGAATAGGGAGGCTTTGTGGCTGGCAGGAAAATCTTGGATGGTGCGGTTATTGTGGTTGAAACTATCCATTCTATGACAGCCTCTAAGGAAAAATCTATGTTTATCAAACTTGACATGGAAAAATCCTATGATAGGGTTAAGTGGTCTTTCTACAGAAAGTGCTTGGGGCTTTTGGTTTTGTCAAAGAGTGGGTTTCTTGGGTTATGAGTTGTATCACATCCTCTTCCTTTTCAGCATTGGTTAATGGGGAGCCTTCCCCCTTGTTTAGGGCTTGTAGGGGACTTCATCAAGGGTACCATATATCTCCATACTTATTTATTCTCCTATTTGAGGGTTTGGGGAGAGTCATTAAGAGCCATGTTAATCAGGGTTTGATTTGTGGGTGGCACCTAGGTAATGGTATTCCTCCTCAATCGCACTTGCAATTTGTTGACAATGTTTATTTGATGGGTTTGGCCAAGATTAGAGAGGCTACAATATTTCGTAGGGTTTTGGATGTTAACCTTAGAACCTTAGGACAACAAATCAATGAAGGTAAATCCTCTATCTTCTTCTTTAAAACTCTTGTGCTTATTCAATGACGAATAGCCCATATCCTTAGATTTCAGATTGGTCAGCTATCTTTGACCTATCTTGGCATTCCTCTTTCCACGGGTTCTTGGTAGAATATCTTAAACAAGTTTTGTGAGAAAGTGAACCATTGGACTCACAGGTGGTTATCTTTTACAGACCAAGTGTCGCTTTTAAAGTCTGTGGTTCAGGATCTTCCCAATTATAGGTGTATGCTATAGGTTTCTCCTTCATGTTTTATTAGGGATTTGGATTCCCTTTCCAGGGAATTTCTTTGGGTTGGCAGCTTGTCATCCTCAAAGTGGAGTCTTGTGAATTGGGAGACTGTGTGCAAACTAAAATAGCTTGGTGGTCTTGGTTGTGATAGGCTTGCATTTCTAGTTTGGCTTTATCTAACAAGGTATACTGGAGATGGCGCATTGAATAAAACTAGGCATGGGCCAAGATTATTTATAAAATATATATGAATGGGGTGTCGAAGGAGGAGGTTCCTCAATACCCACTCTTGGGTAAAGGATCTATGAATTGGGGAACTCTTAAGAAAGGAGCTAAGTTGATCAAGGATGGTTTGTTTTGGATTTGGAACAGGGGGTTAGATGCTCTTTTTTGGTATTACTCTTGGAATGGTTTTTCCCTAATCTAAGATCTTTATCATTCTTTCTTGGAGGCTAGTTGGTCTTGGGTTACAAACTTCAAATCTACTTACTTTTGTGGTCTGGTGGAAGTGTCTAGATGGAGGGTCCCTAGTGAGTGGAAGACCGGGGGTTTGGAAGAGGACCGTGTAGAATTAAGTAATATTCTTGTTGGTAGAGATTGTATCTCTTTAAGGGAAAAGGATATTTTGTCTTGGAGCCCTAATCCTAAGGGTATTTATACAATGGTTAGTGGATATCAAAAGTTGATCTATTAGAAGTATGGGGGGCTAGAAGTTTCTTGGCGGAAAAATGTCTGGAATAAGTTCTCTTGGCCCAAGTGTAATTGTTTTATTTGGATGCTTGCCTAGAATAGATGTTTGACTTGGGATAACCCTCACAAGCATGGTTTTCAAGGTCCCTCGATTTGTGCTCTTTGTGGCTTCTTTGAAGAGGATTTGACACACTTTTTCTTCCAATGTCATTTTTCTATGCTTATTGTCACTTTTGGTGGGGTATTTGGAGACAACCCTGTGTTCATGCTTCCTCTCTGATTGACTTTTGGAACAGTTTGGGGAGGCCTCCAAAAAAAGTTACTTTCCTCCATATTGTCTGTAATATTAGTCCCACTTTCGTCCTTTGGTAGATTTAGCTTGGGAGGAATCACATAATTTTTCATGGCAATAAGATGATGATTCAATAAGTTTTGCAAAGGGTTGTCGGTATGATACAAGAGATTATGGAGGCTAAGTGTGGAGTGTCTTTTCCTTTAGAAAGGGGAGATGAAGAAGTTGTGAACAGTTTGGGCTTGTGTGGTATAATGTTGGATTCTTTGTGTTTAAAGGGGTCGTTAGGGAAAAAAGAAGGTGCAAAGAGATAGGGGATGGTCCCCTCCCTTAGGGGATGTTTTAAAGATCAATATTGATGGATCTTCAAGGGGTAATCTTGGGCCCGTTGGGATTGGAGGTATTGGAAGGGACAATTCAGGCATGGTTGTTTTATTCTTTTCCATCCATAAGGGGCAACAATCCAACAACCTCATGGAAGGTTTAGCAATTCTATTAGCTATTGAGAGAGCCCATGCTCTTGGGTTGCGTAAGATTATTTGTGAGTCATATTCACAAATCATGGTTAATTTATTGACTAAGAAAAAGTTGGATGGATTAATTGGCAACTTGCTTCTGTTGTTAGGCACATTCTGCATCTGAGTTCTATGTTGGAGTTTGTTTCATTCCTTCGTATCCCTTAGGAGTGGAACAAGGTTGTTGATTGTTTGGCCAAATGGGCTTCTGAGCAGATTGGTGGTTGGAAGGTTGAAGATTGGGAGTAGTTATCCCAAGATTATTCTCAAGACCTTGAGAGGCTTATCTTGATGGACATGGGGGGTTGATGGTTCTTGTTGCGCAGTCTGGATGTGCTTTTCTTTCTGGACTTTCTGTGGGTTCTGGATTTCTTGGTCTTTTCTCTGGGTGTCTATTTTGGAACCTGAGTGTTTTATATTGTTGATTTTCTAGATGCATTAAAGTTTTACCCTCTTTTAAAAAAAATATTTTTAGAATATGAGAACACAACAAGTTCTCTTGGAGATGAAATCATGCTAAAAATAACATCTAAATCCTATTTGTGAAAATTAAGTTGGAAATAATAGAGAATTTCACATGGACATCTTCAACTAATGAAAAAAATAAGACACTATACCAATAGGCTTGGAAGAATACATAGATCAAGGAGGATTAAATTTAAACATTACTATCATAAATGAAGGTTAGTAGATCATATAGGGATTCTACACCAACTAGTTAGTAGTGACACCATATAGTAAGTGTAAAAGTCCTAAACATATTGAGTTTGACCTTTGAACACACAACCTATACAATTCCTCAACATGAAATGACATATCTCATTTATTTTATAGGAGAAAGTGATAAAATAATTAGTGGTCCTAATTACTTATATAATCCTTTCTTGTGATACTACCCACAAGGGCACATTGAATAGTTTCTCCTTGCTAAAATAATTTCTATTGTTAAAAGGGTTTGACCTATGCTTATAATAGGTATCTAAGGGATTTTTACCTTTATTATGTTACATGTTTAGAAAATGTAGTTTTATATGTGTTGAAATATTATTTCAGGGACTAAGAACCTTGTGATGTGAATTCTAGTGAATGACTACACTATGATGTTGATGCATGTTTTGTAAGTTTCCCTAGGGATTTTTGATCATGCAATGTTGCATTTTATCTTGTTATATGAAATGAAATAAAATAGGGAGAAAGTGAATGATTGTAGATTATAAGTTTGACAATGACAATTTTTTTATTATCAGTCCTTAAATCTCTATGCTCAATCAAATATATTAATATTTTTTGTTTATGGGAAATAAGAGGAAACTTGTAACACAGATCATTAAAGGTAATTATCTTAGTTCTCTAGAAAGAATTAAAAATATTGTGTATCATGATAAATTATAATCTATATTATTAAAAATGATTAAATAGGAGTGGATCAATTTTATCTAAAATTCGACCCATGCTTGCATTTGGGGGAGTGCAATATTTGCAAAAAAATGTAAAGGTAAAAAAAGGAAGTTTATTAATGGTGTCATTTGGGAACATTGATTCTTTTATTGTAATTCATACCATGACATATATCCAATCAAGATATTTGAAGATTTATTTTTAAGCTATTGTTGTTTAAGCCTACTTGTAGAAGAAAATCCACTTGTGATTTTTATTTAATAATACCTATGTACATTTGGAGACCAATGCCTAATGTTTGTACTATGTTTAAATGATTTATTTAATTACTTTTGCTTG
The DNA here is from genome assembly GCA_007115665.2 of Sequoiadendron giganteum. Classification (NCBI taxonomy): domain Eukaryota; kingdom Viridiplantae; phylum Streptophyta; class Pinopsida; order Cupressales; family Cupressaceae; genus Sequoiadendron; species Sequoiadendron giganteum. The sequence continues at coordinate 484,666,354 of CM021109.1, read as the reverse complement.
GAATTCATTATGTCTAAAAACTTTAAAATAAAAATGTTTGTTATAATAAAATTTTCATAAAATCAAGATTCCTCATGACTATGTTCCACCTATATAAGTATTGAGAGAAATATTAGTTTATTATCAATGGCCTATGTTGGTGGTAGTTAGCAGCGTAGTATATTTTTGTGTGTGAAAAATATCATGTATTGATCATAGAGACTTAGATTTATGGATTATTTAAAAATATATGGCACAATGACTATTATTTTTAGTTAACTAACAAAATACTATTAAACACTATGTCAATAATGAATACTACCTTGGTATGTGATCATGGACTATTATTTATTCAAGGGGGAAATCCCTATCAACTCAAGAATAACTTGACTATGAAATTCATAAATTTGATTGGAAAATTATGTGTTAGTATGACAACACTAACATACATGTGCAAAATAATTTATCTAGGGAGTGTGGATGGCATTACATTAGGAGGAATAACTTTTTAATTTAAATGATGAGTGTTGTATTTCTAGATTTTACTATGTATAATTTATTTGCATCAACGTTTCAAATCACAAAAGAATTTTTCTCCTACAAATCTCTTCTTATCTTGATGATGGATCATGGAGTGTGATCTAAAACATTGATGCAAATAAATTATGCACAGTAAAATCCAGAAATACAACACTCTCATAGATTATAGACTGTGGAAATCTAATGTCTTTGAATTTAAATGATCCTTTTGTGTTCATTGAGTTATATTAGTGCCAATTGATCTAGTTTATCTTTTGGTTAGGATATGTTGATACTTCACCCTCTCTAATGAGTTAAAAGTAAAATAAAGAGAATAATTAAACTACAAGTACCCTAGTTGTGTCATGTTACCTCAAATATTTTACATGAAGTGTTGTGGATAAGAATCTTGATGTGAAACATGAAATTCCAGTGATATTTGAATGATAATTGATTTATGAATATTGATATAGTATTGTTGTACCTTAATTGCACTTTTGAGTTCAAAAGGAATGGTATATTGAACTATTATGTACTTGTTAATAATGAATAAATTTTAGTGTTTGTATAAATCAAACAAGACAATATGGAAACTCAACAATGGTTGAAGGACTAATGTGAAAGATAAAGTGGGGAATCCTATTTGGAATTTGGTATATCTTAGTTCATATTTTTATCCTAGTAGTAAGAATAAGGCTACATATATGGGATTCAAATATGAGAATATAATAGGTCCTCTAGGGTATCTATGAAAGGATACATTTTATCCATGGATATTTTATTCAACCTTAAATTCCCACCAACTAGCTTGGATCAAATCCCTAATGTTATCAATGACAACTCATGGATCACATCAACATTTTACATGGGTGGCTAGCAATGATTCTAAATAATAATTGTAAAATTATTAAAATAATTTAAGTTTTCCTTCTAATGCATAATATCTATTGATTCTAAGGTATTAGATTCTCTTAGCATGCAAAAATCAATTGAAGATAAAATTATATCTTTTAAACAAAGATTCCTTAAGACGTGAGAAGAAAGAAAAGTATTGGGTAAACTATTCAATTAATCTATTTTCATGGTATTAGCAAGTTAGGATCCATAGATAGGATAAACGTATAGTCACTAGAAGATAAATATATGGTAGAAAATATCATGTAGTACCTTCTAGGGCACATCCAAGAGATATCCCAAGGAAGAGGGACACATCTTTCTATGTATTCACATGCATACACAAATTGAACAATGATAGTAGAATGAAGAAACTAAAAATACATTGTAATTGTGGAATGCACACAAAGTAGGATCAAACAATAAACAAGAACACCTTCCATGCAAGAGAGTTGAAAACAATGTGTTTCTATTTCCTCAAAAAGAAAAAACTTACAAAATGAAATAATACAATGAAAGAGAATGCCTATAAAAGGAAAACTTGAATGAGAAAAATGATTAGATCATGACAAGTGTCATCATTCTATGTAATGAGACATAATGACATAATGATATAATAATAGCTCAATCTAAGAAAAGAAAAAAAGTACTCTTAAGTTTATCTTAAGTGCAAAAGTGAAATTAGCTTAATAATGAATTAAATATTAATTAATTATTAGCCAATGAATGATTAATCTAACATCCCCCTTAAGTGTAACTTAGGGAGTAGAAAAAAAATTCTAAAGTGAATGCATAAAAAAGTAAATATACATCCTGACAACTAGGCCTGATGAGGTGCCCAAATACAAATGAAAGATCTCTCAAAACCAGAGAAAAGGAGAAACCCTCATGGAAAAAAAGTCCTCCCCAAAAAATAAATGTAAGAATCATGTATAAAAAATGAAGGAAGGCCTCATGAATACCCCCTAAGGATAACTTCCTTTACCCCAAGCATTGATTGCAACTAAATATAATGAGGCAATGCTAGATGTTTTGTGAAGATATCTGCAACCTACTCCTCTATAGGAATGCAAAACAAGGTGAGAAAACCATCTTGAATCAATTACCAAATGAAGTGCATATGGATCTCAATGTGTTTTGTCCTCTGATGCTCCACTAGGTTGTGATAAATGTGAATGGAACTTTGATTGTCACACCAAAGAGTAGTGGGACTGTTAGGAGGGAAACCAAATTTAGTCAACGACTGATGAAACCATAGAACCTCATTACTAGCTAAAACTGCTACTCAATAATCAACCTTTGTAGATGATAAATAAATAAATATTTATTTTTATAAGACCATGCAATGGGACCAAAAACAAGGCAAAAGAAAGAGTCAAAAGTATATTTTCAGTCATTAACATCACTGAACCAATCTAATTTAATGAAGCCGACAATTTGAGAATCCCCTGATGTATAATGAATACCATAATTTGAAGTTCCATGAAGATATTTCAAAATACATTTGGTAGCTTGTTAATAAATCTCATGTGGATTGTGAGTGAACTGAGAGACAAGACCAACTGTAAAAGAAGGATCAAGACATGAATGTGTCAAGTAAAAGAGATTGCCAACCAACTACCTATATAATACAACATCTACAAAAGGAGTATAAAAAGGAATAAAATACAACACTTGGATAAAATGGTGTGGGGGAAGGCTTGCAATCAACCATGCCAAATTTCTGAAACATGTCAAGAGCATACGTTTGTAGAAAAATGGAAATCCCATTTGAAGAATGAATGACATATAAACTAAGAAAGTGGTGTAGAATGCCAAGATCTATCATCTTGAATTGCTCCATCAAAGCTCATTGAAAAATATGGATCATGGAGGATGAGCCATATGTAAGAATCAAATCATCTACATATAGCATAAGTATCAAGAGATCACCCTCTTGTCACTAAATATAAACTCTTGGATTATAATGACATCATGTAAAGCAATAAGGAAGTAGAAAAGTCTCCATCTTCTGATACCAAGCCTTAGGGGATTGATTGAGACCATATAATGAATGACAAAGCCTGCAAACAAGTGAAGAGTCCTACAAAAAGACCCATGGTTGTTCCATATAAATCTACTCATGAAGGTCACCATGAAAGAAGGCACTCTTAATAGCTATCTTGTAAACTATCCATCCCTACAAAGCTAACAGAGAAAGCACAAAGCAATCCATGGATTTGGAATAACCCAACTTGTTGATTCATGAACTTGAGCACCTTTTTTTTAACATGGACACCTATCATAACACAACTTGCTTGCTAGTGGCGCCATGTGTTTCATGAGTGTCTTAGCATAACACAACTTGCTAGTGTTATTGAACCAACCATATTGTATGGACACCTAGCATAACATAACTTGCTAGCCAGTAGATCCATGTAGCTCATGAATGATATTACATCCTTATGAGAAAATCCTCTTAATTAGCATAAATTCAAGATACAAAGTTTGGTATTTGAGACAAATTTAAGACTGAGGTCTCTTTTCCTAACTGACTCAAATCCTTTTAGTACTAACCTTGTGTTTGTGTTTGTGTTTGTATATGTTTTCTTATGTTTGTATCGTGTTTTCATTGTGTTCACATTATGTTGTGCATTATGTAGTGTATTTTTGTCATGTATATTTTGCTTTGTTATGCTACATTTCATACATGTGTGTTCCTTTGTCCTTATGTTGGTTTTCTATGGGATATTGAATCCTGGGGTCTTGCGCACTTCCCCTTGATTCATCACTATCTTATCTCTTCAACATGTGGATAATCAGACCCCTCTTGACATATTTTTTACTTTAGTGTGAGTCTGAGCGTAAGTTCATACTCTCACTAAAGTGAGGGATAAATATAGCATCGTAAATTGTCACCCTTTACAATTTCACACTAGATTTTTCTCCCTCCTATGTGCATGGACCTAATTGTACACCTAATTTACTAAATTATGCATTCTATGGCCCATTTGAACATTTATCAAGAAATCACATGTACAAAACCAAGGTAAACATTTAATATTTTGATCTTGACATTTTATACCCTACAAAATAGGGCCAAGACAATGGTACCCTGGGTGACTTTGTCCCCCTATTTTGGCTCCAATTTTTAATATGTCAGAGTTGCCATTTTATTATTTGAGATTCATATGTCAAATGTCGACTATGAGGATTTAATTCGAGGGAAATTAGATTAATTGCATATAAATACCTAGTCATTTTATCATTTAAAATCTAATTTGAAAAGGAAGCAATAATTTGAAATCAAGAGCATTACTAAGAAATTGTTATCAATTCAAGAGTATCATGTGAATTGTTATGTGTGTTTGTTCATGTTTATGCATAAATTTTGTTTGTGAGGACTAACACTTGTAGTTCTTCAAATAAATCCAATCCAATTTGTAATCAAGCCTTGATGAGATGTGAATGACTTCAGTCCTTCAAGGAAAACAAATTTGAGTGGTGAGTTGCAATCTATTGTTGATTCATCATTCATTTATCATTTAGCCTCTATCCATTAAAAGGATAAGCTCTCTATCATCAATTCCATTGTGGAGGTGGAAAAAAAACACAAGGTTTGACTGAGGCAAGCCCTTATATGGCACAACCTTTCCTCTATCTTTGAATGTGCAGGTTACAAATTTGAAGAAGATTGGAGGAGGATTGAAGATCTTTTGTTCATTTTTGCATTCAGACCCTATAAATTGACAAGATATGGAAACTCAACTATCTCAGCAATCGGTGAAGATCTGATACTGAGATTTAGAAGGAAGAAACATCTGATTAGACACCCAAAGACTATAAAGATAGATTGAAAATTTAGTTACTTAGACATAGGCACCCTAGGTGACTTAGTCGTGTAAATTTAGCTTCAAATTTATATGACAGGTGTACACAAGTCTGCTCAGTTTGTTTTCAATAATTAAATTTGTTTGTCACTTTCTAGATTTGTTGTTTTTACATCAAAATAGTGCATTTTCATTGTTAGCTAGTTGCATCATTGCATTTCATTCAGAAATTAATTCCAAAAGCCCCAATTCAGATCCTAGGGTTGATTGACTCACCTTCAGGTTGCAAGTCAATCTCATATCCTAGCTGATCTTGAATTCTAATGATAACATGGCATTGGAAAAGTGCTTGATCCTAAGGTGAAGTCCTAGGGTCTCAAATTTCTACATTATCAACTGAAAAGAGAAAATCATGGTCGAGGGTTTGATGTCCTTATATATAGGTTGGTGGATAAGGAAAGTTATGTTAGAGATGTAACCATTCCATCTCAAGGTTGGAATATATTTGAATATGGATATAAAAGGATTTGATCTAATAGACCTATTTATAACATATTGAATATGGATATGGGGAAATTGGTGGTGCCAAATATATTTTTCCATATTGACCTAATCGAAGTAGTGACTAAGAGGTATGACCTTGATAACAAAGTAATTAGAAACAATCAAGGTGGTGTTCTATTCAAATTAGATAGACACTATATTTGTAATTTCTTTGGCATGAATGTAACTACCGATGTTCCTATTGATTTCAATTAACTAAATAAAGAATTCATCAAAGAAAAGCACAATTATAAGGTGATGTGGCTTCCATGCCATAGAAGAAGAGGAAATGACAAGGAAATTGTCAAGTTTGCTAAGGATGAAGTTGAACCCTTTAGATATGACATATTTGAAGATTATTTCATCAACACATAATTTGCTTTATGTCAAGTTCTAGATGTGAATTATAGGGTGCAAATTTCAATCCATTTAATGATGTTGGTTGTTGATGTACAAAATAGAGATTTGAATAGAGGGTTTGACTATATATTTTACATTGTTGAGGGAATGCATAATTAGTTATCAACAATATTATATAAAGAATTTTTATTTAATTTCATATGGTACTCATTGCTATGCCATTTTTGTTGTATAGTGAAAAGAATATATGGAGTAATGCATTGAAGTTGAGGTTCACAGTGATGAAGGAGTTATATTTCCTATTTAGACATGGAATCATATTTGGGACATGTGTTTAATCTCTACAAACTCTATTATTTTTGAGAAATTCTTTGTGTGGGAAGTATTGAGTAATTTGGGACTTCCATACTCTCAAAGGTTATTTGATAAATTCATGAAGTTTTTGAGACCAAAGGGGAGAGATTTGAAGGTTAGGGTAGACCATAATTGGGGTGATTGGTTTTTGCATTCCAATACCACTGTTATCAAAATATATGTGTCATAATTTCAACCTCATATTTTTCCAAGGTTTGCTCCAAAAAAATTGAATTCATAGAAATTATGTGGAAATTAAATGAAGCTAACAAGTTTCATTTAAGAAATAGAAAAAAAGGGGAATCTCTTGGAATCTTCCATTATTTTTTTGACTTTAAAATCATGGCCAAGGAAGGATTGGGGGCACTATCTTAATTTTTGTAAGCCTATAGAATAATTGTTGATACTTGAAAAGTTTTGATCCTAAACACTTCACAAATCAATTTAGATTGGATAAAAATAGGTCCAATTTTTATCATAAATTTGACATAACAGAAGATTCCATTAGAAACTATGTTACTGATGAAGAGGTTAAATCAATGAAGGTCAAAATGGGCTTAAATTTATAGAATTGAAGAGAAAAGAAAGAAAATCCACCTTAGTTATAAAGGAGCATATTCTGAAATTGATTATCTAATCTCACACTCCAAACAATGCTAAATAATGATGAGACTATCAATAATGCTATGTGTTGGAAGAATGAAGAAGGTGACCTTTGGGTTTGTTGTCATTGATGCCAACATTATTTGGTAATTAGCTAAGTAAACTGTGTATATATATTGATATGATATTTTGATTTAGAGATTCTCTCAGTAAAAGATAATTCTATGAGTTTTTGATATGTTGCTGAGGAGTATCAGTTATAACTATGAACAAACTTTCAACAACTTTGGTTGATCCGGTTGAGATATCTAAATGATGGAAGTTCAACATTGTTTTGGCCGATAGGGTTAAGAACCACTTGTCTTATGCATATTCAAAGTGTTCCTTATTAGGTCAAGGCCAAACTAATTTGTGGATGATATTTTTTATTTTGTGTGCCAAAAATATTTTTGAATTGAGCTGACAAGTCACTTTGAATTTTGTATAGGCCAACCTCATTGATGAAGGAAGATATAGCTATATATATGTATAAAAGAAGTGTGTGTGTGTGTGTGTGTAATGGATAGATGAAGAGTAGTATGTGTGAACATTTATGCGAGCTATGCGACAAGTGTTACAGTGCGAAGTTGTTGATAATTGTTGTATACCTACAACTAGCAAAGGATTTTGGTTTTCCAGAGCTTAATCAAAACTGATCTCAACACTTTGAAGGTGTACTTCTTCAGTTCATCTCTTGGCAATGAGCCATACTTTTTGTATCTTGGCAGTAAGCCATTTTGTATTAAGGCTGTGAGCCTTTTAAGGATAGTGTGTCCTAGCAATGAGCCCTGTAATATCTTGTAACCGGTTATAATATATTGTGAGTTAATCCTCATTGTGGTTTTTCCCATTTTGGGTTTTCCATGTAAAAATATTGGTGTCAATGTGTTATGAGATGTTATGATTCCTTTCATGCTTTGGTTTATGGTTGCAGCTAGATATGTGTTAATAATTGGATGGTTAGCAATTAATTGTGTTAGCAGAATATTGATTCACCCCCCTCTCAGTATTTAGTGTATCCAACAATTGGTATCAGAGCTTGGTTCCTTTGAAGAACTCTTATAGCTTCAAGAAGGTCCCAAAATTTGAATACATGGCTAACAAAATCTATCATGTTCCTCTGGAAGAAATCTCTACATATGAGGAAATCAATGCTTCTCTCGGAGAATTGGACAAAAGTGAAGATGAGAAAGAAACTCTAAAAGGAAACTTGAAAGAAGCAAATTAATGTATCAAAAAATTAAGAGAACAAATCAAAAATTTCAAAGAAAGGCATAGAGAAGTCCGCGATTAGTTGAAAAAGGCTAATGAAGACATTATCGGACTGAAGGTACAAGTGGAAGAACAAAAAAGAATTGAAGAATGCCATAAATCTGAAATTTATAATAAAATTGATGAATGCACAAAGCTTGAATAAGAAGTGGTAACCCTAAGATCTATTCTGGAAAAAGAAAAAGCCGATGAAGAAAAATTCAAAACAAGTTCTACAAGGCTTGATGAGTTGATTGCATTTTAGAAACCTTCTAAGGAAAAAGACGGTCTAGGACTTGAAGAAGGACAAAGTTCAAAGGCAAACCAAACTCCTAACAAAGTGGACCATCAAAGGAAAACTCAAGGCAATAATAAACAGATCAAGAACCAAAGGAGCAATACCATAAGGATTCCTATTCAAGAACCTAATGCTCAAAGGTACCCATCTTTTAATGGTTTTTGTTTCTCATGCAATAAATTCGGTCATAGGGCAAAAAAATTTAGAAGTAGAATGAACTAGAATAGAATGAATTAGAATGTTGGATTCTTTATTGGAAAATGTTTTGCTTGCAATAAGTTTGGACATAAAGCTACCAAGTGTAGAAGCTAGATGACATTGAACAGATTGAATGCTAGTAGAAGGATCCAATCTTTTCAAGGCTACTGCTATACATGCAATATCTTTAGACATAAGGCTAATCAATGTAGATAAAGGATAAATCCAAATAAGTTTGGCCAAAAAAAATTTGTGTGCTACACCTACAACAAACCAAGACATATCTCAAAATTTTGTAGAAGCAAAATTGGGAAGAAACCTAATCCAAAACAAAATAACAAACCTGTGAACAAAGTGGATCCTACAGAGGTGAGAATAGAAATGGAAAGGATTTGGAGGGAAAAAGAAGAACCTAAGAAAAAGGATGAGTTAAATACATCTGTACCTTCATCTAGTGCATATACCTTTTCTAAAAACTAAACCCAGTAGTGGTTTTAGGGGGAGTAGTTACAAAGAAATCTAAAAAGCTCCTGATATATGAGGTGTCAAGTAGTGACACAAGGATATTTGATGCAAGATGTTATTTTGAAGATGCTGAAGAATTCTCTGACATAAATATGCAGATTTGGAGAATTGCGGAACCCTTTTGGGTTTGGAGTTTACTTTATAAAGCGTTTATCAACTTTTAAGGTTAGAGTGCATTAAATGCAAATTAGGGAAAATTTCATAAGTCATAAAGCAAGAAACTGAGTTGAGCTAAAATACATTTGCACAATTGGGATGAAGCAGAGCAAGTTGAAGAGAGTTAAAGGCGATTCAGAGTATTTTACATCAAAACCCTAGTTCTCAACAAAGCGTGAAAAAGGTATTTTTTGTTATTTGAATCTTGTGGATTGTAAGTTGAAGCAATTTTTTCTTAAGCATATTTAGGTTGTTTGAGGAGAAATGGCCACTCCTACCATTGAGAGACCCCGACCCAAATTTAGAAGACATTCTTGGAAATTTTATGAAGTAGATCCCATTGGTGCATTCTCGCACATTCCGAGCAATGTGTTACCCACTGAAGATACTAGGAAATATATTCATGGGAAGCTAGAGGAATTTAATCAGAAGGAGCTTAAGGATCTATGGGACAATAAATTCATGGGAGATGATCTATTGCTAAAGCCAGAATATGAAAACCTAGTTCAGAAGAAGCTAAATGTTTGGAATTGGTTTCCAAACTTTTCCAGTGGGATGGAGGCAAAACTTGTTAGGATTGCTCTCAGTAGGGTACATAGTAAATTTTTGTGGACAAGTGTACCTGGGGAAATCAACAAGGAAGTGATTCGAGTCGTAATTGGTCTTTCCGATACTAGATCCATTCTAGTTCTAAAGGCTATGAAGAATGATGTTGTAATGAAGTTGAGTGGTACTACATTTGATGGAAGAGCTTTAACTACAAAGCCTATCTCAAACCCTACCATCAAGTATGCTTCTATCATGATTGGACATAAAATTTACTTCACCAACCGAGGGAATTTTGAATCTTCTACGACAATTGACACCGCATTTTAAATGTTAGTAAATGGGAAATACTTTTATCTATGTGAGTTGCTTAGGTTGCAACTTATGGAGAGCTTGAGCATGACTAAGGAAAAGAAGAACCACTTCAAATTTGGCACTTTAGTAGTTTGTCTACTATTCTATTTCCCGAGGGAGCTACCAAGAAGGAAAGAAATAATATGGGATTGCAATAGGCTAGTTGCACATCAAATTTTTGATCATTTGTGTAGTCTTGGAGATTTTAGGGCACATAACAATGCTCTAACTACTTTCTTTGCAGTATTTAAGAATGAGATGCATGAAAGATATTGGATTCCCAAGAGTCTAATAAAGAAATATGAAAAGGAAATAACCTTTCTTGTAACTACAAATGAATGTATCATAGAGGCAGTTGAACCCATAATGTGATGGATTGAGCCCTTGGGCCATGAACTTGATGAAAAATTGGCAGAGAGGTACATTGAAATATTGTTGATCAGTCCTAGGTCCCCTCTCTACCTCGACATCGAACATATGAGGAAAAATCCACTAAGGTGCTCCTAGAAGCTACAACATCCAAAAGAAGAAAGAAGGTTGAAGCATTCTTCCAAGGACAGGCTTTCACTAAGGATGGTTTTGATCAGTTGAAGGAGGCTCTTGATGAGAGAAAGGCTAAATCAGTTGAACTACCCTCTAGAGCAAGGAAATTAGGAATATTATCTTCCAGTGTTGTATGTAGCTCTAGTACTGCTAATATTGAGAAGGGAAAGAAAAAAGAACAAAGTTCCCCTGCATTAGTTGATATTGCTGCCCCTACCTGTCCCAGTACCTGAGCATCTAAAAGAAAGAATATACCTCCTGTTGCACCATCTACTTCTTTAGGAAGAAGAAGAGTGAAACAAAAGGCTAATAGGAAAAGAAATCTAAGTGATGCAATTCAGGAAGAAATAGATCTTGGCATGGAAGAAGAGCATCAGTCGGAAATAAATAAAAGGAGTAGTACCTCCAAAGAAGAATCTAAAACCAGAATTGATATCTACACGAATGAGGAGACAAAGGAAGAAGAGGATACTTACAAAATCCATGTACATAAAAAGAAGAATGAAGAAGGCTTATATGATCTTGTAGAGGACATGCCTGGCTCTCCTTCGATAAGTGATCAACCATATTTAAATCTAGGAGCCTTGGTAAAAAATATGATTGAAAATGATCTCATGCCAGCTACTGAGTTGTATGATAAAGTTAATGATGAAGGAAAGGAAACCATCATAAATGCATTTATTCAGTATATATTCATTTGCAATGTAAGTATGGAGACTATACAGAACAAAGTAACTGAAAATATCTAGAAATAATTAGTACACAAAAGGAAAGAGGTTGTAAATGTTGAAGATAAGATGAGGAATGATGCCTTAATTTCCTGTGGTTCCTCTCTTTTTGATATAGAAGCTACCAATCTACTAAAAGAATGCTCTACTATGTTTAGAGTCAAGCAAAGAGTTAATATGCTAATGACTAAGGAGTAAGAGAGTATAGAAAAGGTAAGACAAGAAACCCAAGATGTAATCAGACAATTGGCAAGGTGTTATGGGGCAAGAATCAACTCTTCATCCTATACAACTCAAGCACAAATGCACATTGATGTCACAAAAGTGTTGGATAATCCGATCTTGGAAAATGTTGATGAGATACATGATGTATCTGAGACTCCTGCCCCTTAGACTGATACAAAAGAGATGACCAAAAAAAGGTCTAATGATCAACATAGAGATCAAACTGGTGATAAGCAAAAAAAACATTATGAGTCTACCAGAAACATGGATGAGGAAGATAAAGATGAAAGTGAAGGAAGCAAGAATTATGGTGACAAGGATGATGAGGATTAAAGGGGAAAAGAAAACAAAGACAAATCCTCTGGAAAAGAAAAAGAATAAGGAGAAGAAGAGTAAAAAAAGAAAAAAAAAAATGAGAAGAAGAAGAAAAGAAGAAAGAGGAAGACAAGAAAGCTATTCTGGCTGAGAAAAGTAAAGGAGAAAACCCCAAAGTTCCTAAATTGTCAAATCCAATCAGAGAATCATCTGGAAGCACTCTTAAGGGTCTTCTATCAAGGAAAATAGTACTTCAGCTTGTGCTCCACCCTAGCTAGTTAAGTTGCCATCACATTCGGGTTATGTGGATCCGACCAAGATTACGTTGAGTGTCAGAATAAAACTAAGTGGTACTTTTCTCAACTTTGTCACACAGGAAGCTACCAAATCATATTAGAAAGGAAATGAACTAATAAATGAAGCTATTAGAGCTTTAAAGGAGACAACCCTCAGTGTCACAACTAATAATTATTTAACACCAATTGAGAATTTAAAGCTTGTAGTTGATTCAGTCAAGGAATACACATCTAATCTCAAGGTTCAAACTGTAAAAGAAGTGGAGTCAAGTCTTCTAGAGAGAAGATTGTTATTTCTACAAGATACGTGTGCAATTGCACATGATAGAGCTTTACAAAGTTTGAAAGAAGTCATAGACTGTGATGACGAATTTCAGTTTCTATTTGTCTACTGCATGAAGTGGCCTGATGCCACTCGAGGTATCAAGGACTTAATGGAATCAATAGAGTCTCAGCTTGTCGATGCCTCCAGTGATTACAAGCTTGCAGATGATAGAAGCTATACTGGTTGGGCTTCTATTGCAGATATTCAAAACAAATAATTCATTCTACAGAGGAAAAAGGGAGATGTGATAAGGAAGTTTGGCCAACTTGGAGACCTAGTAGTCTCCAGACATGTCTTTGTATCAAGTGCGTTGATAGATGTAGAAAGACTTGAGAAGATGAACATTGTTCCTTCCACTTTGGAAGGAGAAGAATGCCTAGTGGAGCTTGAATCATCGCACAAAAATCTTACCAGAGCAAAATGAGTTTGGGATGATGGAAAGTCGGCTTGGGAAGCAATTCTCAAGGATTTACAAGGTGCCTCCAGTTCTTAATTGAAAGTTTTTTTTACTTTTCCCCATCCTTTGTCCTTGATGTCAAATGGGGAGAAAATTATGTATAGAGAAGGGTATGTTAGAGTTCAGTTATGTGTATTTTATATATATGAAAGGGGGATTTGAGTACATTATTGTTTCACAATTTTGGTTTTGAAGCAAGCTTCATTTTTTTGGGTACATATATCCATCAATGACAAAGGGGGAGATTGTTGGAAGAATGAAGAAGGTGACCTTTGAGTTTGTTTTTATTGATGCTAACATTGTTTGGTAATTGGCTAAGTAAACTGTGTATCTATACTGATCCGATATTTTGATCCGAAAATTATCTCAGTAGAAGATAATTCTATGAGTTTTTGATATGTTTCTCAGGGGTATCAGTTACATCTATGAATGACCTTTCAACAACTTTGGTTGATTCGATTGAGATATCTAAATGACAAAAGTTCGACATTCTTTTGGCCGATAGGGTTAAGAACCGCTTGTCTTATGAATGTTCAAAGTGTTCCTTATTAGTTTTGAGCCGACCTAATTTGTGGATGATACATTTTGTTTTGTGCGCTAAAAATATTTTTGAATTGGGCCAACAAGTCACTTTGAATTTTGTATAGTCTGACCTAATTGATGAAGGAAGATATAGCTGTATATATATGTATTAAAGAAGTGTGTTTGTGTGTGTGTGTGATGGATAGATGAAGAGTAGTATGTGTGAACAGTGATGCGAGCTATGCGACAAGTGTTACAATGAGAAGTTGTTGATAATTGTTGTATACCTGTAATCGAAGCATGATTTTGATTTTTTAGAGCTTAACCAAAACTGATCTCAACACTTTGAAGGTGTAATTCTTTAGTTCATCTCTTGGCCCAATGAGCCATAATTTTTGTATCTTTGTAGTAAGCCATTGTATATTCAGCTTGTGAGCTTTTCAAGGATAGTGTGTCCTGGCAGTGAGCCCTGCAATACTTGTAACTGGTTATAATATATTGTGAGTTAATCCTCACCGTAGTTTTTCCCATTTTGGGTTTTCCACATAAATTTTTTGGTATCAATGTGTTATGAGATGTTATGATTCCTTCCATTCTTTGGTTTATGGTTGTAGCTAGATATGTGTTAATAATTGGATGGTTAGCAATTAATTGTGTTAGTAGAATACTGATTCACCCCCCTCTCAGTATTCAGTGTATTCAACACTATGCCTACAAAAATTGTATGATTTGTCAAGGTTGAAGAGAGGCCTATAGAAGAAAAGCTAAACAATATGTACAGTGAGTGGTAGTGCCAACAATATAAATGGTCCCCAAGACACGTATGACAAGACCAAGTGGTGTGCAACCCTTGGTAGATTATTCTATTGATTATATTGAATTAAAGAAGGTAGGAGAGAGTGATCCAAATACTGATGAAGTTTATCAAATCCTTAATTCTTCTCCAAGGGATAAAGTTTAGGGTATCCTTCCAAATAGAATGATAATTGGTCTTAGAACTAGGCACAACATTGTGCATTATGTTAGGGAAATTTCCTATACTAAATTCATGAAAGATGGTGATTTTGCTAAATGTAAAGAATTCATAGATTTTTTGATGAAGAATAAATTTGAATAATTTTTGGAAAATCTAAATAAAAGGAAAGGAGAGGCATTAGAGGAAGAGATAAAGAAAATAAATAAGCAAGTCATGAAAGAAGTAAACTTCAATCATAAAATAATTTCTCTTAGTAAAGGGTAAAAATCTGTCAAAGCAAGTGGATTCCTTCCATTGAAAAATTGGAATATTTCCTCAACAATAGCAGTAGATACAATAAGGAGGCAATAATTTGATATGGAAGTGTTGAATTCAAAGGAGAAGGAAAATGTCTTATATTTTGGATCATGTTTTAGCACTATGTATGAGACACTAGCCATGTAGGAAATTTCACGTGATTCTAATAATCCCCAAGTGAATATGAATGAATTATTAGGAAACCTCATTGTCAGGAGGCTAGCTAACACAAGCACTCCTCAAGAAGTATCATTAGTTGTTAGTGCTACTCTATTTAGTCAGGAAACAACAAAGAAGCTGCAATTTAATTACAATAAATTATAGGAGAATCATATGAAATTATTAAAAGAATACTATAATTTTAAATCACAGTTTCCTCCACCTCCAACCATTGGTTCAAAGCCATCTACAACTCAATATAGTTTAGTTGGAATGGCATCCTAGGATAGAGAGACATTGTCATTAAGAATACAAGAATTAAAAAAGAAACTCAAGAAAAGTAAGGAAGCAAAAAAGAGTTTAAAAGATGAAGGGAAAAAATGGTCAATGATTTAATTGGCAATCTACTTGGTCATAGAATATATTGTATAATTCATCAGTTAGAAGATAATTGGGAAGGATATAACAACTTGAAAAATGATTATATCAAGCATATGCAACAATAAGTGAGTTTGAAGGGTATATTCAACACTTGGATTCTTAGATATTTATCAATAAATGAACTTTAAAGATTGGCAAAGTATGATTCTAATGACCTTGTGGGATTGATGGAGATCAAATAATTGGTGAGATTACTAGGGGAAATTTCAACTTATCAATCCAGATTAGAATTATAATTAAAAAATAAGTTGAAATTATTTGAGACTTTGGAGCAAGGGGTGATGCCTAGAATACTAGACAACAATGGGATAGTCAAATATTTTGAAGCGTGGAAAGGAGAATTTGGAAATTTTGTCCCTTCATTATGATCTTTCACATGTGACAGTGGGAAACAATATTTTTCCTTGTTAAATAATTAATTTGATGAGTTAATAAAGCTTGAAACAAGACTAGATATGTTTAGCAGAGAAACTAGGGAAGTTATGGATGCAAAATATAATGCACATAACAATAAATTGTCAAAAGTAATAGAATTTTAGTGGCCATAAAATGACACTTAAAATTCTTGGCTTGACAAATATAATGAGAAAATTGAGTGTTAGGTCTTCAATCGGCCATCTGGTTTCAGTGTCAAAATCCTAGTCAGACAAATGACAAAGAGGATGATATTTTTGGTCTTTAGTAGCATTTTGGAGTGGTTCTTGACATTTAGTTTCAATTTTTTTTACTTCAATAGAGCCTTCAAGCTTCAACTCCAAGTTTCTAGCAGCTTCAACAACCTATCAAGTCAGTTAGAAAATTAAATATTCTTCTAACGGTTTTGTTCTTGTTTTGTTCTAACTAAAATGTAAAAGGTGTCAAATGTAAAACAAGACACGTGAGTTACATGACTTGTTTCAGGAGCTTGTGTGCTCACTTTTTATATTTAAGGGGACTTTTCTTCATTGTAAATGGTTTTGGACATTGTAATTGGGTGGTCACTTTTTTAGAAATTTTAAGTTTTGTCTTAGGTTATAGAGCATTTAGTCTATAAAAGATATTTTATGTGATGATAATATTCATTTCAATCTACAAGGATATGAGTTACATGCTGCAATTGTAATTTTCTCTAGTGTATAATTCAAAATTTTCTAATGAATAAAATGATCAAGAATATTTGAGTCCATCTTTGTAAATTTGTGCAATGAATGTTTTCTTAATGGATCATATTAAATAATGGGCTAAAGTGCCTTTGATGAAGTATTGAGAGTGTTTAGTTATTAGGGGATTCTTAAGTAGAATTATAATTAATGCCATTAGTGGGATACTTTACTGTAATGCAATAATACCATTTGTACTTTATGGGACATAATATTGTGTTATGTTGTTGTTAAGAAACATTTATGAGGTTGTATGACTCTATAACCCATGTTCAAGACAACGATATGAAAAATTAGGCTTGTTCAAAATCCAAAATAGCTTAAAATAACAAATCTCAAGATGTTTATAAGTTCTTAATTATTTTACATTCTCATCACATATCCTTGTCCTTGATTGGATTGGTATGGCCCTTGGTAAGGTTTAGGATTCTTAGATTTCTACCTCTTGATATTGACCAATTCACTCTCAAATATTTGTAAGAGACTCTTAACCTCTTGTAAGTCATTTGATTGAGTTGGATAGATAATTGACTAATTGGTGTTGGTATTGATGAAATTATGGGTATTTTAGAAGGCAAAGAGGGTTGTACCTCTATAAATAGGAATGGGAGGCCTTGGTGCAATTTTTATTTCTTGTATGAGGTTTTTCTTAAAGCTAATGAAAATATCATAGGCATTTATGAGTGTTGCTCCACCCATAGATTTTATCATGACTAATACATTACTATTAAAAGCTCCCAAATAATACAAAAACTCATACTCAGGAGAAGGTCTTAACAATTATGGAATTGTGTCCCACTTCTTCTGAAATTTGAAGTTAAAATCAATCATATGCTTGTGTGGTTCTCTCTTGATATTGGTCACCTGCTTCACTAGAGATAAGTGATCTGAATTGTCTTAAAACTACTTGCATATGATTTATCCTAGTTGTTCCCATGTTTTCATAGAGTTGACCCTAAAACTTCTAAACAAATGTAGATCTTTCCCCTTCAATGAGGTAGCCACAACCTGATTACAACATATTCCTTACTTACATGATGGATTGCACATAGGTTTGCAACATCTTTTATGTGTTTAATGGGAGTGGTTTGGTCTTCTATAATTAAAAATAGAATTCTTTTGAGATTATACATAGGAATCTCATCATGTGGTGCAAGGTTTAATGGGATTCCCCCATTAAATGGGAAAAAATGTTGATTCCTAGGTGAAACTAGATGAATAAAAGGTGATTGACTTAGAGAAGTGCAAGAAGGAGAAAGAATACCAAATGGAGGTGTGGAATGTGTTCCAATTGAAATACATGTTATTTTATACAGTGATCTTCCTCTCCTCCTAGGCAGTGATAGATGAAAGTACTCAAATTTTTTTGATATACCCTTTGTATGCACTCTTCTCATAAGATTTTAGGCACTTTGGTCTACTTGAAATGATTATTTTAAATATTTTAGGTCGCTAGGTATGTGAATATTTCCTCTAAAGGTAGAAATTACAATCATACACACCAAATATAAAAATAAATGGGAATTTTTTAGATTATAATATTTCAAATACTCCAATCGAGCACAACAAAAAATGTTATTAGATTTAATTGAACACTTGAGAGAGTAATAGGTTAACTCTTTCTTTACTTGATGTCATGGAAACACTCCTAGGTTTTGGGTGACCTATAACTTAGAGTGAACCTCTAGAGAGGGTTGGTTCCCTTAGTTTATAACCTAAACTAATATATCATACTACTGTTTACAAAGGAAAAGGGAAGAAAATAACACAAAATTAACTCTAAAGGCCAATAAGAGGCGACACGCTAGATTTTTTATGACTTGTACTTATATCTTGCCTACACAATATGTTCAATAAGTCAAACTACAAAAATAATTCAAGATTTTAATATTTATTTGCATCGGTTTTTTATAGTAAGGTTCAAATCTAAGCCAACATTTAGGAGCTAGAAATGTCTTTTAGATGACCTAAAGATAGTTTTCTCACAACTAAATCTTTGCTCAAATGGACAAACATAAATTATGACCTGCAATGTATATATATTTTTGCATAAGGAAACAAAAATGGGACTAGAAATCTAGGATAAATAGCATTATCACAAGATTACATCAACTATTTAAAAAAAAATGCACAATAGATAACTCTTGAGGCAGTGAAAAATCCACTTCATTGATCCCAATGTATAAAAATGAGTACAAATTTGAAAATAAATATGTTTATTCTTGAGAACCAAGATATTTTTTCAATTTTGTGTTCTTGAAAAAAAGAGTTACAATACTTAGCAAAAACTAGAGAGAATTGATTACTAATTTCCCTAGGTGTCCCTTTTCTCTATCCCAACATAGGAGAGAAATTAGGACATGACTTTTGTGAAATTTAATGATGATTTCCTTGAGTTGGTTGTTTGACCTCTACTTGGGTGCTTGAAAACTACTTCTCCTTCTTTGACTCAATGAAAAGCTCCAAGTAGGTGTCGGTGAAGAGAATATTGGCCTTTTCAATATTCTTTTCCTCTATTAGCTCCTACAAAGACTCCAAGATTCTTGCAAGTCTGTCATAACTTCCTCAAATTGACTTTATTCTCCATCAACTACCCCTTACTGCCTCAAAACTACCTTGCAGAAAAATAGGACATGTGTTCTTAGGAGTTTCAAGGAGGAAAATTCTCTTTATGGCATGGTATTTAAGGTTCTTAATTGCTTTCACATAGTCTTTAGTTCACAATCATTTTGTCAAAATCCTTGTCTTTTGTCTATGTGCTTGTTTGTGTTACCTTCCATCATTACTTATGAAAAATTGTCATGAACACCATGTAGATCATTTCTTGTTGTGTCTCTATCATATGAAGCCTCTTGTCACTTGTTTACTATCACCCATAGGTCTACCCTATATTGTTATTTTACCTTCACTATCATATTATTTCCACTTCCCTATGACTGTCCTATAACATTGCATCTCATGTGATTATTCTCATACATGTCTTACATGAAATATATTCAATAATTTATCTTTCTTGTTGTCTGTCAAGTGTACTTTTTCATGGAATACTTTTTTCTATTATCAAATTATTAAATACACGGACATTGGCTATCTTTGTGACTGTACTCTTATTTATCTATTCATGGCTCCTTTAACCTCTATCATTTTTGGTTCATGACTATACTATGTAAGTCCTTAACTCTTAACACTACCCTCTTTACATGATTGTACCCTATAGGTTATCATAATAGGACTATGTCTTTATAGTGATTTCCCTTCTCTATGACTATACAATCCCTTATAAGCTATCTTCATTGGATAATAGGGCTACTAATATTGAATATTTATTATGCCTTATACAATTAACACTATCCCTTGAAAGTTGTTGCCATGATCTTTTGGAAACTACTATCATTTGGTCTCTATGAGCTATCCTCGGTATTTTAAAAGTTCAATTCCTTTGTGATGACTACATTTCTCTCTTCACATGTCTATCCTTTGAAAATTATGATCTTATCGCTGTGCTAGATTCACATTATTGTCCCTTCCGTATCCTTTATATACACTCACCATTGAGAGGAACATCATCATAAACACATCAAAAAATTCTAGTATTCTCTCCAAATGTGTTATGACTATCACATTACACAAGGCTACCATCAACATAACACTTGATAACCCTACAAAATTATAGAAATAAAAGATCACTTCCATCCTCCATCAACCAATGCTTTTCTTTCCTTATAGTCTACCTCTCTTATCATGATCATTGGACTATGAATGTTAGGGCTTCGATTATGGTGCCCTTATCTCTAATATATTATTCATCTTAGATCACTATCTTCCTTTATCTCTATGAAATATCCTAAAGTCCTTAAACTTCATTCTTTCATAGTCAACACCACTATATTCCCTCTTACTATAAGTAGGAGAGGTCAACAAACCTATAAGATATTTATTCATTTTGAACCCTTTAGTCTTTAGCACATAAATATAATGTCCTTTACCCTTTTATTACCATGTATCAATGACAATTTTCATACATTAGTTTGAAAACTAGAGGTTCATCATGGAGCTATGTTGTCACTAAGAAAATCTTGTCACTTTCATTTAAGTATTACTTTGTAGTTTCTCTCAATGTCTAGCCACTACCACCTATAGGTATGTAGAATCTAGATGCCTTCATTTGGTCATCCTTTTCATACTACATTATCTTTATGAACTATGTTTCCTTTTTTTTTTCATATATGCTCACAATTTTTTGATTTGACATATCATTGTCCTATCATGCTTGTAGCCTTCCCACTTGATAATCGGTCTCCTATCTTTTTATTCTCTTTGAAACCCTTTTTTGTCTCTTAACCATTCTAATTCTTACCAAATATATTATAGTCCTTTCAAATAATTCATTCTCACAAGGACTCTCTTTATTCACTATAATGATTGTCATACATTTAACTATACTTATCATTTATTCTATATTTTGTGAGACCTTTGACCAACCTGTATTTTACCTTCATTTTTTATCTATAGTAGGTGCGTGATGTTGACATCATATTGCTCTATTTGTGTAGTCATGACTATCAAATTATATTACACTCACAATGTTTGTTTACATTGAAATGCTTGCTAACACAACCCATATCTAATAGCATTGTCACATTATTTTTCCCATTATTATCGAATGCCTTCCAAACTAAGAAGGATCTTTAGGGTTAAAATGATCAATGAACAACATATTTTTCTTAAAACCTTTAACATCAAGGGATTCATGAACATATGGATGACCTTTCAACATTATCTATATTTAACCCCATGATGAACTTTATTGAATGAAATACCAAACTCCAAAGAAAAAACCCCACACCATCCCTATAAATTGGTATTTTTTGAAACATTTCCCATGTCTTCTTTATATATTTATAGGATTTAGGTCTTTCTTGTTGTATCAATGATTTCTATGGATTTTCATAAAACTCAAAACATAACTTAGCCTTATTACAATCAATGAGACTTATTCTATACCAATCTAGCTTGAGATTTCACTAAACGTGTCAATAGACTTCACACAACTTTAGAAAAGTCAAAATCCATAACAATATAAGGCATATTTCAAGGCATACTTGACAAAATATGCAAGGAAATAAAATTTTCAATGTGGATGAGAAATGTGAGTGTCTGAGAGTCTTCTAACTTCCTAAACACAATCCACTTCTCCTTCATTATCTCTACAAAATGCCCCTCCTCAGAACTTGTTTGTTCTCCTATGCCAACATGGAAGCTCCTTCAATTCCAACAGAACAAAACCCTAACATTTCTCATGCAATGTGAGTAGGGTTATCTAATTTTGAGAGAAAGAAAAAAACTAGACTTTCCCTCTCTTGGGCATGGAGACTGAGCATTGTAGATTATATTTTACTTTTCAAAATTTACATTTCCTTGTCATCTAAGCCTTTTTTAAATGATATATACCTTTTGGACATGAACCTAGGACTCTAGAGGCCAAAAACATAAAAGGTGAGACCATGTATTGACTATTTAGAGCAAGATAGGAGCAAAAATATAATTGTATCTATTTGTCTAAGGAACTCATGATATTAAAAATAACCTTTGGTGGATGTTATAAATTGAGAAAAAAATATTAACTTGGTTAATAGTAGATATGAATCATGGTTGAATCATGTAACAAGCTCACAAAATATGTCAATCCAAGAACATATGCAATATAGAGTAATTTTAGGTTTGATACTACAACTGATCATTTAAATGTGAATGAAATATACTCCTTCCTATGATGACCTATCAATTTATATTGATAATTAAAATGACCTAGGATGATGGTTTTAAATAATCAAATTCCTACACACACAAGTTGAGACATTTGGCATACTAAATGATGAGTAAAAGTCACATTCTTAGATAGTTGTCTTGGAAAAATAAGATATTTGGAATTCAAAACTAGAGGATTAGATAACGAATATTATTATTCTCAAGAGAAGGAACCACATGGTCGGTCTAGTCAAAAGCAAAGACTAGAAAAAGATAAGTCATGTTCTTAAATGAAGCATTGAACATATCACAGTGAGGATTCAAGGGTTAGGATCAACTAGTGTGTAAAAATAGTAATATTTTATGCTAAGACCATACATTAATAACATCCACATAAATTATTGTAAAACAAGAGATAAATTTTAATGTAAGCACTTTTTTGTCATTTACAAGGATGCCATTCCATGGAATGCACTTGAGCTCCTATTATTATTCTAAGGGAAATCTAATAGAATTACAAAAAAAAAATTATGGGATTAAATTGAATATTTTCCTATATAAGAATTCCCTATTTATAGCTACAAACTCTAAGTTGGTATTGTATAGGAATGGTTGAAAGCTTCCTCCGCCAACTTTGAGACTTTTATGTCTATGTATTGGTTTGCATGACATTTTTTATAATTCTAAAGTTTATTACCATTTAGTCACTATGAATTCTCATCTAAAAATATTATTCTCATCATTGGTAACTTTAAGAAACCCCTCCTAAAAAAGATATAGAATCTTGACGAATATTTCGGTTTTTTAGAAAAAAATATTAATTTCTATTGACAAATCTTTCCCTTTTTTTGAAAAAAATATTAGTTTTATTAGCGATTTTTTTAAATCACTAGAAATTTGTAGAAGATATGTGTGAATCTTGATGAAAAATAAGCAAATGCATTAATTACCATGGCAAATTCTTCCTTTAAAAAAAAAATCGTATGGAAAAATAAGGACCTAAGATGATAGTGATTGATTAGTTTAAGGTGTAGTGCTCATGTCTATAAAATTCTCATTTAAATGTATTTAAGAAAGAATTTAAAAATCCATTAAACTGCTTACTTTTAAAACTCATAATTTTCCTTCATAAAATTTACCTTTTTTTTTTTTTTACGGCCTCACCCTCCATAAAACCATAACCTTAGATATATATTTTATTATTCTAAAAAGCATCCACAAGAGTGAATTGTATTATAAGAATAGTTAAATTGTACTTTCATTATAGGTAAAAAAATTAATATATAAAATTTCTTTAATAAAATAGTACATAAGATAAATGAAAATAAACATTCCTAATTTATTTATTTTATAATTTACTTTCATTTCTTTAGAAAAAGTAAAAGTTGTTTAGAAAAATAATGATAGTAAGAAATCTTTTTGGTATAGTTCTTAGTTAAATTTATTGATTTATATTTCTTATGCATTAATATATCATAAAAATGATAGTCGATTTAGCAATCATTATATACATGTTGAAGTATTATGATTTATAGATAGGTAATTTCAACTCAATACTATTTCAATTCAAGTCAATTTATCTATTAAATTTGTCCATGATCAAGTCCAATCAACTCATGAAATATGAATCAATATTATTATTATTTTTAATGAATAAATGTCTATATTACTATTTATAACTCTAAAAATATACAATTAAATCTTAATAAAAACATCAAGACTAAAGATGCCAGTCAATTTCTTCCAATCCTTATTCAGAAAAGATAAAATAATTTGATATTTAATCCTAACATATGAAAAGATGATTCTTCCTCTCGACTTCATTTTTCCGAACTCAACATATTTATTTAATTCAAAACAAATATTTTTTGATTCAGATAATGAAATCAGACATTTAATAGAAATAGATAAAATAACACTTCGAAGCTCATCCCGAAACACAATGCAATACCCCCATTATATCATTTATCAAACTCCTGCAAATAACACTACAAACAAATCCCAAGTCAAAAATATGTGTAATCCATTCCTCTATTAAGCAAACTAAACAAACCTTGTTGACATGACATGCAATGTTTTCACAGTGAGAGTGAGAAGCGTCATACAAATAAAGAGCTTCTGATGTGCACAGAAATGCTTTCTACCACTCCCTTTCCTTCCAAAATTTCTCATATATCTCAATCCAAGTTAAGGAGGGTAGCAGAAGAAGATTATGAGTGATGTTATATATCATTGAAATATATTGATGGCGATGGGAGCTCAGTAGAATCTAAAGAGCACTCTAAACAATGGCAAAAGACAAGAAATTCCAGATGGGCTGTTGAATTTCAATGGCAGTGACAGATTTTTATTTTGGTTTTTGTATTGGGATAAAAGGAAGGGGACAAATCACCGCCCAAACAGATTGATGTAAGCTAGTTCTACATATAATCAGTGCTCATTATTCAAAGCATTAATAAATGGAGGTCGCTTGAAATATTCAGTTGGTATTTGTCCATCAGTGTTATGGGAAGCTCCCAAGTTGAAATTTTAAATTAGTATTTGCTCATCATTGTTACAGAAATTTCAACAATACATCCAAAATTGGATAATTGAAAGATTTGAAAATAGCTTTGGAATCAAGTAATCATGAATTTCAAGCCCCTATGAAAATCAATAGCAGCATTGATGAACTATATATAAATTTCTCTTATGTGTAATTTATGCTCATCCAATTAAATTTATATAATAATTTAGGTAATTAAATGATAGTTGGGTATTGATATTTGTAAGTTAATTTAGGCAATTAAATGATGGTTGAAATTTCATGATTTAAATAATCTATAATAGTTGAATGTGTATAAAATGTAAATACAAATTTAATGTGATAATTAAAATTGTTTTAAAATTGACATGGATCTGAATTTGACATGTCTTGAAATTTGGAATAGCAATTAATATATTAGTAATTTATCTAAGAATATAAATATTTCATTGTGATTGCATAAGGTTAAGTCTATCTGTCAATGACAAATCCACAACTATAAACTTATCATATGCCCATGAATTTGACCTATGTGATCTTTAGACTATTCTTCTTCAGTTTACCTAAGACATCTTGATTTCTTTTATGTTTCATGATGTCTACAAGGGCTGGTGGTATTAATAAATACCTTTTTTAGGTTGTAATATGACCGATACATGAGTGCTCTATGCCTTGATTGAAATTCTTTGAAATTGAATAGTATAAAAAATAACACTCTTTAAACATTCATATGTCTCTCAGATGATTGTGCATCTTTAGATTCCTTTACAACACCAACTGAAGTGTGTATGTGTAAATGATATTCAAATTATTTTATTGATTCCTAAATTATTAACATGAACACATTGAATGCCTTTAGATACAAGGACTTCACAACATATCATACAATCTTGTGCTTAGTGATCTCTAGGTGAGAAGGGTAAATGTTAGAATCTAGTCAACTTTGAATTTTAAATTTTAAATTATAGTTGGATGAGTGTGTGCAACTACAAGGACAACCTTGTGACCACAAACTAGTCTCAATACAAAAATAAGCTTGATAACAATGAATAATATGTGCATGAAAGTAAGTGTGAGCACAAAAGTAATAAATGAGTGGATATGAAAAATGTATAAGGGTGTGTGATTTGGGGAAGGGGGATAATTGATAGGTGCATATAAAGATGTGCAAATAGTAGGTGGATAACATAGAAGGGACCAACTTTGTACATAATTACACCATTTGTCAATATGTCTATGTATCAAATCACTTTCCTTAAAATAGACACAAAAATAAATGGAAAATGGCATAGGAATGTAAATTTCGTCATTACATTTTGCCCCCACTTTAAGGTTTATGTGAATACTAGAAAGATCACGTATCTCAAAAATTGTAGCACTCACAAACATGCATGTAGTGTATATTTAGACAATCAAAAGATATTTCCATGGGGTTCATATAAAGTAATTTGGACCCTATGGGGATGTGAGCATGTGATTATTAGTGATAGGATATGCCCCTCAATAGTTAGTTGTATCCATAGGATATAAGAAATTGTTAAAAGAGGAAATATAGGACATGAAAATCAATTTTAATTTGAGCATATAAACATATAATCTTGTAAGTACACAAGCATAAAATCATACTAATGATTTTAAGGAATGCAATTAGTAAGAATACATGGGATAAAGATGGTATTAATAAAGAAGAACGTTGCCCACAATATGGGAGATACAATTTTGGTGAGGCTCTAAGTGGCCTAGTAACACATGTAAGTATATAGGGTAGTAAGATAATTGTATGCCCCCTAATGTGGCATCTAAAAGTACAAGATAATAGAGGTCAATAAGGAACTTATTCCCTAGTGGTATATAGTTGAACTATGCTTAAGGGACCAAAATGGAAGGCATGGAGCCACGATAAGGGGAAAAGTCCCAAAAAAAGGAAGGATAATTATTAGTGTAATCTTCTAAATGTAATTGAAATTGATCAAAAGAGAACAATAATGTAAGATAGAATCATGAACTATTGAACCAAACAAAAGGACTAGGGGAAAGATAATTCAATAGGGTGCATATTTCATAAGAAGGTAAGATTAATGTGCCCTAGATCAAATGGTATGTTGATAATAGTACCAATGTAAGTGGGGAATGCATGATTCCCCCATGTGTAAAGATAAGGAATGATAGTCCAAGTATGAGAGGAGAGAATAGTATGGTGCCTACTAATATAAATTAAAAGATGTATTAGTCAAAGTTCATGGTCAAGTGAATGTGAGATCATGATTGGAAAAATATGGGAATGAAAAAAAAATCCTACTAGATGAAAGCATGCTAACATTTAGACTGAAGTTTAGATTTGTATCCAGGAAAGGTATTAGTATTTCTAGCTCAAAAATGGATTCCTTAAAAAAAATATTTGGGGTAACCTTGCATTTAGATGAGTGGGAGTCATAAAACTTGCCAAAGGAACTTCGAAAACCACCCATTTAGTGTTATCCTAAATTTTTCCATGATTTCATCCTTGAAGTAGACACACTTTTTACAACCACATTCAATATAATGAAAAGGGTTTCTAGAGAAAACTAATAGGGTTATAAAATATAATATATGGCTTGTTGTAATTTAATGGGTAATCATTATTAACTTTCTACATATAATATGTTTAAACTCCTAATAAATATACTTTTTTTTATCGGTAATAATAGTTTATATTATTAATGATAGATCAAAATTTACAATATCTTCTGAAATTCAAACCCTACCAACTACCTTCAAAAATTGTCTGCTAAACAAGCAATTTCTCCAAAAAACCTTCCCTCCTACTGCTACAGACTGCATACTACCCTACTAGCTACTACCCATTCCCCAAACTGTTTATAATTCCAACGGTAAAAAATGGGCTTAACCCTAGAATTTCTACTTCACAGAAAAAGACAAAATAGTAGACAAAACAAAATTTAAGCATTCATGGTTACACAAAGGTTTTGGATGAACTAGCCAAGTACAATGGACTTTTTTCCATTATCTGCTTTTGTTTCTTCCTCGGGCATAACTCTTTCTTCTCCAGCATCTCCACTTTAGCTACAACTTTGAGTTCCTCAATAACCTCCTCGACCTCCATCAATTCCACACAAAGCTTCATTGCTTTCCACCCCTCGTCCACTCCTTCCCTCCATTGTGCTTTGATTCTTCCTTTTGGCCATTTGATAAAGGGACGATTCATCTCAACTTCTTCATAATCTTCATCTTCCACACCTTCACTCACATCCAAACCTTCGCACAGAATGGCCCATTCCAGGATGCTTTTCATATTCACTAAGAAATCCTCGTGCACCAAAGCTTTCATCACTTTTCTCACCTCCTCCACCAGCTCTCCCAAGTCCAAGCCCCACGCCATGATCAATGAATATGCATCCATATTTGTCTGGTATCTATGCTTCAAATCTCCAAAGCCTTTTCCCATAATTAACTGGACTAATTGCGCCACTTTCTCATCCTTGAAGAGGAACATTCCTCGTAACCTCTTCACTGTTTCTTTGTCGGTAAAAGAATTTAGTTTCCCCCTTGACTACAATGTGAAATTTGCCTCCATTTCTTCTTTGTCACACTAGCTTGCAAATTACCCACCGCCGCTAACTTGGAAGCTTTGCTTGCCACCAAAAATTGAGAAGCATTGAGAAAACTGTAGTGTGTATATTCAATACACATCACATTGCCATCCTTCTCCATTAATTTCGAACATACATCCAGCGCCGACAACCAAGACAACATGAATTCTTCAATTGCTTTGAGAATTTCAAATCAGTCCTTTATTCTCTATCATTAACTCCTTCCTGCATTTAATGCATCAATAGGATCTTCCTCCAAAACTATTTGACTAAAATCCTCAATTCTGATTTCACCAACTTCTGCAAATGTTAAAGCCCATTTTGAGAGGGTATCCGCTTCCATATTTCCAACTCTCCTTACATGACTTACCTTGAAGTCATTAAAAAATGTTAGATCTTCATTGATTTTCCTAATCATTCCTTGCAGATGCCAAACACCTATACCTCCTTTCATTATTGCTTGGATGATTACCAAAGAATCACCCTCCAAATGAACCTTTGTTGCCCCTAGCTTTTTGACTAACTTAATTGCCATTAAGGTTGCAGCTACTTCAGCCACATTATTAGTCCCTTCCTCCAACTTCATCGCTCCTAAGGCCAACACATTTCCATTCCAGTCACGAACAATGCTACCAGCCCCTAAGGGTCCTGGGTTTCCTTTTGAAGCTCCATCAAAGTTTACCTTCCACCATCCCTCCATTGGTTTTTCCCATTTTACCACCTTTGAAGTCCTTGGAGTCAGATTAGCCCAACTAGGCCCCTTAACAGACAATAAATATACATATTGAAAATCATTCATAACTCTCAAATAATTTATCCTTTTTCAAATCTAAAAAGTGTATCACATTCTAGGCTTCATTAATAATAGGTTTTAAAAAAAACATTTAAATCATGGAGATGCAGAGTGGCATGGGTGGGAAGAGGAGCGACATGGGCATTTTGAAATTGTTGGAGGGAGACGAAGATGAATCTGAGGAGGATGATGCTGATGTGGGGCTCTATGTGGGAATGCTTGTTGGGAACCTTGCTTGGTTCCTTTCCTGCACGGGTCAGAGAGGTCTGTGTGTTGATGCGGCTTTTCCCGGGGTTCTTGTTCAGATGTTGGCGGCTGGTGGTGGATCTTGCCCCTGTTGCTCTTGTGGAGGTTCTTCTCTTTCCTGCTAAGGGCTGAGAGACCTGGTGTTTCCTATGGGTGTGACTTTTCTCGGGGCTCTGTTGTATTGGGATGCTCAGGCTTTGGTGGCTATTGGTGGCTCTTGCGCTTGCTATGCTGATGACGGTTCTGTGACTGGTGCGTCCTTTTTTGGATGCGATGTGGGGGTTTTTGCTTGGCTCTTGTCCCCTAAATTTTAGCGGGTTGAGGACAATGTTTGTTGGTGCCTTGGATTTTTTTATGGGTTAGCTCCTGGGCTTTTTGTTGAAGATTTTTTGGAGTTGTTTTAGATGGTTCTAACTTGGGCTGATGGTGGGGTCTCTCCTTCTCTTTCAGATGTTCTTCCTCTTCAGCACTCTTGGCCTTTTTCCTTGAGCTTGGTGTGCCTTGAGAGGGTTTTGCTTCATGTCTTATCTACTTGGGAGGCTATTGGGGACGTGGTCCTTTGTGATGTCGCTTTGGTTGTTCTTCGGTTTTGTGTTGGGGGTTCCCCTATTTTGTCTCTGGTTTGTGGTGAGGCTTTGCAGCCTCTTTATTTGTGGCTCTTTTGGATGAGCTTTGTTTTGCTGATTGTTTTTGGTTTTGGTTCTATGTTGGGCCTTTCCCATGATTGGTGGTGCTACCAGTGGTTCCACTCTTCTTTTTTGGTGGCCCTGTTGTGGGGTGTTTTCCTGGTGTTGATCTTGGTATAGAGGTTACTGAAGGATCCCTCACTCACTTATCTGGTTGTTGTGTTGGCTATTTCCTTTGACTCTATGGAGGTGGGTTTTTTTCCTCTAGAGGTGGATTTGGAAGGAGATGGTCTCTGGATTCCTCAGTTGTGGTTCCTATGGAGGTGGGTGCTTCTCCTATGGAGGTGGAGATTGAGGGGGTTGGATTTTACATGTTGTGGTGGATTAGCTCAATGAGGTTTCCTTTCCAGTAGAGGGGAGCTCCCTCCTTTAGAGGTGGAGGCTAAGTTGGTTTCCTAGTACCAAATGTTTTTGTGTTGCAGGTTGCTGATTTTTGTTTCGGGTTCCTATGGTTCATGGTGCTCTCTTACCCCATCCTTGTGGTGGGTTTGATGTAGGAGCTGGTGTTTTTGGTTAAGGGTTTGATGGTGTTTGATACTATTAAGGTGGTTATTTCCTTCAGCTCTGGGGTGTATTCCTTGAGCGGCTGGTGTGTTGCTTCTTGACAAATGCAGGAAGGTGTGTTGTTGCCTAACACATTTTCCTGGAAGATGCAGACAAGTTTTTTGTATTTTCATGGGCTTCTAGGTCTGAATAATTGGGTTTCTGGTCCCAACTAAAATCAGGTTGCGTAAGGGTTTTTGGCCCTTGCTTGTTTATTTTCAACTTTGTGTAGTCATGATTATCTTATTTGAGGTTGTTGTTGTGTTGTTGATTGTTTATGTTTTATCATAAGTGTAGCTTGCTTTCCTTTGTACTGGGTTTCGGGCCCCATCAAAACCTATTTTTTACCCTTAATTAAAATAATAGGTTTTAAAAATAAAGTTTTAAATTTGATATTTCTTGACCAAGTTAGGCTGGCTAGAAAAATATTTTTTAATATTTTAGAAAGTCATAGTGAAAAATTCATAATAATTATTTATTTTTTAATTAAAAATATATATACATTGGATCCAATCTTGTTTAATTTACCTAAACCTAAAGTTTAGAGAAATGATTTTTCTCATGCATAGGTTGGCTATAATTACACCTACTTTTTACAGTTTTCTAATTTTAGTCGTGTCTCATTGAAAAAATAATTTTCATCAAATTAATTTTTAATTTAAAAAAAAAAAGTAGTAGCCCACAAACTATATTATATTTACTACAACTTTATCACTACCTTATTTTCATATTGCATATATAACCTATTCAGTTTTTTATTTGTAGCTACCTAGTTCTATTTTTAGTATTTCCATTAACACTTACAATTATTGTTTATCCCATCATTATCTTGCAATCAATTATTCATGTTATAATAATCAAATAGGATAGCCCTAAATAGATTGAATTAAATGTCTAAAAGTAATGGTGTGTATTGTGATAATAGATAAGTACCAAAGAATATGAGTGATATGGAATGGTCTAATCATTAAGGTACATGCATAGCTAAATGCCCCTGCATGGGATATATAGAACAAGGGAGCATATAAATGATACAAATAAATGTATGATCCCCTCATTGAAAATATGGAACAATAAACATACCTTATATGTAAAGGTGGGAAGCATAATTCCCACAATACATAGGTACAACTATGGAGGCATGACATATAGAAAAAGGGGAGTCACGATGCCCCAAAATATAAAAATTATGGCAATAGGAACACATAAAGTATGAAGGGAAATGTGTTGTACCTCCCAAGTGTAAGGATGTGACAATGAAATTTTTTTAAAGGAAGACATGATGATTAAGGAATATATGCCAAATTAAGTTCAATGTGTTAAGGGGTGATGGAATAAAGAAGGATCCAATTCCCTTCAAAAAACACTTCAATCCCTCTTAAAAATCCACATAGGCATTACATCAAACAGTTGGAAGTATTGCTCATAAAACAAGAAAACTTGGTTTGCACTTGCGAACTTGATATTGCAATGTAAAAAAAAAAGATTACAAAAAAAATTCAGTCAATAAAGGATTGATGGACAACAACATATGTCCATTTAATACCTGAAACAACCCTCTTAAAACCCTCTCACAGTCGATTCTTCAAACAACCTATAAATTGCAAACAATCCAACACAATCATGGTTTGCAACTTGCAACCATTGCTATGCTTCAAAGAAAAATATTATTACAACTTATTTTCAGTCATAGAGGATTGATAAATAGCAATAAAACCTCATAAAAATATCACATAAGCTAATGAAATACATTGAAAAACATTTTCATGCTCAAACTATGTGAGCTCCCACAAATCTATGCACTCTCCAACACCTCTATTGCACCTGCAACTCCTATAACTTCTCACTGAAAGACTTGGCACTCTATTTGCTATTATCAATCACTCCAAACCTACAATAAACAACATTTCAAATCCCAAAAAATTGAGAACTAAACTCATGTATTTTCTCCCTTCAACAAGTAGACTTATGTCTCACAATCTCCAGTTATGCAACCTGTAACAAACACTCACAACACTCAACAAGTTCTAACCATGAACTTCCAATCTATTTTCCGCTGCAAATAGCTCCTCACACCTGCAACATACAACAAAAAGAAACCTCCATGGGATGCTACAACCTCTCTCCAACAAGCCCTTTCAACTTCTCCTCCCGAAAACTAAAAGCTACAGGAAGAAAAAATGCCTTCATAACTCCCTGTTGGAATGAAATTTCATTTCATTTCCTTCAAATTCCCCTTTCCCAAAATTGGAACGACCCCTATCATGTAGCTGCACCAAAAACATAAATTAAAACATAAAATAATATTAAAAAAATTAAATCCAATTGATTTCTCCGTTCCACAAAAGTTGGGAGTTACGTTTGACTGCTCCTCCACTAGCTCCTGAAAAAGCAAATCACAAAAAAATTAGACCTAGGCACCCACCTCTACAAATCATATTTTTTTTAGGGATTCTAAATAATTATTTTTAAATGCCTTTATTTCATATTCCAATGCCTATCATGCTTTTCTTGGCAATTTTGAATTCAAATTGCATTAAAATTACAATTTTACATTATTTGCACTATGTCAATTTTGACCATTTCAAAATGAGCTTGAATAAACATGAAATTAAAAAAGATGAAATGAAATTCAACATCCCTCACATGAAATTAAAATTCATCTCGCAAGCTCACCAAAATTCAAATTCAAATTCCTTCTGGTCTTTGCAGGATAGCCTGTCAACCATGGATGCTCCTATATTAGACATCCACATTAAGATTTTTTTTTTTTGTGAATATAGCTTCACAAAATGGAGTTGAGTGGTAGTACTACCCTTTCAGATTGCAAACAATCTTTAGAAAACTCCATTACTGATCTTGGTACCTTTAATAATATCTTCTTCCTCCTCTTCCAACATCTTGCTGGAACATTCACCATCCTCCTCCAACAACCCTACATTTCATTCTTCTCTCCTCTTATGGACTTGTATCCACCATTTACAATCTTCCCCCTCCTAATTCCACACATTTTCCTCTCTTCTCTTGTGGGATTTGACCCACCATTAACCGATCACCTCCACCAAAATGTACCTACACAAAACTTTGCAACACCATACAAATGCTCTACATTCCACACTTCACTAGCAATCTCTAACTGAACCATTTCATTTGAATTCACTAAATCATCCAACCGATCATGAAAATAATTAAGAAGAAAAGTTTTTACCTTCTCATTACTTGTTGCAATATCATTCTCAACCTCATCAAGGAATTCATCAAAATCTGATTTCACCTCATTACCTTTTGTTGCAATCTTCACTCCACCTTCCATCAACACTTGACATTCCTTTTCTACCAGTGAAATATTTTCATCTACACAAGATTCACTCTCATCTTCATCATAAAAATGAAACATATTATGCAATACCTCTTTATCTTCAACATTTTCTTCACCACTGCCTACTGCCATATCTTCTTCACCTTCACTCTTAGCTGCATTTTCATTTTCCATTACTTTCAAGTCATCCAAAGGACACTCATCATCCTTAATCATTGATGCACTTTCCTCTTCTTTTCCCTCTTTATCTTTTTGAACAAGGATTTCCACATTTTCCTTTTCATCTTTCTCCTCTGCACACAAAGTTTCACTTGCAAATATATCAGTACCAAAAGAACAATAAGATTCAACCCTTCCCATTTTATTTTCCTTTCTATCCTTATTATCTGCTACAACTTCTTTTGCCACTTCCTCTTGACTATCCTGCAAAGGATTCAAAAAATATTCTTCCCCATCCTTTATGATGCTATATGTATTCTTCCTACCATCATGTAGAGCTCTTTAGTCATACAACCATGGCCTACCCAACAAAACATGGCATATATCCATAGGCACTATATCACATCCTTATATCTACGAATTTGAAAGTCAACCACACATTGATCACTTATCCATATCTGGAAATCTCCTTGCAATCAATAAATGAAGTATGGGCTAGGATGCTTGATTCTTTTCAATTTCAGCTTGTCTACCATCTCTTCGGATACAATATTATTGGTGCTACCGCTGTCCACAATGACTTTGCAACATTTCCCACTCACCTTACACCTTGTTTGGAATAAATTACTCTCTAGATGGGCTATTGATTCTCTATTTGTGGCTCTAGAAATTATATCTTCATCACAAAAAATTCTCCTAGCTTCCAAGACATTTTTTCAAACACTTTTCCACACTCTCTTTGCAACTGCTTCACTCTTTACCCGCAGGTCCTAGTGCAAATTGCCTCACATCGGTGCTTCTACGTGCACACTCAAGAAAAACTAGCTCTGATACCATTGATGGAATAAAGAAGGATGCAACACCCTTCAAAAACCACTTCAATCCCTCTTAAAAACCCACATAGGCATTACATCAAATAGTTGGAAGTATTGCTCATAAAACAAGAAAACTTGGTTTGCACTTGCGAACTTGATATTGCAATGTAAAAAAAAAAGATTACAAAACATTTTCAGTCAACAAAGGACTGATAGACAACAAAATATGTCCATTTAATACCTGCAACAACCCTCTTAAAACCCTCTCACAATCGATTCATAAAACAACGTAGAAATTGCAAACAATCCAACACAATCTTGGTTTGCAACTTACAACTACTGCTATGCTTCAAAGAAAAATATTATTACAAATTATTTTTAGTCACAGAAGACTGATAAACAAAAATAAAACCCCATAAAATATCACATAAGCTAATGAAATACATTGAAAAACATTTTCATGCTCAAACTATGTGAGCTCCCACAAATCTATGCACTCTCCAACACCTCTATTCCACCTACAACTCCTGCAACTTCTCACTGAAAGACTTGGAACTCTATTGGTTGTTATCAATCACTCCAAACCTGCAATAAACAACATTTCAAACCCCCAATAACTAAGAGCTAAACTCATGTATTTTCTCCCTTCAACAAGTAGACTTATGTCTCACAATCTTCAGTTATGCAACCTGCAACAAACACTCACAACACTCAAAAAGTTCCAACCATGAACTTCCAATCTATTTTCTGCTGTAAATAGCTCCTCACACCTGCAACATACAAAAAAAAACAACCTCCATGGGATGCTACAACCTCTCTCCAACTCCCTTTCAACTTCTCCTCCCGAAAATTGAAAGCTACATGAAGAAAAAATGCCTTCATAACTCCCTCCTAGAATGAAATTTTATTTCATTTCCTTCAAATTCCCCTTCCCAAAAATGGAATGACCCCTATCATGTAGCCGCACCAAAAATATAAATTAAAACATAAAATAATGTTAAAAAAATTAAATCCAATTGA
The DNA here is from genome assembly GCA_007115665.2 of Sequoiadendron giganteum. Classification (NCBI taxonomy): domain Eukaryota; kingdom Viridiplantae; phylum Streptophyta; class Pinopsida; order Cupressales; family Cupressaceae; genus Sequoiadendron; species Sequoiadendron giganteum. The sequence goes on along the minus strand of CM021109.1, from coordinate 484,630,060 downwards.
TTTCTCCATTCCACAAAAGTTGGGAGTTACGTTTGACCGCTCCTCCACTAGCTCTTGAAAAAGAAAATCCTAGAAAAAGAAGACCTAGGCACCCACCTCCACAATTCCTATTTTTTATGGATTCTAAATAATAATTTTAAAACACCTTTATTTCATATCCCAATGCCTATCATGCTTTTCTTGGCATTTTTGAATTCAAATTGCAATTTTCCATTATTTGTACTATGCCAATTTTGACCATTTCAAAATGAGCTTGAATAAACATGAAATTAACCAAGATGAAATGAAATTCAAATTCATCTCACAACCGCACCAAAATTCAAATACAAATTCAAATTCAAATTCCTTTTGGTCTTTGCAGGATAGCCTGTCAACCATGGATGCTCATGTATCAAGGGGTAATGAATTTAATGCTTCCCTAAAATAAGCGTGACTATAGAAGTGGTATATGGTAATGTAGGATAAAAATCTAAGGCTCTAAAAACATGGTATGACAATATAAAATCAACAAGTAACTCTAAGGAGTAATATGTATTAATTTAGGATCAATGCATAAAGAAAGTTGTATCTAATTAGGTAAATAAACATTGGCTCTTATAAGTATGATATAGCAATGTAAGATCCATGTATAGTGTGATGTATCAAAGTAGTAAGAATATGCAATCCCTAGTAAGCATGATATACTAGAATTGAAATCAATATGTAAGCTCTAGGAAACATGATATATACTAATGTGAAAGCAATAAGTTGTACGAAGCATAATATGATAATATTAAATCAATAAATAAGCTCTAGGAAGCATGATATATAAAAATAAAAGACTAATAGGAAATAATCAATGATTAAAGGCTAAGTATGAAGCATGGCATAAGCATAGGGTTCAAAACAAGAAGCATTATGATTTCCTCTTAGCAATTAATTTTATTATATCGTACATAGAATTGCTCAAGGATCCTAATGCATGGACAACATATGGTCTTATATCTTGACCATCACATAAATTTGAATTCTCGCAAGACAAGCATATGGAATATGACTCATTTATTCTTTCTCATCCTTTATCTTAGGATATTGTACCACAAACAATTAGTTCTTTTTGGAGTAGGAATATTTGCTAACTTACTGTCCTATATTATAACTATTGCACTACAATGTTAATGTACTTCTTACTCACCAAGGGTCTTTTTTTAGATATATCTCTCCTTATCTCCATAACACATGAAAATAAAATCCCATTATCCCTCACTTAAAATTAAAGAAAAATATGGGATGTAAGCACCTTGATCATATACTTGTTATTACCAATCAACATATAAAACCATAAAAAAAATCCAATTACCAACTTACTTAAAGTATACACATTAATTAGATTTATCTCTAGTGAGAACTTTAATTATAAGTATCAAATTTATAATACCATATCTAGGGTGATTGCTTCAAGCCATGCAGATAATTCTTCAACCTACAAACTAATAAATTTTTCCTTTTATTTTGTCACAAAGTGCTTACACTATGGCACATATGTTTTCTCTTCCAAATCCCCATGCTGAAATATTATCTTAAAATCCCTTTTTTGACGTCTATATCATACAAAATAATAATAGATAATAGGAAACTAATTGAAGGTAATTTTTAATAGGAGATACAATTTCACAAAAATATATTCACTTAGCTTGGGAATAACCTATACAACCGACAAATATTTTTAACCTTTCCATTAGATTGAACTTTTTCTTGAAGACCTATTTGCATCTTGAAAGGAAATATGACTAATTCCTACTTATTCCAAAAATAGAAGCAATGAAAGCAAGTTATATCTTAAAAAAAATTTAAAAAAGTAATAGAAAAATACATAGGTTACACTTTCACTTATTCTTTTGAGATTTTGAAAATGATTGTATTGAACATTTTCACTACAACATTAGACCTAAGATAATAATTGATAAAAGAGCATATAATATACAAACAAGGAGAACATGAGACAACCTTGGGGGATTCACTTATTAAACTTATCCTATAGCATTTAAAAGATCTTAAATAATGCCCCTAATCTTATTTTCTACCTCTGAATGGTAAATTTTTATACCTTCTCCTATTACGCCATGCCTATTAAAATGCCCCCCATTTCTAGAGTATATCCTAAGTTCCTTTTTAAAAAAAAAATTATATCCTTTTTTATTTATACCCCTCATACATGTTTGATTGAAAGTACCATTTTCACTTTTTTTCAAATCCATATTTAATGAGAAATCTTGAGTCAATTTAGATTAGGGATTATAAAAATAAAATACAAAATATTTTTACAACATAGTAATTTTCTACTTATTGCTAATAAAAAATCTTTTTTTTTTTAAAGGGACTAGTTAATATGAATATGGGGTCATTCTTGAATCCAGCTACATTTTTATATCAAGAAAATAAATTAATAATTATTCATATAGATTATGTTATAAGAAAATAGAGATCTAAGTGTTCACTCATCTTGATTCTTTTTTTTGAATATTAAAAAAATATTTTAAAATAGTTATAAAGGTAAAGGTTTTTTCTTATTCCTCTTCTTGAACCAAACCTTTATCTCCTATATGAAATTCAAACATGTTGCTTTATAGGTCCACTTAGAACTAAACAAATATATTTGCAAGTCCTACATAAATAATAAATATAAGTAACCTTTGTGTCTTAATGAAAACTGAAAGAGAAGAAGGATATATTTAAAATTGTATTTTTAATTTGACTCAAGTTTCCATCCTTTTTACTAAACCCCACCCCCTTCCATGGTCTTACCCCCAATACTTGGAGTAAAATAAATATTAATAAAATTACCCTGTAGCCCTAATACTTAGCAATATACTAACTTTTTATGTAAAAATATTAAATATCCCATTATGAATTCACATGCTATGATATGTTGCCTACCAACAATGTCCATAAAGAGACAACCAATTCAAGTTATAGTTTCTTGTTGAATGGGGTGTAGCTCAATTAGTGAGGATGATGGTGTGTCACACCATCCACCAAGATACAAATCCCTAGAGGTATAATGAGGGATAGGTTTTATCCATAGGTGAATTTGAAGGTATGAATCCCTAGTCATGGAAGCTTAGGCTCAAGAGAAATTTATAGGTATATGCTTACTTAATATGTAATTAACTTAAGGATGGAAATGCCAATATATGTGTAGCCTAATTGTATCCATAAAATATTATGGTTGTTCAAGACTATATTTTAAATGAATAGACTATGTGAACTTCAAAGTCTATTCATTAATAGTCTCCTTCTATTATTCAAAGAGGAAATAATTTATAATATAATATCATTCATTATTTGAGTTCTGTGCTAGTCTATGCAAATGTGAGCTTGCCTTAATAGAAAGTGATCCTTCACATCATATTGTCTATATGAATCATCCTCATTCCCATGAATTACAATCAATAAAAAATATAGAATGAGGGCATTAAGGGTGGATCTAATATTAACCATAGAAATCATCATTATATACACATCAAACCATATAAATTTAGAAAGTTCACTAGAATGGAGGATCCTCCAAATGCCTTATTAAAATAACTCTTGGCAACAAAAATCTCATCACTTTACCTTCCATTAAGCCAATTGATATGCCTAGAGGCTAGATATTATGTTATTATCATCAAAGATATGAACATCTCATGAGTAGGTGCATCAAATTTAAGCATAAAATTCAAGATCGTATTGATAAAAATGTAATTCAATTAGACATTACTCATGAACATACAAATACATCTTTGAGACCTTTACACATAATAAGTCTAATCAAATGGAAGTGAATGATGATCCGTCTAATGCTAATGATGATGATTATATTGCTTTTGATGACACTTCTAAGGACGGTAATAAACAAGTGGCATATCGTGTGCTTTTGTAGGGTACTAATAAACACTACTTATTTCATTTACACCCCTCAAATTCGTTTTTTTGCTACTCTCTTTGCATAGAATAGTATAATAAAATACATCCCTTAAAGACACTACCCACTCCTACATTTAACTCAAAACTAATTTTGATCGTCATCCAATCCAAACATGCACTAAGTTGGTTACAATACCTAATGAAAAAAGTTGACACAATTTAAATTTAAATTTATAGTTAAAAGTTTAAGATTCATATAAGTGGCTATGGAAATGCCCTAGGTCAATTCTATACCTATAAATATAATCCATGTTGAAGAATATAAGATCTAGAAATCAAGTTCAGTCTCTACAAATAAATGGCGATCAAGATAGAATAATGTCATGATCCACATTTAATATTCAACCAAACTTATTATTATAGAAAGAATATTCTAATCAAATAAAACAAAATGTTAAAAAATTATACCCAAATTTCACCATTACAAATATATAATAAAAATCATTAAGATAATGATAATAACAACATAATTTAAATTTGAAATAAACTAAATCACACCCAAAAAAAAGGAAAAAGGAAAAAAGAAAACTTAATTTAAGCCAGTAATTACATGTTTAATAAATTGAAGTCACCTCTTAACTTTAATATTAAAGGACAAAGATATCAATTCCCCACGTTATAAATTCAAAATTGAAATTAGTGCCAGGCAATAACTTACCCACCTAACTAGTGGTAATTCCAGCCCGGTAAAAATAATAAACTTACATTTATCTGTCACCTTTTCACGGCGAGAAAATCAATTCACGAGAAAAACGTGATTGATTGATTATATGGTGATCATAACGAACCATGTTTCTAATTTACATTAATGGCAGCTGTAAGTTCGTATAGTACACACTTGATTTATCAGACCAAGAACAAAGGGATGACGTCATCATCCATGGCACCTGTCATGCCATACCAACTCACAAGGGCACAACTTCCAAAGGAAAAAAAAATATCTTATTGAAATGAAATGATTTTAATTATGTTGATAGGATTAGTTTAAGGACCATTGATTGTACCTTTTGTATTAGTAGTCCAACATTTTTAAGATAGGTGTTATTCTGTGGGTCCCATATGATATTTGATCTTATGGACGTTCTTAAAAGCCTTCATTCATTAAAAGACCATTTTTTATTGATTTGAGTTGGTAGTTCTTTCACGAATTTAGCCATCTAAAAATTAGTAGGATGGGGGGCGTTCTTTAAAAGAAGTGGGTGTCCTTTAAAAGACCACCACTTTCATTGATTTGAGTTGATAGTTCTCTAAAACCTTTTTAATTTTTTTAAAAATAACTCTATAATAAAATGGACTCTTAGTGTTTCCTCATATTTAATGTAAAAGTAGACATTTTAATCACCTTTAAAATATGAGTTGGTGAGCACTAATTATAATGTCTTTTTTAATCTTTTTGATTAGATGGTTTATGAGATTTATTAAAGTGAATAGACTTTATAATTTGTCTTAACCTCTTGTTGTAAAGTCTGGTATGATAATTGTCCTATATATTGATATTATGTTTGACTAGTAGACTCTTCTAAGAATAATTATCATGGGTTTTCTTAATATTTATAAATAATAATAATACATACTTATTGAAGAAGATAGAAGGTATAAAAGATATTATGTAATATTTTAAATAAAAAATATGTATTCCATTATTTTGAAGATTATTTTAATTAAGTTAATATATTAATAATAATATAATTGCTCTATATTGATATTATGTTTGACTATTAGACTCTTCTAAGAATAATTTTCCTCAAGACTTCTTAATAGTAAAAAAGTATTAATGCATACATAATTATTGAAGAAAATAAAATGTATAAAAAATATAATATGATATATTAAACAAAATTATGTATTCAATTATTTTGAAGATTATTTTAAATTAAATTGATATACTAACAATATAATAAAATCAAATCTTGTTTATAACACTGAAAGGAATATAATTTATAAAAAATAAAAAGAGTGTGAAACACATCTAAAGAAAAATACAAAACTAGTTTATATAAGAAAAATTAAAAACAAAAAGAGTGTGAAACACATCTAAAGAAAATTACAAAACTAGTTTATATAAGAAAATAAAATATTTAGATTTCATATAGAATTTATTAAAGTCTTAGATAGTTGCATTCAATTTTTTTATTGTCATTAGTGTTGTTTAAAATTATTATGAGGTTTTGTATCACATTAGATTACTTTTATAATTTTATTACATAATAATAATTTTTTATAAATGTATTTTTAAAATGAATTCTTTATTTTTAATTAAAAAATAAAAATAATGAATTATGTCATTTTTAGTTACTTATGTTCTAGTTAAAAAATAAATGTACCAATAAATTATCTTTTACCTTTGTTAATACTTTATTTTTATATATAAAAATAAATAGTCACAATAATATCCAATTTTTTAGTTAATATAAAACTTACAAGAAAATTGTGTGTAAATGATTAAGACTCAATGTAAACACAATATCTAAATAATTTAAGATTTAATTATAATTATTTTATTGTAATAAAATAAATCTATTAAAAAATATATTTTATATTTTTAAGTCACATACATTTTAAGGTTTAATAAAGAGATATATTTAATTATTTATTATTTCAATCTTTTTTTTTTTTTGTGTTATTTATTTATTATAATGTATTTGTTGACTATTATATTTATGTATGATATCATCTAGCTCAATAAAATATTTTATTAGGGTAGGTTGTCTTAGAGGAAGGTCTCGTGTTATTATTTAGTTTATTTAGTTTAGCAATCATTGCTTAAAAGTTTTGAAAAAATTTGGAAGAAAAATTTAAGACAGAGAAAATAGAAGAGAATAAAATATGTGCAATCATATGACATGTTTTTCATGAGACTACATATATACTTAGAAACATAGTGTTTTTAAGAATGATTTTATAAGCGTAGTTCATAGAGTTTCATGTTAGTATAAAAAGAGGTTTAACCTATCTAGTTTAGTTTTCACCCAGTAGAGATGTTCACATTACACTTATAAATGTTATTTTAATCACATTTATTGTTTTTTGATTAGATAGTTTATGAGATTTATTAATGTGAATAGACTTTATAATTTGTCTTAACTGCTTGTTGTAAAGTTTGGTATGAGAATTATTCTCTATTGATATTATGTTTGACTATTAAACTCTTCTAAAAATAATTATCCTCAATTTTGTTAATATTAAAAAATATTGATACATACATAATTATTGAAGATGATTAAATGTATAGAAAATAATATATAATATTTAAAAAAATATGTATTCAATTTTTTGAAGATTATTTTAATTAAATCAATATATTAATAATATAATTATCTTATATTGATATTATGTTTGACTATTAGAATCTTCTAAGAATATTTTTTCTCAGATTTCTTAATATTAAAAAAATATTAATACATACATAATTATTGAAGAAGATAAAATGTATAAAAAGATATATAATATATTAAACAAAAATATATATTAAATTATTTTAAAGATTATTTTAATTAAATTAATATATTAATAATATAAAAAAATCAAATTTTGATTATGAAACTAAAAGAAATATAACTTATAAAAGATTAAAAAAAGGGGGTGGCACACATTAAAAGAAAAATACAAAATAATTTATATAAGAAAATAAAATATTTAGATTTCATACTTAATTCTTTAAACTCTAGATAGTTACATTCATTTTTATTTGATTGTCATTAGTGTTGTTTAACATTATTATGAGATTTTGCATCACATTCCAATATTTATATAATTTTATAACTTAATAATTATTTTTTATAAATATATTTTTAAATGATAGATTATACTCATTAAAAAAATTTATGAATTATGTCATTTTTAGTTATTTATGTTTTAATTAAAATTATGTACCAATAAATCATCTTTATCTTTATTAATACTGTATTTTATATATAAAAAATAGTCACAATAATACTCAAATATTTTATTTAATATAAAACGTGAAAGAAAGTTATGTGTAAATGATTAAGACTTAATGTAAACACAATATCTAAATAATTTAAGATTTAATTTCTTAATTATAATTATTTTATTGTAATAAAATGAATCTATTAAAAAAATTTATTCTATTTTTAAGTCACATACATTTAAAGGTTTAATAAAGAGATATATTTAATTAAAAAGAATTATTCTATTTTTAAGTAACATACATTTAAATGTTTAATAAAGAAATATATTTAATTATTTATTATTTCAATCTATACTATTGATTTTTTGTGTTGTTTATTTACTACAATGTATTTGTTTAGTGGCTATTATATTTTTGTATGGTATTAACTAGTTCAATACAATATTCTATTAGGGTAGGTTGTTTAAGAGGAAGGTTTCATGTTATTGTTTAGTTTATTTTGTTTAGCAATCATTGCTTAAAATTTTTAGGAATTTTTTGATAGGTGATGGTCTCATGAATTTTTTATTTTCTACATTAAGTGGTATGATTATGTTTATTTATTTATGTTAACAAGGAAAAATTTGGAGGTAAAATTTGGGACATAGAAAAGAGAAGGGAATAAAACATGTGCAACCATATAGCATGTTTTCATGAGATACATATATACTTATAATGACACATTTTTAGGAATTTAAAATTTTGATAGCCACTTTTGACAAAACTTTGTTTGTCAAGCAATTTTTTTGTGAGAGCTATCAAATTTAGGCCTTGAGTGAGGCTATTGTGAAATATGCATTGGTTGTAGGTATTGAATAGAATGGTGCAAATGTTATTTTCTAAAGTATAATTTTATTAAAAATTTAGGGTATAAAATTTTAAAGTGTTTAAATAAAAACAATATACATCCCTAAAAAATTAGGCAAAGGAGAAATCAAACTAATTGTGTTTTTTTTGTCTATGTGTAGGGTATTTGAAATTTTTTGAACACATGCTTAGAATGATTTTATAAACATAGTTCTATAGAATTTAATGTTAGTATGAAAATAGGTTTTACCTGTCTAGTTTACTTTTTACCTAGTAGACTTGTTCACATTACCCTTAAGCTCACTTAGAGGTTTTTTGGATTTTTGTCTTACCTCATAAAGATTTTACACATGTCTTCATAGTTGTCCCAAGTGTTTCCACATGTGACAAATTATGGAGGGTTAGTCAATTGTCTACTCCCACCTTCCTTTTTTATCTATGTCTTGCATATACAAGGAGCTTGAATTGTATTATTTTATTCATTTTAATGATAATTTTTTACTTTTCATTGTGCAAGTTTAATTATGAAATTTATTAAATTTTTCATTCATCATATTGCTACTCCAACATGATATCGGAGCCAAGAATAAAAATTGCCTTCCAAATTTCATTTGAATCTCACACTTAGCCCTATCATTGGTACATCATAGAGCCAAACATACATCATTGTTGAGTCTAAAAGGCATGAAAAAAGTATGAAATTGCTTATCATTTCATCAATTTTGATACAAAAATTTATTGGAGGGACTTATACCTATAATGCATGGATTTCATATATTTTTACTTGTATAAAAAATACTTTTTTGCAAAATCTCTAGTTTGTAGCAATCAATCTAGTGCTTTCTAGGAGATCTTTAATAGTGTTTGGTGTTTGTGTGACTAAGGGGGTTTTTTGTTAGACACAATAACCCCAATTCATTTCCTTGTTAGTGTCCTACTAGCTTTTCATTCTTTAGGTGGAAGATACTAAAGGAACCCTACAAACTTTATCTTTGTTGGTATTTCCATGCTAAGATCGCCAATCACTTTTTATCTTGGAATTCAAAGCGATCAACAAAGGTTTGGTAATAGGGATTGGTATGTCCACAAGAACTGGATATTTTTTGTCTCAGCTAAGGTAGAGGGTGTGCTTCTCCATGTTCCAAAATTCATATAACCATAGTAGAAGTTTTTTTCCTTCCATCATTTCTATACATAGTAGCTTTATTTCATACAATTTTTTTCAACATTTGTGTTACCCTTGCTTCAATCCTCCATGTTCCTTATTAACTATATATAAATTTCATTATAAATCTCATTATTTCTTATTATCTAATTTGGTTCACTTGCTTGGCTTGATGTTGTAGATTTCTATTGAGGTTGGTTATACAATCTTGATTTTTACAAATTTGAGGAGTCATGGTCTTGGGATAAGACCTTGGTACTCTGGTATCAACCTCCTTGTATATTTTTCAATTATGATTTTGCTACATATCCCCTCTTGATAGAATACTATTGAACATGGTGGTCTTGCATGATCTTAAACACATTTGACTAGGGGTATTAAAGGTCAACCACATACATTACAATCAATTCCCCTTTGCTCACTTCTACTACATCATTTTTTTAAATGTTGCAACATTGTTTCCACAACACCAACCACTAGTGTAACCCCCTACAACCACTTAGTGGCCAACAAGATACAACAAACCCCTTTCTAAGTGCATATAAATTATTTTTTGGCATAACTTACACCTCAAGAAGAATTTCTTAAACTTGAATAGTCAACAAAAAGTTGGTTCTATCCAATATGCTATGGAAAAATTATTTTTCTCAAATTTTGTTATGTTAAAACTATTTTTGGCCTTTGAAGTCAATTTTAATAGTATTTCTTATGGGGTATAACATCATGTGGGTATTTTGTGGGTGGTAGGGCAGGCACCCTTCCACATAGGACTATGTGGAATGGTTGGGGTCTTGAAGGGAAAGGTGGTGGTTCATGTGAGAGATGAGCTGACAAACCAAGTGGGTTGTCTTTTCACTGAGTGCCTTTTGGGAATTTTGCTCGCGTTTGCAGGGTGGTGATTTGACGTATAATAAATGCTTTTACTCCTATTTGTGCCTTTGGCGTCAACGACAACAAAATATAATTAGATGGATCTATAATCAATCAGATTCGGGTATAGTTCATCTCCTAGTTGGCATGCCATGACACAACATCATGCACGATTATGGATAGGTGGTGAGAGCTAAGGAAATTTGGGAAGGCATGCATGCAGTTACACAGTGTGGTGTGTGTGGCAAGCTTTCGCGGAGGAAGGCCCTTAAATATTAGTAGGTTGGCATAGTTTTTGCCAACTTTTGGTTTCATTTTTCTGGTAAGCTCTTCATGGGTAGTCATGGCGGAGTGATCAAAATTCATAGTGGAGATTTCGTTGGAGGCGGTGGTGATCCTGGGGTAGGGCACTCCCATCCAATTGGACAACAGGTTAGTCCGGCCACCTTCAAGGCATTACCGACCAACGACTGAAAAGGATAATGTTACAGATTGATTCTCATACGGTGGTTGTAGTTAAAATAATTTTGGGCAACGAATTTTTGGTGAACCAGGAGACATTCCAGGTTAACACCCACATCATCTTTAGGTTTTTGACCTCATTGCTTGATGTGAGGACACCAAAAGAAGAAGCAGAGGCGATTGTTTGCAAGCTCTTCAAGAAAGAGCTCCTGGGCGGCCTAGATGAAGTTCTGCAATCGACTCTCCTGGGACATGGAGCACCTCGGCCCCGTGATCTTCCTCTGGTTAAGGTCCCAAGAGAAGTCATCAAGGTTTATCCCTTGCTTCTAGAGCTCAAAGGCATGGCTTTAGTTAGGCATTGTCAAATTGTAGCGTACAGGGTAAGTTTCCTTAAGAAACTGCTAATGCTGGAGCCGGTTAATGGTTTCGATTGGGTAGCCGATTTTGATCAATTTGCCAAAATGAATGGCTTCTTGCTAGTGGACGGGTGAATGGGTTGGGTTGTTAGGGCTTGCAATCTAAATACTATAATAGTGGCAGCTGGTTTTTCCCTCTCTTGGTTTCCGTTAGAGTATGGTGTTCGTCTCTAGTCTTGTATCACTAGTTTTAGTGAAGCGGGTGTAGGGTTTTAAGGGGTTTTTGTTGTCAGGTGTTCAAGTTTGTAATTTTGGTGGTCGATGGAGGCCTTTCTACACATATGGGTAGTTGTTTGGTTACTGAGATGGCCTAATAGGGCAATATTTTGCAAATTTTGCCATACTTGCTATGCAGACGAACTGTAATTTTTTTGGCAATTTAATATACTTACCTCTTACAAATAAAAAAAAAACATCATATGTGTATTTTAATAGTATTTTTCATGGGGTATTTTTTAAGGGGAAAAAAAAGGACAATTAGTTCACCATGATTTTAAGGAAGGTATGAAGAGTCCTCTCTGAACCACATAGCCTCCAGTTTAAAAGAACTCTTATGATGAGGCTTATCTTCAAGAATGGTTAAGATGATAGGAAAATGATCTGAACTAGATAAAGTTTGAATAGAAGAAAAAAAATCCCAAGAAGTATTCAACCAATTTTTAGATAAGAGGAAATGGTCCAACCTTTCTGCGATCTAAGAGAAATCTGTGTGCTTATTTGACCATGTAAAGGTATCGTTGTTTGGAGCGCAATCATATAACTTGTTATAAAGAATGAAACCATTAAAGTCATCCATTACTTTAGCAGGGGGATATTCCCACCCGATTTCTTAGAAGTATTGCGGATAGCATTGAAATAACCTACAACTTGACTAAAAATTCATTTTTAAATGAATTAGACAAAGAAGATAAATGTTTATGCCAGCAGTAGAACAAGGACCATATATATTGGAAAGAGAAAAGACAGTATTTGTCTTCAAGCATCTGACTGAGACATGAATCACATGATTGACTACCTGATTTGGGTTATTTCTCCTAATCTTCTTGTCATTGGGTTCTTGTTTGTTTTTTGACCTCTGTTTTGCATGAGTTCCTTTTTTTCTATGGTGATTTCTTGGTGTTTTCGACTTGTACAGGTTCGTCTTTCTTGGGCTTCTCAGTGCTCTGCCATCTTCCTGCGCCATCCTCCTTTTGTGGGCTTCACGGTGCTACGTTTCTCTCTCACCACCTTCTTGTATTTACTACACTTTCTACGGTGTAGCCTTTTGCTTCCAATATCTTATGGCCTCCTCATGTAATTTGCACTTTGGTTGTACTTCTCTAATGGCATGGCATAAAAATCTAAGTTACTCTTCATGGATGCAATCATATCCTCTCAAATTCAAGAATTCATGACATAAAAATCTAATGATAAAGGAAATAATTCTTCAAAACTTACGGTAGAATCAACTTCACCAAGTGGGAATCCCTCTAAGGAGAAGAAAATGTAATGCACCAGTTGAATATTTTTAGATATGAGTCATCTAAATCAAAATGCATCAAAAACAACTTTAAATCATTAAAACTAGCTATTTAGTCAATCATGAGGCTGCACCAAAATAACCCAAAATACTTTCAAACTTAATATAATATTTCAAATCTGATTTTTACATCAAATATGACTATTATGATAGTCATTACAACACCTACAACAACACTATCAAATATGAAAATAACAATAAAAAACTACTACCAAAAAAATTGACAAATACATAGGAAAAATCACCCAAAACACTTCCAAACTACTCAAAATTAAGATGAGAGTTCTATAGAAAAAAGGAACGATAATATGAGAAATATAATGACAAAAAAATCAATCCAAACAACAACAATAATATCTTTAGAAAATTTGGAAACCAAACTACAACTTTGTCCTGCACATAAACCCTCACCAAATCACTATCAAACTACGCCCACGTGTAGTGAGAATGCTACAACTCAAAGGAATTGTCTTAAAATTAGTATACTATCAAAATACACACCATACACCAAAAAAAACATCTAAAAAAATTCTATAAATCAAATTGAAAACCCACACCTACACACAAGCACAACACATAGAAACTAGTTGATCTACAATAACTAATGAAGCTCTATTGCACTCCTTGGATGAGAATTCCCTCTTGAATCAAAGGGGTTTCATTCTCTTACTCCTCTAACTCGTGGGTTTTTGTCCACAAGCCAAAATTCTCTATGGGTTTCATCCACAAAAGGATATTGTAGAACAGTAACTTCATACAATGAAAAATTGTGAAGATGAAATAGCAAAAGATGTTGAAATGTGAATTTTTTCCGGCAAAAAAATAGAGAACCAAATTCAAATACCCCTCTTTTGAAAAATAAATTAAATAATATTTTTTCATCATTTTCCCTCCAAATAATCTCACCATTTTTATTGTTATAAGATTCTTGAACAAAGTTAAAAATAACTCCCCATATGCAAGTTGTCATAAAAATTGTTGAGAAATATACCTTGATAATTGATTGTCACTTGAACCTGGAGGTTATAAACCTCATCATAAGAAATACCACACCCCATTTTGGTTTCTATCACCATAACATAATAAAATATATTCAATATTTAATCTAACCCTCATTAATATTCTTTGAAAATATAAATTGTTATGGGTCTGAGAAGTAAATATTAAATAAATTATTTTATTAAGCCCTACCTTAGTCCATCGAATATATTGAAATGATAATTTTTTCCATGAAATTAAATTAATTAAAATTGGGATGATAAAAAATTGATACACAATCCACTTCTTCTAAGTCAAGTAAGAGTCTCTCCAAGACAAAGAAAAAAATAAAGGATCATGTTCTTATTATGGACTACTGAGTCATGAAATAAAATTTTATCATCAAAGGATCACAACCTTGGAAGAGGCCATGAAGAAACATAATATTGATATTCATAAACCTATAAAAGGTTAAGGACTTACAAATAAAGGTTTGGATTCATCCATAGAGAGTTGGATATTTGACTTAGGAGCCTATCATCGTATGAGAAATTCACATGATCTAATTAAGTCTCCATTTGATAGTTCTACATCTCATATTAGAGAGTAAATATCCATATATTTTTATTTTGGGGTCAAGTACTTAAGAGTTTATAGATGGTTGTATTGAGGATGTGCTTTATGTTCTCAAGATTTCTACCAATCTTCTCTCCATATACCAGATTCACCATACTAGGGATAGGAAGATAGTTAAGTTCTCCCCACATGATATATAGTTATTAGAGAGCTATAATATATTGAGAAAATTATTATTTTAGGTTGAGTTGATTATTGGTCTATATTAAGTTTCATAGTTTTGATTTGTGTTGTGGATCATCATACATTCCCCATGTAGATTTTTTGAGAAGAATTTGGCTCAAGAGATTCTAAAACCTCAATTTTAGGTATCTTTACTAGTTGAGTACATAAAATATGGTAGTTGGTATTCCTAAGGTTTCTTGCATAGAGGGAGTCTTTTGAGGTAGTTTCCTTAGCAAACATCATTAGGAAACCTTTTCCTAAGGGTAAGGCTCACCATGCTACAACCTTGCTTGAGTCTGTACATAGTAGCCTCATGTCATTCCTAAATCCCTCTTTTTTAGTATCCAATTATAAGCACTCACCTTCATTGATAATTACTCTTGTCACACATGGGTGCAATTTCCTAAGAACAAGAATGATTTCTTCACCACTTTTATGATATTTCGTGGTTTTTTTGGAGAATAAATAATGTTCTTCTATTATGTAGATACATACAAATAATGGGGGGAATATGTGAATTAATCATTTTAGGATTATTGTACTAAGCACAGTATAGATGATTAGTATTTAGTTCCCTACAACCCTCAATAGAATGGTGTCACTGAAAGAAATAACATATCAATAAGGGAGATGAAAAATTACATTCTTTAGTTATGGTCTATGGACCCATCTATTTGGGTTGTAGTCAATTACATTAACTATATTTATAATTGCACTCCTTGCAAGGTATTTCACAATATCACTCTAGAGGAGGCTCGGTACAATATCAAGCTTGATATTTCCCTCTTCAAGTTATTTAAAGCAGTGTTGCTTAAGCATTCATTCTAAATGGTTGGTGCAAGGTAACGAAGAAGAGGAGTCAACCATTCATTTTTATTGGATATTGTGAAGACGTGAAGGATTATTAGTTGTTTTATCCAACCAATAGGGGTTCATACCTTCGACAAGATGTTTAGTTTGATGAGTTCTTCACATATATGGATCCTCCATCCACTTCTTATTCCTCATTATCTACTTTATATTCTTCATCACATGAGGATACCTTCACACTTGAGGATAACTTAGATGATGGTCTTTTTCATCCGCCATTGCCTTTACCACCACCTTCACCCACTACCGAGTTACTTGTGTTTTTCCTAGATGGGCCCCTAGTAGTATTGAGGAGGTTAGACCTTTAGTTAGTGATCCTATGAGTTCTCCCCACACTCACTAATAGAATTTTAGCGCTAGTCTTTTGAGACATCCTATATCTACTTATTTGTAGAGTTTTTCATAGGATTTTATTATCATAGGGTGGAATTATGCTATGGGAGAGAAGTATTCTTCTTTTATGCAGGATGACATATGGTATTTACTCTCTTCCTAGGGAAAAAATATGGTTTAGTGCAAGTGGTGTACCACACCAAGTATGTATTCAATGGTTCTATTGAAAGTTCTAAGACTCATCTTATTGCTAAGGGTTTTTTATAGGTAGATGGTTTTGAATACTCTATGATATTTTCTCCTATATCCAAGATGGATTCTACTTTCTTTATCCTTGCTATTGTGGCATCTTAGAGATAGCCAATTTTTAAGATGGATGTGAAGAGTGTTATCTTGCATAGTGATCTTCATGAGGACACCTACATGAATTACCTTAATTTGTTCCATCAACAAAATCAAGAAAAAATTCCCCTTTTGCTCAAGTTTAATGGACCCTCTCCTAATTTTTAGAATGAAAAATTTCAAGCCCAAACATTATCCAACTAAACTAAAATCAAAGATGGAGGATTTGTTTGAATTGTTAAAAATTTGTGTAATGTTAGAGTTTGGAAATCAAACCCATAATTTAAGATTTTAATGTACCAAGACTATGGCCAACTTCTAGCTCCAAGGCCTAAGAATAAATTTCTTCACCAAATTGAAGGTCAATTTACCTAAGAAACGAGGCACAAAATCAAGTGCCATTAGTTGGTAGAGTAATTTTATATAAATTGGACACCTCAAAGAATGTTGTAAATACACCAACTAATCCAATGAGCACAAATAAGTTCAATTGGTGTAGGGAGGCCATGGGTCTCTATTTATTGAGAGAATGATTTAAAGTTTTCTTGACTATGTCATTGCAATGTGAATTCCAAGTGGGAGAATGTTGGGATTAGGTACCATTCACCATACAAATCTCTAGATATATTTTAATTATATTTAATTATTATTGTTAGTAAATAATATCATGTCTTCAAGAATTATGGAGAGGGTAGACTTGATGGTCCTCCTAGGTCAAGAGTCACATATAATTGTAGTGGAATTTATGTTGAGAGTCAATTTTGAGAAGACATTAGAAATCAGGTAAAGATTAGGAGGTGTAAGAGGATATTTTGCAAATATATCTTATGAAAAATGTGGGTAATCTTCTCATGGAGTGCCTAGGATTGAGATCTTAGTCAATTTGATTGTTATGAAAAAATCTATATGATGTTTATTTCATAGGAGGTGGATATAAGGTGCATAAGAAGATTTACTCTTTAGGGTGGTTGTACAATTTTGGTGAGTCTTTTGTAGGAATTACAACACCCTAGGATCACTTGAAAGACAATTAAACAACTTCCACAAGAGATAAATGATAAGAATATCATGCTATGATTATGGATGCAAGATTGCTATATTGAATATATGATGTACATATGATATGATGTCTTGCTTATAGAGGCAAGTTGTGAGATAGGACTAGGCAAGATCTTGACATGTGTCTTAATCCTATATAATGAGACAACTATCTCAACAATATTAAATGACTTATGAAAAAAGAATTAAATGCCAACTGGATAAGATACATGATAAGATCTTATTTAGACAACTAAGACAAAAGAAACTAGGACCTAAGTAAACTTAACATGTAAATAGGACCCACTAATGACTAGATATGTAAAACGCCTATTTATACCAACTCCCCCATTTAAGTGCAACTTAGGGAGTATATTATTATGCAAATGATGATGGGTTAGTCTCAGCTATGAGGCCATATTAGGTACCCATGTACAAATGCAGATACAATCTCTCACAAATAGAGAAAAGGAGAAAACCTAGTGGGATAAAACTCCTCTCCAAAAGAGATGAAACAAAATTCTTGAAACGAACAATGAGAAGGGCAAAACCTCATGCAAGGAAAAATACCTCCCCATAAGAGAGAAGAAAAGATACCATGCATCCCCCCTCAATGTTGAGTCTCTTTCAATGATGGTAGATGCTCGACATTGAATGTTGAAGATGATCCAAGAAAGTTGAACTATGTTCCTCCCCTTAGGAAGAAAAAAGACCAAGATGGTATGACGGATGTCTTCCCATTATTGAAAGGAAGCTGTAGGAAGAAGGATGATATGTGATGCCACTAAAGAATGCTCAAGTGTCTCCATGTGGATGCCGAAAGGTGTCACCCTCAAAACAATCTTTCTAGGCCACACTACATAAGAAGACAATTTAAAATATCCTAGAAACGATTATAGAATACAATCAAAAGAAAAAGATAACTCATGAAAATACAAAGAAGCCTCCTCCAAATGTTCTCCAAAGGAGTCCAAACTCATGACAAACTATAAAGGATGATCATGTAGAGAATGAACAAGAGGGTCAGAGTGTTCCCCCACAACAACTGAAGAAGGATCATCTCCATCAAAGAGAATATGAATGCAATCAAATATGCCTCCCAAATCTAAATGTGAGACTCACAAAGTAAACCAACAATGTCTATCAAGCACTCATCCCAAGTAGCCATCTTTGAAAGATGATGTATTTCCTGTTGCACTGAATCACAAGGAGCCAAAACTATGAAATCACAAGCATCCTTAGGTGCAATAGTAGATGAAGGAGATGGAACATCAACACATGTCACTCAATCCTCAGAATGAATACCAAGATTCAAATGGCCATACTAAATCTCCTCAAAAGTATCCACACTAGATGCCTTAATGTGAATTTTTTTTGAATTATTAAGACCAAAATGTGAGAAGGTGTAGACTCAAGATTGGTGATCAACCTCCCTAACATAAACTATATCTTTGCTATGTAAATCCAAAATTATGACAGAATCTGGTGTGAACTCAACACTCCTACCTGCTCCACCATGTGTGATCTAATAGATAGAAATTATATCGGTTGACAATGAAGGCACACAAATAACATTATTAAATGTTCCATCATCCATGTCAATGAATCCCTTTCCACAAATACACACATATATGTGTTGTTAGCCATCGGTATGGGTGGTGATGAACAAGACTCAAATGAAACAAACATACTCTTTGATGAAGCCATGTGATGTAAGGCTTTTGAATCGAGTATCCACCTCTTTGAATTAGAATCTGCAACTGCAAGAAGTGATTTCCCTTTATGTCAATTAGACTTTTATGAAGAAGAAGATGATAAGCCATTTGATGATGAAGGTAAACTAATTTGATTCTTCTTAACAAGATGCTTTAATTCATCAATCTATTTTGAATAACATTGATGTTCATCATGCCCATTTTCTTGCAATATACACATGTAGGATTCTCCTTCTTAGATGATTCCCCTTTATAGGGAGAGGATTCATATTCTTTATGTGGCTTGTTCTTTTTGATCTTTTTCTTCTTATCAAGTTTCACTGATTCTTTATATACCTTCAACTCACTAGCCAACAATTATTCTGACTTGGAAGACTTGACTAGAGTCATTTGCATTAAATTCGCTTCCTCTTGGATTAGGATATTTGCAAAGCCATCAAACCCTAATCAACATATGGTGCTCCCATAAAAAAGTTGATGGGTATGAGAGCCAAAAACAAACACTAAATACTCTCATGACCAAGCTTGGATAACACATTCAAAATCAATTGTAAATCCTCTTTATCAATGTTGTAATCTTTTAGTTGTGTTCTTAATTGTTTGATCTCGTAGATTTAGTCTTGGATGTGGTCAAAATATTTAGGATCAAGATTTGATAAATGATTATCAATATGATATCCCCTAATCTTATCAATTTTACCATATAATTTCTCAAAAACCTACCAAGCCTCTTTAGGGGTTTTGCATGATTTAACATGAAATTGTAAATCAAATGAGTAATGAACATATGCGTCCAAGTTTTTTCTCATGATCAAGCTCCCATTTTGTGAATTATTTAGCATTAATAGGTTGAGGAATGGTTTCCTTTAGATAGCCAAGATATATTTTTCCCATGAGATAATTCAATACTAAT
Organism: Sequoiadendron giganteum; assembly: GCA_007115665.2. Lineage (NCBI taxonomy): Eukaryota > Viridiplantae > Streptophyta > Pinopsida > Cupressales > Cupressaceae > Sequoiadendron > Sequoiadendron giganteum. The sequence goes on along the minus strand of CM021109.1, from coordinate 484,609,973 downwards.
TTTCTCCATGAAGCATAATTATATGGAGTTAGAAGTTCAATTTGAGATCTCCCCATTGCAAGAACACACAAGAAGCAAAAGAAAGCAACCAAACACTACAAGATTACCCCTTCCCAAATACTTAATCAAGAAACTCCCCAAGAAATACATGATTGTGGTACTTTATATTTAGTACAATTATAGGTGCCACTTGCCAAAAACAACAAAGTGGATTTGATCTTAGTTCTTATAAATGCCAAATTTGGACACAAGTTCAAATTAATTTTTTTACATAAAACAAGATCAATCTAATCACAACACTGCAAAGTACACAAAAATTATGCAATTTCAAAAAAATCACCCAAAAATGTTACCATAAGAGCAAGAATGGAGCCCTAGAAGTTCCCAAGATGAGAACAACTCAACAACACCTATGAAAATCTAAAATTTCTAGAAAAACTGGGCATAAAAACATAAAACCAATTGCACCATTTTGAAGAGCACAAAATTCTACCCCAAATAAAAAATTACTCTTGAAAAGGAGTTTGTATGACCACATTATGAGTCTCTGAAGTTGACAGCAAAATAAAAAACTGCATAGGAGAGGGGGCAAAAAATCCTTAAGGTTGTTGATGCAACACTAATGTCAACAGGTCACTAAAAAAAATTTAACGGTCATATACCTATCATCAGAATAACCCTTTGCATGGAATATATCGTTGATAGAATATTGTCCTAGACAAGGGAATCTTCGAGTGGAATATTCAAAATTTATTTCCAATTTATTTGAACAAAATCAATGGAATATTGTTTAAAATATGTTGATTTTATTATCGATTGTTTGTGCCAGTTGGTGGCGAGGCCTTTATCCCATGCCGCAAGAGGGTCATGTACCCCTTGAGTGTACTGCAAGTCCACAGATTGTGCAGGTCTGTAGACTATAATAAAACTTTTAATTTTTCCAATTTTAAAAAATAAAATTTCTAAATAAAAATTTTGACTATATTTTTCTTAAAAAATCATTTTTTTTCAAAAAAAGAAATGAAATTATTTTTTGCGACCATACTACTTTTCTTATTGTGCAATTGAATGTATGATCGTATGGACAACCAAACTAGGGATATTTTTTCTTTTATGGCCTTAGGCAAAGTTGTTTGATTTTGACAAATTGACAGTTGATCTTGGGGTGTTCAGGCCTTTCAGACATGATGACAGGGTCAGTTTTGGCCCAAAGTGCTCTAAAAATTTAGCTACCTCTCGAATCTGGTAACCTTTTCCTAACTTGAAACCCTTTTAGATCTGATAAAATATAACAAAATTTGGTGAAATGAAGAGAAATTTGACTTTCTCTGATGCCTTAGATTTAATGGTGAGGTCTTTGAAACCCCCAATTCTACCCAACAAAATCTTCAAGCTGAAATGGGCCCCTCATATCTAGGAAGAAGTCTATAGCACTAAAACTCTAATACCATGTAGGAGTTAATGATGAACTCCCAACACCCTCGGATCACTTGCAAGACAAAAAATAACTTCCACAAGAGAGAAATGGTAGGAATGTCACTTTAATTATAGACGCAAGATTGCTAGATTGAATATATGATGTACATATGATGCCTTTCTTATGAAGGCAAGTTGTGAGATAGGATTTTACAAGATCTTGACATGTGTCTTAATCTTGTATAATGAGACAATTACCTCAAAAATATTAAATGACTTAGGACACAAGCATTAAATGCCAACTAGATAAGATATGATAAGATCTTATCTAAACAACTAAGGCTTCTAGAAAAAGCAACTAGGACCTTAGAAGTAAAATTAACATGTAAATATGACCCATTAATGATTAGATAGGTAGAACACCTATTTACACCAATAGTTGTGAGATTCTCCATGATAGAGGTTGATGCCTAGATTTAGTTGAGTAGTACTTGCTACTAGTTTTTCAATACCATTCATGGTGTCTTGTATCTATATCCCTTATATATTAGTGTCTTGAGATGATACTATTACGAAATTATTTTGTAAGTTATTTGAGCATTATTATGCTACCAAAATTTAGAAGAATTAGCATATTATATTGATTTAACTATTTTTTAGTATTAAGACATGCTTCAATCTCTTTGGGTTTGGAGTTTTTTCCCACAAGATTTTACCCATGTAAATACTTTTCTATGGTTTGTATTTTATTTCATTACTGATTTCTATTCAATCTTATGATCTATCATGCTTAAGTAATTTTGATGCATTAAACAGCAACAATTATCACTAATTGTTTTCCCCTATTTTTAACATATTATTGAATTTAATTAAGTGGCTTAATATTTTAACCACTATGCATTGTTGGTATTAGTTGCATTTTCTACATGCACAAGTTTTCACAATAAATTGATTTACATGTATGTTTGTTTTCTCTCCATAAAGTCAAACCACACCACCCACAAAAATGGTTGATTCATAGCCTCCAAACCAAGCATGAATTCCTCCACAAGTTGTCTCTCATTTAGAATTGTAATGCTTCCAAACATACAATATACTGTTAGAGTGAGTATTGCTCAAGAGATAGTGTGGAAATAGTAAGAGGCCCAACTAACATAGCCCTAATGTGGACACATAAGGAAGTAGTGCAAATATAAAGAAAAAGGGGTTGGGGGAAACATATAGAGGCTTTGACCCATATGATCTAAGGGGCCAATATGGAATTAAAGGGTTTCAATAAGATGTAGAATAAACCAAGTCTCATGAAGGAATAAGTTTTTATACCATAGAGTGTAGTTAGAAAACTAATGGGAGTCAATACAAATACTAAAGGGCTATATTAAAGAAGTTTGGAATATATAGCCCTACCATATGAATATCCAACATAGTAGTTTTAAAATAGATAGTAGTAAAATACATGTTACCAACTAAAAGTGGTGCACAAGTAGATGGAGATGAGTTGGGAAAAAAAGATGAATTGGCATGACAATGAGAAAATATCAGATTTGTGAAAAATACACACAAAACAAAATCAAACATCAAACAGGAATACCTTCCATGCACAAGAACTTTGCAAATAATAGTTTTCTATTTCCTCAAAAAGAAAGAACTTATAGAATGAAAAGTTTTCTTACAGTTACAATGAAGGATAGTGCTTATAAGAGAAAACCCTACATGAGAAAGGGATTCTAGATCATGAAAAGTGTCATCATCACATGTGATGAGATATAATGATCTAATAATAGCTCAAACTAATAAAAAAAAAAACACTCCTAAGTTTAGCTTAAGCACAATAAGTAAAATTAGCCTAATAATCAATTAAAGATTAATTAATTATTAGCTAATGAATGATTACTCCAACAAAAAACAACTTGGCTATAGAGGAAATGTGCAACCATTAAATAGAAAAGATATATTTTGGACATGGCATAGAATTTCTATACCCATATAAGGAATTATTGCAATATTTCAAAGTGTATCTAACCTAAAAAAATGAAGCCAACATAATGTATTTCACAAACTACATAGTCAGTTTTCAAAAAGGTATCATGCTTGGCTTGATATGAACATGAAAATGGGATCAATGAGAAGATGCCGACATACATACACATGTAGGCACATATAAAGGAAAGTAAATAATAAATTATAAGAAAGATCCCATGATACTTTAGAATGCAACCATGAAGATTACATAACAAGATGCCAATCTAGGCACGTGAATTATTCCCTTCACAAGATTTGGTTCTTTTTAGTTTTCCCTCAAAAAATTGTAGATGAAAAGATAAATTAGACACATGCCTACTTCTTTTGGGAACCTATTCAATATTGTAAGCTCTAGATCAAGGAATGAGTTGTAGAGAACCCACTTAAGCTTCCTTAGTTTGGTCATGTTCCAAACCCAAAACTAAAATAAACTCTTTATCCGCCTTATTTCCAATTAGTCATGAAAGATTGATAGAATAGGGAGGTGGCAGGTAGGCTAGATATTTGATCATTAGATGATTCTTTGGAATTAGTGGTCTTGCAAATTGTGGCACATAGAGATTCACTAACAACTAATCTTGTTAGCAGCTCACTCAAAATGCTTGTTGAGCATTATGATTAGGATAACACCACCCTAACCCATTGTAGCCAAACTACCTCTTAACATCTAATTCAAAGGTGGGCACTTTAACAATAAATATGATTAGTTTTGTCAATCAATAAATACATGGTGAAAACAAGGTTGATTTAATTTAACAATAGAAGTTTGTGAATTAAAAATTTAACTTTAATGTCTTATACTCAATACACAATGCACAATTTGGTCATTAGAGATTTCTCTAAGTAATGTATTGGTCACTTTTGTTTATATACTAATATTAAAGCATTAAATATTGGAACTTTCACAATTCAATATTCTACTAGTGCTTTTGTTGCTAATTTTTATAACCTTAAATTTGTTAGGACATTCACATGCCCTTATTGAAAACTTTAAAGTAGAGACATTGCCATAAAATGACTAATAAAAGAAAAGTTTGTATACAATGTGACACCAAGATTTGAATTCTTCCCAACGACCCAGTCTTGTGCAAGCCAATATTCTCCTATTCTTGAAGGTTGCCAATTACAAGAGCAAAATTTCTCTTTATGTTGCCCTCATCAACTTCATGGTGGGCAAGAACTTTGCAATTAAATAAAGCAAATTGTAGATTACACAAAAAACAAATTCAACTTGAACTATGCTAGTAGAAATCCAACTATCAAAATTAATCATAGTTGTGCCTAGTAAGAATCAAACTTGGAGTCAAATCCAATCCTAACTATAGTTCATTACAATCAAACTTAAGAATCAATTATTGACCACGCTTATCAAACATGAACAAAAACCAATATCAAATCTTCAAAAGAGACACCTATTACAAAACAAATTTATTATTACAATATTCTAAATACCCACAAAGAAACACTTTTAATTATTTTTTCCAAATAAATTGTAGTCAAAACATTTTACTTCTTTTTTTAATTTTTTATGGAGGTCATCCACAAACAATTTTTAGCTACCCGGTACGAGAGCACAAGCCTTTTTGGGTTGAACCTCTTCGTCTAAGAGCCAAGGATTGAGTGGTATCCATTCCGCCAAATTCGCCTCGAGCACGATCCCAGCCTCATCCCTTTTTTAAGATGTCTGAGCCTTGCACTCAGCAAGACTTACTCCCTGATGGGCTCTTTCAGAACCATTCAACTTCGCCAATAGATTAAAGACCCATTGACTAAATCAGTTAATTTTCATTACAATATAGAAAACAATTTTCATTTTCTAAGATTTTTGGAAAACCACCGAAGGTGAACTGACAGGGAAGACTGAACTGTCTAATTTAGCCCTGCAGAAGCTGCCATTGACTGAACCATCGCTTTCTGAGTGCTTTACTCAAAGCAGTCATTCCCAATAACAATGAATGCCACACAAGCAGTGCCAGTCTGCATGGTTTCCCCCTCGCCCCACAATTCTGAAACAAAATAACATCTTAATCTGATCAGTACACAACTAAGCAAAACTTACTGTACAAATCAATAAAGATGATTATCATCTTCGGGATTGCAGTTGAAATGAATAAGCGAGGGGACTGAGGCGACCGGGAGTCCCTGTATTGGCGGGACTGTGTTCTGCATCTCCATTGATTGAAAACAGAGCCGGATTACGATGATTATGAAAATGATGTAAGTTTGAATTTATATGACCAGTCGGTGAAGTATTTGGGGGAAAAGATGGCTCGCTTATCCGAAACAGTTGACTGGTTTACTTGTTTATTTCCATAGTGGGCAGGTCGCACGTCATTTGGCATTGCCCAACATGTGGCGGCCGCAGCGGGATTCGAACCCGCGTGCATACGGATGCTAAGCTACATTGTATTAAAAATTCAGGACCTTTCCATGTCACTCACAGTCACTGCGACAGTAATGTGATGATGAACATGTACTAAACTTCCATGAATGTTCAGTATAACGTTCTGTTTGTGGTGGGACAGGGGGGGCCCTGGCAAGCCGAAATGGCATGGATTTCTTACCAGAGGAGCCGGTCGCCATAATCGCTGCTGACTGCCTATGCATACCCGATTGGTCTCCTCCCCTGTTCCTGCAGAATCCAATCAGACTTTTGTACTAATTTAGTGACTACTTAATTGTCATTGTTTACCATAGTTAACAATGGTTTCCTTGTTCTGGGTGGTTTGTTTTTTTGTCAGTTTTTAATGGCTGTTTTAATTTTGTAAGGGACTGGAGCCTTTGTTATCTCTATTTATTTGATTAAAAAATAATGGCGCCCCACTGGGCAGTTATGTGGATGAGTATTGAGGATGACCGTGCCATTATTTTGAATATAAGTTTTCATTGTTTATTGTATTGACAGTGAAGGTTTGACTGCAAGGTTGTAATTTGGCGAGGATGATTGTATGTTTTTTTATTGTGTTGTCTATCAAGGTTCAAGTTCTTCAGAGGTGTGGTTAGACCGGACTAGATCTTGAGTGATTTTGATAGACTGGATCTTGGATCCCCTTACTTGTGACACTTTAATTGAAAGATGATTTCTAGTTTAAATGTATGCTTTTCTGCTATATAAAGACAGACTTGTAATGGCTTAACAACAGGTTGACTTTAAAATGTTTAGCTTTTGGATTCAACCGTGTGTATTTTTTTGTCGACGTTTTAGATCACACTCAGTGATCCATCATTTTTTCTTCTTCTTGATGATGGATCACTGAGTGTGATCCGAAACGTTGACAAAAAAATACACACAGTTGAATCCAAAAGCTAAGCATTCTAACTTCATGGATTGTGGAAAACTCATACCACCAAAAAGATGGCTTTTGGTTTAAATGCGTGTTCTCTCATTTTGTTGTAATCTAGTATATAAAGACAAATGCAATCAATAATAATATGGCACAATATTGAATTGGATCAATTTAACATTTTAACAAATGTTTGTACACAGAATTACAATTTCATTTAAAAACTGTTACGTGGAGGTTAGTATCTGATTTATTATTGTATTGTATTTAAGAAAATGATTTGTAAATATGATAAGATAAAGTATAGGTTAATAGTATAATTTTGATGAGAAAGTTAATTTAATAAGTAGAATGTAATCATGAATGGTTAATAGATATATATTATAATATTGGAGAACTTTCTAACATTTTTATAATGTTTATGTATAGGATACATTTTCATTTAAAAAGTGATATGTGGTGGTTAGTACATGCTCTATTATTGAAGTGTATTTAAGAAAATAATGTGTTAGTATAATAAATAAAGTGTAAGTTAATACTATAATCTTATGAGAAAGTGAAATATAATCATGAATGATGAATGGTTAATGGATATAAATTATAATATTTGAGTGAAGCAAAGGTAGGTTGTTTCTTCCCACCCTTTTTGAATTTATATTGATAAACTTGAAAAAAATTAAGGATGGATGCACTTGTATTAATATGGTTGGGATCATTGTCACACTTTTACCATACATTGACAATATTATCCTTAAAATATCTCAAGCATTTTTCATTTTTTTGTAAGAATGACAAACTTGATATCAATGTTGACAAAATTAAGATAATGATAATTAAGTCTAGAAGAAGTTCTTATTCTCCAAGTTTTTATGACAATAATATACCCTTGAAAATGACCAATCTTACAAATATAGGTTGGCATTGAATTCAACAACCATTTACAATGGATTTATAGTGCAAATATGAAAATCTTAGATTAAAAACTTAATATCGCTTTGAGGATGCTTGTAGAAATGTTGAGATTTTAGACTAGGCTAAGTAAATTTTCATGAGAAAGTTAATATTATAATTTTCATAAGAGTTATTTTCATAAATAGAATTTAATCATGAATGGTTAATGGATATAAACTATAATATTGGAAAACTTCTTAACATTATAATATTGGAGAACTTCCTAACATTTTAATAATGTTTACGCATAGGATACACCACATTTAAAAAATGTTATGTGGTGGTTAGTATATGCTTTATTATTGCATTATAGTTAAGAAAATAGTGTGTAAGTATGATAAAATAAATTGTAAGTTATTACTATAATTTTATGAAAAAGTGAAAGATAAGCATGCATGGTTAATGGATATTAATTTTTTATATTTGAGTGAAGTAAGGCAACTTTTTTCTCCCACCCTTTTTGGATTTATATTGATAAACTTGATTTTTTTTGAAGATGGGTATACTTTTATTAACATGGTTGGGATCATTGTCACAATTTTACCATACATTGACAATATTATCCTTAAAATATCTCAAATATTTCCATAAAAAACTCAATATTCTCCAATTTTTTTGCAAGATTTATGGACTTGATATTAATGTTGACAAAAGTAAGATAGTGATAATTAATTCTAAAAGATCTTATTCTCCAAGTTTTTATGACTAATACACCCTTGAAAAAGACCGATCTTACAAATACCTTGGCATTGAATTCAACAACCATTTACATTGGATTTATAGTGTAAATATGAGAATCTTAGTTTGAAAACTTAATATCACTTTGAGAATGCTTGTAAAAACATTGATCTTTTAGACTAGGATAAGGAAATTTTTATTTTTAACACTCTAACCATTCTAGTTATTTTATATTGTTTTGATTGAATTGATTTGTTCTCTATTTGTATAGGTCATACAAGTTAAAGGGTGTTTACTTGGGTGGATGATGGTGGTTAAAGCACCTCATGTATTCTATTTGTGCCCTACTGTAATTATTCATTGTATTGTGTAAATGGATGATGAAATAATGAAGATGTTGTGCTATTGTTTTAGTGTTTATGCATGCCTGGTCTTAAGAACTACACTGGTTCACTAGTTTACCACTTCACTAGATCTTATATTCACATAGTTTTGTTAACATTTTTGCAACTTTTTCTTCTCAATTATCTTGAGTGCCACATAAACAAGCCAAGAGCCTTTTCTTACTCTTGAAGCAAGTCTTGTTGTCATTCTTAGCATAATAACATTTAGAAATAGGTATAGAAGTAAAGGTGAGTGAAGCTAGTAGATATATAGGGTATGTGCAAGAAGTTGAGTCCACTTTTTGGCCAAAAAGTGGAAGTGTTTTCCCTCATTTTCAAAATATCACATTTGACCTTAAAATTTGAAGCACTTAGAGATGTAATCTTGAAAAAAGTCACTAATCATAAAATGTAGTACTCAGAGTCTAGTTTGAAAATATGTAATTTATTTTAATACCTAGATGATACAAATTGATTTTCAATAGGCATGTCTAAAAACCACTGTTTAAAAGTCACTTTTTTTTACCATACCATGCACATGTACGTCATCCATATTTTGATCTAAATAATCGTAATTTTCTTAATCGTTTTGGGAAAAGATTTGTAACACACTGAAGAATGCTCACGATATTTTTGGTATTTTTTATAATTTTTTTTTGTTAATTTTTTATTAGCCATATTTTACTGTTTTGAAAAATCGTCGTGTACGTCACACATAAGATGACCTAAAATTATCATTTTTTGATTTGTTTTTCAAATTAAAAATAATTATCTAAAGCTTGCCTACATATTATTCATTTTTCAAAAAATATTTTAATAAAAAGTTATTAAAATACTAAAAACCATGATATTTCAAGTTTATGGACCGGTTTCATCAAAAATTATTTAAAAAATAGAAAAAATAATCCAATTGTATAAAAAATTACATATTTGGAATCTACAGAGTCTCATCTATAATGGGTTTTAATTTTGCCAAAAAAATTCGCAAAAAAGGTCTTCAGACATATGTCCAAAGTCACTCTTTTCTTGTGGCATTGACATGACCTTCAAGTTGCGGGTCAAACCAAGTCCAAAGCTTAGGTTTGAGTCCCCAAGCCTTTTCTTGAACTGAAAAAAATAAAGCACAAACCCAGCCAAAAATTTAAATTTTAAAAAATGGGATCTCATTTCATAAAAGGTTAAATTTTTTACTTTTATGAAACGAGATCCCGTCTTAGAATAGGACCCCATTTTTACAAAACAGGATCCCATTTCATAGAAGTTAAAAAAAAATAATCTTTTATGAAACATGATCCTATTTTTGGCTCAACGTCTTGAAGCGAAATAGGATCTTGTTTGCTAAATAACGGGATCTCATTTCATTTAACCCGATTTTAGGTTTTTTCCTAAGTCCAAAACTTCCACTAGAAGTGGAATCATCTTCTTTCATTTACCCTATACTAATAGAAGACCATGTATCACCACCTATATTAGATTATATGACATGACCTAGTTCAATACCAAGTTCTACGACATGACCTAATCTAAAATAGCCAAAAACCTTGCACATATTTGTCACATCTTATTGATCACAATTTTACATCCCAATTCCACAGTTAATTCATTTGTCATGCCATTATGATCAATTGACAACCAATTCAACTATCTATAGAGTCAAACAAGATAAGCATACAATCTCTCTTCATTTATTATCTAGCTTTTTTTTTTAATCTAGGTTTGGTTTGTTTTTTATTGAATTTTATCATTCTAATTAAATCTATATTAGTGTCCAGATGAGAAGGGGTGTGTGTAGCGATATTTGGTTGGTGCCCCCCTCAATCCTTGTTTGGCATGTATGGAAAAAGAGAAATAGGTGGATCTTTTATGATTTGAGTCTTTCTATAGAAGAAGTCATCTGGGAGATTGAATATGGTATATGTGAGGTTGTTAATTCAAAATATAGTAAAAAAATGGTTCCCCAATTTACCAGTTGGGACAACATAATTCAAAAAAATGGGACAAGTTGAGTCCTCCAGTGGGGAATATAATGAACAAACCCAATGGTAGAAGAGTCACCAAATGGCTATCACTTGGGATGGGTAGATTCAAGCTCAATTTTGATGGTGCTGCTAAAGAGAATTTGGGGTTGGCTGGGGTAGGTTGCATTATTAGAAATGAAAGGGGAGAGTGTATTTGGGTGGTATCTAGGAAACTTGGTGTGACTACTAATAATGAAGCAAAAAATGGAGGCATTAGTGCGTAGCTTGTGGTTATATTTGGAAAAAGGGATTAAGAATCTGGACATAGAAGGTGACTCCCAAATTTGTATCAACATCATTAGTAAGAAATTTGCTCAAAATTGGAGATTAAAATCTTGGATAAAAAGGATTTGATAGTGCTTGGATAAAATTAGGGACTTTTTGATAACCCACATATATAGAGAATTGAACAAGGCAACAAACTTATTAGAAAATATGAGCATCTCTTAATTTTTTTGAAGAGGAGTATGGCTTAACAAATCTGCCTCGAGATTTGGAGGCAGATAAAAAGGATTTGACAGTGCCTGGATAAAATTAGGGACTTTTTGATAACCCACATATATAGAGAATTGAACAAGGCAACAAACTTATTAGAAAATATGAGTGTCTCTTAATTTTTTTGAAGAGGAGTATGGCTTAACAAATTTGCCTCGAGATTTGGAGGCAGTCTTCTCCAAGGAAAAGTTGGATTTGTAAAAGGTGGAGCAAAGGATCGTGCTAGCTTTGATAATGGTCTAGAGGGGAGGTAGTCTTCTCAGTAGTACTTCAAGATCCAAATTGGATTTGGTATGGACTAATTCTTGATGATCTTCGCTTGGCGATTGGTGCCTAGGTGATGTAGAGACAATGGATGATTGTGATCAACCTCCATAAATACTTGACAAAGTTGGTCATTGTTGCAAGGTGTGCGCTCTTTGTGTTGTGTAGCGTAGCACTTAAGTTTGTGACATGGCTTAACCACCTCCCATGGATTCATTAACTCTAAAAGTTGTATCAGACATTAACAGGTCGATCTTTTGGTGTAACGACAACCATTTGTGAAACAACTGGTATTAGAGCCTGGGTCACGGGTTCAAACCCCTCGTTTGCGTTGGGGGGATTGTTGCAAGGTGTACACCCTTGGTCTCCTTGTGTTGTGCAACATAGTGTTTGGGTTTGTGACATGGCTTAACCACCTCCCGTGGATTCATTAACTATGGTGGTTGTATCAGGGTAAACCCATAATACTGGTTTACAATTTTGATGAGGAAGGAAATTTGTAAAAATGCTCACACATTCAAAATTTCATGTTTTAAAGGGTTCGTTCGAACTATGGGGTTCGCACGAACCCAAAAGAGGGGTTCGGTTGAACCCCTAGTTCGAGCGAACCCCCTTTTGCATGGTGGGTTCGCTCGAACCCTATGATGTCACGTTTCTTCATAGAAACGAATGGAAAATTAAAAAAAAAAGGGGGTTGGAGACCCCCTCCTTTTGGCGAAGGGGTTAAAGCAACCCCCATCCTTTAAGGGTTGAAGCTGAACCCCCTTCACCCTTCGAGGAGGTGAAGGGGGTTATCAACCCCCAGTGAAGGGGGGTTCGCTCGAACCCCCCTTTTTTGCCCTTCTCCCCCTCTTCCACCAAATTTTAGCAGATTTTTGCCCTTCGAAGCTCGAGTTGAGGATGAAAATGGAGGAGACTTCACAGAACCAACTGGAAGATGGTAGTCCTTAGAATGAGCTATCCAACAAATATAATTTTAATATGTTTTGGTTTTATTATGTATGTGTTTTTTTAGTTTTATTAAACATAGGTTTTTCATCGAAAATCAAGCTCTTTGTTTTGCACATGCACGGAAAAATAGCATCTAATTATCAAAATAAAATTTTAAAAAATATGTTCGTGCTGGGTATTGATGTCCTTGATCCATTAAAAAATAAATAAAAAAAATTCGATACATATAGAAAAAGTTATGTCGTATACAATCCACCTATGTCTAAATTGCAATTGGTTTGACTTCAAAACTTGATTAAGGAAAAATATTCAATAAAAAACTATGAGACCAAATGAAAAAGCTAGATATCGTAGTTACAAATCTAAATTCGAAAAAATTAGAATTTTATCGTTCATACAAAAAATGTTATGTTGTATACGGTGAGCGTCACTTTTTAAAAATGTTGTTTTCTGAAAAAAACCAGTTTTCATGGGAGATGGAAAAAGAAGTGCAATCTGATTCCAAAAAATTTCAAAAAAATATTTTTAGAATCTATAGACAAAATGAGATGAGACTCTAGTTTGCATCATCTTCAAATTCCTCATGGTTTAACCACTATAGGTGCCCGAATGTGAAGATTTAGTTTAAAATAATAATTTTAGTGTCTAGTTTGGCCAAAAATTGTAAACCACTATTGTGGGATCACCCATCAGGCATTAAAAGGTCAATCTTTTGGTGTAACAATAACCATCTATGCAACAGTCATGTCGGGCTTGGTGATTGATGCCTGGGCTTCAAGCTTATTTAACATGGTTGGTTGGCAGAAGATAACATAGGCATGTTTTTAAGATCTCCTGGCTTTGGTGTAGTTGGGTCGCCTAGATGGCCAAACACTTTAAAATTGGCTGTAGGTGTGCAAATGAAGCAAGTGAAGAGAAGTTATCTTTCATGTTTCTGAAATGTAATGCAGAGGCTCGTGGGGCTATCTTGAAAGTTATTGGGGCAGACTTCTTGGCGGGTGGCCACATTCATGACAGGTCTGTATATGAACGTTTCTTCTCTTTGTGCATCTAGGTGTTGGGCTATAATCTTTGTGGGATTCATATTGCTAGTAGAACAGTTAAGAATGATCTCCTAGATGTCGTCTCCGAAGCTGTGGACATTTTTCCTATTATATTCCTACATCTGGTATAATGGTAAACACAATGGAATTGAATGTAAAGAAGAAAAAGCTCAAGATACATAAGGCCCAAAACAAGTTTAGTAAGGGAATGGAAAAGAAGAATAATATTGAGGAATATATTGCATATTTAGATACCAATCTTGGGATTCTTTCTCAAGAAGTTGTAGCTAGGCTGTTGGACATGGATGAAGGTGTTGGTTTTTTGTATCACAAATTCTGATGTAATTGGCCTTTGAAAATTAATATAGGGAGCTATCCCTCTAGTAGTGCTAATTTGAAAAAAATCTATATTAGTGTAGAAGAGTAAGTATGTAGAAGATTTTGTTTCCTCTACAATGTTTTATAAACATAGATGAGTGTGATATTATAATGAGCCAAACAATACCCCTAAGTGGCAATAAAAATGCTAAACATAGACTTAAGCAATTACATGTGAAAATTTGAATAGGTTATCAACACAATCTAAAAAATATGTGGTAAAAAAATTGTAGAAAATAAAATTTAGTTTAAGGGATACTATTTAGTTTTAATAAAATCTAAATTTATTTTGTGAAAATTCTAGATATTTCAATGATGCATTACTAAAATTTTCAAAAAAAAAGTAGATGTAATTCCAACCAACCTAAGCATGTGAAAAAATACAATACCTTTTTCCAAACTTAAGATACAAGTAAAGGATATGAGAAAATATGATGCATGTTTTAAAAGTTTTTTTGTAAGTAAATAATTAATTATGATTTTTTTGTTGCAAATTTTTAAAATATTAAAACATAATTTTTTGGCCAACCTAACTTGATAAAAAACTTGAAATTCAAAAATTTATAAACTTGTATTCAATGAATCCTCAAGTGTGACATGTTTTTTGTATTTGAAAAAGGATAAGCAATTTTAAAGTTATGATTTTTTTTTAATTAGTACATTCTTTTAGAATCTTGAGAGTGTCTTGGATATACCCTTTTCATTATATCAAAATTTGGATACAAGTTTATCAATGTCAAGGGTGAAGTCAAGGAAAACCAATTAAAACATCTCAACTCATCATTGCATGGAAAAGGTATGTTTAAGATTCCCAAGTTTAATTCCCATGCAATATTTTAAGGGATAAATTTTGAAAATAAAAATGGAAATCTGTTTATTCTCCCCATGCAATTTGTAGCAATTTGGGGGGAACTAAAAACAAAATAGATATCCATTTTTTTCAATTATCAAGCCAAAAAAAGTTAAAAGTTCAAGACTAAAAAGAGTTTCATAATTTTGGCTAACACTTTCACATAATTTTTTCTCATTGCCATTGTTAACCTATCATGATCTCACACTCACCCACATAATAATTTTTAATTATCTTTTCATTATATTTGAATAAAAAAATAAAAAAATAACCTTTAAATATCATTATAATTAAAATATTGATAAATTGAAATAATTAATTCAACTATTTAATAAAATGTTATTTAAAAAACAATTCAATTCATTTATATTATAATAACTACCAATGTTTAACTAGGTTTATTTTATTAAAATACAATATAACAATGCTACATTATAATTTTCTACAAGTATGCCCATTAAAGTTTGCAACCACTCATCGATTTACATGATTTAATAAAACTATTGACTAGCTTATCTATAAATAATTAATTTAATTTAAATACTTTTGCAACCATTATCTATCTATTTGTATGTATTGTTTTTCTTACTAGTCAATATAGAAGAGTGTTTACAAAATTTAGGAGAATCTAAATAATTTAGTAGAGAAATAAACATATAACATAATAAGTACCTTATGTAACTCTTTTTAGAAAAACCCAACAAACCATAGCACTAATTTGGTTATATTCATAGTAGTAAAGGCTACAATTCAATGCGGCAATTTGATTGTGCTACTAAAAGAGATCTTCAATTCACTTCTTGGAGCTATTTTGAGAACATGTACCTATCTTACAAGAACATATTACATCTCATCCCAAAAAATCTATCTATATGCAAGAGATGTGGTATCCTCATTCAATCCACCCAATCTAGACATTTCCCAAGGTGGGTGCTTAAGTTTGGCTCTACACTCAAAGACATTCTAACTTTCAAGGTAAACTTAAATGCTCCTCAATTTAATATAAGCACTTTGTAACATACCTAGATTATCCTCAGATTAATATAAACACTTTGTAACATACCTAGTTTTCAATCCTTTATGATTCTATAATGTTCTAATTCTATGATAAAATTGAAATTGTTCTATTAACTTATGTTAGATGTAAAATATCAATTTAACATATTTGTGTATAAAATGAAATTATATCAAATATAGTTAATTGATTAAACCTAATCATATGCTATTAAGGTATGTGTTGAAAGATATGTTGTGCAAAGGTTGGGATGAATGTAGTCATACCTTGAACATATTATAATAGGAAGACATAACATAACATGAAGAGAGATTTCATAGTATGGGATGCAAGTAAAAATTTATGTGGATGTTGTATATGGTTTTGGACATGTCAAGTGCTAATTCAAACCTTATAAGGTTGAAAGGACTTTTAGTTTTTGTTGATGGTCATATTTTGGATTATTCATGTTTTTGTATTCATATATGTATTAGATCCTAGAAAGGATTTCTTATGAATATTAGTCATCTTGGAATTATTATTTGACATGTGTCTATTTTTTAGAATGTGCATCAAGTAAAATCTATTCCATATATTTTAAATGTTTTGGATCTATGGTTTCATGTGAATGATATGTATTAATAAATAAATAAACTAAGAAAACAATTATTAATACTATATATAGTACTACACCTTTGGATTGTGGACGGTTCTTCTTCACCTTGACTAATGGATCAGGATGAAAGGGAAATCCTCATGGTGGGTTCAAACCCTTCTCCTATTAGCAACATGAGCATAAAATCTTGGAGAATTAGCTTGTATAGTTGAGATTGGACTTATTTAGATATTATTTATGGTGTACTTTATTTTTAGAACACTTGTATATATGTGGTTAGATTCCTGGTCTATTATATTCTTATCATGGATGAGGTTTGTATTTTTGAACCCTTGTATATCTTGAGTATTAATCATGTACTTGTGAGACTTTCATATTATTATAATGTATTTAAGACATACTTCCCTATTGTACTACTCGAGTGGCAATTATATATTGTATATATTCTTAATGGATATTACTATTATGCCTTGCATATTATTGAAATATTGTATTATGGAAGTTATTGGAAGTTGATATAATTTCACCTTGTACAATTTTGAAGCATTGAGATGTTAATTTGGTTCTCTTAAAAATTTTGAGGTTGCAATTTTAAGATTGTTACTCAAAATAGCTTGTCTCAAGATATGACCCCACATTAAATTAAATACATTAGTATGACACCCATAAATTAAATTCTTTCTAATATTATGCACATAAATTACTTAGGAGAAAGTTTTTCTACCTTAAGTGTGACATCTCGCTCTAGATGGACCATATGGGTGTAAAATTTTATTCACCTTGGATATGTTCTATCCTAAGTGTGATATTGCACCTATTTAATAATCTTATGATAATATGTTTTTTTAATAATTCTAGCCTAAGTTTCTAACAATGAAATGTGTTCACCTTGATTTGAGATACACAAGTGCCACCACTACCTAATCAACTCTTAGTAAGAGACATAGGTTTGTAGTATATTGTCTAACAAATGCTAAGTCATGAGATCTTTATAATCATATAAAATTCATCTCTACTATTAAAATTTTAAGGAGCCTATCATTGATATGCTTATTGGCAACATGAGCATGAGATACATAGTGTGTAGATACAGTGTTGTCATTGATGTCAACATTGTGGCTTGGTATGAAGATTGATGTCAGACCGATTGATGAAGCATGAGTGTGCATGAAGATGATAATCTAGTGCACAGATGCAAGAAGTTTTGATATGGTGTAGACAATTGAGTTGTAGAATTGGCTAAGTGTTAGAACATAGTTTTCTATGTATAGTGCATTCGATTTTTGGTCCGTATTGGTCCACATTGAAGAATATTTCTTTGTAGTTTTAAGATAATTTTTGAGGAGGTCAGAGAAGTCTAAATCCAAACTTTAATATTGCTTTTCCCTTTGGTGTAGAAGTTATGAGTAACAGAGTATCGGATCTGCCAGTGACAATATTTCTAGTGCAAAGTGTATGTTTTGATAATTTTGCACTTCACTGTGGAAGAATATCTGGTCTTGCAAATTTTTGAGTGTTTGCAGGTGTCAGTTGCATCTAAGTTCCAAGTGGTGTGATGTTTAGAGGTCCACGTGTTGGTTTTCAGGATGATCAATTGGTGAATTTTAATGTTAGGTCACTAGCGGTGCTGACCTAATATGTTTTGAGTTATGGAAAGTTTAGATAAGTGTTGATCAATTATGTAGGAGCTATTATAGGTCCATCCTGACCTATTTGATGCATTATAAGTTTTGAGTTGTGGCGTGAAGCATGTTTTGGGTTGATGTAAGTCATATTATGCAAGGTACATCTAATTAGGCCAACCTAATTGATGTTGTAGGTGTTTTGTGAATGTAATGGGTATAAATGTAAGATGATTTTTCGGTGTTGCAGGGATGAGATGCGATGCAAGAAGTACTATAGAATATGTGTGATGTGAGTTTCTAAGCAGATAATGCGAGTGTTATGCGAATGCAAAGCAGAGAAAAGTGTTAGCGTAGAGTAATATGAAGTGTGTTGATTTAGTGTTTTGAGCTTCGATGGAACTATATTTCTAGCATATTGTAGATGCATTTGTTGCAGTTCAAATCTTGGCAGTGAGCCACACCTCTCTTCTATTTCTCTTATTCTCTAGACAGTGAGTCCACCTGGTAGTGAGCCTTTTGTAATATCTTATAACTGGTTATAATATATTGTGATCTAATCCTCACCATGTTTTTTCCATTTTTGGGTTTTCCATGTAAAAACCTGGTGTTCATGTGTTATATGGTTTGATGGTTTCTTTCCTTACTGCAAACTGAATATGATGTGTGGAATAAATATTTAAATGTTTAAGTGGTTTCAAAGAATACTGATTCACCCCCCTCTCAATATTCTGGGTGTTTAACATCTACATCCTGAAAAGTTTTGAATACATAAAATTTGAGCATCAATTTTATATTGGTCCAAGCTAGTGTTACTTTATAATTCAATTTACATAAGATAAAATATCTTATGTCACTACCTAGAAGCTTATAGGTAGGTCTTCCTAATTATCCTTAGCAAAGGGGGAAGTTTTATAAATTGGCATGTACCTATTTGGTTACATCTAGCCCATTACTTGTCTTTTTTGTTAATCCTCGATGATTATACCTTGTTTCTTCTTATTAGTGTGGGGTTATGACAAGGGGATCCTTATATTCCAAAAATACAAAGCACACACACAAAAAAGAAAAAAAAAAGAAACCAAAATTCAAAGGAGTATCAAAGAAAAGAACAAGCAAGAAATAATTATATGAAACAATCAATATTCCTACTCATTTTTGAAATGTCATTCTTTGTTGAGGACACAATTATTTTTCCTAGACTCAATTTGTTGGCCATCTATAATCTAAGTCTAGGGAAATCCTATAGAGTTGAAGCTACTTGATGCTATCTATTGTTAGTCTATAGATGATACATGAAAGGATCAATATCCTACCTAATGTAAGGTTATTTATTATTATTTTTCTCCATATTCTTGTTCCCACTTTTCTTCCCTACAATATTGCATTCTAGAAGCCTAACATATATGATAGTTTCATAGTCAACCTATAACTTCACTAGAGAAAAACATAAAAAATAACATATTATTATTCTAAAATCATGTATATCTATGTAATCAAATAAATAACTTACCATAGGGTAAAGTTATACATTTGTAAAATCATTAAACATGTAAAATCTATTATCCATGCATCCACATGTACATTGACATTTGCAAAAATCATAAAAAAACAAATAAATACACAATAAAGAGCTAAATGCAAGTCATTCATTGAGACAAATGTAAAATAACATATACTAATTCTACGAACATGACACACATAAGTCAAACCAAAAGAGTTTGAATTTATATATGTATCAAGCAAGTGTCCAAGTATAAAATGCTCCCTCATCGGATACATAAAAAATATGACACATCAATGTGTCTAACTACAAATAGGACCTCTAATGCTTGGGGTAATTAGAATCATGTTTACGAGGTGAAATAACAAACAATCATTTAAAGTCTAACTTAAAACTCAAAAAACAAATGAGTGCATGAAAAACAAGAGAAAAAAACACACAACTAATTAATATAAGAAAAATATGTTACTCCCACCTATCACAAATCTCACCAAATGATAAAATGTAAATTTAAACCTATGCAACCTTAATTTATCTATATATAAATTAAAATATTTTTTGGAGGTCATTTTTTTTACATATAGATGATCCACACAAGGTGACATAAGTATATTTTTTATGCTAATTATATATAAAAAAGTACTTGAGTAATGTAGATTTACTTGTTTTATAAGTCTTGGGAACATGCAGGGAATAGTGTGTGTTGAGATGGTATTTCTAAACCCTACACAAATGATGAGTAACCTTGACCATCTTATCATTTCAAGTTTTATTTTTAAAATGAATTTTTATTTCATGTCATCATTTGTCCTATATTTTTAGATCTAGATACATAATCAATCAAGAAAAGGTAAGTACATATAAGTTTTAAGGTCCCTATGCCATATTTTAGGAATTGACACTCATTGAGTAATATGGGATGCATTTCCTCAAGAGGTGATATTTAATTGCCTAAATGAATAGCTATACATGGTTGTTCAATTATGATTTGATAACCTAGCTCATGAACCTATGTGACATGAAATCAATAAAAATAAAAATTTAACATCTTTCTTCATAGTGAAAATGCCTTGTCACCTACTTAGAATCCTCCATGTTTTTCCCAATGGTCCACCAAGGTTAACTACAATGTGTTCATAACTTATTTCTTATTAAAAAAAATATTTTCTACCTTAAAATGTTCATTCTCCCCTAAAGTTGTCAATTCACCTTGGTGAATTATGGATCCACTCAAGTGAATATAATATTTTCCTTAGAGAATAGGAGTTTTCACTATCAAATCTAGATTGCTACCAAAAGGGGTGCATGTTCTTTATCCCAACACATGATTCTTTGCATGAGAAAGTTCTTATTTTTAGTTTTTAACTCAAAGTTGGCATTTTTCTTAGTTCAGTTACCTTTAATAATATCTTTATTTCTATCTCAAAACCTAAACATAATCTTTCTTTCCTATAGATACCTTCTTTTCATTCATCAAATTTGTTTTGAGAGAAAATTTAGCATCCTAGTAAATATGTAACCAAACCAAAGCTTTTATTCTCCTAATTAGCAATCCTCTACACAACCATTGCAAACAATGTACGGTATTGAGTCTTGTCAACAATAGTTTCCATTTTCACTATTAGAGGAGGTTTCAAGTTGAAGAAGGAGAAGATATCAAAAAACTAGATTCTTGAGGACATAGTTAATATCAAATTTGATTTGTGTTTTAGATATATTTAATCCCAAGTATATAATTTAGTGTAGATTTATTTTTATTAGTTTTTGTTTTGAATTAGTTTATTTGTTGTGTCTTTTGAAAGATGTGTTGAAAAAGTAGCTTGTGGGACAGAAGTTGGGTATATGAAGCCCAACAGACATCTGCGTCCCTTCATTTTCTCTTTGACCTTTCGTATTTCCTCTTGAAGGAATATTATATATATGTTGTTGTAGCATAATGTATATTGGAAGAACAAAGATTAATAAATCTATTCCCTTGCTTCCCGTGGATGTAGCCTTTATGGTGAACCACGTAATCTCTGTGTTATGTGTTATCTCTTTTGCATCTTTATTTATGCTCCTATGTTTATTTATCTACACTTTATTTCTAACAATAGATTATATTAGATTTTGTTATAGATTAACATTCATTCTAAAGGTTGTAGATTTAGGTTAGTGGATATTTTCAATATCATTACTTGTATTCATCTACTAAATTTATTGTTGAAAGAGTTATAGTTTTTTTGCTTCAAATTTAGTAGATGAATACAAAATATAATCCAAAAGGAAAGGAAGATGCAAGAGAAGAGGTTAAAAAAGAGCATTTCTCATAAAATATATTACTATCTAGATACAAGATCTCCCAAAGTTGTCATCATCCAAATGACATTGATAAGGAAAGGAACTAAGAAAAATATTGTGCCATGGGAATGCAATTGACATTCTTTCAAGGGTAATTAATAGATTTAATAATTTATTTAATTTCTACATAAATCTTTGTTTAGTCATTATATGGTGTTCAAGAGAATTCTAAATCCTTTCTTGTCAAATTCGTGATGATGGTATCCCATAAAGGGGGATGTGTTTATGGTGAGGTTTCTTCCTTTAGATTTTAACTCTATCCCAAGGTTTGCAATATAATCAATGGCATTTTTTCTAATCCCTTTTTTATGATTGGACTCTTTCCTTTTCAACTTTGAAAATAATATTTAACAATTGGCTGGATAATATTCTTTAGTTGTTAACTATTATAATTGACTTTTCCATAATTTTAACCACAATCTTTAACTCTCACTCAATCTTACAACTCCTTTATTCTTGTAGAATTTGAAGGCCTCGCCACAAAACCTTAACATCAACAAAGTCATTAGAACTCCCTAAAGCTTAATAATGAATGATAATTATCTCTCCCTTCTCATCATCATTATGCATCATCCAATACACAATTAAAAATAACATCAAATAATTTCATACAAAAATAATTGTAAGAGTTTTATTTTGCAATGATAATTCAATTTTATGTTTTTTTTAATTGGATTTATTTCTAATTTATCTATGGAAAATTATAAATTACATTTATAAAAAAATATTATTCATTAATTAATTACTATTGATCTAAAAAATTAATACTAATTATCAACTTAATTTTATATTACAATAATACAAAATAACGCAATCAATAATTATATCTATAGTTTATTTAAAAAAATATAAATTCAATCTAATTAAATAATAATCACATTATATATTTTTAACTTAGTACATTTGATTAGATCACTTAGAATTTTTTTAAGTGAAAAAAATACTAGCAATAAACCCTCTATAAAATATCTAAGTTTAAATAAAAATATAAATAAATAAAATTCAAATTTTAATTATATAAAAGAGGTGAGTATGATTATTTCTCTAAAATAAATTTATTAAGATTATAAATGAAAATGTGTTCAAAATAGAAATTGGGAGACATCAAGGATAATTGTTGACTTTGATTAATATCATATTAAAATAAAGATACGTATAATTAACAAATTAAAATTAGATTATGGATTGAATATTTATGATGGCTGATATCTAAGAAGGTAAAGACTTATGATTGGATCATGATTGCTATTGGAACTTGTTTTTGCAATTCCATCCTTGGACCATCTTAATACTACTCCAACTCAAGAACACTTAAACATGGAGTTTCCCCCAAGATGAAGACCACTTAGCTTGTTACCTCATTTGCAAAACTTTCGATAAGTGTTTCTTTTTATGACCCACTCATCATGTTACCCCCGTCTTTCAATGATGTACAAGTGTTTATGATCTATGCTTTTATGACCCATTCATCATGTTACCCATCTCTTTCAATGTGCTCTTCAATGATGTACAAGTGTTTATGATCTATGTTTTTATACATACAACCTTAGATACTTAATCCAAATATTTTGGCATATGATTAATAGTGGTTAGATCTTACGATTTTCAAGCTTAGAAATTACAAATCTTATTTTTTGAAAGGGAGGGTGATTGCTCTTGGAATCTAGTATAAGGAACTAAGTCACATGAATCATACACTTCAAGATGAATAAATTAAAAAAAACCAAACTAAGAAAAATACGAATTGAAAAATATTGTACATAAGATTATAAATCCAAACTTAAAGTCAATGAACATATCAAAATAATCAAATTATACATAAAAATTTAACAAATAAAGAAAAAAGAATATGCATTTTTTTCTCCACTAGATTAATAATTACTGTCCATTGCCTTCGTATAATTTTAAAAATGATAATTCAATTTTATGTTTCTATTATTGAATTTCTTTCTAATTTTTCTATAATAAAATCTAATTATAATTATTAAAAAATAATATCTTAGAAATTAATACTAATTATTAACTCAATTTTATATTATAATAATACAAAATAAGACAATCAATAGTTATATCTATAAATTATTTTTAAATATATATTTAATCTAATTAAATAATAATTACATTATTATTTTTAAAGTCCATTTGATTAGATCACTTGAATTTTCTTAAGTGATAAAAATACTAGCAAATTCAAGTTATAGTATTGTTAGGGATAAACCCTTTATAAAATATCTAAGTTTAAATGAGAATATAAATAAATAAAATTTAGATTTTAGTTATATAAAAGAGGTTAGTATGATTAATTCTCAAGTTATAGTATTGTTAGGGATAAACCCTCTATAAAATATCTAAGTTTAAATGAGAATATAAATAAATAAAATTTAGATTTTAGTTATATAAAAGAGGTTGGTATGATTAATTCTCTAAAATAAATTAATTGAGATTATAAATGAATATGTGCTTAAAATAGAAACTGGGAGATATAGGATCATTGTTGACTTTGACTAATATTACATTGCAATAAAGATATGTAGAATAAAAAAATAAAATTGTGTTATAGATTGGATATCTATGATGATTGATATCTAAGAAGGCAATGCCTTAGGATTGGATCATACTTGTCATTGGGTCTTGTTGTTGCAATTTTATCCTCAATAGAAACACATCTTTAGTACCTATAGAAAGTTCTTGCTTGATTTATTTCTAAAGAAAACAATAGGATGCTAAGGATCACTATTAAAAGTTTGTTGTGTAAGGATTGAAGTTTTGAACTTGCTTCTTCCTTGTGTAGATCCCTTGGATCAAGTGACTAATTGTAAAAGAGAAAGAGAGGGTGTATATGTATAGAGGTAACACATCTTGCTAAACTAATTGTTGATATCCTATTAAAGCTTGATGCAAGTTGATAATGTCTTTGTAGTGTGCTTGTACAACAAATGTCAATTGTTGATTGTCGATGAAAGTTGATTCCTAATACTAGAGTAGATGAGGGTTAATGTTTGATGTATACAAGAGGAAATATATTTTATTCTTATGATATTAATACTAGGGTTCAATTACATAGTTTTGGAGTCAAACTCATTGACCCATATTTCATGAGTAGTTGTTCAAACAAACCCAACTCTCAAGAGAATGAATGGTCCATTTCCATTCATTGTATCCAGGCGATGCTCACAAGGGTGAAGCATCGAGACTTCTTGAGTGGTCATCCATCTCAGTACTACTCCGACTCAAGCACACTTAGTCATAGAGTTTCTCCCAAGATTAAGACCACTTAGCTTGTTACCCCATTTACAAAACCTTTATCAAGTCTTGTGCTCTATGAACCATTCATCATGTTACCTCATTTGATCTCTTTCAACACATTCTTCAATGATGTACACGCGTTTAGAATTTATGTTCTTATACTCACAATCTTCAAAACTTAAATTTAAATATTTTGACATATTCAATGAGTAGTGATTAGATGCCACAATTTTCAAGCCCTAAAATTACAAATCTTATTTTTGAAAGGGGATATGATTGCTCTTGAAATCTAATCTAAAAAACAAAATCACACATATCATACACTCAAACATGAAGAGACTAATAAAAACTCAAATTAAAAAAAATGAATTGAAAAAATATTGTACATAAAATTATAAATCCCAACTTAAAGTCAACAACATGTCAAAATAATCAAATTATACATAAAAATCAACAAATCAGCATTTTTTTTCCTCCACCAGATTAATAATTACTACCCATGATCTTCGTACAATTTAAAAAACCATCTCATAACAATCTAACACCAATTGTTTAATCTCTATAATTAAAAAACCACACAACTTCTGCAATGACAGAACAAGCCATTACCAACTACTACTAAAACCCAGCCAGCTGGAGATCTCACTGTATAGCCTGGGCCAACCTAAGCGCACTAACTAGAGCGCACATTTCTCCTCCATGTGCTCAGCATACCAGTCGCCCCAGTCGTGGCAATGGCTGCGCAACCAGCGCAAATGCAGCGGTCCCCGGTTGCGGGTCATCCAGGCGACCCCAGGCGACCCGTCTGAGCAGGCAAGCAGAGATCAAAAGCTTAGAAAGGTCCAAAAACATGAGGGGACCAGGAAGCCAGCAAAGACATGGCATGATCACATTATGTATGTATGACCTGCAGGGCAGACGCAATTGATGAAATTGAGACGTGGAAAGCAAAATGAGTGAGGGGAAGGAAGGGGCCCCGCGGGTCGTGAAGGGAAGGGACGGGTCCCGCGGGTGGCGAGGAGATGGGCGTTTGGTCGCCCGTGTCACATCACGTCAATTGCAGGAGAGCCGTTTGGGGTCACGGAAAATTGTCTGTACTGGCGCCTGTAATGGGAGGGAGGGGGCAGGTGGCAAGTCCGTCCACCTGGGCGTGCCAGGCGTGGGGGAAGCACGGCTGCCCCAGTAGAGTCTACGACCAGGGTACCCGCCGTGTACCAGATTACTACTTCACTAACGGTCTCTTCCGGGTCCGGCCACCGTGACGTCAGGGGGAAACGGGTGAGTGAATGAGGAAAGCGTCGGGTCACTGTGTTTGTGGCCCGAAGCAGCAAATGATCAGATGTGAAGGGTCATTGTCACATTGGGTTGCATTCACAACTGTCGTCACCCGGCCGTCCAATTTGTACGTGCTTTGCTTATTGCGCTGATGGGAGGATTGTAGGGGTGGAAGCACACAAGTACTGTACAGATATTTAGGGTGTACGGATATTTAGGATGTAGAAATAAAGGTATAGGGAGTATTTAGTGGTTTAGTATTATTGTTGTTAGAAAGGATAAATGAAGAAATTTTAATGTGTATAGCAGTTTAAGGGATTTAGGAACACAACATTAATACATTTTTGATTTTGTAGTTTTGTGAAGTCTTGTCTTTTCAAATAGTTCATTCAAAGTGTCCATCTTCAAATTGTGTAGTATTGTTTTTGGATTCGATTGTGTTGGAGTTGAACACAATATTAACATATTTTAAAGTTTCTTTTGATAAAGTATGTAGTTTCTGGATTCAACTGTGTATTAGTTTTTAAATCAACATTTCAGATCACACTTAGTGATCCTTCATCTCTTTTTGCAGTCTGACGATGGATCACTGAGTGTGATCCGAAACGTTGATCCAAAAACTAAGACACAGTTGAATCCAAAAACTACATACTTTAATGACATGGACTGTGGAAATCTAATGTCTTTGGTTTCTTTTGATGTCGATTCTTCTATTACGAATCTTGATCAAGAAACTTGTCATTTTGCAAAATCTTGCTTCTTCAAATAGCTCATTCAAACTGCCTCACCTTCATATTGTTTAGTATTATTTTTGGATTCGATTGTGTTGAAGTTGATGCAAAAAAACTCCAACACAATCGAATCCACAAGCAATATTAAACAATATGGATTGTGGAAACATGATATAATTAATTAAGTATTATTGTTGAATGGTGCTTGGTCCAGCGGCAATGTTGTTGTAGGCACCTAGATGGCATCGATTTCAAATATCTTCAATGCAAAAAAAGTATTATGATTTTGTGCCTCTCAAAATTATATGTGGTCGGTCGTTTCAAATTATTTTTAATTTTTTGCACCCATGACCATTCAAGAATTAAAACTTTATTTAGACTAGCTGTTTTTCAAACAATTAAGACTTTATCAATTTAACTTTTTCAAGTCTACATCATTAAATATGATGCCACATCGATGTGGCTTTAAGGCATGCTTTATCAATGGGCAATGTCTACCCAACCATCAGATTGCACATTTGATTGTATTTATTAATTAATTGAAAATTGAAAATCCATTATATTTTGATTTTCAATTAATTAATAAATACAATCAAATGTGAAGTCTAATGGCTGGATAGACAATATGTTATTGGTGCACCAAAGTGACATCACATAATTTATTGATTTTTAGATCTAAGGAATATATTTTATTCAATTATGAGTACTTATGATCAAGACTGGCAATTTTAAGTCACAACTACTAGTGCTATACTATTAAAAATTTTGGGTAATAAAGTAACAAATTCTATTACACTTGTTGGAACATGCTTAATTGCTAGGTTGTCTCTCCTAAATCGATTGAAATAAGTTAATTGAGATTGAGCTTGCACGTCGAGTCTAGTGGTAAACCCTAGAAATTTCCAATGCTAACCTAGGTTTGAGCCACAATTTGGGTCTCTAATAGTGGCCTTCTGACCCTAGCTATGAGTACATTCTATTCAAGGAATATAATACTAAGATTTGTTGCTTTTAAGATCTAAGGAATGCATTTTATCCAATTATAAGTACTCATGATCAACACTAACAATTTTCAAGTCATAAGTACTAGTGGTATACTATTAAAAATATTGGACATTAAAGCAAAAAATGCTATTACAACCATTGGAACATGCTCACTTACTAGGTTGTCTCCCCTAAATTAATTGAAATACATTCATTGAGACTAGGCTTGTGGGTTGGGTCTAGTGGTAAACCCCAAGACTTTTCAATGTAGTGGAGGCTTGACCTATAATATGGGTTTGCAATAACAACCTTCAAATCCAAGTTAGCTATAAAAAAAGCTAATTGAAACTATAATTAAATATGTATTGATGGATAGGGTTTTGCAATACAAATTTTAGTTGATTTGATGTTGTGATAAAGTGCTACAAAATTAATTATGGGACGAAGAATTGGATTAGAGAGCATTGACAATTGATATATGAGAAAAAATGCATCAATGATCTAATCTAGTGGCATGCTCTTGTCTTTATTTTTGTGATCCTTCCTAAAGAAAAATTAGGTCTTTGATTCTTGTAACACTTGTTTCTTGATGATATTTGAAGCAAGAATTTAAAAGAGGTGGTGCTATAAATCACTTTAAGGCTTGCTATGCAAGGGTTGAAGTTCAATACTTCCTTGCGCCTTAGTTAAGTCTTGAGACTAAGTTAACAATGAAAGTAAAATAGACTAGTTAGTTAGATGTCAATATAGATAGCAAAATTATTATCATGCTCTTGCAAGAAGTTTACATGTGTGAATATGTTGTCCTCTCAATATATAAAATGGACCATGAAAGGTTCCTTTAAACACACATATTAAAATTTTTGGTGCATATTAATAGGAAATGACCATGTTTAGGATTGTAAATCATGAATTATGGAATTTTAGACTTTGGAAAAGGTGGATGAGATCATGGCCACAATTCTATTCAAGGTATAGAAGCATAGTCATGATCCTATCCGAGTAGGGTAAAATTTAAGAAGTGTGTTAAAGTATTAAAGCATAACATGGTGCTAGATAGGAAGATGCATTGCACACCTTACACAAATAATAATTTAATATTATTCTAATATTGGTTCTAATGGGTTTGGATGTCACATTAGAGAGAAATATTGGGATTCCCCTTGTAAGATTTATTGTTCATCTTGGATCATTTCTTATGATGTGTAAGAGGAGTTACTTGAGCATTAAAATTTGAGGTTACAAAGAAATATTTTGGAGCATATTTGATTTGATAAATATAGTCACATGTAAGTGTTTGGACTATGGGGTGTACACCTTGCAATTCCTAGGAACAACTGTAATATTTAATATTTGCATATGTTGTAATGTTTAGCCCTCATGAAATAGAGCATAACATATGGATGGAATCTCAAGATTCCTTGGATGACATACTCCAACACTTGGAATATGTGACATGATGGGTGTAAAAGAGAATTTGATATTTTGGTATCAAATGAACTAGGAAAGAAATCTTGGAAGAGAAGTTACATCTTCCACATGGAGGACCTAATTTGAATAATCAAATAATGAGAGTTATCCTTGTATGCCATGAGTGGTTTTTTGGATGGTCAAATCCTATAAATATAGGCCTTGGGATAGAGGTTTGTATCAACTTTAGATGGTATTGTAGGTTTTTTGTGTGATTTTAGCTATCAACATGTTGTTAGTGTGTTGACACATAAAGACTACATCACTTGTGGAGTATTCTCATTGTATTATAAGACTTGTTTAAATTCAATATAATGATATCTAAATTTAATACAAGGATTTTTTACATGAAAGTATTTTTCCCATGATATATCTATTATCACATCTCTTCTCTTCTATCTTATCTCTTCTTCTATTTCATGTTTTTCATTAAGCCTATTTTTTATCTAGAGAAATGACATTGAATACATTTTATGTTCCTAATTGAAGAATATACATTGTAACAACTAATATTTGGTATCCAAGATTGTGTTTCATTTGATCTTGTGAAACAGGGGTTGCTTTGCCTTTATTATATTGTTTTATTGGTTTGTAGTAGAATCATTTTCATTTGGGTTGAGATCAAATTTAATAATAAGAATTCATGGCTATTGCCTTGAGAGTTGAGAGTTAGAGTTCAATGGACAAAATTTTGAGTAATGGGAATTAAAGATATACAATCATTTAATGGAAAGAGATAAATGGATCGTGGTAATTGTTACACTTTTTAGGAATGAATCTTGAGATGTATGACACAATTTTGACATAAAATGAAAGAAACATGATCAATATATGTATTTCTGATTCAATCTTGATGAGTGTTTTAAGTGAGAATATTGCAAAGGGTTTATGAGATATTGTTGCATTTCATTTAACTTAGAGTCTTATAAATATATTATTTTTGAAAATAAAATTGTATTCCTTAAAAATGTATTATGTAACTTGTCAATTAAATAAACACTCATATTTTCATGATATATTTCATGGAGTGCATGAGCAGGAAGAGGATTTTTAAATCCTTGGATGCAGAGGGAGATGATGGCTCTAAATCAGATGATGAGGAGGATGCTTGGTTGCTCTCTTTTTCAGTGGGGGCACCTAATTTTATTGTGACTCTGGTTCATTTTTTGGCATTCAATGTGCGGTTTGGTTTATCTGTGGTTGGGAGGTTTGTGGAGAGTTTCTGGCTAATCTTTGACTCTAGCTGGCATGTTGTTGAGCTTTATTGTTTTTCCTGCTCTCTACTCCCTTTCTGTGTGGGCTCTCCTTGCTTGTTGTTGGTGTCATTTTGTGAGGCTTCTGTGGAGTGGCGTTGGCTATTGTTTTTGGCTTGAGATGCACTGTTGTGGATCTGTTTGCTGCTGACATCCTTCTGGGATGCTGTGGATTGGTGTTGGGTGTTGTCATTTTCCTGTCGAGGAGTTGTATTTTGGGTTTGGTTGTTGCATTCACCCTGTGGGGTTTTTCCCAGATCATCCTTGCTAGGAGCTCTTGCTGATGGGTTGTTTGAGAAGTTTGGTGGCCTAATCTCAGACCCTAACTAGCATGTAGGGTTGGAAGTGGTTTTTTCTTATTGTGCCTTCTCTCCTCTTTCTCTATTTGTAGGTTTTCCTAGTTTTCTCTGGCCTTTTTGGGGCTTTTTTACCTCTCTTTGGGGGCTTTCGTTGCTTGGGGATGTGGTTGTTGGTCTTCCTCTAGTGGAGTTGTTTGTGGATAGTTTTTGGAATGTTTTAGACCTTGACTGACATGTAGGGTTGGAGGGTGTTCTTCATTGTCTTGCCGACTCTCTACTCTCTTTGCTTGGAGGCTTTCCTTGCCTCATCCTTCTTCTTTTGGGTCCCTTTATCTCTTCTTTGGTGCTGGTGCTGGTTGTGGTGCTTGGAGTTCTTGTTGAGGGGTTTTTTGAGGAGAATGGTGGCCTGATCTTAGACCTTGACTGGCATGTAAGGTTGGAAGTGGATTTCTCTTACTATTCCTTCTCTCCTCTAGCTCTATTTGTAGGTTTTTTGGGCTCTCTCTAGCTTTTTTAGGGCTTCTTTGCCTCTGTGTGGGTGCTTTCATTGCTTGGGGTTGAGGTTTCTAGTTTGCCTCTGGTGGAGTTGGTTGTGGACAATTTATGACATGTTTCAGACCCTGTTTGGCATGTAGGGTTGGAGGTTGGTCTTCATTGTCTTGTCAGTTCTCTACTCTCTATTTGGAGGCTTTCCTTGCTTTTTCCTTCTTTCGAGCCTCATTGTCTCTTTGTTGGTGCTGGTTATTTTTTTGGGCAAGGAGGTTGCTGCTCTTTGGTTTCTGATTTGGTGCAGTGTTGGTTGTCTTTCTACTCTCGATGGGGAGTGAATATTTTGGTGCTATGTTTTTTATATGGCCGACTACTTGTCGATTTTGTTGAGCTCTATGCTCTCCCCGTTTTCGGTCCTAAAGTTTGTTTTCAAGGATGGGGGTGTGCTACTAGTTGAGGAATACTCTTTTTTTCTTCTTTGCTCTAGTTTAATTTTTTGCCAAAGGATGATATGGTGGTCTTTACTATGGATGTAGCTACGCCTCTTCAGTTTTTTCAGCTATAGTCTTCTTTAGAGGTGGAGATTGCTCCTTCGGAGATGGAGCCCTCTTCTATTAAGGTGGAGAGGTGTGTTGTGGATCATGTGGGAAGTTCTATTTTTTATGGTTTTGGGTCTGATTTCATCCTCTCCTATAGAGGGGAACTCCTTCCTATTGAGGTGGAGGCCGAGTTGGTGTTGTGGGTTGATTGGTGTTGTGTGTTTGCTAAAGCTCATTAGTGTTTTTATTGGATTCCTAACTCTCCTATTGAGGTGGGGAGCTTGGTTACATTGGATGGTGCTAAAAAATGTTATGCTACAATCTGGCTAGTTCAGGTTGATGGTTACCTGGCTCTCTCTGGTTGTTCATTGTTGGTTGGTGTTGTTAAGTGTTGTGTTGTAGTCTGGCTAATTCAGGCTGATGGTTTCCTAGCCATCTCAGGTTGTTCTTGGGTCTAAATTCCTTTGTATTTCATGGTTGTTTTGGGCTTAAGGTTCCCGTTAAAACCTTTCTTCGCAAATATTTGAGATTTCAAGTTAATATTTTGTAATTTTCTTCTGGTTTGCTGCTGGTTGTCTTTGTTTTATTCTATAACAACTTGGACTCTTTGTGTGGGTTTCGGGTCCCTGTTAAAACCTGCTTGTTAATGGTTTTGGGTCCATTCAAAACTTGTTTTTCCCCCTTAATCAAAACTAGTCACTTAAATATAATTAATGTAGTAGTGAGTCAACTAAATTTAATAGTTGTAAATATAGAAGAAGATAACAAGTGCATCACTTTTCTTTGCTCATTACTTGATTCATGGGATAATCTCATTATGGCTATATTAGTACATTTTTTAAAAACTTGAATCTATGTTGGTTCCTAACGATTGAAGAGCTAAATCCATGGATGATTGGATGCTAAAATTTTTCTTTGTTTATAAGAGACCAATCTAAATAAATATGGGGTAAGAATAAATAAGGGGATTAAAATAAATTTAACTCAAAGGGTAGGTCTAATTCCTATGGAAAATAAAAAGTGTGAGAGTTGTGACGAAAAGGATCATGTAAAGGAATGGAAACTTATAAAAATATAAATTGAAGACTCCTCTATAGATAATGATTTTGATGAAGACAATGTTAGTGGTGACATGTCTTGGTCGATAGGCCTTTATTATGTGAAATTTCTTGGTAATTGCCAAATTTTCATTATCCTTTTGGTCATCTAAAAAGATTTTTTGAACTTCCAAAAATAATTGGCATGCATTTTAAATGATCAACAAATCATTTATAATGGAAAAAAAATTGAAACATATATATGGTAATGAAGGTATTCTATGATGAAAACTCCTTGACTACATCCTCCAATGCTTTTTTATGCTTCCTCATGCACTCCAAATTCTTCAAGTAATAACATGTCATTTCATTCCCCCTAATTTATCATGGTCAATGTGTGGGTTGTGAGAAGTTGCTAGGATTTGATTTAGATAATTGGATCACAAAATGCATTGAGAAGATATAGTAGTATATTAATGAATTCATTAAAATTGACCTTTCCTCTAAAATTGAATTAAAATAAATTTGAGAGTAGAATTATGTCTCCACCCAACTATAAATTTGAGTAGAGAGGTGAATTATTTTACCTCCATAGTTGAGGAACAACATAGTCACTTTCTTGGGAAAAAAATGAGATAACAAAGCAAGATGAGAGCCTCTACAAGTCCAATTTATATTGAGTTGATTCTTATGTGTAATGATATTGAATAAATCTATGTTGGAGGATGGAATGAAAGTGGTTGGAATTACAACCATGGGTGGAGCAAGAAAATCCACACTTACAACAACCATTTTCCATCACAGTGAAATCAAAGGTAACAATGGCTTGTATAGGCTCTTTGTAAAGATTACTCTATTTCAATTATATAAAGTTAGTCAAAATGTTATCATTCTTAGTCCTTTTGAATTTGGTTCTATCTTCAATTTTTCTTGGTTTTTCATTGGGTGTATTATCTAGATCCAATTAACAATCACATTGAGTTTGGGTAGGTGATTACCTTGTTAATTATTATGTATAAAACATAATTGGCCAATCCAATAGTTGAACAAGTTAGAGAATTATAGATCTATCCACTTGTGGCCTACTATCTACATGAAATATAATAGTTTAAATATGTAAATGTTTAAGTATTCATATCATTAAAACACTTAACTAGATTTTTTCAATTTGTAAAAATTGTTTGAGGAACAATGTGGTTAATGTTTAGACATCCTTATTAAAACTTTAGTGGGTAAAATTATAACTAGTTTTTTGTGGTGTAATTGGAGATTATGCATGGACTCTCAAGTCATCATCACCCTTATGTTTTATATCATTGAAGGAGAAAGTACATAACTTGGTATGCCTTTTCCCCCTAATTGTGGAAATAGGGGTTGCACTCTAATATTTAATAATTATACTATACTTTAGAGCTCTTTTTTAGTTTTATAGTTCCAAATCAAGGATACACTTTTACTTATTCATATATTCATAAATTATATTAGCCTATATCTAAAGAATTTTATTTTGGTTGCAACAAAGCATAATCCTTTCTCTACACATCTATCCCTTTCACACTTCTATAGATTATTTATGACTTAATAGGGTAGATTTAGAGGAAATTTGACGAATCAATTTTATAATGTATTTCCTAACTTGAACTTTATCAACAACTTGGAAATATTTAGAATTGGGTTTCGATTTTATTGTGTCTATGATTTTCTTCATAGTTAAACATTAAATTTTTTTCCCTTCCATATAGGAACATGTTTTGTACTATTATGTGGATTGGAATGTGTTCATGACATGATAATAGGAAATTATATCCAAATTTTTCAACATGATTACAACCTATAAATTACTTAAATGGTTATGAACCTTTTAAAATTTTGTAGTATTGATCTTGATTTAGTGGAAGATATTGTCTCCCATCATTTTAAATTTCAAATATATGCATAGTTCTAAGTCTAACACAACTCCAAGATTGTGAAATTAATCCATTTTTGTCTTCTAGATTTTTTGGATCATTATAATCATATTCTCTTTTACTATCAATAACATGCTTTAATTTCTATCGATCCACATATAAATTTTATTGATCTTGGTATTTTTATTTACAATGGAACCAATTGGGAAGTTATAATAGATATAAAGTGTTATTATTGTGGCTCTCAATTCTACTCCCAATCTAAAGTTCTTGGACTTCTTTGATTAGTTTAGAACATTACTTTTTGATATTATCATTTTATCTTACGATATTATTCTTTTCATATTAGATGAAGATTAAATTGTAATTATCATTAAAATAATTTAATTAATTAATCATTTATAAATGACATTATAGATTGTTTGGATGTACTATGTATTTCTCTCTCTAATCTTAATATGTGATATTTATGTGTAGCCATGTTCATGGATGAATGCCACAATATTTTATTTGACATTGTCTTCTATGAGTGATTTAGTTATAGGGTTATTCATAGATAGTTATGAACATCTTGTGAGTTTTACAAATTCAAACTTATTGAAAAAAATGACTCATCCTTATATAGAGTGATATCATCATCCTGGAAGAATTCCCTCATATTGAGAAACTTTTTATAAATCCAAATTTGTACAAATACTCATTGTCCTTAAAAGTAAGTATGAGCTATTCTTAAACATCAAATTGTTCAATAGTCAAATTTAAGTAAATATTTACCAATAAAAATGTAACCATCAACATCTTAATCATCATAAACCCAAACCTTGAAAGATACATGAATATGAAAATTCTAAATTTTTTTAATATTATTGTTACTTTTATTATATTTATATTCCTTAACTATTATCATGACTAACTTATATCACATGCTTAAAATTGACAAGAAATTATAGATTTGGTGCTTTGATACCACATATTAAGCTACAAGTTATTTGGAATAGATAGGAATCAAACCTATGACCTTCCATTTGTTATTGGAGTGCTCTACTAACTGAGCTACTAGCCCCTGATTGGTTAAACCATCATCAGTTTGGGTGTGGCTTATTTCCAACACCCCCCTTAAGCCATACTATAGGTGCTTGGGGATCTTAGTCTAGCTATGATACCATATTGGAGTTGACTGTTTAACCCCATAGCTCCTATAAATAACTTGCAACCAAAACACCTATCGCATAGAAAGATAAAAGCAATTGATTTGCTACGTGACCTTGAGAATTGAATTGATCCATAAAAGAAACTAAAGATGCTTCTCAATAATGGATTAATGGATGATTACAATAATGGATAATTAATCCTTACAAAAGGAAAATATTTAAAAAAAAACCTAGATGAAAACCTATTAAATTAGATCATGACAACCATCCTCATCCTATGATATGAGACAAAAAAGTAGAGGACGTAAAAAAATAAAATAAATATTCTAAGTTTAGATTAAGTGTAATAAAGTAAAAAGGGGACTATAAGCAAGAAAAGTGGGGATCACAAGCCAAAGTTTCGAGCCCCAAGTATTATCTATATGTTGTGTTTGTAACCATAAAAAATAATAGTAGAAGGATCAAAATTAGGAATTGAATACAATATATTTATTTAGGAAATCATTTTGAATCATGAAATACTTCATCATGCATCACATAACTAGGTGTAAGGATATCAAATCTTTTATTTTGGGCAGGTGTGGTCCTTATATTCATCCCTTGCTTGGAGAAATTTGGAACCAGGTCCCTCCCATTATGTGTTGGTGTTTATGGAAGGAAAGGAACAATAGGATATTCAAGAATATTGAGATGAGCTCTAGGGAGGTCTTTGGTATTGGTGCCCACCTTATTGAGGAAAACATCTCCATCTTCAATGGGAAACTTCTGGAGAAGGGACCCATTGAATGTGAAATTATAATGGCGATGGCTTGGCATCAGAAGTTGGATGCAAGCTCTTTTGACTACTCTAGATCCCTGGCTAGGAGTAACACCATTTGGGAACCTCCAGATAGAGGATGGTTTAAACTCAATTTTGATGGGGCTACAAAATGCAACCCAGACAGAGCAAGTATAAGAGGTGTGATCAGAGATTACATAGGTAATCTTGTGGTAGGTTATGCTGGGGGAATTGGCTTCCAATCTTCTTTGATTGCGAAAGCACGTGCGCTGCTCAAGGGCCTCCAAATTGCTACTTCTCCGGCGATAGAGAACCTTCACATTGAAGGTGACTCTAAGTCCATTACCAATGCCATGAACTTTGGCAGACTACTTGCATGGAGTACGAAGGATATTCTCCTGGATATAAGGCTCTTTTTATCTAAGCTAGGGTTAAGGAAAATTACCCATATTTATAGGGAGGGTAATCAAGTGGCGGATGCCTTAGCTAACTTTGGCATCTTTTGGAATTTCTTTAAATGTTGGAGAAATATGGGGAACTTACCACCAAGAATTCAAGACCTAATCTTGAAAGAACAAAACCCTTATTTTTTATGATGACTTTAAATTTCTTGATTATGGGGGTAGTTTGGG
This sequence comes from Sequoiadendron giganteum, assembly GCA_007115665.2. NCBI lineage: Eukaryota > Viridiplantae > Streptophyta > Pinopsida > Cupressales > Cupressaceae > Sequoiadendron > Sequoiadendron giganteum. Next base: position 484,572,373 of record CM021109.1, on the reverse strand, counting down.
GGGTCCACATGGTTGTAATTTGGTCTTGGTGGATGGGAATAAAAGCTGAGGTGGTCTACGAGTGGAAAAATTCAAATTTGTGGGCTAATCCCATGCTAAATGAAGGTGGCTTTACAAGGAAGTATGACATATACTTCATAATTATGAATTTGAAGGGCCCTACCTTGCGATATCTCCTTATGGGGATTGTGTTAAATTATCATTTCATCCTCAAGCCCGTGGATTTAAAATTTGATGTGATGACTCATTATGAGGGAAAGCTCCCTTTTGGCTCTTCTGTTTTTGCTAATTTAACTCAGTGTCCCAAACCCGCTTACCTTGTTATTACTAAATTTGGCCTAGAAGCCATTTTGCCTAGCTTTTTGTGTAAAGACAATGTGGCTAATGAACCTCGCTCTTCCATCATATCTTGCTTATCTAGCTGTAATCGGCTTAAGATCCCCATTTATGATATTGCTAAACTTATGATAGGTGATTTTCATTTTCACGCATGTGACCTACACACTACCTTGATTAACCAACATAGCTTTATTCACCCAAATATCCATTATGTGAAGAAAGCCCTTCGCTTAGCCAATATCTCAAACATTTTTCTTTTACAAGTTCTTTGGTTTTTTTTGAGCAGGTTGAAATCATGGGTGGCGATTTTGTACAGACTGAGCCTGATAATTGAAGTGAATTCTGAAAAAAATCCATTGCTTTGGCACATCTGTGTCGAGGGTGGCTTAGCTCCCCTTATGGAGAATCTTGTGGGTCATGATCCTAACTTGTCCATGGAATTTTCCAATTCCTGGAAGGACCAGAGAGTGACGCTGGGAGGAATATCATTTGAAGTTAGTGAAGATGTGATTGTACAGGCTACTGGGATGCAGAGCATGGGAGAAAAGTATTTGAAACACACTGGGACCTAGGATAATGACAACATGAATGCATTCTTTGTGGGGAGTGAGGAGCCAGTCAGCAATCAGTCGGGGTTCGAACGGGAGGCCCTTTCGTAACCCTAGGACCAAGTTTGTTTGGCCCTCATAAAATACGCGATGCTCGAAGGTAGATTTAAAACCTAATTTTTCTACCACTTCCCTCTGTTGAATCATCTTAGGCACAAAGTTATTTTAAGTTTTTCGTTATTTCTTCTTATGGATTTGGAAAGTTCGGTGGAAAAATGCAAGGAAACTGCTAGCCTTAACTTGGAAGATATCCCTCATCTGCCTCTCCACCAGGGGCTTATCATGAGACTCTATCATTTTCACCTTGCTTTATGCCCACCTAAGCCCATTTCTGCTATTTATGTGGAGGAAGTTGAACCCCTCGCTGTTGCTAATATCTCCACTGCTGAGTCTAAAAGACCCATTCAAAAACCCCATTTGAATGCTACTGATAATCCTAAACCCAAGCATGATACTAAAAAACTCAAAGGTAACGTGGGTAACACTCAGACAAGTGTTGCAACCAGTTTGTGTGAGCTCAAGGCTACTTCGGCGAAAACTACTTACAAAGCCACACCGAAGAAAAAGGGAAAAGATGACAAAAAAGGGCTTAATAGAGCCTATGGAAAAAGAAGGCAGAGGAAAAAATGTTGTGGGGAAGGATTCCAAGGGTGACACAGTTGTGGAGGCGATGGTTATGATTGGTGGAGAGACCACTATTCAGAGGTTCAGGAGATTGGCAAAAAATAACAAGAAAAGATAGGTGGTGGTGGACTCGGAGGAGGAGTAGTCAGATAGTAAAGACTGCAAGGAGGAGGAGATGTCCGAGAGGAAGAGGAGGAAAATGTGAAAGGACCCCACACCATCCCTGACAATAGAAAAGAGCCAAAAGAGAACTTGACCTCTCAATCTTCGCACCCACTGGATGTTGAGCATGTTGAGAACTTGAAGGTCACTAACGAGGGAGAGGAGCGTCATGTGATTGAATAAATAATGGACAAGCTAGATAAGAGATTCAGGGGCCTGACTTGCTTCACTGTGAAGCTGGTTCATTTCGTCACCAACACTCTGTCTACGGTGATTAAAGATGAGTTGGAGGGAAAGAATGCAAATGAGAATCAAGAGTGGGTCATGGATGATGCCGTGGACCTCCTGTCTAAAAACTAGGATAATGCTAGTTAGCTATTATTTGGTCTATGTTTTGGTGCTTTTGTTGTTAGTCTGTGGTCAGTGTACTGTTTTTTTGTTGTTTCTATTTTTTGGCTAGCTTTTTTTGATAACTTGGACTTGATCTTTTTTGGCCCTTGGGGCTCAATGCGTAAAGGGTACAACACCCTATAAATGTTGCTTACCGTATCAAAAACATATCATAAGATATTTATAAATGTCTATGTATTGATATATTCAATATTTTAGTACACCATTCCATTCATCTATATTCTATTTCATGTACACTCGGTATCATATATTCTCTATTCTATACCTTACATCATATTTCCTATCCTATACATATATCTTTATGTTGGGATGTGTCCCTTAAAAAATGTATCCTTTCGGGTTGGCCTTAAGCTCAACATCCATTTTGTAGTGGTTTGCGGTATAAATTTTTGTTTATTTGGACTCATGTTCAGCTTATTAACCTGCTAACATCATCCTCCCTTTCAAAACTATATTGTATTTTCCTCAAGACATGTAGTGTGAATCATTTGGTGAGAATGATGTTTTTGTATATCTCTTTAAGTTGGAAAAAATAATGTCCCACTAAAATTTTGTTTGTTGTAGGAGGTGAATCTATACATTGACTTGTATCAAAATTTTGTTTGCTTCTAGTATGGTAGTAGGGATTTTAATTTGTTGGGATATACCTTTTATGCCTTGCAAATGAGACTAGTTATGTGAGCTAGCTACAAACTCATCACTTCCCTTAGTTTCTTGAATTAGCTCTTGATTTGTTTTCACTAATATTGCACTTGTTGTGGTTGAATATGTAGGGTTTCTAATTGTGCCCTTATTGTTTCATCCATATATTATATAGAGCATCATAAGTGGTGGCCACTTGGAATTTTTTATTCAATTTTCTCTATCTAGCCTTTAAGATTTTTGGTAAAGTTTGGCCATTGCAAATAAAACTGGTAGAGTACATTGATATCACTCTCCTGTGTTTTTCATTATGTTGATGTTGGATTCTAACATGGTATGATTTATAGCATATTTATTCCTTTCCTTGTTCATCTTGGCATTTGAGATTTTTATGGTGGTGGTTTTCTAGAGGGTGGTTGCTTGCTTCTGCATGTCCTTCACAAGGCCATCTACCAAAATCTTAATATGTTATATTAAAGGCTATGATGAATCTTCGTGCACATATGAAAACTTGTTTTGTATGTCACTTATGAATCCCTCTAACCATTCTAAATGTTCCACATGTTTTTTTAGGATGTCTTCCTTGGAATTTTGATGATAGATGTATCCAAGTTAGAATTTATGCAAGGGAGAGTTGCTAGAAAGATCAACCTGGGATCCAACCAATTAAACCTGTAGTAGTTATATTAGGGAGGTTGTGGTAGATGAGGATGGCTTCTCCAAAGATGGCGATGATTGAAAAGGCATGTCCTATTCTATTGAAGGATTTTTACCACCAGAGGGGGACGATGTGACTTCTTGAATATTTGCCTCTTCTTCCAGGACCTCTGCATAGGCCTTCTTAGTGGCTTCTAATATTTTTTCTTGAATTTGTTTTATTATCTCCAAATACTTCATCATGAACTTTTGAACCCTTTTCTTTGAGAATTTAACTCCCTCACCTATATTTTTGGTATTTTTTCCTTTTGTGTGATAGTGGTTGCAGGAGTGATCTCTCCTAAATCTTTCTCTTTCAATTGTTCTTATTGATGTGTATCTTTCTCTCTTCTTTTCTTTAGGGTGGTGGCTAGTTGTTGTAAAAATTGGGAAAATTTCCCCCCCAATGTCTTTGTGGAGGCCACCATATATTCGATGATTGACTTTTTTATAATCACCTTGTTGGGAATCCCCATCTCTTCATAAAATACCACTATTTTTTAGGACCCCTTGCATAAAAAGCTATTTAATAGAGTGTTTACATCCAAGAGAGTCTTTGGATGTTTTTCAATAGATTTTTCCCCTTCTTTTTCTTGCTATTAAGTTAGGAGAGTATCCTTTCATGCCTTCTATTTTTGTCTTTTCTTCTTAATTTTTGCACTCATTTGCAAGAGCGCTTCAGTAGCCTCCTTTATGGATTTATCACTTTATTTACGCATGGTGGGTAATTTTATATTTTCCTTACCCTTATTTTCTTTGGATTGTGTGGATGCAACAAGTGATGTTCCTACCTATAGTCTCCTCAACCTTCATGGAGTAGAGGAAATTTGTTCTTTTGGTTCCTCCTTTGCAAGCCCCCATTTCTCTTTCAAATTTTCTTTGTTCTTTTTCATGTGCTCCTCAGATTTATTTTTGGATATATTATCCATAAAATATTTGTATGTTCTAAAATTCTCCACATTAAAGGATCCTTTAGTTGTCAAAGAAATATTTCCACATAAGAATCTATCTCTACATCACAAACTTCATATGGAAGTTGCGGTATCCAAGATGTTTGGAGTTTAATGGACTCCATCCATGTATAACCTTTATTTACCAGAAAGATAATTTATTTTAAATATCTTTGTACCATATCATATGATATTATTTCTCTTTCTTTTATTTTTTTTGTAGAGATTTGAAGAATCCCCAACAGGTCGTAGTGAAAGTAGTAGCTTCCTTGAAGTTTTAGATGTGGTCATTGATTTGGGTTGTGATTGGTCTAGTGGCATCCCAAACCTTCCCCATAAAGGCCAATAGTTCATTTAGAAAATAGAGTGTTAGGAAAAAATGAGGGTCCCATACCTAAACTAATAGTAAGAATGTTGGTCTACTACACATTCTTGAGAATTTTCTCCTATAAGACTTCATAGAGATTGATTTCTTTCCCTTCCACAATCATTGGTGTGCAACATGAATTGATGTTGTCATAACATATTCTTATTTTTTTGTGTATCAAATTTCGTATGTGATGCCCATAATTACATATTTTACTATCGGGCTGGTGATTTTAGTGACATCCAAGCTCCAACCATCATATTTTTCCCCAATCAACCTTTTGATCTCACTATTTTTAATAGCCTTTTTTGGGGGATTTTCTCCTTGCACATATAACCTTTTTACTGCTTGAATGGATTTGTTAGTAATCTAATAGGGTTTGTCTAAATAGATATACTCATTGTGGAATCAATTGAGGATTATCTGAATCCACCTTTCTTCATTTACAAAATTTGGGAAATGTCTCCATACATATAGCTTCTTCTCTTGTACCTAGCTATACTTTGGTAAGTATTATTTATCACTTGACTTGAGTAGCTTCCTCTAAAGTTATTCAAAATTTGTATTGTCTATCTATGTTAGAGGAGCATGGATATACTTTTGGATATCTTCTATATACATCACATCGATGAGAATTTTGGATAAATACTCATTGGTGTCCACCTCCATAGCTTTTAAAGGAAACTTATTTACTTAGTTCAGAGCTTCTACAAGATATCTACTAGTACAAATGTGGCCATTTTACAATTTCGGTTGTAGAGACAACAAACATAGTGTGGGCTAGGATTTTGTAGAATAAGCTTTAGATTGTGTGGGGAAAGTAAATGAGTGAAAATTGAAAAGAGAAAGGTTATCTATATTAATTTAAAGCCTACCAATGGTAGTAAATTTACTTAATGTTGTAGCTATTCTCCATCTTCATGCATTTTCCTATTCATTACCTTTCCCATCTCTTTTTAGAAAGTAGAGTTAGTATACTATAGTACATTTATGTTATAGCTCTAATACAAAATACAAATGTTGATCTTATTCCAGAGTCTGATGGTAGTATTTTAATCTTGCCCCATTAACATAGAATATTAGTTTCATGTCATCTAATCTCCTTATTTTAATTGTCGTAGATTATAATATCTCATCAATGTAATATGGGCCTAGCCATCTCATCTTTAGTTTACCTTGTTTTTTGAACTTATTGTTGTATACAAAAACCATGTCATATTTCTTGAATTTTTATGTCTTAGATTTTGGTCAAGTTATGATTTTTATCATTTTATTTCTATAAGTTGATGATAAACTACCAAGTGTCTACTCTCATCTAATTTACCCAAATATTCATTTTTTCCCTTTAATAAGGACTCATCATCAATGAGTCTAAAAGTAAGTGTAGCACGAAGATTAGGTATTATAAATTTTAAGGGAATATTTGCATCCATCCCATATGCCAACTTAAAAAGGGTAAAATTTGTGGACCATTTGTAGGTAGTCCTATATATCCATAATACTACAAGTATATTTATGTCCCAATCTATTCTATTTCTATCTAACTCTAGCCCTAATTCTATCTCTAATCTTAACCCTAACCCTTTTCTGAAACCTAACTCTAATTTTAACTCTAACCCTAACCTTAAATCTATCTCTAATCATAAACTTGACTTGAACCATAACCCTTACCCTAATCTTAACCCTAACCCTAACCTTTTCCATAATTCTAACCTCAAACCTAACTCTAATCTTTATCCTTATCCTAACCATAAACCTATCCCAAACCTTGAGTCTAATTCTTACCCTTACCCTAACCCTATCCCAAGCTTAACTCTAATTTTAACCCTAACCCTACTTCTATTTCTAACCCTAACCCTAACCCTAACTCTGATCTTAACCCTAACCATTACCTTAACCCTAACCCTGTCCCCAATCCTAACTCTAATTCTTACCCTTAACCTAACCCTATCCCTATCCCCAACCCCAACTCTAATTGTAACCCTAACCCTAATTTTATCTCTAATCCTAACCTCAACCCTAATATTAACCCTAACCCTAACACCAACCCTAACTCTAATCTTAACCCTAACCCTAACCAAACCATAGACTCTAATTCTCACCCTTTCCCTAACTCTAAATTTAACCCTAACCCTAATTCTATCTCTAAACCTAACCTTAACCCTAGGCCTGACACCAACCCTAACTCTAATTCTTACCCTCACCCTTACCCTAACCCTATCCCCAACCTTAACTTTAATTTTGACCCCAACCTAAACCATAATTTTATCTCTAACCCTAACCGTAACCCCAACCCTAGCTCTAATTTTAACCCTCACCCTAACCCCAACTTGGACCCTAACTCTAATTCTTACCTAATCGTAACCCTATTCCTAATTTTAACCTAACCCTAACTCTAATACTATACCTAACCATAACCCTAATATTTTAACCTAAACCTAACCCCAATTCTATCTCTAACTTTAACCCTTATGTTAACCCTAAATTTATTCCTAATTCATTTAACCTTTTATATGTTGCACAATGAATGCTACTAGCATATATAATTAATATATATAAAATACACTGAGAGATATCCTTCTCAAGGCAGCTATTGTAAATTTATGTGAGAAAGTGGTTAAAAAAATAGGCGCCTCGAGAAGGATATCTCTCGATGTATTTTATATATATGCTACTTTTGAATTGGATAGTAATAATGAATTACATTATTTCATTCTATTTTGAATAGATTTTTTAATAAAAATGGTTATATAAACAATCATGTGGTAATAACTGGTGAATTCTGGTAGAGATTGTGGATCACAAACTAAAGGAAACTTTTCAACCAAAAAATTATCATCTATACAAGAATGAAAATTAACCTTTCTAGAAAATCATAAGATGAATACCTATTTTGGAAGAAATTAGCAATAATAGCATCTTCAAATGGTTCTTGAAAATTAAGACTTTGATGAATTGTAAAAATAGGGAATGATTTTTTGAGATCATTATCAACCCACAATGGATCATATATTTCCAATAGAGGTTGTGTTGGTGCATATAATGTCAATGGTTTCTTTTGTTCCCCATTAGAAATAACCAAAGTTCCCAATCGAGAGTTGATGAAGGCATATACAGTGGCCAACCAAGGTTCATCCAAAGATTAAGGGAAATTCCTCTAGCTTTATTGTAGGTTGTAGAAATATGAATTTAGTTGGATATTCCCAAGAATGAACATAAATAACAATATCTTCTATTATACCTTCAAGTTTTACTAAAGATTGAATAGAAATTTTAAGAACTCTAGGTGTAGGCCTAAGTCCTTGAAGATATAACTTTTCTTTAGTTTAACTAGTAATAATATTTATAGTAGCTCCCATATCAATAAGTGTATTTGGAATGATTTATATCACCAATATGTACCTGAATCATTAAGACTCCCAAGATTAGAATACTTAGGGATTGAAATATTCCCTAGCATAAGATATGAAAGTTTTCTAATGACTTGAACAATATTTGGATATTGTTTCTTTTTCTATTTTCATGTACATATTTATTGAACTTTCTTAGTATAGATAGGAATATCCTTGTTTTCTTGCAAAAGAGTGATTTTAACATTGACATTTCTCAATTCTCTAATAAGATCAAATTTAGGTTGATTTATTTCATTTTGAACAAGTTGGGAATGCAATCAATTAGTAATGTGGTTATGTTGGTTATATTTTTGTTTAATCAAGGCTAGGCTGAGTTACTTCAAGTTCTACTTGTAAGTGTAGAATACGTAGACAAGGTTAAAACACTTCTTAATAATACATTATATCAATGATTAAAACAAATTGAATCAATTCAAAACAGTAATCAATTGAAAGCGTCATATTGTTCTCTATCCTCAAAGATTTATTAAATACTGATTGCTCTCAGATTGTGTAAGCAAATAAGACTGTTAAAATGACAATTCAAAGAACGAGATGATGATAATGCAATGCTAAATGATAAATCAATTAAACTAGCATATATGAAACAAATAATTGCAGCTACAGGAGGCAGCCATGGTTGAAAACTTGATTGCTTGATGCTTGATGTCTGGATTCCTGCAGAGTAAGAGTGCATAAACTTGATTATCTGGATTCTTTTCTTGGTTCAATGAGGCTTTATTTATAGATTTCCTAGCTATAGAAATGCATAGGGAAAGCTTTGAGAGGCTTGGATTCAGTCTGGAGAATTGAATGGTGAGAGATGGAGGAGATTGAGAGAAAAATGGAGATTGTATCCACCCATGAAAACACCAGGCAAGAGAAGAGGAAAGATTGATGGAGGAGGATTGAGAGATCAAATTCCAAATTTGTCTCCAATTTGTCTCCAAAACTTCCCGTGAAGTTTCAAAGCATTAATTGTGACATATTTTAGACATGGATTAGACATAGGATATCTAATTCATTTTTGAAAGAATATAGATGGAATATTCTTTGTGCTTTAAATATTTTTGATTTATTTAAATTAGCAAAAGAAAAATAATTTAATAAAACAAACTATAGAAGTTGTTTATTAAATTAAACAGAAGAATATGGCAATTAATCAATAAAGTGTTTTGTCTTTATTTAATTAATTTGAGATTGATGTGATAGAATAAATTAGGGATTTGATAATTAAATCGAACAAAGTATTTAATTTTTTTTATTTAATTAAGATGAGATATTAGAAGAATTTAAATGCGGTGTGAATGTGAACTATTTAAATAAATATTTCTATTTATTCAAATAGTAGAGGAAATTATAATAATTAATCAAATAATTTGTATTTAATTATTCGGATGCTCCAGACCAATTTTAGGTGTATACACTACTTATGATTATTCAAGTTTAGTAATTACAGGATGTGTAGGTCCTTGAAGATATTTTCTTAAATTGAGTTATAGTCAATTAATATCTATTGTATTGATAGGATAAGCTGGACATCTAGTAACATCATTATTATAGATAGGTTGGGCCACCTTATTATTTGGATTAAGTGTGGGTTGCATAAGAATTAGTTTAGCCTTTGGTGACTGAGATGGATTTGATGATTGATGATTAGATGTTGGTGGTATGAGTGGTAATATTTTTTTTTTGGCTGTTGGTGGGAACGATATGTTAACATCAAATTAAAGAATTTTGTACATACATTTTTCCTTTCCCGCATCACCACGGGCATCACTTCAAGAGTATGTGAGATAGAGGATGACTCAACATGCCTTTCCCACATCACCACAAGCATCACTTGAAGAGTCTGCAGGATAGTGGGTGACTCAATGTGCAAGCCTATTTTTCAGATTGTTTCATTTAGCATCACCAATATTCTCCACAAGAACGTTGTCCCTATTTAAAATGATGGAAATGGTTCACATCTCTCAGAACAATTTCTCTTGCAATAATTAGGATGTTGTCCTGAAGGGTTTGGAAGTAATGATCTTATTTGGTATCTGCCTCAAATTCCCATTGTAATATACTTTCCAGTATTCATTATAATTTAAATAGCTTAAATCTTCTCATATTATTGAGTTTTTTAATTTTCAGTAGTGATTGCTTTCACATTCCTAGCTTGGTTTTTTGGTTATATTCTTCATATTCTTGCATTTCACATTCACAGCTTGGTTTGTTGGTTATACTATTCTATAAGACTTTTTTCATTTGATTATTTTAAGATTCTTACTATTCTCTTGCTTACTGTATTTGGACTATTTTTTAGGATGGTCCATCATCAAAGGAAGAAAATGAGGAATTCGATCATGCAATTGTACTATTTCTTTCAGAAGAATTGACAAAACCAAATGGTACATTTGATGATTTCAAAAATTTTAAAGCTTTTAATTTGTCACAGGTCTTCTAATTTGAAGAGAGACTGATTTTGAGTTATATATACCTTAAGATGGAAGTATTAAAGTTAGTTATGTATTCAAAATTAGCACACAAGGGGTTTTTCTTGTAGAAGACAAATACATCCTAAATTGCCAAATAAAAAGAATGGGACTCTGGATTTTATTAGCACTTTGCCTGGTTTTGACTATATGTTATTTATGTACTAGAATCTTCATAATTTTTAAGTGAAATTGGTTAAATATCTAGTTTATATCATTTTTTTAGATTTGATATCATCATATTAATAAATAAGAGAGATTCATTGTGACATAGTACATACCATATTGAGTTCTACTTTGGCGGTGAATAATATTCTCAATTTGGACCTCATATTGATAATGAACTAAGATGGTCTAACTCCCTATCTTTCAATCTCTTGTGAAGCTCACAACAAAACCTTTAGTTGCTTACTTTTATAGGGAGCTAATTGATTCCTATCAAAACCCTACCCCTTTAATATCATTTGTGTGGCAATGTTATAATGCTACATGCTCCTCTTAAGGCTAGCTTTGATACAAGATTTTTATTCACCAAACCTATTCAAGACTGCACTTTCATTATGTATATGCTTGATATGATACTCATTGCATTCACTAACTTACGCTCAACATCATTCTTTTAATTTGCACAATCCCATATCCCTGCAACCACCTCATTACAATGTTCTTCAATGCAACCCTAGAAACCACTGAAAGAAGCATGTCTTCAAGATAAATTGGCATGAGTACCTTTATTAAATCGGCTGATTTCTTACTTCATTTCTCACACATGCACAATAACCAAACCCCAACTATCATATGTACTAGGTCTAAGATGATATCATAACATGTAACATGAACTAGCTCTAGCTTGTTCAATGATATATCAATGTATTTTGTAATTTTCACTGTCATGGTACGTTTGAAGGACATGTCTCTATTGAGTTTAGAGGCACCAGATCTCCCAGGTGTATGAAATCAGATCTTCCTTCAAAGTGCTTCCTTTGCATGACATATGCCTATGACATCTTTATCTCTTTGCTCAATTCAAGGCAAGGAAATTCTATGCAATGAAAATTAGTAGGCAACAACAATGATACAGTGGTCTTTGCATCAAAGTTGTAAAAATTAGAACATACTCGAAGGTTCTTAACAACTCCAATAGTTGTACCAGGAGCCATGCTTAACAAACCAAATGAAATTGCTAACTTTTCACTATGGTAGTAGATAAATGATTATTTTTTCTTCTATTCCACAACATTAAGTAAAAGTATTGAATCTGGAAATACCTTGCTACCTTCATTTGCTAAGCCAATTTCTCCAATTTTGCATAGCTCTCCCATGTTTGTGGATGTGATTTGTCTCCTAAATTTTTTTAATTGAATTATCTTTCTACTGTGTTTGGAATTACTTTTGTAAACTTGCAATATACAATTCACTTTTATTATTTTTGAATTGAGACTAATAGTAATTTTTTTGGTTGTATTGAGGCACAACTTCATTCATGGAAGAAAAGGAAACACCCTGTTGCTCATATTAGATGACACATTGCATATAAAGGATGAAATATTCTAGGTTTATTGTTGATTGCATTGAAGGAGAGAGCTTCATAAATGGGACACAATCAACAATCTCCTTCTTGGATTCTACACGTTACAACTTGCTACAGGAAGATTGCACACGTTGTAGAAGTTTTAAGAGATGAAAGGGGCATGTGCTCGCATTGAAGGGATCCAAGCATGTGTTTCCATCATTGCAAATTTTTTTTGGAGAAGTTTATTTCTTGTCATTTTTGTGCATTGTAACTTAGACTTTCAATTGTGACTGAAAATAAAAATTGTAATACTCTATTTCTAAGAATTTTTCAAGCAAGATAAAGTTCAATGATTTTTCCTTCTCAATGGTTGTCTTATTGTGTGCAATTGATTATTGATGTGTATTTCTATGTTTTATGTTTAAATCCTCAAATATTAGTCAATTAAAATGACTAAATATACTACTAATTGATGTCAATTAATAATTAAATTGACTAAATACACTACCAATTGAAAAAAACCAATGAAGAGTGAATAAATATGACTAAATATATGACCGATGAAATTAGTGAATAAAAATGACTAAATGAGTGACCAGTTAACAAAAATCAATGATGAAATTAACACCTAAATATATTAGTGAATAAAAATGACTAAATAAGTGACCAAATTATAACAATCAATGACTAAATATATCAGTGAATAAAAAATGACTAAATAAGTGACTAGATTACAACAATCAATGACTAAATTAATGACTAAATATACTACCAAATTGATCAATCAAAACAACCAATAAATTATTAAAAATGGTTTACTCATCAATTCAGCCGCATTATAGATGACTGTAAATAAACTACTAATGGTCACGTGATCATTTTTGGTCATTTATGTGCAATTTTTAGTAGTTTTTTTAATCATATATTGTTGTTTATGTACTAGTGTAACTTTATAAGGTTATCCATAATAGGAACCATCTCTCTAGCTAAAGGCTTAATACTTGAGAAGTCTTAAAGACCTTCTAAATCCTTATCCAATTATTTTAGTTTCTCTTTAGGAACATGGGCAATAGTAGCCTCCAAGTCCACATGAAGGTTGGGTTGAAATGAAGTCATTGGTAATGTAGGATTAGGGAGGGAATCCAAGATGGATTGGGTAGAGGAAATACCTTATGTGAAAGAGTTATGGGACTTAGGCTCCACAATAATTGTGATTGTAGTGTGGGAGGCCATAAGTCTGAAACTATGTCTCACATGGGTATTAGTAGTAGGACACTAGGTAGTGAAGCTCATATGAAATTAAAAAAACTTAAGCAGAGCTATGACGTAATGAAAGTACAATACAATCACAAAAAATAAAAATTACAAAATAGAAGCCAAAACCACACAAGAAATAAAAAAAATAGAACTATGATCCAATTTTTCTATATGTAACACAATTATGCATGCAATTCTTAGAATTTTCAAGCAATGAATGCAATTCAAGATGTGATTTTCAGATTGCATATTATAGTAATTGACTGATCCTGAGTTGAAAAATCTAGAAATGTGAAAATTTTCTATCCTTTTGTCACAACAATAATGCAATTTTTTACCTTTTTTACTATATGCATATACCTAAATGATCACTTAAACATTTTCAGATTTGTTTTTATATTTTTGTATGACCTAATGCATATTTTTTAATATAATTATGAGCTAGATCTACTTTGCAATAACTAAAATTAACCCTAGCTATCCTTTGAATGCAAAAAATGTAAATTTTGACATTTTTCAATGTTTTTTTATGAAAAACTATGTATGCATAAATGATGAATTCACACAACCTAACATTATACTCAGATTTTAAAATTACATGCTTTAGACTTTATAAGATTTAGAGTGTAAAAAAAATTGGCTTCACCAAAATGTTTGATTAGGATTTAGGGATCTAGGTTTTAAATCACATTTCCTCCCAATTAGGGACATTTAGGGATTGAAAATATCTCAATACCCACTTGGTTATAGACCTCAATGGAAGAGCCAAAATGGTGGATTGAGGTTTTAATCCTTTGTGGGGGAAGATGATTATGTAGTTATTTGATTGTTAATTGATTAAATTATATGATGCAATGATCCTAAGTTACTTGTGAAAATGCAACAAACTAAGATGTTTCTTGAGAAATACAAAACAAACAGATAGAAACAAATTTCATAAATACATACAGTAGACACAAAAGAACTTGGTATATAAATTTGGGGCTAAAATAGCTAGACAGGGGTGCTAGGTGCTCTGGACTGGATGATTGCTATTCAAGATCTGATTTCACATTCTTGTTGCTCCTAATCTACAAATCCTTCTCTTTCGGGGTCACTATCAGAACTTCAACTATTGCTGATAAAATCCCCTTTCCTTGAATTGAAAAATTGTAGGGCTTGAATACATGAATGAGAAATTAGTCTTCAATATTCCTCTAATTTGTCTCAGATATAAAAACCTGTACACATGAAAGAGGAGGAATGGTTGTGTCATATAGGGGCTTTCCTAAGTCAAACATTGTTTTGGTATTTCTACCTCCACTATTGCTATGATGATGTAAAAAGAGAGCTTACCCTCAGTTGGATAGAGGCTAAATGATAATAAGTGATAAGTTGACAATTTTTTGTAACTCACCACTCAGATCTACATTCCTTGATGAATTGAAGTCATGTACTCACCACCTTCAAGGAGAAATTGTTTCTTGATTTTAAGTCCTATAAGTTTTAGTACTCATAAAATAAATGAACACAAAACATGAATAAACTTACATAAAAGTATGATGCATGGTTACCATGATGCTTGACTGAAATAAATATTGTAATGATTTTGATCATTTTTCTCTTGGTTACTCTTGATTGCTTTTAGGATGCTCAATTTTCTCAATGAATATGCTAGGATTAAAATGGTGAAAATGATTTTTATGTATATGAAATTCTTTTAATTTCTTGAAAATCAAATACCGATAGTTGACAAATGAAATTGGATTTTTAAATAATAAAATTCCAACACCAACATATTCAAATTGGAGTCAAAAAGGGTTGGACAATAGCATTGGGTGTCCTAGTTCAGAATCATCCTTGTTAGGGCCTTAAACATCGAGGAAAATATTAAGTGTTTATTTTCATTCCCATATTTTGATTTTTTGAAGATATTCATAAAACAAGCAATTAAATTTATAATTAGGTCCAAACACATAGGGGGAGCTAATCCTAGTGTGAAATTGTCAAGGGTGACAATTTTCGACACTACATATTTTTATCATCTTTAGGTTTAGGTACCTTATTCTCAACATATAGAGAGTGACATTGATTTATTAAGCCACTCCATGCATCTTGATTCCAAGTTGAATAATTTGATGATGTTATCAAAGGAACCTTAGAATAATCAATAGAAAAGAAGAGCACTAGCAAATATATCAAAAGAAAGCACCAAGAGACCCTCCCAAATCACTCAATCAAGAATCTCCCTAAGATTATGATTAGTTTCTATATATTTAGTGTAATTACAATGCTAGAGATGCTTTCCAAAGTTTATAATTTTAAGATGGCTCAAATATAGAAAAATATAACAATATCTCAAAATGAGATCCTTAAACTGAAACCAAAATTTCCTACTACGTTCTAGATTGAAAATGAATCCTTCCTAAAAGGAAAAATATTCTCCAAGTGCCAGTATGCCTAAGTGATCAACCAGAATGCAAATATGCACAAATTTGAATACAAGATACCTGAGGTTGAATCTAGGAAAAGTGCATGGCTAAAACTACAAAGATCCTCAAAACCTTTCTAATACTACAAAAACTATGAAAATCAAAGAAACTAGAAAAAGGTCATGAGCTCGAAGGTCTAAAAAGAAATTTATGAATTTAATGATAAAAAATCACCTATAGGAAAATATTAAAAATGGCTTGCACCACTATGAATTTCTCGAAACCAACTTTCTATCAATATCTCATTTGAAAAAAATTGACACTCTAGCATAAAGTTATGGAATTTTGAAAAAATGCTCTATTAGGGCTTTGGGGAAAGATTTTAGCACTTGGGGCCTAGTAATTGATCCTTGACATGATTACCTATTGTAATTTTTTTAAAATATAAATGTTACCCAAAGGGCGGTGGGTGGTTGGTGGTGATGGTGAGTTTGTCATGCCACATGCTAGGCATCACCAGGCCTTAAATCCTTGATGCTAGTGATATGGCCAATCTCTAGGTGTAGCGTAATCAGGCGCTAAAGACCTTTTTAAAATACCATTAATTTTTTTTAAAATTAATTAATAAAAAATATATTGACCATCTTACAAGTCAGGTGATAGTGATGATGTAAGGACATATGTTGAATACGCAGTTAACAAATAATATTTTATAGGTAAATGTTGATTCCTCATAATATGTTGCTAACATTTGTAAAGTATCAATTGAGGCCTACAAATAATACAGTTGTATATGTATCATAAAAGATAGTATGGATAGTAAATCTACAAATTTTACCAAACCCTCTAAAAATGGCATGAAACTTCTTGTCACCAAAATATTAAGTATTTTATATCAAAATAGGTATTTTTGTGCCTTGTGGACTTAATGGTGAGGTATTTTTTCCCCAATGTGCACCCAAAAAAATATCAAGTCCAAATCACCCTTATATATGAGAAGGGGATTTTCATATCTAAAGCTTTGATACCATGTTAGAGTCACTCAAGGACTCAAGCTTCTAGGATCACCCACAAAACCAAAAATAAACTTCTACAAGAGAGAAAAGAAAGAGCATAAATTTTCAATAATGGATGCAAAATAAGATTAGATCAAATGTGATCAATATACAATACGATGCAATGAAATGCAATGCAATTGATTTACAAATGATAACCCCTTGGTTATATAGTTGAGGTAAGAGATATGATTAGACAAGGTCATGAAAAGTGTCTTAATCATATGTAGACAACTTACTCAATTAATATTAAATGACCAAGGACTCAAGAATTAAATGCCATAAGATAAGATAAGATCTAAAGGACAACTAAGACTTCTAAAAAGATTCCTAGGATCTAAGTAAACTTAACATGTGAATAGGACCTACTAGTTGACTTGTTAGATAAAAATCCTTATTCACACCAACACAATATATGTGATCTCTAGGTTTTCATAGACTATACCCACAATTCAAACATAAATCAATAGAATATGAAAATGGTTATACATTAAGGTAACTAAATTTTGAAGCCCTATAAATATATTACCCAATACAATACAATATAAGGCCACATTTTTCTACCTCAGCATTGTCTTATTCCTAAAGGATAAGAACTAGGTAGGACATGAATTTGAATATGTACTATTGATATACTATCTTGACCATTTAGTTTGGGTAGATTTAGATTCTTAACCCAATAGTGGGGCTTCCCAAGATAGTACGATATAAATATACCTCACCTCAATATACTAGGGCTTTGATTACTTTATATTTAGCATTCGAAAACCCCTACTAGGGTTTCAAAATAGATCTAAAAATACAATGATGATATGAAGAATAAAAGGTGTAAATGAATTTAACCATAAAACTATCAATCATATAACATAAAACTTTAGCAACCAATAGCATGATTCAAAACAAGAATTAAATATTATTAATGGTTTTATGAAAAGCCAATTTAAATTATCATTAAAATCTATTAAAAGTATAATAAATCCCATTAAAATTCATAAAACTATAAAGATAAATTATCAAGTTGAGATAAATAAATAAGAGAATACCTTCCTCTTAATCTCTCCATATGAAATGAAGGGATATATTTACACTTTTTTAGAGAGATATTTATACATTTTCAAAGACTCCAAAATTATTTTTAGGCAATAAATAAGTTTCATACAGTGATCCTCCTCCTCTATATTCAATATAATAAGGTTCAATTGGGTCACAATAATATTGAATGGACTCATGTGATTAGGTAGAAAACCACCATCCTACATCTCAAGATTATATAGCTTCTTTCCTATGAAAATTTATATTCACCAAGGATTTAACCTAATAAATATCTCCCAAATTCTTCTAAAGATATTTTTAGTGGCTTCTTCATGTAAATTTAACAATATTAAACCTATCAAATATATTCTAATGCAACCCTTCATTTTTCTATCCAATATGTTATAGTCTTCTTATTTCCCTATAGTGGGTTTACATATTTATACAACAACATAGAAATATCTAATTATGAGCATATCCTCCATCTTGATATTATACACATTAAATTTAGTTCATATAAACCTCCACATATCTATCCTTGATGTGCTTTCCATTTTCCCTACAAAATATTTCCTTCTAAACAAGTTTCTACTCAATCCAAGATTAGTACAAAAATTACTATCCCTAACACCTATAATCTAAGGTGATTAAGATTTGATTAAAAATGAAAGGAATACATGGGAGAGAATATTCATCCTAAACCAAAATTCTAGGGTAGGTATGTGCTAAATAACTACTCTTAAAGATACATAAAATAATACACAAAGATTATACCATAACAAGATTTATAAGGGAAAAGCACATTGGGGGAAAATACACACTCCAAAGTAAATGAATTATATTATTTAGTAACTATGAGGTTACAATACAAATTTTTAAGGCTATTAAATTACACAAGTATCACCAAAATTTATGTTTTGGATCATTTCTAGTAGAATAATAGTGCCTACAAGTCAAACATACAACCCATACTTGGCTCCAATCCATGAACCCTATATAAATGACATCCAATATAATAAACCAAAAATGGGAAACCACAAAGCATGGGGAAAAACCATGATTGAAATATCATTCCTAAATTAAAGGCTTGAGCTCCAATAATACCCTACATGATGAGTCAACATAATAATAATAGTAAATGATCTTGAATTGTAAAATTACTAATAATCCCATCAAAATACACTCACCAAATTGGTTAGTCCTTTTTGGCTCCACAATATCCCTATTTTTTTTTTTATCTATTATACATCATAAAGTTGGCCAAGATTCCTAATTAACAATATATGTAGTGCCCCTCCATTCTCACTTTGGATGTGCAGGTAGTCTGGCTAAGGAACTTGAAGATGAAGATGGAACATGAGCTTTTGTTAGTACTTTTGTGAGTATCATGCATATTATGTTATTATTATTATGCAGATATTTATTTGGATAGTTAGGTGATGCAATAGTATGTTGTTAGTATAGGTGGAAAGGGCGACATTGTACCATTGGACGTATGGGGAACATATGAGAATGAGATACGATTGCTAGAGTTCCTTTCCTAGTGCTTCAACTATTATGACTATGTGCTCTAACTTGTATACTTGAGTGAACAGGTACTAGGCTACTTCTCCACCTAAATTAGCAGGTTTGAGCGTGCCTCTAATCCCAATGGTGGCTGAGGAGATAAAATCTAGGCCCAAGTTATATCATAACCCTAGCCATTGTCCCCAATTAGGGACAACCGATTTAGTGTGTGACCACCTTTTCGGGTTGTCATGGGATAATGCCCAATCTCCTATACCATATGGTTGGGGTGTTGGACTTGTGTGAATGTTTATATTAGGCTATGTGATTGTGTGACTCAAATACCTAGATTTGAGTATCGATTCAGTTCAAATGGTGCTAAGTCCTTTGGTAAGTTAGGTTAGTCACTCTTGTGATAATTCTCATTATTTATGTTTTGATGTGAAGGTCTCCTTTCAGTAAGAAGTTATTTTGTAGTTTATTCTTAGTCTTTGATTGTGAAATATTTAAGTGAAGTTAGCTTCTAGGTCGGATATGTTTATGGTAACTATAACTGTCATGTGTGTGTTAAAGTGTGATTTAATGTTATTATATATATGTATATATATTTCTATGGTTATTCTTTGGTGTGAGTGAATATTGGTTATTAATATTATTATGATTATATGTGTGAAGGAGGTGATTTAATATTGTCATGGGTTTGCACCAATAAGGTATTATGTTAATGTGTGTAGACTATTATGTGTTATAATGCCACTATGTATGTCATTATTATTGGTGCGAGGGGATATTGGATTATTATTATTATTAATGTAAGGGTATTATTTACTATTGTTAAGTGTTAATATTAATTAGTTGTTATGTTAGTATGTGTATATCATTATGTTCATTATTGTTGCATGTTATGTTTATTATCATTATGTTATTGTTTATTGATTTTGGAAAAAGGACCATTTGATTATTTAATTGTGGTTTATTGAATAATGTTCATTTTATTGAGAAATGGAATTAAAAATTAATTAGTGTTTATTTGATTGAAAAGGAATTTGGAATTTATTTATTAATTAATTATTTTTGAAACTTCTTATCAGAGTGGAAGATAAAAAAAAAGGATATATTAAATACACATCAGATTTTAAGAAGAAGATAGAAGAGTAAAGTAATGAAGATATAAAAATATCTATCAATAGTGTATAAAGAACAATACAAACATAAATTAGAAAGGTTTGGAATCAGTTTCCAAAAGGCAGCAATCATGTCAAAAGGTTGTGTCTTTTCTAATGAATGTCTCTTTATAAAAAGATACATCTTCTCATTTGAATGTGAAGATATAAAAAGAGAAATAATGAGATATGTGTAGAGGGAGGGAAGTGTGTGAGCAAAAGAGATACATTATACAAACAAAAGAAGAGTTTATTAAGAGAATATAGAAGATCATTCAAGCCAAATTTGTAAGGATTTAAGGAAGATTTGTTAGTGAAAGACATGATTACTCAAATGGTGGTATCCATTTCAAAGGGTTGCATCCATTCATAGAATCATTAAATATTTAAAGGCAAGTGGAGAAGTTGTGTGTGGAAAGGGGGAATTCGGATGAAAGAATTGTGAGTTTGTGAAAAAATAATTTTTCTTTTGTATGGATTGGGGGGTTGAGAAATTATGTGTTTTTGGGGGGTTTGCGAATGGAGAGAAAATGGAGAGATTTTAAATGGTTTTGAAGTAATTATTCAAAGGTTTTTGGAAAATTTTGAGTGGTTTTGAATTAAAATTTGGAGGAGAGTGAATTGGATTTCAATTATGGTTTGAGGGAATGGATTTTCTGCTAGATTGTGTGGAATTCTGATTTATGATCGTGCTTTGGATTAGAGATTCAAGTTTGGAAAGCTTCTTCAAATTTTAGCTTCTTGCATTCAAAATTTTCATGTTTTGAGGTAGGTTTTGTACTTAATTTATAATATTGTGTTTTAAATTCATAGAGACTTATATGGATGTTATAGAATATGTCATTTGAATGTTTTTAAGTGTTTCTTTCAAGTGATGAAATGCTGCTATATGTTGGGTTTCTCATTTTGATGTTTGACGGTAATCAGGGATGCTAAAAAAGAGGGTTTTTAAGGGAGTAGTTTATTTGTTTCACATTTTGTGAATTTTTGAGTGATTTTTGGTCAATTCCATCCACATTGATGAGTAGTCGAGGGTCAAATCTGAAATGGGTTTTTGATGGATTTGGATTTCGAGTTGATTTGACTATTTTTTGGTTGGAAAACTTGACTACTGTTAAGAGGGATATAACTTAGTTCTAAAGGTTGTATAGGAGGATATAGATCTATCCTTTGATCTCTATTATGTTGTACCACCTATGCTTGAATTTTTTTACTGTCTGTATGCTGATAATACTTTCCTATTTGTGAAATCTTGTGTTGGGGCTTTTGTACTGTGTAAGGATCAATTGTACCAAGGTTATGCATTGCTGGTCCTGATTCTGAATTGCTGAGAAAGAGAAATTAAAGTTGGCTATCATAATATTGTGCAAATGATGTAATGTGCTTCATTGTATGTGTTGTGGTATAATGATAATTTTTTGGTTTTCCTATCCATTTGTGTTATGTGTTGGGCCTCTAGAAGTATCTAAAAGTCTTTGTGAAAGTCTTTGTGATTTTTGGTTGATTCTTGTTTTAGGTATTCTCCTTTGGATGTTTAGTGTCAACCACTTTCTGATTTTTTTGCTTGCTTGTGTGTGGGGCCTAGTGTTGTCTCCTAGCATGGAGGGAGTGGGCCTCAGGGTTCCACATGGAAGGGTGGTATTTTCCAACCATCCATTAGGGTTTAGGTGGTATAGTTCATGTGCAACATGGAGAGTCTTTCCTTCCACTTCATTCTAGAGTTGGTTTTATGGTGTAGATGATATTTCTAAGAAAATTGTGTCCAATATGTATTTTATATATATGTACCTCTCAGATGAATGAATCTTGTACATTGTAGCATTCTTGTAAAGGAAATGTAAATGAATTGATGTAATCTTGAAGATATATTTATTGTTGTTTATTATGTAATGGAAATGTTAATGTAGGAATGTTGTATTTATGATGCATATGAACTTAATTTAGTACTAGATGTGATATATCTTTATGTACCTATTTCATGGTGTTGATTAGGATTAGGTTCATATTGATATAGTGTTAGATGAGGTTTAATTATAATTAAGTTATGTTATCATATGTAATTTGATGTATGAGATTTAATTTACATTCAAAGAATTGGTTGGATGCGTTCTTAGTGTATCATATGTATTTCTATAGGTTTAGTTAGTGTATATGTGTCATAGTAGCGACGTTAGGGGACCATGGTGGATAGGTGTGTAAGTGGGCTATGATTAATGTTACTTTTAGGTCATAATGTGATTATGATTTGATGTTAATGTAATGATGTTATCCATGTTAATTTTTTGAGTTGCATTAGTTAGTGTCACTTTAGTTTCTTAAAAAAAAAAATATTGGCATAATGTTTGAGGTCTTTTGTGTTTATCCACCAGGTCCGTTAGCGGGGCATTACAATATACCTCCCATACATTCATACTATTAAATTTATTGATATCTCTTTACACCACTATCTTCATCATATATGTCCTTACACATCCTTCATGATAAGATATTTTCTTGAAAACTATTATCTATACTGTAACAAGCCATACACATGGAATAATGGCCAAGTCATAAGTGGAAGGCCATTTTCCATGTGACCTCACAAATAATAAATAATAAATAATATTAAATAATTTATTTTTAATTTTAGGTAACATTTCTTAAGACGTCTACTAGCTTATTAGTTACACCAAATATATGCTTCAGATAAAAAGATAATTCCTGTAAGTACTCCAACAATTTCATGTGCCTTTTATTCAACATTATTTAGCTATTAATAAACCTCAATATATAATGATGTATATATAGAATTAACTCCCTTAGTAACAAATATTTCCTGCACCTGTACAAAGCCTAGATATTGGGATTAAAAAGTATCATACTCTTGATAATTCTCCAACTTCATTCAAATTCTCTCTAAAATATGTGATGGGATTACCTTCTTGTCTCAAGAAAACACTCATAACCTTACCACTAGCCTCACAATCTACTCGCAAAACCTTTTCAAAGTATAGGAGCACCAAAATTACCATCAACTTCACCTTCTTCTATAGAAATTCAAAAATCTTTCCTACAATATTTTTCTACTCAAATATATTTGTTTTCATTCACTATATTAGTGATGCATGGATCCTACTAAAGTTCCTAGAATTTTTTTATAGAGGCTTGTAAACCATTGAAACTTATAACCTATGAGGCAATATTTTGTCCTATCCACTTAATAATTATTCCCACTTTCTCTATGTCTATCTTTAGTCCACTTAAGAAATAAAAAAAAACAAGTAATATACTATCTATTTTTACTTAGAACTATACTTCTTTAAGTTTATACATAGCTTTTCCTTCTCTAACTATACTATAATCCATAAAAAATATTCAAGATACTCATACCTATTCTTTCTAAACACTAATGTATCATCCAAAAAATAGTTAAAAATTTACCTAAGTTCTTAGTGTAGAGAAGGGGGATTCGCTACTCACAAGTTCTCTTCATTTAGAGAGCCTTCCGGGGTGAACTACCCTAAACTACCTCAAGGAACAACGGTGAGAGTTCTAGAATTTGAAAGAGCAGCTCATGGATATTTTTTGGACAAACTGACAAGCTCTCAGCCAAAGGATGACAACGTGGCGTGCTGGCATCTCATACAGACCAAAAAGCGAGTTTATCACAAAAAATGGCTAAGTGAGTATTAGCAATCTAATTACTAAGAACTTACAAAATGTGATGAAATAATATAATGTAATAGAACTAAAGTGAAGTGAAATAGAAATGATAAAGAGAATGAGGAATAGAAAGGAAATTCTCACAACCACACAAGCAATGAAGCCTCCAACACGTGAATGTCTTCAATACTTGCATATGAAAGATCTGGAGAAATTGTTGGGGCTGTATAGGGGTTTGCCTCAGTCAAACCCTCATTTTGATGTTCCCATCTCTACAAAAAACCAGATAGAAAGAGAGAGATGAACCAAAATGGATAAAGCATGTGGTGAAAGAAAAACCCAATTCAGGAGTAGAAATCGCTCCACCAAGTATGAGTGATCAAATCAATCCCCGCTCAAGGAGGAGAACCTGCATCACAAATTGTAGGTGATAAAAGCAATCCTCGCTCAAGGAGGAAAACTCGTATCATGAAGTAGAGATGCAAAGATAGGGTATATGGAATCCCAAGATGCTCAAAATCATGAAATAATGGAGATGAAGCTGAAAGAACCAAAGGAGCTACAGAGAGGGAGTTGAAAGAGCTTGGGAGTGTTGCAAAGAGAGCTTGAAAAGATGTAAGAATGCTGGTGTAGCAAGCTATATGAAGCTACACAAGCAAGAGTTGGAGAGTGGAAAGCTAGGGCCAAAGTGAGAGAGAAGTTAGAAACCTAAGATGATTGAAAGGAAAAATTTTAAAGGGAGAAGAGAAGTGAAAAGAAGCTTCCCGTGTGGTTACAAGGCATCTCGAGTTGTTACCACTGACCAAAGGAGGTGACAAGTGGCAAACATGCACAAAAATAGTCATTTTAATGTTGAAACATCATAGGATGATGGCGTGACACATAGAATTCTGCATGGCGCTCTAGTGTCCGAACATGCCACACTAAAAAATGATGCAAATGGGAGAGGCACAAAGCTGACGTGGAAAGGTAGCTATTGAAAATGGTTGCTGAGCATCCTGAGAAGGAAAAAATCTGATGCAGGGGCTAAAATGAGCCTACATAAGATGCTAAGGGAGTGAACACTAAAGCGGATGCAAACATGTATGTGAAATTGCAGGGGGTGAAATTTTATGATTATACACTTAGTACATCATAGATTAGTCTCATAAATGTGCTTAGTTCATTGGTTATTCCAAAGGGAATGATTGACCATTCATACAATCCATTTTTATTTGAATTTTGTCTTTTATTCATCCCCTTTTTACATTCATATATGATAGATAATTTTGAGGTTAATCTTAGAAAATTAGCATGGTACTCTCAAATAATCCATTATATCATCCATGCATAATAATGGAAACCTATACTTGGTGGTAACATTGTTGATAATATTGGGCTATATACACAACCTCCATTCTCTCTATTTATTTAGTGCAGGTACTATAGGTATCAAACAAGGTCTAATAATTTCCCTAATCAATCCCTTGTCCATCAACTCCTCCACTTGTCTATGTAATTTCTACTCATGTTAAGAGTCATCCTGATGGTGTCTTGTTAGGAAAAGTAGAACTTAGAATCAAATCCATATAGGGAATAATATCCATACCAATGGAAATCCTTATAGAATCCAAATATCTATCATGTCTTCATTTTTTTAATTTCTTCCACTTATAGCTCCTTGTAATGCCCTGCCACGCAACCCTAGAGGAAGTTTCAATTCACAATAAAAGCATACTAATTTTTTTTTTAAAAGTTAATTAAACATACATGTTCATCTACAATTGACAATATCCCCTAAGGCTACGTAACCAAGATTACTAAAACCCACAACAACATACATCATTAATATCATTTCATTAATTACTCATGTAGTAAGCACTAATACAACATACATAATCAACATACGATAAAAAGATAACAACCAAGATATAAATTCATTACTAAATCAACTGGTTACATCACTCATTCCCAGAATGAGGCAATAGTACAAAAGTGTTACAATTACAGAATTCCACCTCATAAATATAGGAGGGGTAAAACTAACTTATTACATTTGGAAATACAACAATGCAAGATATAAATACAAGAACCGCGAGTTGTCCAACTGGATGTCTCGCCACCACATACTGAAGAGAAATGGGGGACCCAACGGTGTATGGTGCATGTTCCACCCAACCAAGTGGTACTCGAAGGCCCACCCCCCATGCTAGGAGATAGTAACAAAGTAACATGGACAAAGATCTACAACCTCTAACCAAAGGCAGACTCATACTGACACATACTGACATAATCATAAAAAAGCACAACACAAGTACAACTCACAAAATCACTGACATAGGTCACATTACTTCCAGACATAAAATAGATTAAGTATGTTCAGAGAACCATACACATAAAACATATACCAACTGTTGTCCTAGACAGAGTGTCATCGCATAGTTAGTCATGAGATCTCCTCTAGGCATTCTTCATAGGCTCCAGATTTCCTGGTGACCTCAACCAAACGCCGACCCTCATGCTCACTCATGCAGCATCAAATACCTCTCGTACTAACAAGATAGATGACCATGCCATCTCAGGCCTTCCCACTCATTCCAAGTCTAAACGAGCCCTTGTGTCTATGAGTGAGGATAAATTATCTTGATTAGTGTGAAAGACATCCTAATCATCTAAGTACATTAGTTTAGTTATCACTTACTTAAACTACTTCCAAAGGTTACCTGGTCTTACCTCTTTGGGCCCCAGCCCCTAATGGAAGCCACTCTTCTAGTCGACAACACACACCCAAAAAATCCACCAAGGGAATCACAAGTGCATACAACCTAGGTATCATAACCACTCCATCCCTAGGAGGAAAAATAATAGAACTCTCTCCAACAAATGGAGGCAAAAAACCACATAGTCCACTCCTTTCACAGGAGGTACAAAACATCCCCATTCGTAGAAATCGGGTAAATACTGAAAAGACACCATGCACTACCCAAGGGAAAAACAATTGGTTGACATAATGAATCGACAACCCTCATCCACTAAGATCTCCTGAAAGACTTACAATTTTAGACTAACACTTAATCCCATATCCCACAATACAACTTGACGACATAGCTACAAAAAGCATTCAAGTCATAACTCAAATCTAATATTTGGATTTCCTAAATCCATACTCAATCAATAGGTAACATTGAAAAAATCATAGGCACGATAACAGGGTTAACTCAAATAATCATAAAACCCTTTTTCCCCAATCATGAACATAAGGAAAAATAATAACAAGCAATGACAAGGAAACATGCTATATTGGATATATTAAATCCATTTCCCTATCTAATAATTTTCAGTAAGAAGCCAATTACCTCAATCAGGTAAATAATAAACTAAAATAATTACCCTTACTTTTACAAAGAAAGGATAAATTCTAATTTAACAAAACAAGATATTCAATTGCATTTAAACCATAATATTCTCATGCAAGAAAGTTTCTTTCAATTTCCCCAACTAACTTGTCTAATTCCTACAATTTTCCAAATTAAACAATATAAAGATCCACTTTAACATGCTCATTTTTAAATATATATATATATATATTATAAATACTTATTTAAAAGTACGTAAATAATCTCAACCTCTCTTTTTTTATTAACCAAGTTTATAATTCTAAAAATTAAAAGATCCAAACTAAGTTATTCCCGTCACATTTAATATTGATGAAAATGGAAACAAGGAAGGGTCTTCGGGCCTGTCAAACCTGTTGCCCTTAACCCCGAAATATGATCCAACCCTTTCGTTTGGGGGGGGGGGGGGGTGCTAAAGCGCAGCTGAAACCCCCAAAACTCAGGCCGCGACCTTATTGGTGAGTGGGGAGAGCTGTAGAGGTCTCCCTCCACAGTCGTCCCCGCTTGGGGGTGGCTGTGGAAGCGCCTCCCATGCCCCCCAACACCACTATAACAAGGTTTTATTTAATACATTTTTCTTAAAAATACTATTTCGCATTTCAATGGAAATTTAACCATCCGCGGCGAATACAAAATTTGCACGGTGACATTCAAAGCAACAATAAAATAAATATATATATTTATATATTATTTGTATATATATAAAAGAATATATTACATTTAATGTATAAATATATATATATTTACACATAATCATTTTACTGGTAAATTTGAGAAAAATAAATAAAAATAACCACCTACAAAAAACTGAATAAAATTTTCCAAAATACTTTCCTAAATTCACAAAAACTTAATAACTAATTTTCTTTCTTTTTAATAAACCATTTCTTCAAATTCTTAGCAATACAAAATAGGAAAAATAAAAGGAATCTAGATTTCTCCATTGCAAGTTTTCTACAGAGGATTTGTTTTCAAAAAAATAAATCTAATTATTTTCTACAGGGATTAAATTTCCTACAACAATCTACTTGTGTTGCACAATCAAAGGTTTGATTTAACAAACAATACTACAATATCCTCAATAAAAATTAAATTCCATAGAAGAATTTTCACAGGGAATAACAAAATTTCCAAAAATCTAAATATTTAATTTCAATCTCAAATAGCAATTTGTAATCCTAAAAAGGATTTAACAAGCAATTCTAAAATCACTACCACTTTAATTAAACAAACCAAGAACAATAAATTACAGATAAAAACCTGGTATTGAAGCTACATGCGAGAAGATTTTTTTTGAAGAAGAGCCTCCTCCAAAGATCTCACAATTTCTCTTCAACCGTGGAGTGATTCCCAACAAGCAATTCAACCAAAAGCCCAACCAATGTCAACAAAATTTCCTCAAATCAATTCTACAATCAAAAATTTCTTCCAACCATTCCCTGTGCAATTTTTCACAAAAATCCTCTCCAACCTGAAAGAGCTTTTTTCCTTTCTCAAAACTCTCCCGTGAATGAATTTGCAACCAATTCTTCTCATTAATTAAACTCACACTTGTGGCATAAATCAAAAATATCTTTAACAACCAAATTCACTTTTTATGCAAATCAAAAATTAAAATATCTTTATATTAATTAACTCTTACATTTTGAAAACTACCTTTGCTCTTAAAATACAATTTCAAATCACTTTCAATTTTCTTTTCTTTTTATATAATATAACCCACATAAAACTTAATTAATTAAATTTAATTATTTAATAACTAAATTCAACCCTTTTGAGATTAAATTTAATTAATTAAATAATTTAAATTTAATTAATTAAATAATTTAAATTTGACTAATTAAATAATTTAAATTATATCAATAACTTTAAATATAACTTCTAAGCATTATTCTAATTCTAATTTTGATTAAACACCACATTAACCAATGCAATTTATTCTAAAAATTCATTTAATAAACACGTACCTTTCAAAATCAAATAACATTAAAATAAGGTAAACTATGACTCTACAAACAAGATTGACGACACACTAAGGCTAGGGCGTAGAATTGACACATGTTACCTAGCTACTATCTCCCATTCAACTTAACCGTTGGATCGACATGCTCAAACCTGTGAAACCAGGTGGAGTCGATGTCATGTACCTGCAAACCTGAGAACCAAGTAAACAACATCATATAATATATCCAACATATAATACACACCGTGAAGAAGAAATCACAGATTCACAGGGCGCTCACAAGCGAGTGATGTGAACCCGTCCCCTTCACCAATACACTCATCGAAACTGACACTTCCACAATACATCAAATATTCTCATATGCACTAATATGTTATATCAACTAACATCATTACACCCTTAAAGCATGTAAAATAAATTGTCAGATAAATCACATCACACAATAATAGTTCGTCGCTCTATAAATAACAACCAAATACACACACAAGATAATGTATATGAATATCCAAAAACATAAATCAAAGCAAAACAAGGACACACTATCCAGTCCATAAAGCAAAACGGAGGGATGTTACACTCCTTGGAGTAAGATAATTTGTTTTCTTCTCCTATAGTGCATTGTGCAACCATCAAATAACATTCGTATGCCTCTCTAACTTCCTTTAGAAACTTATTGGATAGTAAAAAAGTTAGGTAGGAATTTGTGATATCCTCCTTCACCTTCAATTACTTCACCTCAAATTTATTTCCACCCTTGGTGATCATGAATATTTTCTTTCTTCCATGCTAGATGATGTAAACATCATACTACCTAGGTCTCCCCAATAACATATGACCAGAATAAATTAAATCACATCAAACCATAATTTATTTTCCTATCCTCAAATATAGAAATAAATAAATAAAAGTATCTCTCTCATATTCATCTATTATTTGTTTTGTATACATGAAACATGTTAGAGATTAAGATGCTATACTAGAGCTTCATAGCTAACTTCTCAACCATATTAGTGGACACTTTTCAATGTTCCCCATCTATTATTTTCTTATAACATTTATTTCCTATGTTAAACTTAGTATATAAGACACTCTTCCATAATAATGATTCCCCATCACCTCCAATAGGATTCAACATTTCCTTATATAACATTAGCTTCTCTCCTCCTAGTGTTATGTTCTTCATATCACTACTTGACTCATCACTTCCCCTAAGTCATATGTATTTTCTTATTATTTTATCCTCATTTTTTGTCTACTTTAAGATATTTAAATTATTTATGGTTACCTCACCACATCTAGAAGTAGAGGAGGCCACATAAGTCCTTTTAGTGGTACTTATGTCAGATACCAAGACATATTATCCATGCCATACTCCATGTGAATTTCTTATATGCTAATTTTATAAAATGCCTTGATGTACTCTTTTATAGTCACTCCTCTCTACTAAAAATTATGGAATTTATCGCACAAGTTTAAATTGTCATTTTTTGTGATAGTTTACGTTTTAGTTGTACCACTATTTAATCCTACTTAATCATATTTGGTCTATTATTAAATATCTTATCTTTCTACACATAATATTGTTAGTGTAAATAGTGTCTCTATCCATCTAGATAGGATATTACCTTTCTAGGATTGACCTATTCACACCTAGCTTAAGTTTACTTAGGTTTCTTTTTCTTTTGTATCACTTCATAGCATTGAGACATGTGTCCTCATGAATTGAGACACCTATTGACACTCACACACTTGTCAAGTGAGATCACAAGTGTTCCACATATGGAGGGGTAGTCAGTAGTTTATTCCTACCTTTCTACATCATCATCCTTTCCTATATATGCAAGACTTGGTCATTGTATCACACACTCTTCATTTTATATTTGATAGAAATACTATTATACATATTTTGTTCTCTTGTGGAAGTTGTTCCATGATCTCTTTGATCTTGACATTCTCCAACATGGTATCCGAGCCATGTGGACATGTTCCTTCCCACATCAAGGTGACTGTAGCATATAGACTATCAATAGAGCGTCATAGAGCCAAACATATAGTTCCATTGTGTTTAGAAGGCTTGGGAAATGAGAAAATACCTTTCGGTTTGTCAATTTTCATTTTTTGCACTTTTTTGGCCTCTTTGCCCATTTTATAACAAATTATAAAGTTCAAAAATGAATTTATCAAAGATCCAATCTACCCTCTGCAAATCTACTTGTTAAGGTAGAAAAATTTCTTTTTGTAAGATTTTGGCCATTTTTGGCCTCTTTATAATCTTGCAGGAAATCTTGACCAATTTGGCCTGTTGCATGTATTGTGGCCTATTTCGACCTATTTGTAACA
The DNA here is from genome assembly GCA_007115665.2 of Sequoiadendron giganteum. NCBI lineage: Eukaryota > Viridiplantae > Streptophyta > Pinopsida > Cupressales > Cupressaceae > Sequoiadendron > Sequoiadendron giganteum. The sequence continues at coordinate 484,540,446 of CM021109.1, read as the reverse complement.
TTCCATTATATTTTTTGTGGAGTATTTTTCTAGGAGGAGTTATCACTCCATTCAATTTCAGTCACACAAAACCTACTTGGGGATTCTTGTTTCAAATTTTACATATATTTTAAACCTTGGTCTTCATATCTTTGGTGAAAAGAGGCTTATTTGCAGAGTTTTTAGAGTCTAATTTTTAGAGCTCAAGCCCCACTCAACCCCCTCATATCAACAATTTTCTTGTAGACTTAGATCTCTAAGAAACCTGCACACTTCCATCGGCCTACATAATCTCTAATAAAAGTTCCATCTTCACACCTCCATCTACAACTTCTTTGTGTATCTCATTCCTTCCATTATTTGATGTATCCTTTGAATGGCCTTCCAACTACCAATTGTTGCATAAATATTTGAATGTTGCATATACATTTAAAAATCTCCTAGCAAAGAAGCCCAAACAGTTGCAAAATCTATTTATTGGCATTATGTTGATAAGGCAGAGGGCATGGTGGAGGATATCTTCCTCATTAAGGTGTGACCTCCATTTATCAATAACCACAACCTAATCACTGTCATAGTCATGACCTTCCTCTAAAAATTCCATGCCCTTCAATTATCTACTCCAAAATACTTGCAACCTTGTCCAAATTCACCTCCATGCAACCTTTATTTTGAGAGGGGCAACACATGCTCCAAAATTTTAAAGTTTTAGAAAATTTCTTCAACTAAGGTTCTGCCCAAGTATAGCATGCAAATTTTGTTGTAGCTCTTTTTCCCTTGTCACTTACATCTAGATGTTTAAATAGAATTTGATTGCCTCTTAGTATTGGAAAATGTAATTTCATAGTTTATTTCTCTAGAGGCCTTATGCCACAAGCCCCACATGACCCCTTTTTAGGCTGCCCTCTACTTTTCCAACAACTCCATTTTCCCTACAGATCAGGTGAATGAATTCCTCTACATATCACAAGTCATGCCTTACAAATTAGTGGCTTCACTCTATAGACCCTCCTCACGACCATACAAAGCTCCTCACATGGCCTTTTTTGGGTGCCATATTGCTCACCACCACCGCCACTCCATTTCCATTTGGAAAAAAATAGATTTTTGGCTTGGCCTCATACATTCCACCAGACTCCTCCATTCACCAAATTATGGGCTTCTTCAATAGAAAAATCAATCAAATCTCTAACAGTTGTTGATTTGGTGCGGGGGAACCTCAACTCTTAAAATTTATGACAAGTTTCATAATATTGTAATGTCTTAGTCATTTAGAATTTCATGGGACCATGTTAAGAAATGGTTTAAGTGTTTAAAATTGCATTAATGTATTCATAAATGGATTAAATGACATTTGTAACCAAATGTGGGAATGGGAATATCGGGCAGATGAACAATTTGTCTAACTACCCTAGAATCTCTATAAAGAGACAACATGTAACTGAATAGGGGATATAGAGGGAAACTACAGGATAATAGAAAAAGAGAGTAAACAAGAGGGAGAAGAAATCAGGCTCTCTAGCCTTCAGCCAGTGAGCCATTAAGAGTATGTATGTTTTTGAAGTGTTAATATATGGAATTCGATAAAGGGGAGTTTCCATTTCCCATCGTGTCGTTCTCTCTATCTTTCCTGGTTTATATGTTTTGCAAATTGTTAATGCAGATTGGTTTTGAAGGATTCGTTATTGTTGGAATGTCATGGATGTCTTGTTCTCGAGTTCTAGATGAAAGAATTTAGCAAGGGAACGAATCGGGTTGTATAGTATCAACTGATTTAAAATAATCCATTGTTGTTTATGAGTCGGGTTTCTTTATGACAGTCCCAAATGGAATGGGAGAAACAGTTTTAGTTGATAGAGAATAGACATAAAATAATTGAGTGTTAAATTCTTGTATAATTTTTAATATATAACGGTTTTCAAAGAAACCATTACATCGCTCGACCATTATGTTTGAGCAATGTGTGACTCAGGCTTTGAACAGTGGAAAGGTGGTGGATAGTTTAGAGGAAAGGATGGTGGATATTCTCTCCATGCTCATGCTCGGGTTACAACCACTATGGTGGTGGTAAACTTCAATCCCATGCCGTGAAAGACTCGCAAGGTATGAAGGATTAGAGAATATGAAACGACTATGGAGAAAGAAAGTTATTATATGCAGAATGAAGGAAGATTTCAAAGATGATAGTAGTTGTCTTGATTAGTGAGAATTGAGAGAATGTGTTGATGCTTTATTACATCAGAATGTCATTGCTTTTCTCCCTATTAGAATGGTATCAGAGCCAAAATATTCCAAGTGTGTAGAAGGAAATCTACACCAGGCAATAGTGTGGGTTCTTGGTTGCAAGTTGATCCATCCAAGCTGCAGTTGTTCTTGCGTGTGTGAAGATCTCAAGCTGGGGTCTTAGTATTATCTACACCAAGATGAAGCTGGGTAGAAGGTGCAATGAGAGCAACCACTAAGAGAAGGGTGGGAAGCATCTTCCAGAATCTTGTGTGGGTAAGATGGTAGTACGGTGGTGGTGTGAAGCAGCAGCATGAAGAGTGGTGGACAACAACTAGCATAAACTCCATTGATGGGAGTCATGTAATAGCAACAGAGGAAGCAGCGGAAGCATTGATTCAGTGATGAAGACACAGAGGCGAATGATTTGTTTGCAGAATTCTCACCTTAGCATTTCCATGGGACATGGAAATCTTTTAAGCCTGGGAGTATGGTGTGGGAGCACCTCGACTCTTGAAATTTGTGACAAGTTTCATAATATTGTAATGTCTTAGTCATTTAGAATTTTGTGGGACCATGTTAAGAAATGGTTTAAGTGTTTAAAATTGCATTGATGTATTCATAAATGGATTAAATGACATTTGTAACCAAATGTGGGAATGGGAATATTGGGTAGATGAATGGTTTGTCTAACTACCCTAGAATCTCTATAAAGAGACATGTAACCGAATAGGGGATATAGAGAGAAACTACAGGATAATAGAAAAAGAGAGTAAACAAGAGGGAGAAGAAATCGGGCTCTCTGGCCTTCAGCCAGAGAACCATTAAGAGTATGTATGTTTTTGAAGTGTTAATATATGGAATTCGATAAAGGGGAGTTTCCATTTCCCATTGTGTCATTCTCTCTATCTTTCCTGGTTTATATGTTTTGCAAATTGTTAATGCAGATTGGTTTTGAAGGATTTGTTATTTTTGGAATGTCATGGATGTCTTGTTTTCGAGTTCTAGATGAAAGAAGTTAGCAAGGGAATGAATCGGGTTGTATAGTATCAACTAATTTAAAATAATCCATTGTTGTTTATGAGTCGGGTTTCTTTATGACAGTCTCGAATGGAATGGGAGAAACGGTTTTACTTGATAGAGAATAGACGTAAAATAATCGAGTGTTAAATTCTTGTATAGTTTTTAATATATAATGGTTTTCAAAGAAACCATTACATCGCTCAACCATTATGTTTGAGCAATGTGTGACTCAGGCTTTGAAAAATAGAAAGGTGGCAGGTTTAGAGGAAAGGATGGTAGATATGCTCTCCACGCTCATGATTGGGTTACAACCACTATGGTGGCGGTAAACTTCAATCCCATGCCGTGAAAGACTCACAAGGTATGAAGGATTAGAGAATATGAAACGACTATGGAGAAAGAAAGTTATTATATGCAGAATGAAGGAAGATTTCGAAGATGATAGTAGTTGTCTTGATTAGTGAGAATTGAGAGAATGTGTCGATGCTTTATTACATTAGAATGTCATTGCTTTTCTCCCTATCATGATTCCCACACCCCCTCTCACAGGTCTGCAATTTTTTTTCCATTTGAAATTTGGTGCTCATTCAACTCCAAACACAACATCGAGGAAAAAATTATAAAGGCATCTTCCATGTGGTGGCCCTTTCCATCCAACATAATCCCCAACCACTTGAAGCAATAAACTCCAAAAAAAGGGGGAAATATTGTGATATCAAAATTTGCAAAGGAGAGGTAATTTTGTTTTCTTATAATTGGCAAAGGGAGGCTTATTTTTCATTTTGGCATAACTTACAAATGGGGCTCGATTTTTAATTGTAAATAGTTGTTGGAAAGATGGTTCTAGTGTTGATGTTTCTGTATCAAGATATTTTTGATTTGTTGCTATTTAATATCAAAATTTAACCTCCAAGTTAAGCATTGTAAGAAAATTTCAATGGGGCATAACTTTCACCCTACTTATTGACATTTTTCAAAAAAAAAAAAATCCTATCATGATTTTGTAATGGATCTAATTTTATGTAAAAGTAAGATCTAGGTTGTCATTTTTTTCACAAAATTGTAAAAATCTCCATGAGTTATAAACGGAATATTTTGGCATCCGATCTTCACAACTTGTAAAATTTTCTTGCACATTATTATAGGGGGGCTTACAATAAGCATTAATAATTTTTGGGGGCTCTCTAAATCAAGGGGGGAAATATAGGTGTTTCTACTTTTTAGTTTGTTGGTTCATGCGATCATGTTTCTCACACTAAATCCCTTCCATTTGAGTATTCTTTGTAATCCTCCTAATAAATGGAAAACCAAACATGGATATTATGGAAAGAAAAAACATACAATAGGAGAATGTCAGTTTCATCAAACTAGGGAACTAAATTTTTTTATTCTTACTCATGGTATTTCCTTACCTGATCCTCTAGTTCCAACACACATAGAAACACCATCTAGTCTCACTCAAAAATCTTGTGAGACATCATCATTTGGGGATGAACAATGTAGTCTGATGGCTTTCATTGATATCTCATCACCCATATTACCTATTGTTGAATCCATTTTTAAACCATGCATAAGTTATTATGATTATTTGCATTAGGAATTTACTATCATCATTCCAGATCCACCGCATTGGGATACATCTCTACTAGACATAGCATCTTTGTTTGTAGAATCCCAAATTTCAAATTTGGATGACACTATTGACGACATTCATCTTCTATTTGATTATATATTTGATGAAGTTGTATCGCCATTACCATCTTTGGATATTTCTCTTTCCTCACCTACATCAACTTATATCATGATAGATTGTAAGAGATGATTCATCAGTTCTCATCATTTGTAACAATATCAAATTTACATCGGTCTAGACATAAGCATATATTCATGGTCCCTATTCCAAAATCTTCTATGGTACATGATCCATCTTATCAACATTTATCACACATCAACACTAGCTTGGACATATTTGAGAATCATTTGAAGGCATCATTGGCATCTTTTCAGTCTTTGGATCATGTACATTATTTAGAGACATTCATCTTACTTCATGTATATTCTTATCATAAATAGGAAGTCATTTTTCACACATTTGTGGTGTTGTTTCTTCCTAAGGGGAGAAATTTTTCTTAGCGTTCATGGATCATCTTCAACATCCAATTTCAAGCATCTATTAGCACTAAAAGCATCATTTTGAGGGGAGGCTACATGGTTTCTCTTCTACTATCAGTCTTGAGAGGACGCATTTCCTCACATGGAGTTCATGACTTCACATTTTTTGGGGGTCACATGACCTCTTTTTTCTCTCCTATGGGGGGAACATTCATTTTAATTTGTGCTATAAGTATTCCTTGGGTGGTCATCGCAAGTCCTCCATCTATCACTTTTATTCTTGACTTGTACATTTCATTTCATTGCATCATTTCTCTTGTGGAGAGGAGCTTTTATTTCCCACTAGGTTTTTCTCCTATACTCCACTTTATGAGAAACTTTTACATGAATATCTAACATGGATTAGTAGCCAAGACTCATCATCATTGCATACATTACCCCCTAAGTTCCACTTAGAGGGGGTTTTAGTGCAAATAGCATCTTTATCCATCTAGATAGGATATCACCTTTCTAGGATTGACCTATACACACCTAGTTTAAATTTACTTAGATATTTTTTCTTTTGTCTCACTTCATGGCATTGAGACATGTATCCTTGATGAGGGTACTCCCCTTACAATATAAAACTCACAAAAACAACATATAATGGCACAAACAAGATGCAAGAAGGAAATAAAATATTTTCTATTATCACTGAAATGAAAATGAAATGAAAATATTATATTTGCCATCACATGGGATTTCTGATCACATAAATCTACAAATTTGCAAATTGGAGCCACCAACTACACTTCTCTGGCCTCTCTTTGTACCCCCCTTTCACATAATTTATTTGGAAGGTGTAACCACCCTAGAACCTTCTAGAAAGTGTAACTTCCTCAAGAAGATATTTTGAAATTTTATTAATTTTGGTAGTACAACTTCACGGGGTCATAACTTTTGATCCGACCGTCGAATTTCCTATTATACTTTTTTTTTTGCCAATTTTCAGGGCCATCTATAGCCTCTAAGTGCCTCAAAATTGACTGCAAAGATTTTACTAGGATTTTTGAAAATTGAAATTTTAATCTCTCGAATGACAAATGGTATTGAAGTTTTTTCTTTGCCATTGGCTTCAATTTACCATTCTGGATGTCTGTGTAAGATTCCATGTCCAACCGTGCATAAATTCAAACTTACTAAAATAATAACCCTACCAAATTTACCCCTTATTAAAAAGAAACAACACATTTTTTTTGGGTGATGGAAGATTTCTCTTACATCCTGGATGCTCTTGCATCAAACACCCGGGGTAATTTGAAAAAGTGACCCTGTCACTTCGTAGGAGTTAGAGGGAAACCAAGACAGTTAGCCTCAGACTCAGATAACCATGATGAGTCTTCAACAGGCCTTCCTCTCCATTTCACCAAGTACTCTACTTATTTCCTGTTTCTTGTGCTTCTTCCCACACAACTATCCAAAATATCTTCTATCTCCTCATTTTTTGAAGTAGGTGCTGGAATATTCCATTGTGCCTCTATTATTTATTCATTGATTCTTCCCTCATGATATTTTCTTAAATTTGAGATGTTAAACACAAGTGAAATATGAATTCCATCAAGCAACTCTACCTCATATGCATTTCATGAATCATGCTTCTTCAGGATCTTGCATGGTCCAAACTTCTTCATCTTCAACTTGTTGTATGTACCAACTGGAAACATTTCCTTTCAAAAATGATCCATGACTTCATATCCCACCTAGAACTCCTTATGCCTCCTTTTCTAATCTTCCTTATCCTTATATTGAGAGTTCATCTCATTGATATTCTTCTTCACCTTATCATACAAATTCTTTAGGTGCTCAGCAAAATATTTAGCCTCAACACTACTCTTCTCTCCTTTATCCATCTTTCTTAGTTTAGAAGCATTCCTCAGAATACTCCCATATACAATCTGGAATGGTGATTTACTAGTGCTCTTGTTGAAATAATTGTTATAAGAAAATTGTAACTGTGGTAAAATTAAATCTCATCCCTTTGGTTTATCTCCACTAAGAACCTTATCAGGTTGCCCAAACTCCTATTGACCACCTTCGTTTGTCCATCAGTTTGTGGATGGTGTGCATAACTAAACTTCAAATCTATCTTGAACTTCTTCCATAATGTTCTCTAGAAATAACCAACAAATTTGGTATCTCTGTTTGAAACTATACTCTTCGGTAGACCATGTAGTCTCACTAATTCTTTGAAAAAGAAATCCGCAATATGAACATCGCTAGTATTATGACACATAATGAAATGTGCCATCTTTGAAAACCTATCCACCACCACAAATCTGGAATCATGCCCTATTTGTGTCCTCGACAATCCAAGGACAAAATGCATACTAATGCCCTCCCATGGCCTCTTAGGTACAGGTAATGGCTAATACATTCTAGTATTCTGACTTGTTCCTTTCACCATCTGACATACTCTGCAACTTTGTACAAACTTCTTCACATCCTGTTGTAACTATGGCCAGTAATAATTCTCACTAACAAGAGCAATGGTCTTATCTTGACCAAAATTCCCAACCAATCCTCCACTATGTTTCTCCTTGATTAGATTCTCTCTTATAGAACTCCTTGGAATGCACAATTGGCTTCCTCTAAACAACATCCCATCTTGGATTAAGAAATCCAACCATCTTGTCCTATCCAATGTAACAGGTTCCAAACAAGCCTTCCAAGCTTCTACAAACTTTGGATTTTCTGGGTACAAACTCTTGAGTTCATTGAACCCAACAACCTATATGATCATCTCTATCAACAAATTTTTCCTTCTACTTAAGGCATCTGCAACTCTGTTTGACCTTCCACTCCTATGCTTCAAAACAAAAGTGTAACTCTGCAAAAACTCAACCCATTTTAAGTGCCTTTGATTTAACCTTCCTTGACTATTGAGATACTGCAAAGCTTGGTGATCAGTATATAAAACAAATTATTTTGGCAACAAATAGTGTCTCCATTTCTTCAAAGCTTGAACTATAGCATAAAACTCCTGATCATAGACAAAATATTTTTTCTTAGAATCATTCAACTTCTCACTAAAATAGGCAACAGGCTTACCTTCTTGACTCAAAACAACTCCTATGGAAATGCCACTAGCATCACAATCTACTTGAAAGACCTTATTAAAATATGGAAGTGCCAAAACAGGTTTCTCTGTAAATTTATTCTTCAACATATCAAAACTTTTGGCTGCTCCTGTAGTCCACTTAAACTCTTTTCTATATCCTCTCATTGCTGCAGTTAGAGGTGCACAAATACTACTTAAATTCTTAATAAACTTTATGTAAAAACTTTCTAGACCATGAAATGATCTTACCTATGTAACACTCCTCGAGATAGGCCATTCAATGATAGCTCTCACCTTCTCTGGATCTATTTTAAGACCCTTTGTTGAGACAACAAATCCCAGATACACCAATTCTCTCTTCACAAAGCTACATTTCTTCAAATTAATCAACAACTTCTCCTCCCTTAGCTTCTCAAAAAGCTTTCTGATATTCATCAAATGCTCCTCCAATTTCTTGCTAAAATTTAAAATGTCATCCAAATAAACAATAAAAAAATTACCCAAAAACTCTTTCAGTACCTCATTCATGATCCACATGAAGGTGCTCGGTGCATTGGTTAGCCCAAAGGGCATGACTAACCACTTGTACAAGCCCTCTTTGGTCGTGAATGTTTTATTCCATTCATCTCCCTCTCTAATCCGAATCTGGTGATAACTACTCTTCAGATATATCTATGTGAAGTACTCAACTCCACTCAAAAAATCCATGATGTCATCCATACTTGGCAAGGGAAATCTATACTTGATGGCTCTGAAATCTATACACATCTTCCATTCCCCATCCATCTTTGGTGCTAGTACTGTAGGTATTGCACATGGACGTGAACTCTCTTTGATCAATCCCTTCTACAACAACTCTTGCATTTTTCTGTTCAACTCTTTACTCTCTATTGGAGTCATACAATGAGATGCCTTATTTGAAAAATTGGCTCCAGGAATCAGGTCCATCTGATGACTAATCTTTCTTACTGGAGGCAAACCTTCGGGTACGTTATAAAAAATAATAGCTTGAAACTCATTCAAAAAATCTTAAACCTCTACAAGTACCTCATTAGTATCTTCTTTATCAACTCTAGGGATCAATGAAAAACACATATGCTCATCCCTCATACCTTCTAGGAAATTTCTTCCATGAACCAAACAAATTCTTGCATTACTGCATACCTTTTCCTCTGCCTCTTTCAAAGGCTTCAACTTATGACGAACTCCATCCCTTTTCAAAGAATAGGTGTTGGCATGTCCATCATGTATTGCTCGCTGATCAAACTACCATGGTCTGCCTAACAACATATGACAAACATCCATAGGTATAATATCACACAATACCTCGTCATGGTAATTTCCAATCTTTAACTTTACTAGACATTGTTCATTTACCAAAGCTTTATGGTCCTTCTACAACCAAGCAATTCGGTATGGATTCAGATGCCTTCTTCTCTCCAATTGCAACTTAATAACCATCTCTTCTAAAACATGATTATCGATACTACCTCCATCAATAATAATATTACAAAATTTACTTTCACACTTACATATGGTGCGAAACAAATTATTCCTTTGAGTTGGCTCTTTCTCCTCATTTAGCAAGGCTCTTCTAGCAACAAGAACCTCTCCTCTTTCTACATCCTCATAATGTGAAGACTCAACATCTTCGTCTACATGTGCAACTCGTGCATTTCCCTCGGGTCTTCTATTTGTCCTCCCTTGATGTTGAGGACACTAATATGCCCTATTCCCTTCTTCTCCACACTGGAAATAGGTTCCACGAAATCCTCCTCCAGATCTTTCTCTTCCTCTTTGGTCTCCATTATTTTGATCATGAGGATAATAGGTGTTATCTCCTTTCTAGTTCTGGCTACTACCAGATCCTTCACCCTTATTTTGATATTCATTTTGACCTACACCTCTTTGCTTACTTTCAAATCTTCTATTCAACTTCTCTTCTACCTTCAAAGAAAACTGATATGCATCTTCAATGGTAGACATTCTTGCCAGACTCAACTCTTCTTGAATGCTCAACTTCAACCCATTTATGTAACGGGAAACTTTCTCCTTGTTGGCCTCAGAATGACTTGTTCTGATAAGGACTCAGTAGAATTCTTTTGTATACTCCTTTAACATATTTTATTTCTTGTTTCAACCTTGCATCTTCTTCAACAAATCCAACTCATAGTCCCCAGGAATGAACCGTCTTTTCAAATTTTCCACCATCCGATCCCATCTTGTTATTTTCTCTTTTCCTTTTCTATTTCTTTCTAGCTGGACTTCTTTCCACCATATGCTAGCATGACCTTTCAATTTGGCCTTTGCAAATTTGACCCTATTCGGGTCTTCTATTTCCTTATACTCAAAATACTCTTCCATGTCATTGATCTAATCGATCAGCTCCTCTGGATTTAGGTTTCCAAAAAAATTAGAAAATTCTATCTTCGACCTCTTTCCAATATTGGAAATGGCCCTAATCAGTCAGACTTCTCTAGGATCCATTACATCCTCAATTTCATCTCTTCTTGTTACATCAGCTCCCCTACGTAGCTCCTCTTGTAGCACTTGAACTTGTCTCTAGAGGGCTCTAAAACCCTCTTATTTTACCCCAACATTTCTTCCACCGTGGTTTCTTTGTGGAGGCATCTTTTCTCATAGACCCACAACCACAAGTCCTGGTGCAAATTGCCTCATGTTCAACGATCTATTTACACACTTAGGAAAACCCGCTCTGATACCACTTGAGGAGGGTACTCCCCTTACAATCTAAAACTCACAAAAAACAATAGATAATGACACAAACAAGATGCAAGAAGGAAAGCAAATATTTTCTATTATCACTGAAATGAAAATGAAATTACAACATTACATTTGCCATCACATGGGCTTTATGATTACATAAATCTACAAATCGGAGCCACCAACTATGTTTCTCTGGCCTCTCTCTATACCCCCCCTTTCTCATCATTTATTTGGAAGGTGTAACCGCCCTAGAATCTTCTGGAAAGTGTAACTTCCTCAAGAAGATATTTTGAAATTTTATTAATTTTGGTAGTACAACTTCACGGGGTCATAACTTTTGATCCGACCATTAGATTTCCTATTATAATACCTTTTCGGAAAGCTCTCGAGAAATCTTCCACCCAAAAGTGGGGCCTAAAGGCCAACCACTTTTATTTTCCGCCAGGTTTTAGGCCCATTCAGATTCTCTAAGTGCCTCAAAATTGATTTCGAAGATTTTACTAGGATTTTGAAAAATTGAAATTTTAATATCTCTCGAATGACAAATGGTATTGAAGTGATTTCTTCACCATTGGCTTCAATTTACCATTCTGGAGGTTTGTGTAAGATTTTATGTCCAACCATGCATAAATGAAAACTTACTAAAATAATAAGCCTACCAAATTTAGCCTTTATTGAAAAGAAAGAACACTTTTTTTTTTGGGTGATGCAAGATTGCTCTTACACCCTGGATGCTCCTGCATCAATCCTCATGACTTGAGACACCTATTGAAACTTTCTCAAACACTTGTCAAGTGAGATCATAAGTGTTCCACCTATGGAGGGGTAGTCAGTAACTCAATCCTACCTTCCTACGTCCCCATCCTTGCCTATATATGCAAGTCTTGATCATTGTATCATACATTCTTCATTTCATATTTGATAGACATAATATTGTATATATTTTATTCTTTCAGAATTTTTTAATGCTCTCTTTGATCTTGGTATTCTCCAACAAATCCCACCATAAGGCTAGATTCCCCTTCAGCTAGTTTATTACATACTTGTCTCTTTGAGGATCTGTAGTAGATTCAAATTCAAAATACTTTTTTGAATAAAGGGCCTAGTCCATTAATTCATTAAGATACAATCTCTCTAAATAAAAATTAAGATCAAATTATGGTTTACTTATTGATCTTATAAATTATCTAGTAGATTTATCTTTTGAACTCAATTATTTTTATCTTAAACAACAAGCTTCATAATTGTCTAGTTATTGGACTAGTCTCTCATTGGCATAAATTATTTCATATGTGGAACCAAAATTCAAATTATCTAACATGATAGAGAAATTAAAATAAATTACATCAAAAAAATTAATCCACCACTCGTGCCTTGACCCTTAGGTCCTAACAAGTTTAGAAAAAATATGCTCATAGGTAAAAAAATTTAAAGCTAGAGAGCGTTAATCACTATATTCAACTCTACCTCCTCGGTATCATACCTTTTTCAAGAGATCATTGTCCCATTAATATGGATCCATTTATTTATTAGATAAGGTGGTAATAGGTTACCACACCCATAATTTTTAAAACATATTAAACATAGAGGTTCAACAAAAAATAAGTAGCTGCACCAACACAATAACAAACATATCAAAAAATAAGACACAACAAAAAAAGGAGAAAAAAAACAATAAATAACTAGGAAGCCTTCATTTCGTGGAGGTTCATAAGATTATTCTAGTAATCTACAATCTAGGTTAGCCTCTTGTTCCACATGCCTAACTATTTTTCCTCATTGATTTCATTCACTTAGATTTTTTAAGCTTATTTTTTAAATTTATGCCTCTTTTCTTCTAGCTTTATCTTCCTCCTACTACAATCCTCCTACAAAATAGCCATTGAGGTAGTGGAACACTCCATAGGTTCCTTGGTTATCTAAAGAAACCTAACCATTGAGTCCTCAAGGTGGGTGACTTTATTTCCCATTAAGCTCAATTTTCCTAGTAATAACCTATTTTTTATTCAAGTTCCTTTTTTATTTTATCCATTTCTCATTCTTCTTGTTGATAATCATTGCATTCCCCTTCTTACTTTTTCTTAGCACTTTTTTTTCTCTCAAAAGGTTCAAAGGGTGGGTGGATTGGAATCTGGTACTAGAGAAATCGATTCTTTCTCCATCTCCTCCTCCTCAGTTGGATTTTTAATGGAGTCAATGTAAGATTTAGGGGAAAAGTCCATGTGGCTATTATAGGTTGGGTCAGTTTCTTTTTTGTCACTTTCATCTCCAAAATCCAAGATCACCTCTAGGGTATTGGTATACTTTTCTCTTCCTTCTTTTATTTTATTGGTATCCCTAACCTATATTTTGATCATAGCAAGACACATAGATCTCCTATTCATACTTCATTTCTAGTTTTTAATGTTTTCCTCTTCACCCTCCTCCTCTTTACCCCTTCTTTTTTTAGGTCTTCCTCTTTTATTAACATAATATTTAGCTTTTTTAAGTTTCTTTTCCCCCCTTCCCCTAAATTTTGGATTGAACCTTTGAATGTGAGTGTACTTACAAAGAATTTTTCATATTCAATATTGCTTCTTTCAATACTATTCTCAGTTCCTTTAAGGGGTCCATCTCATTCTTGTCAACCACAATTGTGGCCCTAACTTTTTGAGCATTACTAGGGGGTTTAGTTTATGTAGCATAAAAAATTGTCACCCTTGACAATTTCACGCTATGTTTAGCCACCCCTATATGCTTAGACCTAATTATGCATTTAATTTTCTCATTTTATAAACATCTTCAAAAACTTAAAAGGTGGGATTGAAAATAAGGGCAGGTGCATGAAGATGGGTAGCAATTTTGTGGCCACGTTTTTTTTTTTTTTTGAAAACTCATAATGCGAGTGTGTTATAACACGCTCGAGTTATGGATTGGTGTGTCGAGCTTGAGGCTCGACCACCACCAACCCATAATGTGAGCGTGTTATAACGCGCTCGTGTTATGAAATGTTAAAAGAAGAAAAGATGTTGAATTTATTTTCATTTTTGATTGTGTTTTTCTTGTTGCCCGTGGCCAAAAACCCTAGAATTCCATGCTTATGTTCTAGGAGGAGATTTTTTACAAAAATATTCATCAGCGGTTGCTAATTCATCACCTGGATTCTGCCATGTCGACGAGGAGGTTAAAGAGGTAAGGATTGCTTTTTTTTTTAATTTGTTAGTGTTAGGTTGTATTTGATATTTATTTTTTGAATTTGTAGGAGATGTTAATCAACCTAGAAACCCTCCTCAAAATCCACAACAAGAAAAAAATCCTCAACCAAAACAATAACCTCCTCTACCAATCCCTCAATACCCTCTTGGCACTCAACAAAATTTAATGGGTGAAATTGAGAACAATAAAAAACAAATTGAGGATTTAATCAGGAGGTTGAACGATCCAAACGGTTCAACTGTAGAAAGAATGACCTTGGCAACTTCATTGCAAGATATGTTAAAAAATGTAGATTCAATCAACAAACAATTAACTGGTTGGCAAGATAGGAGGTAGGTGGCTAGGGCTTTTTACCAAGATAAATTATGATATAAAGAATTAAAAGATTTAAAAATTACAAAAGGTGATTTGTGTGCATTATTCACTGACCCACGGTCAAATGGAAATCTCTCCCTCCATACGAAGAGGTTTCCAATTAATTGGTGCCACCACCAAGAGATTAGGAATTATTTTTGATGACCCACAATGCAACAATTGTGAAGTCCCATAGTATTTCCTTAGGAAACTATACGCTGAGTTCATCTTGAACAAAATCCCAAATTATTTTGATATGAGGGACTTCCAAGGGAGAGGTGGGGGGTCGACACAAGATAGACCTGACACATAACCAGATCCTATGTGGCAAGCGAGATGACCTCTCACTAGGCTGCCTCATGAGCACATCATCATCCCTTCTGTCGCGAAGGAGAGTGCCTAAGTAGAGACTCTACATGCCATCAACTCTTTGACGCAGAGTGTCATCCAGCATGCTAGCCCTCTTGTATAGTGCCATCCAAGGGAGTCTTCGACAGGTGGGCTTCGATCCCATGTGTGTCAATCTTGTTGGGTGACTTGTTCATATGACCCCACCAACACTCAAGAGGTTGCTGCGTAGGATCCATCTACAACTATAGAGATGGAGAGGAAAGCTAACATTTTGCATGACGCATATGACATTGATACTCAGGTAAAAGTTAGCATGTTCATTGAATTTAATTTATTAAATTTCGATTTTGAAATGCAAGATTAACTAATTTAATTTTATGATTTTAATAAACTTGCAGGGTCATAGTGTTGATACTGGATACACCGGCCCTACACCTACTTATTTCTATAGTACACCTATCAGTGGGGTATGCAACAAGTAAACAATTATAAATTTATTACATGTTAATAGCATTGTTTTATGAATGGTATTTTAATATGTGATTTTGGATGTTGAATAGGCTAATATTGGAGGTTTCGATGGAACACCTCCCAATGCCAGTGGATTTAGTCAAACCTTCATGCAGGTAATATAATAAAGAGTTTAACTAATGAATTGTACTTAATAGATTTGTTGTATTCATATCGTTGATTACATTGCATTGCACATCATTCAAACTCAAAGAATTACTTCACATTCCATATAACTAGATGTTGATAGATGAAAAAATTTCAACTACAATATAGTTGTTTAGAAAGTCAACATAAGTAGTGATGCAATTACTTCACATAGCATAAGTAATAAGTCTAGGAGCAGCTTCCAATTGCATTTGCTTGTCATGACATTCCATGAGACCACATTTTATTGAGGCATCTTTTGAAATAGTTCACTGCCTTGTCTATGCTCCAAACTAGGCACCCATTATGGCCTGCTCTCACATATCTGAAACTCACTTGTAACTCTTTTGGAGCAACTGTCCCAAATATGGATTTTAACACTAAATTAGGCCACAATTAGGTCTCTTTTTCAAAGATACACCTCTCCAAACACACAACCAACAATTGAAACCTACAAATAGTCAAAAGATAGAAAAGAAAACCTCATATTATTCAACTTTTAGGTCTTCTCTCGCTCATTTAGACCCCTTTTCATAAAACCCTCACTTTCCTTGCAATCAATTAGGGCTTATTAAAAATATTATTCCCTGACCTCTAAAAAGTTTATAATCACTTCAATCAGGCTTATTTATTCCTGTACATGCTCATTCCATCCTCAAATAGTGCTTCCCAAAGATCTACATACACTTCCTTCACAAAATCACTCTTTTTCACTAGTTTTCACCCTCTTTCACCTAGGTTTTCTCACTTATTCACTTATTTGACCACTTAACACCTCTCAAATCTTCTAAACACCCTCCAATTCACCTACTCTCATATTTTTCAATGGATTCTATCCACTTCTAAACCCTTGTCCTCTTTTCAGTCACTCTAGCCTTGTTTAAAAGGCACCAAAATTGGTTTTTCACTAGGGCAACGAGGAGAACTCACACAAAAAATTCACCAAACAAATTCATTACCATCTACACCTACTCCTGCTTCAGACCGGTCCATTCCACCAAAAAAAAATTTCTACAAAAAGGTGGAATGGACTTTTTAGTTCATTTGGGCAATCAAACCCTTAGCCCCTGTTTTCTAATTGCCTAGAGAAATCAGGGCACCAAAAGTTTGAAACTCAATATCAAATGCTCAAATTAGTTTTAAATTGATGCCAAAACCTAACTCCTTCAATTAAGAGACATTAAATATGCACCACCACCTGCAAAAAATTGTAAACTGGTAGATGATGGAGGAAAACACAAAATATAACAGTATAACAATGATATTTTATTAGTTTTCTTCTTCAAAATGCTTAAAAAATAGCTAACAATAATGGATCACATATTTAAATGCTTTCCTAATAATTTGAACTTACTAAGTGCCTAATATTTCCTCTAAAACTACCTTGAATCTTCATATTCCTCCACTTGGCACCTTTTTGCATTTTTACAACATTTATTGACAACTTTTGTTAAGATTCTGCAACTTTACAATTTAAGCCTAAAATGACTACCAAAGACCATTACAAACTCAAAAATGGCTATTTAAGCCTTATTACATCATGAAAATACCTATAAAACCTCAAAATCCTAAATTTTTGTCTTGGAGGCATGCTCTTGTAAAGGTGCACCTACACCACTTTTTCAAATAGCTCACCGCCTTTTCTATGCTACCACATTTTCCATACATGTCTGCCAAAGCATTTTATCAAACCATTCATTTCCTCACTACTATGGCTAAAATCTTAAAAAAGGTGCTTTCCAACAAACTATGGATGCTTGGGAAAAATCTATCAAAGCATAATAGTAAGCAACAACATAGACAAGGTAGTTAGTAGGTTGAAAAAATACCTGGAAGAAATGCAGTCTCATGGTGATGGAATGTCATTCCATCACCATGAGACCACATTTCTTCGAGGAATTTCTTAAAACAACTCACCACCTTTTCTACGATACCACATTTTCCATACATGTGTACCAAACAACTTTATCAAACTACTCACTTCCTTGCTGCTATGGCTAAAATCCTAAAATAGGTGCTTTCCAACAAACTATGGATGCTTGGAAAAATTTCTATCAAATCATAATAGTAAACAATAATACCATAGAGAATGCAATGAACTATTTGAAAGAATGCTTGAAAGAAATGTGGTCTTATGGTGATGGAATGCCATGACGTGCATTTTTTTGTAATGGAATTGCATCCCCACGAGACCTCATTTCTTTGAGGCATTTTTTCAAACAGTTTCACTGCCTTCTCTATGCCACCACAGTTATCGTACATGTCTACGAAAGCATTTTATCAAACAGTTCACTGGCTTGCTGCTATGGGTAAAAGCCTAAAAGCACGTGCTTTCGAATAGGATATGGATAGGGAAAATAGTAAGCATGATAGTTAGAAATATATAGTTTAATAAGTACTCAAAATTTTGTTTATTATCTCATACATTATAAGTCATGACATGGATCACTATTGTAGTTTTGGTGATTGAATAATTTGTTGTTTTATTTTCAGATGTTGCAAGCGGAAACACCTCCAAATGTGATGAGGGCAATGGAGATCGGTGTTTCATCTGCTATAGAATCCTCGATGGCTCTGACAGGGGAGGTATGAGGCAAATTACTAAATTTTAATTTACATTCCTTGTTATATATGTTAGTAAGTGAAAAAGAAAACCATTATTGATTCGTGGTTTAATTTCTATTTGGATGGTTTATACAGGGCTTTAGCATGCCTCAACTTGAGCGTTCGGATATTTCCCTGATGGAGAGTGATTATCAGATGGCGATAAGTAATTATTTTGTTAAATATATCATTTTTTATAATGTAATTTCTATATATTAATGTCTTTACTTCTTATTGTAACATATAAAACTTCACCAAGAAATAAACACTAGGAGGAGAAGTAGGATCACTCCTTGAGCACAACATAAATGAGTGACAAATGTATCACCATACAATTGACAAGCAAAGGGAAATAATTTATTTTGAGAGCATGGAGAGCAATGACTTTTGATTCTAGAGCCCTTTGTTGTATGCCTACATGGCAGTTTTGTACATATTTTATATTGGATATATTTGACATTGTATGCCTATATGGAATTCTCGTAAGCCTATATGGCTATTTTGTACCTATATTTCATACTTATATCAACATATATTGATGTATGCCTACATGGATATTTGGTTAATACAGATCTTTTTTATTGATGGTGTCCGAATTTGCATTCTAAATTCATGGTTCAATAGATATGAGTTACGTGTATTCAAGTGTATACTTTACAACTTACGTGTATACTTTGTGACTTACATGTGCTCCAATGTATACTTTGCAACTTACATGTTTTCATGTGTATACCTTGTATTCATGAATATACTTTGTATTAATTTATGTATATTATGTATTCGTGTGTATACTTCAAGGCTTACGTGTTTTTGAGTACTTGTGCTTCCCTTATTCACATGTACATGCTTGAATTATTCACCTGTATACTTATTAACTAGTTAGCCCTAGCATTGATCATTGTTGTCCTTCATGGTTTGTCTTGAATATTAATTGATTGATGCTAAACAAATTTATGTAAAAGAAAAAAACACATTTTCAATTGGTATTGCATGAAATGATTCATAAAAAGATTTTAAAAATTATTCTTGATATTACAAAAAGATATGTGTTTATACACTTCAATTTCGCAGTCACCCTTTGGTTCTTTCAAAGAAAAATCTGCCTATGTCACTGTTACACTGCACAGGTAAACCAGATTTTGTATTGTGGAGCTATATTAAGCTGCCACTCTCAAGACCAATGTAACAATGATAGAAAATAATGTTTGATACTGCAAGAAGACATCAAAATGGCTAGTGTACTAATCAAATTCTTATGATTTCTAAAGAATGCTAATAACTCTACTCAGTTGGCTTCTTTTTTCAAAATCATACAAATTGAACCCTGACATCTATAGATTGTGTATATCAAGCTACCACAATTCAAGTTTCAACGATGAATATTTATCATGCATGTTTTAAATGGAATTCAAGTTTATGGTGGTTTTGTTGTTTATATGGTGTTATGTGATATTCTAATCCTAATTCATGCTTCTAGGCTGCATATATATATATATATTGTTTTTACATATTTTTTGTACTAACGAACCCAAAATGAACCAAACCCCCCTCCAAAAAAAATTGGCCAAACCGGTGAACCGAACCCCCGAACCCAAATCCAAACCGCATACCTCAAAACCTCTTCCAAAACTCTTCATTTTTCCTGTACAAACTTAATTGACCACCAAATTATGCTTCCCCCTGACTTTACCCACTTTTACTCCCTCAAATCTCTCTTTTTCATTGAAACCCCCTATTTTCCCAACTAGGGCATCATGCCATAACATACTTTTGACCTCCCCTATGCTTGTAGAACTTTTGAACACATCAAAATCCACAACCTCACTCTATTTCCAACCTATTCTAACTTATTTTCAAGCAATTTCTTCTTTTCACCTCTTCTAGCGTTGCTTTTAAGGCCTAAATTTTGAATTTTCAACAGGGCCAACGTTAGTAATCTCTTCCAATGCCTTTACCAATGCTATTTTCTTATTCCTACTCCCTATCCTACTTACATCAGGCCCATTCCACCATGACACGACCTGAACAATAGGTGGAATGGCCTATTTGAACATATTACACTCAAACCCTTGTATGAGCAAGTTCAAACCTGTTTCAAAAATCTACTTCTAAGTTTCTTGGAACTTAATAGAATTCCACAAAAATGGATTCTAATCAAAGCTAAAACCATTCTACAACAAATTCATATCATCTTAGAGAAAAATCCTACTGTACGGACCCATACATAGGATGAAAATGAAGAAAATGCACAAAAATTAACAAAGAAATAGAGATATTTGATTGATATTCTCCTTCAAACTCTTTGAAAACCACTAACTTTGAGTTTCCAATGATCTTACACTTTTTGTGTGGAAAAATTAGACTGCTCAACCGTCATGTGTATGTTTCTCTTTTCGATTGTTTTACATGCCATCATAAGGGATCAAGCCGGTTGAATGTAGCTCAAAGAAATTCCATGTGTTTGGGTGCAAAAGAGGACCATGCCTAGCGTAAATGTACCTATTGGGATGTGTTGGAACAATTTTTTTGGTCACACGAATTGCAAAATGAAATTTGCACCACTTTGGAACTTTACACTGCTTGCATTTGACACTTTTTCCATCAAGTGAAAACTGGACACCACAGGAAAATGACTCTGAGATAACAAAAATTGAGAGAGGTTATTGTAGAGGGGCCCAACACAATCTCGTAGGCTCAGAAAGAGAGTTCGTAAGCATCATGGTTTCTAAGTAATACCCCGTCAAAGATTGCTTCCCTTTTGCACTTTGGACCCTTAAGGGATCGATCTGATTGAACATAGCTTAGAGTGATTCCACATGTTTGGGTGTGAAAGAGGACCATGTATAGTGTAAACGTACCCATTCAAACACATTGGAACAACTTGTTTGGTCACATGAGTTGTAGAATGAAAGTTGCACCACTTTGTAACTTTCAACTACTTGCATTTGACAACTTTTTCCCCAAGTGAAAATGCCTCTGAGATAGAAAAACCTGAGAGAGGTTATTATAGAGGGGCCCAACATAATCCCATTGGATCAGATGAGAAGTTTCTAAGCATCACAATATTTGAGTAACAACATGCTGAAGTTTGTAGCCATTTTGCATTTTGGACCCTTAAGGGATCGATCTGGTTGAACGTAGCTCAGAGCGATTTCGCGTGGTTGGGTACAAAAGAGGACCATGCCTAGCATTAACATACCTATTCAGATGCATTGGAACAGTCCATTTGGTCACATGAGTTGTAGAATGAAAGTTGCACCACTTTTCAACTTTCAACTACTTGCATTTGACAACTTTTTCCCCAAGTGAAAATTCGCCACCACAAGAAAATGCCTCCAAGATACAAAAAACCGAGAGAGGTTATTATAGAGGGGCCCAGTGCAATCCCATAGGATCAAACAATAAGTTTCTAAGTATCACGATATTTGACTAACAACATGCTGAAGTTTGTAGGCATTTTGCACTTTGGGCCCTTAAGGGATCAATCTGGTTGAATGTAGCTCAGAGCGATTCCGTATGTTTGGGTGCAAAAGAGGACCATGCCTAGTGTAAACATACATATTTGGATGTGTTGGAACAATCTGTTTGGTCACATGATCTACAAAATGAAAGTTGCACCACTTTGCAACTTTTAACTACTTGCATTTGACAACTTTTTCCCCAAGTGAAAATTCGCCACCATGAGAAAAATCCTCCAAGATAGAAAAAATTGAGAGAGGTTATTGTAGAGGGCCCAATGTTATCCCAGAGGATTAGGCGTGAAGTTTCTAAGCATCACAATATCTAAGTAACATCATGCTAAAGTTTGCAGCCATTTTGCACTTTGGACCTTTAAGGGAAGGATCTGGTTGAACATAGCTCAGAGCGATTCCATGTGTTTGGGTGCAAAAAAGGACCATGCCTAGTGTAAAAATACCTATTTGAATGCATTGGAATAGTCCATTTGGTCACACGAGCTGCAAAACGAAAGTTACACCACTTTGCAACTTTCAACTACTTGCATTTGATAACTTTTTCCCCAAGTGAAAATTCACCACCATGGGAAAATGCCTGTAAGATAGCAAGAATCGAGAGAGGTTATTGTAGAGGTGCCCAACATGATCCCATAGGATTAGACGAGAATTTTCTAAGCATCATGGTATCCAAGTAACAACATGCTGAAGTTTGCAACCATTTTGCACTTTGGACCCTTAAGGGATCAATCTGGTTGAACATAACTCAAAGAAATTCCGCGTGTTTGGGTGCAAAAGAGGACCATGCATAGCATAAAAATACCTCTTCGAACATGTTGGACCAATCTATTTGGTCACACGAGTTGCAGAATGTAAGTTGCACTGCTTGCATTTGACACTTTTTCCATGAAGTGAAAAATGGACACCACAGGAAAACCACTCAGAGAGAACAAAAACCGAGAGAGTTTATTGTAGAGGGGCCCAAAATTATCTTGTAGGTTCAGATGAAGATTTCATAAGCACCATAGTTTTCGAGTAAAACCCTATCGAAGATTGTTGCCCTTTTGCACTTTGGACCCTTAAGGGATCGAGTCGGTTGAACGTAGCTCAGATTGATTATGCTCTCTTGTCGATGGAGTTAGGTGGGCATAAAACTTAACTTCGTTTTAGTTTTGGTTTGGTTGGATTTCAAGTGATTTTGTGCATTTTAGAAGCCAATTACTGAGGATCAGTCTGTATACCCTATTTTAAGGGTTTTGAGTGCATTAAAATGTCATATTAAGCCTTCCATCCACTGTATGATTATGTAACTTGATGGAAAGGATTAGTTAGGGTTATAAAACATGTGTGTGAATTTTTTTGTGCAAGAGAGGTGAATAAAGGGTTTTTAAGTGATGCACTAGATGTCAAATGGTGCATTTTTTAGTGGAAAATGGTGGTTTAGTGCTAGGGTTTGAAGAAATCTTTGGGGGCAACGATATCTGTTGAATTTTTAAGCTTGTGCAGACCTTTGTGAAGGTGTTTTAGGGTTTGGTTGTATGTGGGAAGGTTTGGAGTCTAGCTTTTCAATAAACCCTTGCCTAACTTGTGAATGAAGAGGGTTTTGGGGTTTGTTATGTTAGAGGGCTTATCACACCTAAAAGTGGAGGAATTGGTGGTTTGGTAGATTGGTTAATGCTGCCCAATGGTGGTTTGCATGTGATAGGAAGAATAAAGGGGGGTTGCTTGTTTTGTGAAAGCTGATCCAATAGAGTCTTATCAGGGTTTGATGTATGTTGAAGAAGGCTTAAATGGGTGCCTAAAATGGTGGTTTGTTGCATAGGTTGTTAAGGAATTTTGAGAGTTAAGGTGGGAAAAATAGGTTTGCAGACCTACAAGAGTGACTAGGTGCAAAGTTGAAAATAAGCCGAGATTGAGTTTTGAGGGAAGGAAGGAGGTTGGAATCCTTTTCTATTGTTGAAGTGAGTTGATTGCCTCCCTGTATTGCTATCAGAATCACTTCAAGTTTACATTTTTTTGCTCTTTTTTCACATTGACAACTTTTCAATTTTTACAATTTTACATCATTTTGACAAATATGCAACATGAACTCCAAAATGACCCCAAAACCAACTAACATGACTTATTACATTATAAATTTGTCTAATATTACCTTATTCAATTGAAAAAACTCAAAACAAAAAACTAACTAAGACTTCCATGAACCAAATTTGCTCAATAACCTTGGTGCCCTTGAACCAAATTTCATTATTTTAGTAAATCTCATTACAATGCCTTAGGTACTCTATTCTCACAGATATTTTACAATGTCACTCATACATTCAATATTTTCTTATAATGTCTACATCATAGGTGCTCATTATGAGGTTAACTTCAAATGAGTAACTTGAGATTCCCTCACAAAGCTTCACACGCTCTTTTATAATGGCTTCAAATCAAAATTGAGATTTCTCAAGATCATCAAAATAAGGATGTTGCATTTCTTTTTTGGTTGAGATTCTCTTTGATGGCTCATAAATTAACATTTTATTCAAGGAGAGAGCAATCAGTTTTTAGTAGTTTACTTATAGATACGTAAAGTAAAAGAAGAAAAAGAAAGAGCATCCAAAATGGAAATGAAATGAAAATAGATGGAAGGCACTTACAGATAGGCATGGTAGTCTCTCAATTGAGTCACTCCTAGTCATAAATCTTCACTGGGAGTTCCAAGATACCTAGTGCACACAACACCTCTCATGAATATAATATCTTGAAATTCGAGATGCTCTTATAATGTCTACATAATAGGTGCTCATGATAAGGTTAACTTCAAGAAAATAACTTGAAATTACCTCACCAAGATTTGCATGCACTTTTGTAATGGATTAAAATCATAATTGATATTTTTCAAGATCATCAAAATAAGGATGTTGCATTGCTTTTTTGGCTGAGATTCTCTTGGATGGCTAATAAATCTTTCGTGTATCGAGACTCCATGAACTTGCATTTGAGCTAAGGAAAGAGTGTAGCTCACTCGACCCTATTAGTGTACAATAATCCTCATATGGTGCAATGTTAGTATCATCCATCAACCAAAAAATTTTATGAACTGAAGATGTACCTTCATTACCTAGACCCATCAAAGCATTACACCACTCGACGATTGATCTTGCATTTGTCAACTTTGCACTGTCTTTGTAATTTAACTCTTCTCGTGCTAATTCTCTTTTCACACATACTCCTGCACCATCATGATCCCCCTTTCCATGCCCGGCCTCACAAAAGTTCCACATATGCTGAAAACCTGTGGTGAGATGCATCCTGCACAACCAATAGAACATGCACACATTCTTGAACTATGTTGCACAATTATCCGACCATATTATATGCCAACCGTATGCTATGCCCCTCTGAGACAAATCACTGTAGAACATCTGGAAGCAACATTGCATGAACTCTGGAGAATATGTGTGATCATCACTAATATAAAAGTGATACTCCCTCAATACCTTCCTTTGGTCCTTTGTACTATCAGCTGCATGAATGAATGCTATGTGCACAAACATAAAAACCTGTGTGGAGTTGTAATACTATGATTGCACCTCATGCTGTGGCTGTAGAGTTTAGTTCTCTGCAAAGTCAACCATTGATACTATGCTTCCAATTGGAAAGGTGTCCTTGTATAGCTTGAATTGTGTGTCCAACCATCCGGCTCTATGGGTATGCCTTGCATACTCATACACTATATTGTCACGAAACATGGACATAAACTGATAGACTGGAATCATTTGAATAACCAAATCACACCTTTTTGCTTGATACCCATATTTTGTAATGTATGCCATTATTTTATACTTCCCAAACTCTACTAGTTTCTATCCCACCTCATTTGTGCTTTCTTTATGTTGACATAGTGGCATTCATTGCAAGCCACCACAATGCTCGCATGAACAATCCAAGCATGTTTCCCTATAGAATATTTGGCCATCCTCTATTTCACATAATTTTTTTGATAAGAACTCTCTTGAAGATTTTGGTGGGGCTTCTATGCTACAATCTTGGAAAACATCGTTAGTATGCAAATCATAACATATAAAATGATAAACATCATATTGGTTAGAGAATTCAATATGTAGTCTACAACAACAAGTAGTGCATGTGTGATTTATCTTGAAAAAGGTGGTGGAATGTGAAACACATGCATGCACATTTCACAACATCATCAAAAAGCTACTTTTTGTCGGAGCACGTGTAGAACTAGGAGAATATGCAGAATGTGGGCTGAGATCACGGGTAAATTGAGGTTTTTTACCATTTTTAGAGCAAGCCAAAATGCGCTCGTGTTATAATGTGAGTGCGCTATTTCTTGCTAAAAATGATCATATCTCTACTTCTTAAAAATGCGCTCGTGTTATGAGAAAGTTGGTGTTTTTATAGATTTATTTTCTCTCTTTGTCTATACCCTCTACCCTAATTCTATCTCTCTCCCCTCTACCCTTATACCCTAATTATATATCTCTACCCTTAACCCTTATACCCTCAACCCTGAACCCTAATTCTATCTCTCCCCTCCACCCTTTACCTATAACACTTATACCCTCTATCCTCTACCATC